>JAMPIO010000060.1:0-622287 GCA_024699865.1 Aphelenchoides fujianensis | reverse complement strand
GCCGCTTGATGTCGCCGCCAGTTTCGGGCCGCGGCTTTTGCTTTGATGGTAAACGGCCGTATTGAGACGGCAAGCGGCCGACGGGGAGAATCTGTCTTCGACTTCGACCACTAATTTAAAAAAGCTGTAAAGCGGGGACGAGCTTGTGAACAAAATGCAAGTAAAGAGCAAAAGGCCTCGAACTTCAGTTCTCGTCGTCGTCCAAGTTCCCTTTCGTGCGGTATGCGGAGGTCGAGTTGGATTGCGTGGAAGAACGGGGTGAATAACAAGTCAAATGCAATGCTTTTTGTCGACGCAATTTCGAATTTGCATGAGCACGAAGTCGACGAGGTCGGTCGAGAGCGCTCGATCGGCAGTCCGCTGCTTCGGTCCGCCCTTCGGCCAGTCGTCCGCCTTTCGCTCTCCTCCGAACGTCCCTCCGCTCTCCACAATGGCGCGCAAAGTGGGCTCCTCTCACCCATCCGCCCTTGTTCACCCCGCCTCCATTGCAGCCGTCCCGCTCGCAGAAGTCCACCACCTCGACCGCCAGCCACACCGAGGAGTCGAACGTGGAGCTGCCGGAGCACTCGAAGCCGCGCGCCTCCAAGTCGCTCCGCCAGGCCCTCCGCCCGCGCGGCGCCTCGGGAAAGCGCCGTCGTCATCGCGGAGGTGAGTAGAGCCCGGCTGAACGGAGAGCTCATCCCTTCCGCCCGTCTTGCAGGCAAACGCAGCCGCTCGTCCTCGGCCACCTCGACGGTCAGCCAGCGCTCGTGCCGCTCCCACTCGTCCGCCCGCCAGAAGACGCCCGGCACGGCCGACCGCCGCGTCGCCCGCACCCCGCAGGCCGCGAAGGAGCGCTCGGCGTACGTGGCGCGCGACCTGGAGTTCGGCAACTCGAACCCCGCGAACGCGGCGAGTGGACGCGCCCAAGGGAACTCCGGCCAGAAGGCGATCGGCGGCCGTTCGCGCTACCTGGCCGCCGACCTGAACGCGAACAAGCCGGCGGGCGGCGGAAAGCCCGCGCGCTCCCGCTCCGCCTCGCAGTCGTCCATCCGCGACGCCGCGTGAGTTCCCCCCTCCTCCTCCCATTCGTGATCCCTCCTCGTGGTTGCAGGGCGTCCAACCCGCAGTCGGCTCGTGCGGCCGCCCGCAAGCGTCAGGGCTCCCGTTCGCCGGCCTCCCAACTGAAGAAGTCGAGCGGAGTGGCCGGAGGTGAGCTTCTCCTCCCCCTTCCCCACCCACTCACCTCTGCCTCCCTTTCAGCCGCCTCGGGATCCACGCGTCAGGCGGCGAGCAGCCACAAGCTGGAGATCGTGCTGGAGATCGACGGGCGCGAGCTGCCGATCGCCGTCGACCTGAAGGCCGCCGACTTCAAGCAGCTCGCCGGACTCGTGAACTTGAAGTCGCGTCTCGCTGGACGAGCGCCCGCTCTTCGCCACGTTCCCCGTGGTCCTCCGCCCGGCCGACGTCGCCGCCGCCTCGGGCGTCCCGCCGCCGCGCTCCGTCCGCTCGAGCCGCAAGTCGGCCGTCCGCCAGGCGATCTGAACGCCCCGCTGCCCACTGGTCTCTCCCCTTCGTTGCGGTCTCTGCGGGAATAAACGGATTCCTCGAATCCCTCGTTTGTTGGTGGAATGGACACAAGCAACGAACGAAGAATCAAACGGAAGATGCAACGGTCAGCCGTGCCAGTCGGCCGAGTGGACGAATGGGCGGACCGCAAAGAAGGAGGGGAAACGTGAACTCCGCGCGTTTGTTTGCTCAACGAACAAAAGACGCCGCATTTGGGCGCGAAGTCCTTTTGACTCCCCCCGATTTGACCCACTGGTTTTTTGACCGACATCCCGCTCCGACCGGTTTGAACACTTCCGATCGACCGCTGGCTTTCCTTTGGTCGTCCTTCTCGTTTGCTCTGCTTCGAAGCATTCGGGCACGTTGGCCACCGCTTCTTGGAGTTCGAAGGGAAGGGAATTCTGCACGCAACTCACGTCTTCTCTTTCGGCGGAGTGTTGCCTAATGACCGGCCGCTTTCTAATGAGTTTTTCCATCTTCTCCGCCGCCCACTTCGCCGAGTTCCCTCTTCATCGGGGGCAATATTAAACGGAAAGAATGGAATGAGGCGTCCAAATGAGTTCGCGAAGAAGGCGGCCGTGCCCTCGAGTCGTCGTTGAAGTCGGCAGTTCGCCAAGTGCCCCCCCCTCCGCTCTTTCTTTTGTGCAGTTGTTTATTGTGGCCAGCCGGCCGGGCAGTTGGTTTCTGTACGCGGCAAGTGGGAAGACTCTTCGATGCAAATGGGCTGCTCGTGTCCGTCCTATCGTACACTTCTTCCTTTCCTTCTCGTCCTCGGGAAGACTTCGTGCCCGACATCTTAATGAAGGCGGTCGATGTCGTGCGAGGCGGCCGTCCATTCGAGATTCTTCTAATTGCCGCCGAAACAAAACATTCCCGCCGTTGTCGTCGGTGGATTCCGTGAGAACGACGCCGAGTTGTCGGCCGGCCGCCTCTCACGCCGAACAACCGCCGAACGAACTTCTTTTCGGAGGTTTGCGGGGAGAACTGCCGGCCGGGCGGGCGGGCGGGTTAATGAGCAGACGGTTCGGTTCGCCGTTGATTGCGGCCGTCGCGGTCGGCAGTTCTTTTTTGGCCGTTCGAATCGGCGGGCAGACGGCGGCCGCAATTGGGAGAAGCGGGCGTCTCGCTTTCGCCCGCCCGAAAGGAAGAAGATTCCCCGCGTTTCGCCCAGTTTTGGGGATGATAATTCGATTTCGGACGGGTACACACCACGTTGTTCCTCGGGCCCTCCCTTCGGCTTGTTTTCTTTTTGTTATGGCCGACGATAAGCGGGAATATCCGAGGCGGTTGTGTTCGCCCAATTGGCCCGAGGATCCTTCCGAAGGCTCCTTTTTCTTCGGAGGTAGTCGGCGGAAATCAAATGCCGCTTATTTCCGCCCGTGTCCTCGGATATGAATTGTTTTCCGCTCCTTTCGGGCACCTAATGACGGCCGGGACGGCGGTACGTGGGGGGACGGAAGAAGTCGTCATTGATATGCATGAGAACCGAAAGCGAGAGGATTGCGGACGACGGAAGCGGCGGCCCGAGACTCCCGATCGAGCGGAAGTTTCGTTTTCCCGCCGAACTTCCGCACTTCCACCAACCTTTTTGCAGTCGGGGATTACGGTCGACGGGCACGACTTCTCTCCTCTTGGTCCTTGTTCTTCTGCCATGCAGCCGCGAACTGTGCGGTTTGGTCGTAAGTTCTGCCGAATGGACTCGTTTGACATCCGCCCGCGGGCCGCTTCTTCGAATTTCGGTCGTCCATCATGCGCCCTCTTTGTTCTCCGCCGTCCACTCGCTTCGGCCCGCCGAATGGGCGACTCGTCGTTCTGTTCGGCAGATGATCGACTCCACGCCCCCCGCTTCCACGTAATTCGCGGCACGAAGCTGTTTGTTGCCCGTCGGCCCGCTCGTCGGCCGGATTTCCGGGGGCTCGCGCTCCATTTCGCTCATTTCACACGTGCCGCCCGCTCCCGCTTTCCACCCACCGTGTTTCTTTCGAGCGGTTTTGCACGTTTGACTCCTTCGTGTCTGCAAACCTGCCGAGCGGCAAACTTCTGGCCGACGTCCCGCCCTTCCCACGCCCCCGCCCACTCGCTTGTTCCTCGCGCGAAATGCAAATGAATTCGAGTTGCGAACGAAAAGAAGAGCAGAAATTATGACGACGTTCCCTTAGTTTACGCGCAGTTGTAAGCGGTTTAGAAGGCGGCCGCCGTTCCACTAATCTGCGGCCAGAAGTGAAATCAACGGCGTTCTGGTCGTTGGAATCGTTTATTTCCGACCGCCGCCGTCCGTGGCCGAGCGGGAGGAAGAAGCGGGCCGGGCGCTCTGGTTTCACCTTCTGCCGTCTTGTTTCCTGAGGCGGCAATTGCTCATGCTTGAGTAGAACGCCTTCGAACTGCTGCCAAATGCCCGCATGAGTGGCGGACGGCGGCGTCATTTCGCGTCCAATTGCTCGCGCGTCAACGAGGCCGCCCATGATGAGGGTTAATCCCGTTTGACGATCGGAGTGAATTCGCGCCTCCACTCCGTTCTTTCTCGTTCTTTTGTTCACCAGTCGACTTGTTTCTAACTTCATTTCGGGCCAAACACGTCAATTGCGCTCCTTTCTGCTGCAGCCGGCTGTTTTCGGGGCCAAACGGCGGATTTCGGCGCCCCACTCACTGCTCGGGGATCAACGGAATGTTTGATGAGGCGGCCGAGGCGGCTGATTAGCGACAAGTGCGTGGCCGGAGCATCGCCCCGTCTTTCGCGTTGTTTCTGGTTTTGGTCGTGCAAACGAGGGCACGTTCGGGGGATTCCCACGAGTTCGGGCGGGTGTTTCAATTCTTTGGGGCTTAATTAAACGTGGGCATTCGAGGACACTCGGGCCAAAAACCATCTTCTTTTTGTTTGGGCGGACAGGTCGGCCTTATCGCCGTCATCAATCTGCCGCCTCTTCTTCCTCGCTTCGTTCTGTTCGCCGGAATCCGCCTATTCGTGCATCTTCGTCGTAACGAAACGATCCACTCGGTTATCGCTCGCTTTCATTCGCTCGCTTACGGAAGAGTTCGCTGCTTACGCAAACGACCGGCCTGATTTCTTCGGCGAGTGAATCGGCCGAAATTAACCGCCGAGTTCCAAAAATTTCCCCGACGCTCACCGGTTTCTTTGAATCGACGGTCGCGTGTTTGTTTCGGTCCGCCGCGGGTGACATCGTGAACATTCGGCCTCCCGTTCGTGTCCTCCACACTCCCTTCATTTGCAGCAGTCCCAATGGAAGCTCTGAGGCACTTGCTACTTCTCTGCTGTTACGGTGGGGTGCCATACATCGAGTACGGCAGCTTGAATCAGACCGTCCGGCATGAGTCCACGCACACGATCGACCCAACCGACTGGATCGCCGTCGACACGTCCGGTGGGTGACGGGCAGAAGAGAACAAATCGTTCGAATTTTGACGCTTCTTGGATTGATGACTGACTTGTTTACACAGCGTCTCTCTCTTATAAACTCTCGATTGGTTTTGCAACCAAATGATTCACTCACTCCGTTAACGACAAGTTTGTTTCAATAGTCCATCTTCAGGTTCTTTGCTGAACGCGTCCATCCACCCCGAACTGCTGGCCGAGAACCCCGACCTCGCGCGGCTGATCCCCACGGGCGGCGACGTGGACCTCGACCAGTGCGACCTCTTCAACCTCACCTTTTCGTCCACGGATGACCAAAATCTCTACGACGGCGGCCACGGCCTCCTGAGATGCAGGTGGGTGGCGGGAAAGAGCGGAGATCGCCGCGTTTCGCATGCCGAACGGCCGCTCGCCGCTCTCCGCCGGCCGGAAAGCGGCGGCGGCGGCACGCGGTCAGGCGGGCGGCTTTTCGGCCGGCGGCACGTTCCGTCGGGTCCGCCGGCCGGCCGCCGCCACATGCCGAACGTCTCCTCGCTTTCGGCCCGTCCGCCCGCCGTCTTATCGATTGGTTTCGGGCAGAGCGGCGATGTTTACGGGTTTTATTGCTCGCCTTCTGCCGTCGTGAACAAAAGCGCCTTCCGGTGGGTGGGCGGCAGATTGGACGCCTTCGATCAAACAAGCGGCCGCCTGTTCCGCTCCACTCGAAATTTGTTTTCTTTTCGAATTTGCTTCAAACAAGCGCGCGAAAGCAGCTTTGCGCTCGGAAGCTGTGCGGCCGTGTCGCTCGTTCGGACTCGCCGTTCATTCCGCCTTCTTGCAGGTGCCCTCGGCGTCGATTCGGAGCCGCGTGCCACCTGAAGGCGCCGAGCATCGGAACGGAAGGCGTCGCGCGTGTGGCCGCTGCCCTGATCGGCACGATGGACGCGGACGGCGCGAGCGGCGGCTCTCTTCAACATGATTCTTCTCTACTTCATGTGCCTCATCGGCGTCATGGCGGGAATCTTCATGGTAAGTTCGAGTTTCTTTCGCTCGTTGTGACTGCCGACTAGTGACTAATCCCGCGCTTTTGTTTGGGGGCGGGAAGCGGCCGTTTCGTGCGGAAAAACGGCTGTTCGGGCGGCCGACCCCCGCGTTTCGCAAGCACCCGAATTAACAAAGCGGGCGGCGAGATCGGGTTCCTTCGGCCGTCTCGTCGCCGTGACTCGGGATCGTGTAATCCGTTGGGTCAACAGCAAGCGCAGGAAGAGGAGCCGCTTGTCATCACGCGGACCCCCACGACGGGCGGTCGGGGGTTTTTGCGGGGTGCCCTCGGGCGGTCTCCTCGCGATCCAAACGAGGGCAGTTGTTTCTCCTCGAAGCGAGACGAGAAAGTAATTTTATCGAGGGCGCTTTCGAAACGAAAGGCATGCCCGAAGCGAAAAGAAGGCGCTCGCGGCGGCCCGAATGCTTTTTTCGGCCGCCCTCCTTCGCGTGCCACAGCGGTTTTCGTCGCGTTTTTCTTCTTTTGGCCGACAGGGTCGTCGGAATGTCGCCGCGTGTCCACCGCCTCCCAGTCCGAGTGGCCGCAAATCCGCCGACTTTTTCGGGGGCGGCGGTCATTTGCGAAATGAGGGCCCGGCGATTAGCCAAAGCGGGTTTCGTTTCGGAATTTCGAGATCGCGCAGAGGCCGGCGGGGCTTCGCGGACGGCCGGCGACGCCAAACGGCGGTTTTTGTTCGTTTTTGTGTGTCTTTCGGCGTCGTCCGCACGGCCCGGCCGGCCGGCGAACAAAGGGGGCGGCAAGGCGCGGGGAGTGAACAGCTGGAACCTCCGGCCGGGCGCCGCTTCACGTCCAAAAAACACGTCCAAACGCTGGATTTTGTCGTGTCCGGTTTGTGGCCCCCACATCCGCTTCGCCCGCCCGCTCGCAAGTGGGCGTCCGATCCGCGCTTTTTGTCCCCGCGAATCCAAACGGCCGCGTGAATCAACCGCCCGCCTTTCCCAATTGGGACGCCCGCTTATCAGCCGCTTTTATTGCCGAAGGGAACTCCTCCTCATCGTCACGCTTTACGAGCCCTTGGGCCGCTCGTTCGAAACAAAGCCGCCGTCTTCTTTCGCCCGCACTTGACCGGCGGGCCAAAAGCCTCCGCTCGATCCGTCTTTCCCGCCTGCCGCCCGCCCGCTCGCCGGTTTGATCGCTAATGAACGGCGACGTTTGAGCGCCCGGCGGCATCCCCGTCAAACTTGGCGGATCGTCGCGTTCGGCGGCCACTCGGCGAGCAGCCGCTTACGCGATCGGCGGGCGGGCGAGCGGCGGGCGGCGGGATGACCCAACGGTCAAAAGAAGAGTGGACAAACGGGACGGGCGGGTTGGGGTTGGATTTCAATCAGTCGTGATCCCCCCAGCATCCACTCACCCACCTTCCTCCAACTGATCTCTTCGTGCTTGCAGATGATGCGCGGCTGCTTCTGCGACTGCTTCGGCGGCTTCAAGAATCCCTTCGGCACCGAGCCGCGCACCGAGCTCAACCCCGAGGCGGTTCGGCGCTGCTTGTCGGCCGTCAACAAGTACGAGGAGAACCAGCAGAAGCGTTGGGTAGGCGGCCCCTCTTCGAGCACTCGTTCATTCTGCTTTCAGGGCGTTCCGGAGTCTCGCCATCCGCTCATCCCGTCGGTGAGCGAGGGCTGCGCACCTTACGCGACGACCGTGATCCCGGCCGGCCGCTACGAGATCGTGCCGCCGCCGCCGCGCAACTGCAGCCCGCCGCCGTCCTACCGCTCGGTGCAGGGCAGCTTCGAGCACCTGCCCGGCAACACGAAGCTGTGATCCTCCCGCCCACCAACGAGCAGAAGCAGCCCGCCTCCTTCCTCCGTGTACACATCAATCCTTCCTTCCACTGAGTATTTTCGCATTTACCCACCGAACTCGCAATTTTTTCTCTCGTCTTCTAGTCACTCGTTTTCCTGCAATCCCGCCATCCCCGCATTTGTTTTTTCTTTGTTGATTTACGGTTATTTTCCTCGTTTTCGCGAAGCTTTCTAACCGCCTCCCGAATGGTCTCTCCGGTGTGCATCCGGTTTCTTCTCTCCAGTCTTCTCGAATCATCCCGTTAACTCTCGCTTCCTCGTCCAATTCTCTCTATTCTCTGGGATTCCTCCCACTAATCGAAAGAACAATAAAGACTTCTCTCAATCCGTGCAGTGGAGGGAACGTAACAGAAGCGGGGTGTTGCATCAAGACGCCCGTTCGAGTGACCTTCGAGGTGATCGGGCGGTACGGTCGGTCGCGTAAGCATGACGACGCGGTTGTTTGCAAGCGGAAGATTCCGAAAAAGATTCTTTAAACGCAAAGATTCCCCAACGAGCAGAAAAAACAGTCCAATTGTGTCCTTGAACCCCCGCAACGTTCGAGAAGTCGAAAACAATGGAGAGCGGGAGCAACACTCTCTGGATAAACGAGTGCGCGAGTGTCAACCGAATGATGAATCGCCGCTCGACTTCCTTCTACGCAACCGGCGAGTTGTTTTTCATCATCAAACGGGCGAATTTCGACGAAACCAAACGGTAGGGCGATCGTAACGGACCCGTTCGAAACAAGAGAAACGTATCAAGTCGGTAATCCGGTCGATCCATTCGTGAGTTGGATACCGCGCTTGGAGGCCAGCTTGTTCAATTACATCGCCGTCATTCCATCGACCACCTGCACGCAAAGTCCAACAGGAGCGCATTCGAAACATTCGTGGCGACAGGTGGCCAGTCGGCCCTCACTCGTCATCGAGCATTCGATTCTCGGCTTCGGGCGACGAATTCCCCGCACTCGTCGAAGAAAACCCACGTTCCTTCGGTTCAAACGGGCGCCCCTGCAGCGCTTTACAGCGGAGGATGCCCGCATTTCTTCGAAATTTTCCTTGCTGGAGCGTTCCCGCACTCATCGGTTTCCTTCCTTCTGTTCGACGAGGCGGGCGGGCGGGGTCGAGAGCGTTGCGTCAGACCGTCGAGCGGATGATCGGGAGAGTCGCCGCCTTCCGCTCGGCAGCCGAAAGATCGCCGCAGTCTGCAGAAGGCGATTATTTTGTCCGCTTACCTGCTTTCTTTTCGGCCTTGCAACAATTCCACGTGTGCTTGTTTGCTGTCGTCGTGCACACGTCTTCTTGGGATCGACGGGAACGAGAAGCGTGTTTGTATTCGCCTGTTTTCTTCCGCCTTCCCCTGGACTCTGGCCCACGAATGAACACTCACGGGCGAGCCTGTTGACCAATTTGGGCCGCTTATCAACCTGCGGAGGGCAGGAGGATCACCTCACTTCTCTCCTCTCCTCGTTGGCCCCCGCTATCGCCGTTCGAATTCCACCGGCCGGCCGTCTGGTGCAAAGCGAACCCGGCCGGTTCGATCCGCACGTTTCTGCCCGCCGCTTATCTTCCGTTCCGCTCATTCCTCTCCATTCGGCCGACTTTTGAACGTTGCCGCCGGTCAGGCTTGTTTTGGTGACCTTCGTGACCACTCATCCAACCCCCAATTGTCGTCTCGGTTGTTGTTCGTGTGTTTGGCAGGTGTAAATGAAGGGCAAAACAAAGAAGGGCGAATTTCCGAGTAGGCGACCGGAAAGTGCGTGAAAACAGCCCCCGTTTGTGCCTCGTGGCGATGACTGCGCCCTTCGGTCTGCCGCGTTGATTTACGAGCTCCGCAGTTCGAGGGGACACCCACGCGGTCGGTTGATCGTGGGCGTTGGGTGGAGGGGTCGAGCTTACCGCTAAAAGTTCATCCTATCTGAAAGGAGGCCCTCCATTTGAACACTTGCTCTTCGATTTGTTCTTCGGACTGATCGGATCTCTTTGCCTCCAAAAGCCGGACCGCTCGTCTTTTGGTCGCCCGAACGCGCAATCGACCGCTTTGCGGCCCGAACGGCACGTCGAGCGGCACCGGGCGGCACCGGACGCCTTAATTTTGCCACGCGCCCCCGAATTTGGCCCCCATTCCACCGTACTTTGCGGAGTATTTCGTTCTTGTGCCGGCCGGTTGCCTCGAACGTCGACACTCACTTGTGGGCCCGCTGATCCGCTCGGCTTGGGCGGCTTTTGGTCCGTCGGGACGAAAGCCGATTTTTGGCATACGTCGTCGTGATTTCGCTCTTGGTCGGTCGGCGACATCCTCGAATTAAATGGCATTAAGAAAGCTCCACGCGGTGGCACCAAGCGGCACCGCTTTTCGCTTCCTGGTCCGCATTCCCCGCGCTCCTCCCCCTCCCCTCCGCTCGTGTCACGCACAAATCAAATTAGCGCCCGCAGGCCAATTGCGTGCCCTCCGCCCGAACTGGTCGCTTCTTTTGATTGTATGTTGGGCCTGTTTTCGCCCTGCCGGGGACCACCTGACCGCTCTAATTGCCGTTTGTCCTCCACGTGCTTCTCTTCTGTTCACAACACCTGCCTTCACTCCGGATTCTCCTGTTCGGATTACCGTAACGAGCGCGCGGTTCACGCGGATCGCCGCTCATGCCCCGAACGGCACGCCGCCGCCCGCCCGCCCGCTCGCAACAAACGAGCGAGTGGAAGTCGAAAAAAGCGCCTCTTCGTCGGACATGCCCTCGGGCGGCCACGGCCCGCTCCGCTCGTCCCCGTGCCACTCGGTGCGAGGAGCTCGCCCGGGCGGAGTCATGGACGGCGGACGGCGGAACGATGAAAACAGCAAGCGGCCGGCCGAACGGCGTCGATCCGCGGCACGCCGGCCGGCCGGCAGAAACACAAAAAGTAGCCGCAGTCCGCTGCCCGCTTGATTCCGCCCGCCTGTCGTCCATCAATCCTCCCGCCCGGCCGCCGCTCGCTTTTGTCCGCCTTCCCCGAAGAAGTCGGGAGCTCGAGTGTCCGAACGGCCGCAAGCCGATCGTACGTGACTTTTCCCATTTGGTATCTGGGCGATCTGCGGGGGAGTACGGTAAACGTACGAACGGTTTAACGAAGCGGAACGAGTGGGAAGGCAATTGAACACCCAGCCGCCCGCTTGTTGTTGCAGCGGGGGCTTCTCGGCTGTAATTTCTCCCTTCCACCTGCGGCGCCATGTGCGTCCCGCGTTGTTGCTCGCAATTCGTTGAAATCGGGCGTCTTCTGGTTGTTTTCGATCGCAACGACCCGAACGAGCGGCTTCTTGCGGTGGGGCGATAAACAGCGGGGAGCGGGGGACACGAACACCGAACACATCGGCCGGGGGACGAGGAAGTGCTCGCCGGCCGGCCGGGTGTTTCGTGTGTCCTTTTGGGCGGCACTTCCGCTTCCTTTCGGGTGGAATTCGCGAGCGCCACGCACTTCTGATCGCCCCACGTGGTCGACGCCCCAATTCGCGTCGACGGGGAGGGCAGTCCGCACTTAACGCGTCGATCGTCACGTAGCGCACGCGACCACGTGGGGGGTTTCGAATTCGTGAAGCTGCCGCCCGTCGCCTCCAATGTCGTCACCGTCACGCGCAAATCCCCGCCGCTTTCGTCGCCGTACGGTCGGCCGTCTGTCGTCGCTCTTCATAATCGAGAAGAAGAAGCGTCGTGATCGATCAGCACGCGTTTACACTCGCCGCCCCTCGCTCCGATGGGAATCTCGTCATCGGCGGGGCGGTGGGCAACGTGACTGCGAGAAATCAATCTTCTTCTTTGCGGTCGCGCCGCCCGCCCGCCTGTTCGGCGGTAAACACCGGCGGGATGTTCCCCGTCGCTTACCGCGGGCGTTTACGGTCGGCGGGATCCTCCGATGGCCGTCGGCCGGCAGGCATTTCTGTCCGCACCGACCGACCGAAAGGACGGGCCGCTCGTTGATAAGAAACACGTGTGCCCGGCGCCCGTCCGTCCGCCCGCATGTCGCTCGTTTCGCTCTTGAACTCGCGGCTGCAGGGAGCGGGCATTAACGTTTTCTTTTGCTTGGTTCGTGTGCGTGCGTGTAATTGGAAAGAACTTTCCCTTGCAACAATCCTCTCGTTAGGGGACGTCGTTTGCAGAGAGCTGGGCGGAAATTGATGCTTTCCGTTTGTGGAAGCGGTGAATGAGCGCGTAATTCGGGTGTTCTGCAAACGGCGGCCAGATTTCCTTCCTTTCCGCTTATTTCTCGCCCTCCTCCGGCTAATCACCCGCACGGTTAAGCCGCCCACCGGGCCTCCCTCAATCCGATTAGCGGCCGCATTGTCGGCGGCCCATCCGAACGGCTACGGTCGATTTCACTCCGTCGAATTCGAAGGAAATCCGTAGAGGGAAGCTGCAAAATGATTAGGGGGTCTCCCTCTCATTGCCCTCCTTTAAAGGTCGCCGTGGACTCCTGCAAAAGACACGCAGCCAGCTGGCTGCAGGCGGGCGGGGGGTGGAGTGCGGAGCGTGCACCTGCCAGACGGACGGCCGCCCAAATTGGCCGTCCCGACCGTCTGGCCCAGTTCCAAATTCGGCGGAGTTTGCGAGAAGATTAAAAGCAGAAGACGCTCGTTCGGGCGGCCCCTCGGAGCTCGCGGCCCTCCGGCGGGCGTTCCGCCGAACGTTCGCGGGTTTCTCGTTCGTCTCTCGAATTTTCGACTTTCCGGCGGCCATTTTTTTCGGCCCGCCGCTCGGCGCTCCGTTGCGGCCGGCGGCACGGTCCCGCGAACGTGCATTTCACGAGGACAAGCCGCCGTCTGCCGGCTACGGGTTTTTACACGCTTGTCTCGCTTGTCGTTGGCCGTCGGCTGCACTTTCGACTCGAAAGGCGTCGATTGCGTACGGTAGAGAGAGGTTATCTCCGAATGTATCCCTTCTTTTGTTTGTGGAAGGAGTACAAACGGGGCCGTGGAATGTGTCCGGAGAACGTGATTCCAATTGGGGGACAATTCGAGAGAATTCTGCCGGCTGCAAGTGGCCGGCGGTGTTTGTAAACGGTGGGGATTCACCCGCATTCCTCCACCGAGCCTCCTCGATTTGTTTATTCTAAAAATTGCCCCCCGGAATTCGTCCTCTCGCCCGAGTGAGCGGCGAGCGGCGGCGGCGAGCGAGTTTTCTTTTCGCCGCTCGTTCGGGAACGTTGGGGCCCGTTCGCGGGATCGTTCCGCCCGGCCGGCCCCTCGTTCTTTCTTGATTGCATTGATGATGAGGCGGCGGTTGATTAACACGCTCGCTGCGGCCGAAGTACGGTGGCCGCCCGCCCGCGAGGTGAATGTGCCTCGTTTTGTGCACGCTTTATTGCCAAAAAGAAAACCTGCTCTTTTTGATTACCGTATAAAATGGAGGTGAACTCGGCGAAAGCGAGCAGACGTCTGCGGTTCGAATTGCGCGAAGAAAACGGCGGTCGGGGGCGAACGCTCGAAATTCGCGCCCCCTTCTCTTCTTTTGTGTCTTCTTTTATCTGCAAGCGATCAAGGGGAAGCGGGCTCCCTTCGCCGTTCGCCCTTCCGCCTCTCGCCGACCCCCGTCCGCACTTTCGACGCGCTCGCCGTTCGCTTTGCGAACACTTCCGAACGCCGCGAGCAAAACAAACGAAGGGCGGCGGCGTGTTGCTCTTTTCCTTCTTTTTTGTTTCACGCTTCGCACTTTCCGGCAGGACGCGAACGTCATCGCGATTCCGATTGCTCGTCGACGAAATGAATCCGCCGCCAGCCGGAGGAGGGGACGCGGAAGACGGGCAATCGACGAAGCCGCCGCCGTCGCGTAAGCTTCTTTCGCGGCATTTGCGCGCCGATTTCGCTCATCCAACGAGCGGATTTGCGGCTGCCGTTTGCATAATCGGCCCGCGTCCACCCGCCGCCCGAAACGAGCGTGACGCCAAAGGGCAGGAAGAGGTGTCTTCTTTGTTTCCGTCGACTGTTTGCTCGCCGATTGACCACCACCCGGCCCGCCCTCACGCGTTTGTGCAGCCGGGGGGTCGGCGGGGGTTTCCCTGGGCGTCCGTCCCTTGCATCACCCTGCAGAAATCACCGCCTATTTACTGCGTTGTAATCGGAAGAAGGGTGACGATCACGAGACGACATTCACGAATCTTCTGCTCGAAGATTGATCGCCGAAGGCCGTCGGAATTCCCCGGCCGTTCGGGGCGCGAGTTCACTCGCTTCGGTCCGATCGCCCGCTCTTTCACGCTCCTTTCAGCTGCTCGCCCGCTCCTACCGTAGGGCGTTCTTTTTGCTTCCGATTTGGATGAGCGGAAGGAAGGAAGATGAATCGCGGCCCGTTCGGAGTTTTTCTTCCTTTCGATTGTTTCGAACTCGGCCGTTCGTTCGAGTTCTCACCACTCGCCCGTCCCGGACGGCCGTCTTGCGGCTCCCCGGTCCTCTCGCCCCGCTGACCTCCTTGAGCGGCCGGACGTCTCCTCCGTGCGGCGGCGTGAGTGTTCTTTGGTGGCGGGGCGGCGAACACGCCGGCCGCTCGAGGCACTCCGCTCGTCCCTCCGCCCGTCCCCTCGCTCCCTCCCTCCACTCGCCCGTGCGGCTGAAACATGGGCGCTCGCAGGCGGCGGGCGGGCGAGGGGGAAGCGAAGCCGGCGGTCCCTCCCCGCCTCTCGGGCCATTTGCAGCATGGCGGCGGGGCGCGGAGGAACGGGCGAAAGAGAACCCCGAATTCTCGTCTCGAGCGTTCGCTTCGGAAGAAATTCGAAAACCGCTGGGACTCCCGGCCGCCCCGCCGCCTCCGACGGCCCCCGATCCGGCCGCCGCTTCCGGCCGGCGGATCCCCATGTGTCGCATTAAAATTTCTCGTCCGTCCGTCGGTGTGAAATCGCGTCTTCCGCTCGCCGTTCGTTCATTCTTCCCTTCCGCTCGTTCTTCTCGTTTGTTCGAAGTCGCGTGTTCCCGTTGATCGCTTCCATTCACTTCCGCTCGTTGCAGATCGTCCGGCGGGCATCCGAACGATCCGAAGACTCCCGGCTGTTCCCCTTCGATCCTCCAAGATTCTCGTCGACTTCGAGGCCGAGTGGCGTGCCGAAATGGACGCTCGACCCCCGACTGAGCACGAATCCCGCTGCCTGGTGTGCGGCGACCGATCGTCCGGCAGGCACTACGGAGTTGTAAGTCTCAATTCTACATTCGTTCGTCTACCGTAACGGTCTTGCGAACGCCCAAATTAGGCGGCTTGTTTTTTTGGCCGGGGAGCGGTCGGATTTGCGGGCGGGAGCGTTCCCAATCCTAAAAGTGCATTCGGTTCCCTTCCGCCCGCACGTGCACGACGGTCAACACCCGCGACCCCCGAACCAACGCGGAAAGTGGGCCACAAAGCGGGGGGTTCAATCGACGGAAGTGCGCATTGTTCCGTCGGGTGCGGCTGTTTGTCCACTCCGTTCTTCCAATTACGCGCGGCCCGGGCGGGCGCAAACAAGCAGCGGGGAAGTGTGACCTGTGGCCATCCAAAACGAGTGTAGTCATCGATAAACGGAACACGAATGCTTGTTTACGAAAACAAGCGGGGATTATGAAAGACGGCCAAATTGGGCACGTACTCGAAGCTACGTTCTCTGCTAATCGCTACTCTGCTTTCAGGTTTCCTGCTGCTATGGCTGCAAAGGATTCTTCCGCCGATCCATCCGCTCGAACCAATCGTACACCTGCCGGTTTCGCGCAGCATTGTTCGATTGACAAAGATCAACGGAACTCGTGCCGCGCCTGCCGCTTCCAGCGCTGCCTGCAAGTCGGCATGGAGATCGAGGCGATTCGTCCCTGACCGCGACATGTGAGTTCTCTCTTTCCATTCCCCTTTTAACTCGTCTCTTTTCAGCATCGGGAAGCAGAAGAACCCGCGCAAGCGGAAGTTCCGCCGCGACGATCAGAGCTGCGAACTCTCGCCGCCGGCGGCCCACGACTCGAGCGGCTCGCAGTCGGAGGACGTCCTCCTGAACTTCCTCGTCGACATCGAGCAGCACCACGCGCAGTCGCCGTACAGCGACGTCAACTCGCCCTTCTTCGGCAATCCGATCGGAATCGCCGTGAAGGACGAGCCGGACGTCGGCCTCTACGATTTGTTTCAAAACCGCAATCTGCTGGAGACCTACCGCAAACCCGTGAGTTTCAAGCGATCTCCTTCCCGTTTATCCAACAAACGCTTCAGATGATCCCCGAGGTGATGCGAACGGCGAGCGTGGAGAACTTCTCGGACGCGATGCGCAACTACGCGGTTTCGGCCATCTGTTGGATCAACGCGCTCTTCTCGCTGGGCCGTCTGGAGAATCCGGTCGAGAAGGCGGCCATTTTGCGTTCCTCCTACGCCTCGTTCTGTGCCTTCCGTGAGCATCCCGCCTTTCATTCCCCTTCTCTGTCACCGAGTGGCTTCAGAAAAAGCGACGAACACGGCGAGCTTGATGATGGAGCGGGACGCCTTGTGCCTTGTGCAACGGCTCGCTGGTGCCGCGCAACCCTCCGCGCCATCTGCTGGACACGAAGTACGTTTTTCTCCCTTCTTCTTCGCTCTTATTTACTTCTTCCAGCATGCTGGCGAACAACCTGACCGGCCGCATCCTCGACGAGTTGGTGCGTCCGATCCGCAAACTCCAGCTGACGGACGCCGAGCGGGCCGCCATCTCCGCGTTGATTCTTCTGGACGGCGGTACGCGACCGCCTTCCATCTAATTCGTCCATTTCATCCTTGTTCGATTGCAGAGAGCTGCGGCTGCACGCCGGAGACGATCGACGCGTTGAGCCAAGTGCGCGAGCGGGTCCAGAACGCCCTCTTCCAGTTCATTCGAGAGCGCTTCGGGCAGCTCTCGTTGAGTGCGGCGAGCTCCCGCTTCGCCAACATCCTCCTGCTGCTGCCGTCGATCGCCAAGGTCTCGGCCATCTACAACGAGAACTTCTCGCTGGCCCGAATGTTCGGCATCTCGTCGCTGGACCCGCTGATCGCCGAGATCCTCATGGAGAGCCCCGCCGAGCTCCAGCAGCAACAAGTGGGCTCGCCGAGCGGTGCGAAGGTCCGCGTCGACGCGTGCACGCAGACGGGCCACGGCAACCTGCTGCCCCAGCTGAAGGTGGACGACTCGCTCTCCTTCGACCAGAACGTGAGCTGCATGAGCAACTCCTCCACCGCCTCCGTCCTGAGCTCCACCTCGGCGATGGACGACGCCTCCGCCCTGGACAACATCCTCACGCTCGGGCTGGAGCTCCAAGCGAAGTCCGAAGCCCAGCAGCAGCTCGTCCACCGCCAACCGAAGCCCGCCCCGCTGCTCATGCACTCGACCCGCATGGACGGGCAGTTCCAGAACGGCTTCTATCAGCACTACACGCAGCCGTTCGTCTACGACTCGCAGACCGTTCCCCGCGACCGGCAGCGCAGGCGTGCTCCCGAACGCACCTTTCGCCGAGTTCTACGACTCGAACTCCCGCCACTCCTCTCCGCACCAACTCCAGCAGCCGCCGACCACCACTTGCGAGTTCAAGTTCTCCTGATCGCTTCGATGATTCCCCTTCCTCGCTTCTTGCAATCGAGCCGCCCTTTCTGTTGGGCGGCGGCTCTCCTCGTAGTCCTCTCCGCTCGGATTGCTTACTGTTAGTTTCGTAGTCGGCTGTCCCTCGAATATCCTCGTCCGTTGTTCTCGTTTCCCATACGCGGTCCTCCACCCTCCTCTCATCTCCGCCGTCTCGTAGTTCGCGTGATTCCTCCCATCCACTTAATTTATTCGCCACTCCGGCCCACACACATCCCGATGGTTCGTTCTCTGACGGGGCCTCTCCGCTTTCCGGTTGTTTCCGTTGATTATTGCCTCCCTCCCTCCCTTCCACTAGGTGCATGTCGCTTCTAGAATCTCTCGTTCGTTTCACGTTTTGCTGTTGCTTCTTGCTGTTCGTTTTTTATTCGTGTTATTCTTCCTTCCGTTCGGCCTTCCGCTTGCGAGAAGTGGGTGAGCCGGACGGCCGATTGCAATCGATTCCTCTCGTCGCCTATCAATGGTTTTAGTCTTGATCGTGTACCTCAGTAGTCAACACTCGAGTACTCTCCTTCCTTCCCTTCGTTCAAACAGGCGGTTCGTTTGAGACGCCGCCCTCTTTTTTCGTCGTTTGGATAATATTTAATAAACGCCGTGATTCGTTTTAATAACCGCGCCCACCACTCACCCGCCCGCCCCCCGCTCGCCGAAAAGCCGGCCGATTCATCCCGGCGGCGGTCTTCTCGCCGCTTCCGCTCCGCCCGAACGGCCGGCGCTCGTCGTCTCGAGTGTTCCCCAGCGACCGGCCGGCCGCCCGCCGCACTCCACGCTCTCCCCTTCCTTCTTTCTTTCTCCTTTCGTTGTTGTAATCTTTACGGTGTGAACGGAGAATAAAGTGAAAACAAAAAGAAAGAAGGGCGTCACGAATGAAAGAACAAAAGGGAACCCGGAGATCAGTGGGCGTTCGCGCTGTTCATCAACTCCAACTGTTGACTGATTGAACGCGGAATGCGGTGGTTCGTCCCGTTGGCGGCGGCGTTGTTGTTCAACAGATTCGAGTTGTTGTACTTGGAGAGGCCGGAGCCCGACGAGGAGCCGAGGAAGCGGCTGATGCACGACGGGTCGTCGAACTGCTCCGACTCTTCCTCGATCCTGAACGAACACGGCGAGTGAAGGAGGAAGGCTCCCAACAAAAGAACGAACCGTTGGAGCGGAAAGCTCTTCAGTTGGGAGGAGTCGCCGGAAGACTCGTCCAGTTCGGTGAGGACGACCTTCTCGCCGTCCGCGTTGAAGTAAACGCGATTCTGGTCGCCCGGCCGGCCCCTCTCCGGCGGCTCGTCCACGTCCATCGGAATCAAGAAACTCTCGCTTACGCGACCCGTCGTCTCCATCATCGAGCCCGAAGCCACAACTCGACATCTCCGGACTGAACACACAAATGAACTCAAAAAGGCCGTCTCATTCTCACCTCGACAGGTTGGATTGGACGGTCATCTCCTGCCGGGCGTGATTCGGCCGCCGGACGGGCGTCGAGTGGTGGGAGTCCACGCGCGGAGGGGCGGGCGGCGAGTAGGTGGGAGGCGCGAGCTGAAACAAGTGCTTCTTTCAACGATCAACCCTCATCAAACTCACTCGAAACTCAGGAGTTGGAACCGGAGAGGGCGCGTAAGCCGGCAGCACCGGCCGGATCTTTGGGACGGGCCAATTGTGGACATCTCGCGTCGAAACATACGTCTGAAACCCTTCCGTTTTAACGCTCTTCCGCCCACCGACCAACCCGATCGATGGAGATGAGGTCGTCGGTGGGCGGCTCGTCGTAAATCCGTCGCCCGGGAACCTGCAGCGTCTCCTTCTTCCTCTTCGTACTCGTCCGCCTCTTCCGGAATCGTTGCGCAACTCTTCGTTGTGCCCGCCTCGAAAGAAGTGATCCTCGACTCCGGAGTGCCCAGCAGAGGGACGACCAGTGGCCGTGCTGAAGAGGAGAAGTGTTGGGGAAGAAGGAAAGTGGGGCAAACGAACACAAACGATTCGCACTGCCGGTCAGCGGGACGATTTGCGTGCGGCCGTTGAAGCGGCGAGGAGGCGGCGGGCTTTCGTCCGCTCGTCGAATGTGTTGCCGGAGGAAGAGCTCGCGGGTCGCCCGAGTGGCCTCGTTTTCGATTCGCTGCAAGCCGTCGGTTAATTGGAGCGGTAGGGAGGAACGAGTGCGTACTTTGTGCCGAAAGGAAGGCGGATTGTTGCTCGGCGAGGCGATCAGCGGCGAGAGGGCGTCGAACTCCTCGAAGCGGGCCACCGTCAGCGGAAATCGTCGCTGAAATCAGGGCTCAAAAAGAACCTGACGACTCGCCCACCTTCACGGGCTCCGTCGTCTGCCGCGAGTGCTCCGAGCGACTCCTCCGCCGACGGCAGCAGCAGATGAGCGGCATGCAGACCTGAAAGCAGAGGCAGAGAATCGACCGGAATGTTCGGTAAATGATGGCTGAGGCGGCCGTGAGTTTGCGGTAAAAGGCGGTCAGTTGTCTCGATTTGCGGAAAACGCGGCCGAAACCCAAGAAGCGGGCGGCAGGCGGCCAAGATCTCATTTCCCGCCGCCGAATGGGCCGCCCGCCGTCCTCATCACTTGCGGGCGGCGGCGACGAAAAAACGCCGATGGATTGCGCGAAATGGCGGCCGGTGACGAGCGAAAGAACTCGAAAAAGCGGCCAACGAGAAGGCGGCCGTTCGGCCGTCCACCCGCCCGCCCGCCGGCCGCCTCCCTGCGGCATTCGCGTCGTTCCGCCGGCCGCGCTTTGCCGATAGAACCGACCGATTGACGGCGACAATTGATGTTCTCCGGCCACCGCTCCCGCGCCCGCTCACTCACCAGCAGGAGGAGGAGGCTGAAGGCGAGGGCGGCCAGCAGCAGGAAGGTCATTCGATCGACGTAAAGACCCCGCCGCAAAGCCCGGTGGACGTCCGCCCAGACGGCCTCGAAGGCGAGAAGAAGGCGGCGGGGAGGCCGCCATTCCGCCGCGCCCATCGCTTCCGAACGGCCGGCGGAGGGCGGCGGCGGTCGATGGTCGGGGCCACGTGACCTGGAAGCTTCCGTTAATCACCGGCTTCAGGCGAGGAAGAAGACGCGACTGGATGATTGCGGGCCTGGACGAGTCCAAATGAAGACCAATTCTCGACACTCCCGCAATCAATGCGGGTGGCGGGGCGAGCGAAGATTCGCCCGCGTCCAATCGACAAACTCGGTAAAAAACGGCGAGCGGAAGCCGCGAGGCGCCGAATTCGTCGCGCTCCACGTCGTTGGCGTCTTGCCGCCCGCCCGCCCGCCCGTTATGCAAATTCGGCCGGGCGGCGAAACAAAACGCGTCCGCGGGCGCGGCGGCGGACAATCGGCGAGCGGCCGGCCGGCGGCCATTGTGCGCGACAAGCAGGCTTCCAATTCTTCCTCTGCGCGACGTCTTTCATTTGGCCCGCGCGTCCATCAAGCGGCCGTCCTTAAGCTCGTCGGGAAACAAAGGGCACGAGAATCAGCGGTCAGGAGTACCGTAGATGAATGGCGAGTGGCAGAAATGAAGACTCCTTTCTTCGTAAAAAAACAATGGGAATCTGCGAAAGGAATCGCGAAACGGCCGAATGCCGGCCCGGAAGAACAAAAGTGCCGGCAGATGGCGCGAATCAAAGTCGAGGGCGCGGAGGACGAAGCGGAAGGAAGATGCGCGTACGGCGATTAAAATGGGCGATAAACACACTCGCGACACGCCCGCCTTTGGCCCCCCGCCCGCTCGAACGGCCTCCTTCTTCTCGCCCGCTTCTTGGCGGCCAACCTGCTCGCCGCCTCGGCCGCATTCGGAACGTGAGTGTGGGAAACCGAGTGCTAAGCGACGCCGCCGGCCGCCGGAGGTCAGCAGAAGCGACGGGGAAAGGGGCTTCTTTCCCTCCCCTAGCGGTCATTCGTCCCGTTAGCGAGAAGAACGACCACTTGAACGGGTAACACTCCCGAACGGGAGAAAAGAGTTCGCTCGGGTCGAAAGTTGGCGCCGAAACGGGCGGCGGAGTGCGAAAAGCCGCCCGTTTGGCCGCCCGAAAAGGCGGCAGAAGTCAACGATTGCGCCCTCCGAACTCCTCATTCGTCACGAGGCGCCGCGTTAGGGCCGGCGGGCGGCCGTTCAATCAAGCCGCCGCCAAGTGGGCGGCAATTAGAAGGCGGGCGGAGGTCCTCAAATCGAATTCGGCCGTCGATTGCGCGCTAAATGTTGGCATTCGCGCTCCAGAATTCAATTCCGACCACAAGAAGGACCGCCAAACGAGCACCAACACCGCCATTCATTGCGAACAAACAACAAGGCGCAAAATTTGCAAGCGAACGAACCAAAGCGAGAAGCGAGACGCGAGGAAGCGGCTTCCATTCGGTCGACCTCATTTCGAATCACGCGCCCCGTTCGGCCAGTCGACTCGAAATGCCGAACGATCCGGCGGCCTCGTCCAAGAAGCGGAATGCCTCGCGCAAGTTCAAGGTGCCGAGCGGCTCGCAGATGGACCACCTGGTGGCCACCATCTACTTCCTCGAGTGGGAGGTGCGTTCCTCTCCGGCTTCCGTTCACTCGGCTTGCAGAAGAACATCCTCGAGCACTTCACCAAATCCATCAACCGCCTCTTCGTCGCCCCCATCACGGAGCACTGCGTGCGGAAGCGGGTGGTCAACGCGACGAGTGAGTTCTTCCTTCCACTTCCCCTCACCCACTGTCTTGCAGTCACCGAGCGCTCGGTGCGTTCGAAACCGCGCCATCGAGACGGGCCGCAAGCTGGAGGAGGGCGTGAAGGTGGACGAGACGAACGACGAGATGAAGAAACTGCAGCGTCGTTTGAAGCGTGAGTGTCCTCTTGCTTCCATCCACCCAATCAATCGCTCGTTTCAGAGGCGAAGAAGGAGGCGGCGGAGCACGGGGACGACGACTGCGTGCTCATGCGCAAGGACAAGTGGATTTCGGTGGCCGAGAACGCGGTCATGTACCGCCTGCGGACGCTCGTCCAGATGTCCGGCTCGCTGCTCATCTTCATGGAGAAGATCCGCCTGTGGACGGAGAAGAACCTCAAGACGCTCCTCAAGCACACGCGCGAGTGCAGCGACGTGCTCTCGTACGCGCTCTTCTGCTTCGAGGCCATCTGCGCGCAGGCGGACATCTTCGCGCTGGAGCCGGTGGACCGCTCGAAGGTGCGCCAGGACTGCAGCCGCTTCATCGAGCCGGGCGATCCGTACGGCGGCCCGCCCGACCGCCCGCGCAACAAGCCGCTCGTTGTGGGCGCGCAGATCCAGAAGGACGTGAAGCGTCTGGAGGCGCAGATCGATTACTATCGGTCTGCCCACCTCCTTGTGCTTGCTTATTCTTCCTTTTGCAGGACCTCCGTCTACCTGATTGGCAACTCGCTGACGGACATCACGCAGACCTTCACCACGATCATCCCGGCCGACATCCTCGAGCTGCCCACGCGCGACATCCGCGGCATCATGGACCGCCTGCCGCCCGCCTACCACTTCCCGGGCGACCTCCACCTGACGGACGCCACGATGAAGCTGCTGGGCACGTCGCCGGCCGGCAAGCGGCAGTTGAACACGATCGAAGACGTGAGCCCTCCTTCCTCCTTCTTTCATCCCTCCTGTTCAGGCGAACCGCCGCTCGATCGAGTCGATGAAGACGGCGTCGGTGATCGAGCACTCGAGCATCCGCCCGCGCTCCAGCCGCTCGGCGCCCAAATCGTCCCGGAAGGGCGAGGCGGAGTCCGCGGAGGTCGCCGAGGCCACGACTCCGCCGGACGCCGGCGGCCACCCGGCGAGTGCCCGCGAGGAGGCGAAGTCGGTCAAGTCCGAAAAGTGAGTCCTCCCTTCGATCATCCCCTCTTTCCATGATGCTTGCAGGACGCAATCGGACTCGTCGCGCGAGGGAAAGAAATAGTCGGCCGATCATTGAGGGTGAGAATCGCCGCCTGTTTGTTTGTTGTGAATAAAATCCATTGGTTGCCCGTTGGCTCTCGAATTTCAAGGAAACTCATTGGAATTCCGGCGGCGAGTGATGAGCGCGCGGAAGTCGTCGAATGCGGAAGCTCGTCGAGTTTCTTCCGTTCGGATTCCGCGCACGTTCCGGCGGCCGAGTGGCCTTTCGGTTTCTTTCGTCCGCTTCCGGGCGCTCTTGACCTCATCGGCCACCGTATTTGAGGCGACTTCCTCCTGCCGCTCATTAGGCGTGTGTTTGGGACAAAACATTGCGGATTTCCGCCTTCCGCCGACTGCGTCACGAGATTTTTTGTCGCCCGGCGAGTTTCCGACGAAACGCCGCGAATTCGTGGATTCTTTGGCCCCAACCCTTTGCTCCCATTCTTTCCTTCTGCTCCCGTTCTGTTGGGTGATTGTCGAGTGGATTCGATTACCGAGTGGAAGCCCGAAATAGCCGTGAACGTTCTTTGATCGCTTCTGCTCGCCGTTTCGTACGGCCGGTCGCCCTTTTGGGGTCCAGACGTCGCCTACATTCCGGCCGCCTGATGGCGAGTGGCACCGGCCGGACATCGCGCCTAATCGAGTGGCCGGTTGATCGTCGAAAGTAGGCAGAAATCGAATCAAAACGATTGGGCAGCGCCGAGGGGCCAAATGGAATCTTTCGAGTTGTTTTATGCGCTCCACGTCACCCACTCTCCCCTTTCACCAGGCTTGGATTCGATTGGCCCGAAATAAACGCGAGCAGCGAGGGCGATTTTTGACCTCCGGCGGATACAATCGGGCGACGAGAGAACACTCCATTCGTTCGACTTCTGCAGGCCTGCACTCCAATCCGCTCGCCGGGACGCCGCGGCCATCAGAAGACACTCGGAGTCCAATTCGGCGATTCTCGCGGCTTCCGGGCGATCGGTGGCCTCGAATTGGAATTGTGACCACTCGGCACACCCCCTTCCAGCCGCCGGATTGTAGCGACTGCAGAGGACTCCCCCTCGGCAGC
Organism: Aphelenchoides fujianensis; assembly: GCA_024699865.1. Taxonomy (NCBI): domain Eukaryota; kingdom Metazoa; phylum Nematoda; class Chromadorea; order Rhabditida; family Aphelenchoididae; genus Aphelenchoides; species Aphelenchoides fujianensis. Next base: position 598,081 of record JAMPIO010000060.1, on the reverse strand, counting down.
TACAAAAGTGCAAACGGCGGCCGAAGATTGGCGGTTTGAAGTCGGAGATTTCGGCCGGCCGCCCCGCCCGCCCGTTCGGCTGCAAACGGTTCGATGTTCGACGTTCGCCCCCGCCTTCTGCCGGTTTGCAGGAGAGGAAGCGGGCGAGCGGTGCAGGAGCGGAAGGGGGACGGCGGCCTTCTTCTTCCTCTTCGTTCCTTCCGGCCGAGCGGCCTCTTCGAGCGTTGATCCGTGAGCAACGGGCGGCCTTTCCGGGACTCCCGCCCACTTCGCCCCAATCACGACATTTTACGCGAATTCCGGCCGCTTTGCAACTCGCTTCGGGGAATTCGGGTGCAATCAATGCGGACGGGGACAGGCGGTTTGCTCATCCAAACGATCCGTTTGCTTCCGCTCGGCCGACCTTCGGATTGAATTCGGCGGCTGGGACCTCCGGACAGCCCAATTGTTCTCGTTTCTTCCATTCGACGACGCGCGTGTGGCCCGCGGCTGCGTGCACGAGTTCGCGGATCGCCGCGCGTACCGTAGAGCGTGCGTGTGGCCGGCGACGAGCCCCGATTGCGGGAATCACGCGCCGAGGATCGCGTGCCGTCGGCGGCCGTTTGGCAACTTGTTTTCGGCCGATTGTTGCGGGACGACGGCCGGGCCGGCAGCTCCGCGTTTCTCCGAAATCCACGAGAGCGTCCCCTTCGGCGCGAACCCTCTCGTTCGACACGCGATCGGTCGGCCGCCTACCGTCCGCACGCAGGATTACGGTCCGGCCTTCCGTGCGCCTCTTGTTTGTCGCCGTCAGCAAATTGGATTCGGCAAACGCTTGAAAGGCGCGGAAGTAATTCGCTTTCGTCTCGTTTCGTCGCCAATCGAAGGCGACCGTTGGCCTTTCGGCGAGGCGCGTCATCCGCGATCTTCGCGTCGACCGGCCGCCCCATTTCAATTGGATTCGCGCTATGCTGAACCGGCCGGCCGGTTTGTAGTCCACGAGAAGTCCGGAGCGCGAGGTGACGGCCGGCAATTCGGTTAAACCGGAGGACTCATTCGGCGCAAAAGAAGCGCGGAATTCGATTCGCGTCGTCGGTTTGCGCTTTGACCTCTCGCGTTCGGCCTCTTTTCTGCTTTCTTTTGCCCCCGATCCCCCGCCTTCCGCCCCGTTCGCTCGGGTGAATTCGAGCGTGGACGGCGGAGTGTATTCTGGGAACGACCTTCGGGAAGCCCCGTAAACAGGCGTCCTCCCGAGTACTGTACGCACACTCGCGGCAGAAGGGGGAACGTTCGGAGAAACTCGGAAGATCTCCGCGTTCGGATTCGTGGTCAGCCGGACGGCGTTCCGCGTGCAAATTGGCTCCAATTTCTCGAACTCGCTTCTTCCCGGACGTTTCGAAGCGGTGCGGGAATTCGGAGGCGGCGTTCCGATCGCAAACGACGCCAATTGGGGCGAACGGAGAACGGCGTCCCTCGAACAGCCCGTCCGAGCAGTTCGAACTCCAATCGGATTACAGAGATTCCACACACGTGGGCTCCAATCCGAGATCGCTCCACCGCTGCGGGCTTCCCTCCACCCGCCGGCCGGTTGTGAAATCTTCGTTGATTTGAGGCCAAAACCGAGGGGCTTCTCGGCGATCGGTTGGGTGGAACGAGAAGCCCCAAACGGGAGCTGTTTTCGGGGATCATCCCCGCCCCCAACTGTAACAAAATGCGGGGATGGGCGGCTGAACTGCGGGGCACCGGCGGGCTTCGAGCGATGGGCGACCTCGTTCCCAGCGCCCTTCGGCTTTTACCGTACGGGCGGGCGGGGGCTTTTTATTAAATCGATCGGCGTAAAACGGGAACTTTTCGCAGCCATTCGCGTCGATTCCGAGCGGAAAGCGTTTCACGTTTCGTCGGATGGCGGCAGAAGGCAATATTTTCTCGATTTACTCCCGCGTTTATGAGCCCTTCATAATCGGGCCGCCCGCCCGCCGCCTCCCACTTCGACCGCCACATGTTCGCCCCGATCGAATCGAAGCGATCCGATCGACAACCCGCGACAAGACGGCGGCGGGCGGGCGGGCGCGGTCCGAAAACTTTGTCATTGGACTCGCGGCCCCGTTCGATCGGCGATGTTTTGATTTCCGATTCATGTGCCGAAAAATTGGTTCGCGATTGGAGGAATGCGGGCGGGCGGCCGCCCAAACGATTCCAGAACCGATCGGGCAGCCGGCCGGCCGTGTGAGTCAAGGGCCCTCCATTGTGTTTAGCATAAGAAAGGAGGGCGAGCAGGTGTCGATGGAGATTGGAGGGCAGATTCGAGGAATTTGATTTCCTCTCGTCGCTGGTGTTTGGATCGAAATTGCCGCGAAATGTTCCGGAAAGTGCGCAGTAATCGGATTGCCGAACGGCCGTCCGCTTCGTTAGGCGCTCGTTGTTTTGCCTACAAAACGCGTGAGTTCCCAAACGAATGCGCGTTTTGATTCGATTCGGCCCGAAATAGCGGCCGCTACGTAGCCGCGAGGCCAGCGACATCATTGCGACCGTTGATCCACGCGTCCAATTGCATTCCGCTCGTTACGGTCGGCCAACGGAAGCTCTCAGGCCAATAAATCGGCATTCCGGCGGCTTGACGACCTTTACGCGTGTGGGAACGGGCTGCTGATAAGGGGCGGGCGTTTGGAGTCCACCGGCCGGCTGCATAATGAGTCGTTGTAGTCGGGGGACAAATCTGCAGTCGTGTTCGCTAATCCGTGGTCCTTGGTCGGGCTTCAAGCCACCGCTCCGCTCTTTGCCCCCTCACCTCGCGTTGATTCGTGGAGTTGCTTCTCTTCGCTGATCTTCGACTTCAATTTCAGGCTGCACTCGTCGGAATAATCGGATTCCGGACACCCGATCGAAGACCGCCGCCGAAGAAAACAGGTGAGTGGCGGGCGGTTTGCAAGCGGCAGCAACAGGCGGCCGGTCTACGGTCCTCCGCGGGCAGAAATCCGAGAAGCCTCTGCGAAACGAATTTCGCCGAAAGCAGCGGCCGGCAATCACCGGCAGTTTTTTGCTTCAAGTACAGGAGATCAGCGGGCAGGAGGGGGAAGCGGCACGGGCAGGAAATTCGATCTTTGGGCTTGGGCATCGCAGAAAGAAACGATCGAGAGTGATCGACGGCTCCAACGCGATTTCCGCAACGTTTTTTGACCGACCGGCACGCTTCGCGGTCTCCGATTTCTTTCGGCTGCCCACCGAAAGGCGGCCGGCCACTGTTTTCCCGGACGGCGAGATCAAACGGGCGGCCGGCTTTCCCAAATCGGCGCGATTCTCCGCGAAATGCCGGCCGATTTTTTGGAACTTTCGGCTCCGAGCGGCCCGCTTCTTCGGGTCGGCTTCTTGGCATTCCGGACGCTCCTTGTTTCGATCGCCGAGCGGTCGGGCGGGCGGGCGGCAGTTCATTCGCCGCTCATGAAGCGGAAAGAAGCGATTTGCATTTGTGTACGTGGGAACCGAACGGGCGAACGATGCCGCCGATGTGGGCGGGCGGCCGGTTAGTCACTCGGTTCGCCCGCTCGTCCGCTCGCTGATCCAAAAGACGCCGTTCGGTCGGTCGATCGGAAGGGCGGGTACTGTAGACGGGGGAGAATGCTCGTGGGTTTTCTCCCCGAATGCCGATCACGACTGAAAGCGGCGGCTATCTGCGCGCTCTAATCGAAATTCGCTTCACTTCAAGGTCGTTCAGCCGGACAGCTGTCGCTTGCACTCCTCGTTATGCTAAAAAGGAGGGTAAACTGGGTTGATATCTGAAAGCTCCTTACAATAGCTAGTTATTTCCTAGCAACAACCTTTCGAGATGCCCGCTTTGTTCGGATCGACGGCGAAATTCAAATTTCTCTGCGACCGTTTCCGCCGCCCGCCGGCCGCCCGCCCGATTGTTATCGCGAGTGCCGAAGCCGAACGGACGGCACTCGTCGTCGTTTTTGGCACCGAATTTAACGGGAGACGAAAAACGGGCGCTTGAAGGCCGTTCGGTTGATCAAATCGACGCAAACCGCGGGCCGAAGGACGCTCCGCCTTTTTGCTGCTCATTAGCGATCGTTCCGCCCGCCGCCTCACTCGATCACGATCCACCCGCCCGCGTTTTGTGCCGACGGCCTCGTCGGCGGCGATGGGGCAAAAACTCCGTTCTCGGCGCCCCCGTTCGCGCGGAAAACTCTCGATCGTTTTTCGGAGAAGAACCTCCAAATCGCGGGTGTTCAAGCGTGCGGACTTTTTGCGCTTTCCATTAACCGCCGAACGCCCACGCCCGTCGACGTTCAAAAGTGGGCGAGTTGTTTTTGAACTCCCGCTTCTTTCGACTTTCCCCCACGTTCGCTACTTTCCGCTTGCTTCCGTTCGTTTCGGCGAGTGAATCGCGGGGGCCAAAAGCGTGTTCGTGAATCGCGGAGGGCGCCGATTGGGCGCTTCCGGACGAACAAAAGTGACGATGAGGACGTTTCCTTTCGGCCTTGTTTCCGAATCAAAAGTTCGCCGATTCCTGCCCATCCACCGTCTCCCTCCTCCCTTCGGGCGAAGGTGTCCATTAGGAGAATTGCAGGGCAAAAGCCGCTTCTCCTCCAAACATCACTTCCCCTCTTGCTCGGGCGCAAACGAACGGCTTAGCCGGACGGTCCGGATTGCGAAACGCGAAAGCCGGCGGCCCGCTGATCAGCGAGAAGAAAGCAAAATAAGCGGATTTGCGAGGTGAGGGTGGTGGCTGTGGGAGGGCGCAATTATGGGCACCGCGAAGAGGGTGGCGGATGAGCCCGGATTTACCAAACATTCCACCGGCCGGCCGCCCGTCTGCCCCCAAATTGAAGCCGGCCGGCTGCAGCGAAATCCCCCGGCTGTTCACTTGTTTTCGATTCGATCGGGTTCACTCGGATCTCGCGCTACGTGACCAACCGAAAGATCGTTCTTTGGGCGCTCCGAACGAGAGCCGCGAGTTCGGTTGACGCGCGACGGCCGCCGTGCGTCAGCGGCCGGGCGATGAGGGTGGACGGCGATGATTTCACTTCTTCTCGCTCGATTATTCGCCCTAATCCCCGCCAATTGGCCGTTGGCTTCGCGACCGGCCCGGCCGAACTTCTTCGCTGTAGCTGGGGGATTAGCGCGCTCTCGGAATTTTCGGAGGATTCGTGCGCTCGAGGTTTGAGCCGCCGCCGGTTACGGTCGGCTGTTTGCACACCGCACGTCATTCCTCGTGCGGCGATGACGGGAGTCGAGGAGATTGTTCGGATTCCCGATCTCCCGTTCGGCTTCGAGAACGCCGGCCGTCTGCTCGCTCTTCGGGGTCATTAGTCCGCTCTTTGTTTTCGTGTCGAGACGGCCGGGGGAAGTGGGCGGCGAGTCATCGGTCGGGGGGATTGCCGATGGAAACGGGCGGCCGTTGTGCCGCGTCTTCCGAGCGGCGCCCGCCCGACTGCCCCGCCGCGCTCTACGGTAGGCGGCGGGCGGCTGGACGGCGTGCTGATCGCCGTTTTATGGCGTCCGTTTCCACCGGACGAACGGCGAATCACGAAGAGCGCGCGAATTCGAAAGCAAACGACCCGAGAAGGCGGGCGGAGGTGTGAGTTGCGGGCGTTTTTTCCACTCGACGCTCATCACTCCTCGGCGTCCGCGTGCGGGCGTTCTGCCATCCATCGCGCAGTTCACTCGCCGCCGCTCCCCGTCGGCTGCTTCCCGTTCGTGATTATCGCCAATCGGCGTCTCCTTAACTGATCGGCGTCGTCGTGTTTCGCGCACTTACCTGGAAAACGGACTCCTGGGCGCCCCTGCTCGCAGCCAATCGGCTGCCTCGACTCGACGCTCGCTCGGCGGCCTCACCGAAGCTTCTCGCGATGTTCCGGCCGACGGTCCTCCGGGATTTGCGCGTGTTTTTTAGTCGCGGGAGTAATGAGTTCCTCCTCATGGCCCGGCGATTACGAAAACAGGCGTGTTTTCGCGACGACCTCCGAGTTCAACTCCCGCCCGCCGCAAAGTGCACGAGGTGACGCCCGGCGATAATCACCGCCTTGCCGAAATGAACGGCCGTGCTCGCAGAACTGCAGCCGACTGACGTCCGGGCGAGGGTGGAGGTCGCGAGTGACGTTCGGCAACTCGATCGAGTCTGCGGGCGTCAATCCGGCGAGCAGGCGGCAAAGTTTGCGGATTTCGACATCCGGGCGGCCGAATTCGTCTACCCCCGCCTCTTTCGTGCACGGGATTAGGCGCCCGATTTGTCTCGACTCCTTCCGAGGACTCGTTTGTTCTGGGGCGGGTGGTGGGTGACGTGCAGTTCACGATTAGGCGGCATTTGGGTCTCGGGTGTGGGAAATCTTGATTCCGGTCCAAGCTACGATACTCGGGGACAAAGAAGGCGGGCAGGGGAAAGGACTACCTATTCTTTGTTTCCGTTTGGTTAATCAAAACAAACTGGGCACACTCCTCTCCTCTTTTTTCTTTGTCTCTCGAATGCCCGTTTTCCGGGACTCTTCCGCTCGATCAGCTGTTAATTCGGAGCAGCGGGCTTCTTATCAGTCGGCCGCCGTGTTTGCCGCGAATCGCGCGTCCGGGCGGTCGGTCTTGTGACTCGTGGATCTTGCCGGTGGTTGTCGTAAACAAGAGGACGGCCTCGTGGAACGATCGGAACGAAGTCGGCCGGCCGCTTGGGCGGCGGTCGAGTCGTCTGCGAACTCGAAATTCGTTTCTTCCGCGATCGGGCCTTATCGTCACAAAAGTTTTCCGCTCTGCACGGGCGGGCGTCTCGTGGTTTCGCGGGAGGGCCTATCAGACGCGCACTTTCAGTCCTCAATGATCACTCGCGGTCGTGAGTAGCGGGAATTCGCGGAAAGCACGTCTTTGTGGAGTACGTGACTCTCCCCAATTGGCCGTTTGATCGAGATTTCTGGACGAAGGAGGAGGAAGCAAGGAAGGGAGATGACAAGCGGGTTTTGATCTCGGCGATCACTTCCGCTCCTTCCGGTCGGTTATCGTCTGCTCGCTTCCCTCCACTCCTTGTGAAACATTCGATTAATTTAATCAAATGCGGAGGCTGATCATCGATTCCCGACAGACCGCAGCTCTTCGCTTGGCGACCGGAAGACGTCGAAAGAACGGAAGTTTGTCTTGTGCCTCATCGCGTGGCTCGAAAGTCATCGGTGGGCAAACAACCAGGCGGGAATCTCGAGGAAATGCCTCTCCTCGTCCCGCACACTCACTCCTTTCCGTCGATAATCACGAGCGGCAGGAAGAAATGAGGGCACTTGCAAGGAAGAACGCTTCGATTGGACGGAAGATCGCGATCATTTCCTCCGATTAAGCCGCCGACTCGACGGACCGACCGGAAGTGCGGAGAATGTCGGCGATTCGAGGCACGATCGACATGCTCGCTCGTGTCTCGACCGTCGCAACTCGTGCGTCTACCCCCCAACATGCGTACTTCCTTCCATTTACGGCCTCTGATGAGATCAAACGCGTTCAACGGACAGTACTCAACGCTTATCGCTCGCTTCTTCCGTTGGGTTTCCGGTTGTTTTCGGCGGAAACGCACGTACCCGCTCGTTTGTTCGGCGAGAACAAAGAAGAGGAGTGGGTGATCGGAGGGATCAAGAAGGTGCATTCCTTTCATTCCCCGCAAACTATGCGGAATGCCGACCTTCCATTGAACTTCTGGCTCGATTGCCCTTTTAAGCGATTACGGGACAAGTGCACAGCGAAAACATTGCCGCCTGCTGCAGTTTGGCGTTCTCGGGGCCGCGTGATCGGCGATAAGACGGCGACGACGGCTGTCCGCTTTCGAGAAGAAGCGATAAACAAGTCGGTGAATACGAGAATCGTCGTTAATTCGACGAAACGGGGATCCAATCGGCCATCCCCCGCTTTGTTCCACTCCCCTCCTGTCTGCCAACAGCCGGGATTCTCGTGCACTTGTCCGAGACTTCTTTACAACCCACTTGTCCTCTAATTATTCCCTCTCGTTTACGACCACCGTCCTCCTAAACGGCCCCCCTTACGGTATGCCGCCTTCCTCTCGACTGAAAGCGGAAACCGGAGATTTCTTTCCGAATGGCCGCTCCAATTAGCAAAGAGGAGAAGCCGGAGGGTAATTGCGCAACTGGCTTGTCCAACCGCTTGCAATCACCAAAGGGAAGAGTGACGTTTCCTGCCCATCCATCCCTCTCGTTCACGACCTTACGGTCGTTCGGCTGCGGGAATCCGCCGGTCGGGGCGGGCGAACGGATGATCTTTCGGCCGTCGAGCCGCCCGCCGGTCGCCGAAAGGGGGCGGGGCGGAGCGGCGGCTGCTCGACTCTCGGGCTTAAAAACAAGCAGCCGCAGCGAGCGGTCCTTTCGGCCATTGGGGGCCGCGGATTTCGCGCCTTCGGTCCGCCTTCTCGTTCCCATTCGTTCGTCCTTGAAATCGGGCGAATATTTCGGTTGTGCAACTGCCCTCGGCCGTCCGTTGCGTGTGTTTGTCGTTGATTTCGACGCCCGCACGCGTACGGGTAATGAGGGCGATTGAGCGCGGCGGGGACGTTTGAAGTAATTAATAATTTTCTGAACGTCTTCGCTGCACTTTGCATTCGATTCATCGCGGCCTGAACTTGTTCGCTCATTCAGCCCGCTTGTTCGGCCGCCCGTTCGAAGACTAAACCCCCCGCTCCTGCCCGCCTTCTTCTTGCGCTATCGTACCCCGAATGGGCGGCCGATTGGAGGCCGCCTGACGAGCTCCATTCATCCCGCCGCCTCTGGGGGTGGGATTCCAGAAGAGAGGGGAACGTCTGAAACAATCCCGTTCGATTCGCTGGGCCGGCCGGCTGCCGTTGAAAAGGGGCGCAATTAAAGTCGGTGGGGCGGGATGCCGCAAACACGTCCGTGAACGGGCGGACGTCACACTCGCCGGCCGTGTTTTCGATCACTCGGAGGGTCGCCGAGAAGTTGGCCGCCGAGGAAAGGGCGGCATGCAAATGAGCGCCGATTGCTCACCGCCCAAACGGCGGCTTCGTCTTTTACCCGAAAACAAAACAATCCTCGTCGTGCGATCGCCGCCGCTCGAAGGGCACCGAGCGGAGGGCGGCGGTTCGAACGGGCGCCTTTGTTTTGCGCGTAATGAAATGTCGTTATGGAGAACGAAGTTTTCCGCACGATCGGCCCGTTCGGGACGTCAAAGGGGGCGCTCGCCACGTACAATCGGGGCGACCTTTATCCCCCGCCCGCCCCCGCCCGCCTCTCCTGCCGCTCGATCGCGAACTACCGTACACGCGGGCCTTTCTTTCTTTCCAATCAATTCGAGTGGCCGACTAATCCGCTTGCTTCTTTCAGTTGGATCCGCGTAGCGTATGACTCCGACCGCCCTCTTGGACCTGACGAACAGCTCCCGTTTAGCGCCCGCCCAGGAACTCGCCGCCCTCTCCTCGATGACCAGCCCGCCGACGCCCGTCCTCGACACCTGCATCCACTTGTTGTACGCGGACGAGACCAAACCGGGCGGCATCAAAGGTGCGTTCTTTTCTGCTTTACACTCGGTCTTCCGCCGATCTGCTCGTCGTCGACGGAAACTCGCGCCGTTTTGTGGTAAACAAGGGGCGAGACGGCGGAAGAACAGCTGGCTGGAAGGAGGGGATGAGTGATTACCGTAGACAATCGCTGGAATCCACAAAGAAGCTGAAGGTTCCTCGAATTCGACCGATTGCTCCCGTTCGTGCGCAAAAAGCGGCGGAAGAACGCACGTTTCCGCTCAGCACTAAGCAACATTCCGCGAAGTGCGGAGTTCACTCTTCTTTCTGCCCGCTTGATCGAAAGTGACAAACCGGCGAGCACACGGCCGCCGGGACGGCTGATTCCGAGCGAGTGTGCAGCCGTTTTTCTTTCGGTTGGCAGCGGCGGCGGGCGCGAACCGAAATAGTCGAGACGTTCGCCCGCACACGACCGCAACTTCGCGCCGATTTCGTTGACGATGAGATCACAAGTTCTCCCCCTTTCGACTGTGCACTGGAGTCGAAAACAACGCCGACATTTCAGAGGAGTTTCTGTACGCCCATCGGTCGGTGCTGTTGAAATCGCCCTTCTTCCGCGCCCAACTCCAACAGTCCGCCTCCGCGGGCCCGATCACCACCTTCCCGGTGGACTTGTCGTCGATCAAACACCCGGTGGAGTCCTTCAAGGCGCTCCTCGTCTTCATGTACACGGGCCAACTGAACGCGACGGATGCCCTCCGGGATTCGGTAAGCTTTCCTTCGCTTCTCGTTAGTCATGTCCAAGGATCCCAAGAATGCGATTACTCAATGCGGAAGCGTTTTGAAACCCAAGAACTCATTTCGTTTCCTGTCGCTGAAATCACGTTCTTTCCGCTTATCAGGCAGTCCGCTCGACGGTCGGGAGGGGGCGGGAGGGGGTCCGCTTAGTCAGCAGGGTTTGGCGCGTGGGTCCCCCGCTTCATGACAATTCGTGGAGTTTTATAAGAGGGCGTTTGGTCTTTCCCGTTCCCCCCACTTCTCCCTCCGCCTTGCTTCGACAACCGTCCGCTCGACTGATGCATCTGCCCGCCTTGCAGCTGATCCACCTCTCCAAACTGGTCGACCTGCCCGCCGTCGAGCAGCAGCTGATGGCCCCGAACAAGGAGGCCGTGAACACGCTGCTGGACCTCCAGCGAGCCGCCGCCTTGATCTCCGCGCCCGTCCGCCCGGTGGCCAACTCCTCGCCGTTGGCGTCGATGAGCCCGCCGACCTCCGCGATGGCCGCCGGCGCCTTCGCCCCGCCGCTGCATCCCGCTTTGTGTGCAGGTGAGTGCTCCCCTCCTTCTTCCACTCGACTGATCGCCTCCTTTCAGCCTACTTGCAACTCCTCCAGCAACAGCAAGCCCAACAGCAGCAGCAGGAGCAGCTCCAGCAACAGGCCCTCCTGAACAACCTCATCCAAGCCTCGTTGGCAAGCCGGGCGGTCGGGCAGCCCGCACTTCGGGGCCGCACCCTCCGCCCTGCTCGCCCCTTCGTCCATCTTCCCGAAGTTCGAGGCGGCGAACACGACGGCCGAGGGCTTCCTGTCCGAAGTGCGCACTTCGGAGTCCGAGCGGTGAGTTCGCTTCGTTCCGGTGGGCGGCGGGCGGGTGTTTTCGCAAGACGCGCGGCCGCTCGCGCGTTCTTTCGGTCGGGAAGTTCGGCGGATCCACGAAAATTCAACGAAACGCCCGCCCGTTGATTCCTCTTCGGTCCGTCTTCTTTACAACACGCGACCGTTTTTGTACGCGGAGCGGCGGTTTTCGCGAAATCACTCGTCCGCTCTTTAAACGTCGCCCCTTCTGCTCGTCCCCTTCCGGACAGTCGGGCAGTCGAGGAGGCGGGATGAGGAGGGCTGACTACCTGAAGAGAGTGACTGCTCGAAAGAGTGATTGAACGATTGTGTTTGCTCCCTGCCGGGTGTTCCGAGAGGCGAAAGGGGCAATTCGAAAGAACACGCCGCCGATCGAGCGGCCGCTAATTCGATTCCACTCGCCGTTCAGCGCGCGGAATGCGGGCGTTGGGCGCGGGCGGGCCGTGGGATCACCGGTGGGATGCGTACAGTAGGCGATGGCAAGGAGTGCACCAAGAACACGCTCGTTCGTCTCGGTCTTATCGTCCGTCTTCATTAGCGGGCGTCTTTCCGCGAACCGGGGGTCTCGGATCCCTCCAAGCACCGACGATCACTCCTCATTCCGCCGAATGCATTAGACGGCCGTGAGGGTGGGGAACGAGAAGGCGGGGATTAGCGGCCGGCCGGTCGGCGGGCGGAGGAAGTCGGCCGCTGGATTTGTCGCCCGACCAAACGGACGGCGGATTTCTTCAGGGCGATCGGCTCGATCGAAATTCGTCGAAACGAAAGCCGCTCGCGAAAGCCGCGCCTGACGCGCGCCGTCCTTCCATTAGGCGAGTGGAAGCGGGCGGCCGATCGGCCCGGGCATCATGGCTGCACTACAGCTACCGTAGGCCGGCGGCCGAGCTGCCCGGCAGTGTGCGGGCTTTCGGGGAGTCCGCCGCCCGCCCGGCGGCTAATCGTCTTTGTTTTGAACCACCGGCCGGGTGGAAGACATCACTCTCGGTCGTTCTTAGCCGGCGGATTAGGGCGGCGGAAGTGAAATCGGGGCTTTCCAGAAGGCCGCAAAAGCCGGCCGGGCGGGCGGGCGGGCGGGTGATGCCATCCGCCGCAAAGAAGTGATGACATTCGCCGAATGGCCCCGAACCGCCGCTGGAATTCGCGAGCGGATTGCGGCGACAAACTCGTGATCCGCGGGCCGCGAAAACAAAGAGGAATTCGAGGAGACAAACTCGGCAGCAAGGAGTACAAACCGACGATCACCCGCCTGCTTTCAGATCGGAGACCCGCAGCGTGACCTCCAGCTGCTCCAGCGGCAACCAGGCGGCCGTCCCGTCGCCGCCCTTTGACAACCTCGGCGACGTGCTCGTGCCCTCGAACGAGAAGGAGGGCTGGTGCAGAAACAAGAAGTGAGCAGCGAGTTCCCGCGTTCGGCTTTGTAACTAGCGGAATTCAGGTACATTCAAACCGTGCCCAAGGGATTCAAGTGCACCGTGTGCAACAAGGTCTACGGACGCTACAATTCCGTCTCCTACCACGTCACGATTTACCACCGGAATCCGCCGATCCGCTGCGAAGAGACGGGCTGCCAGTTCACGACCCGCGAGGCCCGCTACATCCACTTCCACCGCTACTACCGCCATCAGATCCCGCTGCCGGAGTCCATCGATTTGGGTTCGTTGTGTCGAAGGGAAGGCGTGTGCTAATCGTTTGTTTTCTTCAGCTTCTCGCAAGTGCCCCTTTTTCTCGTGCCGGCACGTGAGCAAGTCGCCGGCCATGCTGGAGAAACACTTGAGCAGGTTGGTCGTGTCCCAATGGATGAGCAAGTTGTTAATCGACAACTTCAGGCACGTCGCTGACTGCACGAAAGATGGGCAGACGTATCAGTGCCCGAACTGCGAGTTCTCCACCGACACCCACGAGGCCTGCTTCCTGCACCTCCGGGCTCACCAGTTGGGCGTCGAGGCGAACGAGGAGGCGATGAACAAGACAGCCCGCCCCGGGCCCTCGCACAACGTCTTCGGCTGCGATCAGTGCGGCTACAAGTGAGTTTTCTCGTCGACTCTTCCGTTCATCACTCGCTTGATTCCAGGGGCCGCACGTTGAGCAACCTTGAGCAACACAAGCACTCGAAACACACCACTCCGTTCTGCCCGACGTCCTCCGGCAGCTCGCCCGAAGCGACGGAGCGGCCCGAAGACGCGATGCTCTCGGCGGCTCAAATGAACCTCGTGGCGACGTTGAAGTCGCTGCCCGCCTTCTCCGGCCTCCAGTTGTTCCCGCCGCTGTCCGACTGCGGCGAGCACTGCCGACCGTTGATCCTTTTTTCTTGTTGATCGGCCTTCAAGTACAATTGTTTCCTTGTTCCCGTTCTTCTCGTCCACTCGTGCTGTCCGTTTTGAGTGCATAATTGCGCTTACTCCCCTTTCTTTCTTCCCGCCCGCCAAACACACCACTCGACCACAAACGCTTCCTTTCGATTGGATGCGATCGCTGAGAACTCAGGTTGACGTTTAATTCTTGAGGATCTCCTGGACTCTGCTGACATTTGAGTGCGAAATTCCCGCCTTCCCGTTTGTGTGCTGTACATCCCGCTTCTTCTCATCGTCCTTCTTTCTTTTCATTCGTCCGATGTCCCCCTTCGAATGCTTCTTGTGATCCTGTTGGAACGGTTGTTTAATCGACTCGTGAGTGCGAAAATAAATGCTAATCAGTGAGAGGAATGCACAGCCAACAACAAGGAATTCGGGGAGATCACGCACGAACTCCTCCCGAAGAGATCAGTCGGACGGGAAAAGGCCGAATTTGTCAACGAGCAGCCGGTGGAGTTCTTCCGCTCGTGTCCGCACGCGTTCCGGAACTCCGCTCGTTGCCTGAAAGCCGCCCGTTAAGCCGAAAAGAAGGAGGAAGACCGACCCATGAGATTCGCTTCAATCAGCGGGAGTGCACGAATGACCCAGCTCACGACGTGTTTGTGGAAGAAAGCCGGGCTCATGACCTCCAGCTGTGTCTTCAGCACGGAAACAAACGTCCCGTAGCAGTGGTAGAAGTCGGCCGCCTCTCCGGAAAGCAGGCAGAAGAAGTGGACGAGGCGAGACCACCGATCGAGCCCGGCGGCAACCTGAACGAGCAGAAATGCAAGTGAATTCTAAAGAGCAACTCACGTGTCCGAACCAGAAGATCACGAACGCGTACTCCAGCTCGCCGAAAGCCTTGCCGTCGTAGTTGAATCGCTTGAGCACGTGCAGGTGGTCGGCGACGTCCACTTCCCGACCCGAGCAGGTCCGTGAAGCTGCGAGGGTCGTCCTGAAAGCAGAAAGAAGTGAATGAAGCGAATGAAGAAGAACTCACTTCTTTCTGCAGCAAGAAGGGAATGTGCGTGAAGTTGAGCTGGAAGCCCGATTCCTCGCGGTACTCGCCGCTTTCGATGGCCCACCGCTGGACGTCCGCCACTTCGACGTTCAACTCCTTGCACTTCTGAACAGAAGAAAGAAGGAAAAGAACGAGTAGAAGAAGACTCACCTGCGCACACTCGAATTCGCGGGTCATCGAAAAGAAGTGGATGTTCGAGGGCAATTGGCCGCCGCTTCTCGTCGGATAGACGGCGTCGAGGAACTTCGCGGTGATCCGCCCGGTCAGCCGCTCCCACCGCTCGCTTGGGGCGCCGTAGTCGACGAGCGCGTCCTCGAGCTCCTTGATCGTCGGCAGGTTGTTTTCTTTCTGCAAACCACTGGCCGATGCACTCAACGTGTGGAAAGGACTCACGCCTCCAGCTCTCGGACGTCCCGAATCGCTTCGTTTGTTCGTCGAACGTGGGCGCGAAGAGGGTGTTCCGGTCGAACCAAACGAAGAAGCCGATCCGCCCGCCGCCCTCCACGTCGAACCAAAAGAAATGCGAGGCCGATCGGAAGGGCGACGCCGCGGAACTCCGGCCGCACTTCGATGGATTCGATCGTCCAACCCGAAGCGCCGTTTGATCGACGGGGCATCAGTCGGGAACTGAAAGAAGCAAGTAAAACAAAGAAAGAACCCAAAAAGAACTCACCAGAAACAGTTGGAAGGACTCGGTCGACGTGTCCGCTTGGAAGCGGTGGAAATCTTCGTCCACTTGGCCGTGGATCATCTTGCGAATCGAAAGAACTCTCCAGTTGATCAAGAACTCCGCATTTCCCTCCAGAAAGCGGTAAATTGTTCCCGCTTTCTTGCTCGCCCAACGGCGGCCACTCGTGTGCGAATGGGGTGCGCGGATTCGAACAGGGAATTTCGCCGATCAACGACGACTACGTGATTCTTGAGCGGTCGCAAGTAGTCAACGATTATCAACGGCAGAAATCAGGAAGAAGAAAGAGGTTTCAAGCGAAGAGATCACCCGAGATCATGTTTACCGACCCTCCTCCCCCCACTGCCCAGCGGACGCCCATTAGGAGCAGCTGCCCGCCGCCCCGACCGGTCGAAAGTGGTCTCTTCGATCAGCGGAGGCCAAACGACCGAATTCACCTCCGATTTGTCGCCGATCAGTTCGATTTGAGCGGCCAACTGGTCGAAAGCAGAAGAAGGCGCTGGGCCTGATCGAGCGTTCTGCTTTCGAATAGACTGTGAATTGATTGGAAGCGTGGAAATCTGTTAATTGAATTTGAAGTGATCGAACAGTCAACTAAAAATTTCTTGTTTCTAGCCCTGCGTATCGCCCGATGGAAAGAATTCAGTCGCTAAGGCATTTGATCCCCAAGTCAGCCGTTGTCTATTACAAACCGCTCCTGATCGATGCGTCTTCCGAGTAGTCAAGCCACAATTATTCGTCGATGGATTGCAGAACGAGGCCAAGGCCAGTTCCTCTTCGCCAGCGATCGGCTAATACCTCGACATGTTCGGTGTCACGTTGGCATTGTCACCGTCGTTCCGTCGGTCCTCACCTGCCATTTTCACGGGTGGTCAGCGCGGTGGAGGCCCAAATGAAGAAATTGTGGCACACGACGTCCATCTGTTTTTACTATACAAACCAGCACGAAGCCCGTATTTGACTATGCCGAGCTCCTTACGTCCACCCTGCCCGAACACTTGAATGCGAGTCCTCTTCTTTTGCTCTCTTTATTTGATCCGGTGGCTTCAGGTCTGCTTCTTCACGAACTCCGGATCGGAAGCCAACGACCTCGCGTTGGAGCTCGCCCGCCTGCACACCGGGCGCTTCGATTGTCTCTCGTTGCGGAACGGCTACTGCACGCCTTAGGGCTCACTGCAAGCGCTCGCTGGAGCCACGAACCTCGGCAACTGGAAGCAGCCCTTCCCGCACGGCTTCGGGATCTACAAGTCGCTCTGCCCCGATCCCTACCGCGGACTCTTCACGGGCGGCAAGTGCCGCGACTCGCCCTCGCAGCCCTTCAATCGGTCGTGTGATTGTGCCGAAGGTTCGTCTGCTTTCCTTCCTTCTGTTCCCTCCGTGCTCGTTTGCAGGCGAGTGCAAGGCGGCGAACGGCTACGTGGAGCAGTTCGAAGAAGTGCTGAAGTACGACTTCCCGAAGAGCACCGGCCCGGCCGCCTTCATTGCGGAGAGCATCCAAGGAGTCGGCGGGACCGTCCAGTACCCGAAGGGCTTCCTGCAGCGCGCATTCGAGGCCGTCCACTCGGTCGGCGGTCTCTGCATCAGCGACGAGGTGCAGACGGGCTTCGGCCGGCTCGGGACGCATTTCTGGGGCTTCGAGAGCCAAAACGCCCGTCCCGGACATCGTCACGCTCGCAAAGGGGATCGCCAAATGGCTTTCCCCATGGGCGCTGTGATCACGACGAAGGAGATCGCCGACTCGTTCGGGAAAGCGCTCTTATTTCAACACTTTCGGCGGCAATCCGCTCGCTTCCACGGCCGCGAAGGCGACCCTCAAGGTTTTTGCACTCTCCTTTCAATCATTCAAAGAAGCAGATTTCAGGTGATGAAAGAGGAAAAGCTGCAGGAGAACGCGCACGTCGTGGGCACTCATCTGATCAACGAGTTGAGCGGGCTGCGCGGCAAGTGGATCGGCGACGTGCGCGGCAAGGGCCTGATGATCGGCGTCGAGTTGATCGACGAGGAGGGGAAGCCGCTGGACGTGGAGCGGGTGGCCGCCGTCTTCGAGAAGGTGAAGGACCTCGGCGTGCTCACCGGCAAGGGCGGCCTCGGCGGCAACATCCTCCGTCTCGCACCCCCGATGTGCATCACGAAGACGGACGCCGACCAGTGCGTGGACGCCATTCGGACGGCCGTCAACGAAGTTCTTGGTTGATCACCTCTTAATCCTTGACTCTTCTGCCTCCCATCAGTATTCTTGCCATCAGATTGTGTTTATTCAATTGAAACAAAGTAAAGCTCTCTGTTCTGCCCGTATTCAAACTCCCGGAACGTTCTCGAAGCGACCGTGCGTCGCCTTCATGCCTGCAAGCAATCGATTGATTAGTGAAGTTGAAGTGAAGGCAAACCGTGCGCGTAAAAGCCAGTGCCGAGGATCACGACCACAATGAACGAAAGAACGACCGGCACGGCGATCCACCAGCCGATGTGGCCGCGGATTTCGTCCCGGTGGATCTCCGACGCCGTTCGGTTGGCGGTCGGCGCCTCGGCCGCCTTCTCCGCCTGCCGCCGCTCGAACTCGTCCAGCGTCATGATCGAACAGGACTCGATGTTCGCCGGGTGTGCGGAAGTAAGGACACGAGACCGGAGGGCAGTAGTAAGTGTCTTCGCTCAACGGCACTCGACTGCTGTTGAACTTCGGGCCAGAGATCAGGCTGCAGAAAGAACGTCAACTGTCCACCCATTTGTTCGTTGCTGCTCACCGATTCCACAGCCACTTGGCCGCGTAAGTGTGTCCCTTTCGGTTCAATAGCAGAGTGGCCGGCGATGAACAGCTCTTCGGGTCTACGAGACTCGATGCTCAGTCGAGGAAGCATGACGACGGGGAACGTCGTGTAGTTCCTGGACGAAAACTCGACCTCCAACGAAAGCAGGGCGTCCTTCCACGTCGATTGGAGCTGGCGGAGTTCCTTGTTGGTCAGTCGGTTCAAACACGGACAGCGGGGTCTAAACACACGATGCCTTTCCACCCAGAATTCCTCTCTTTCACTCACTTCAAAAGGTTGTAGTTGAGAAGACTGGACTTGGCAACGTGCAACGGGCCCGATCACGACCACAAAGGCCTTCGGAAGGGCCTTGCGCAAGGTGACCAGTGCAGAACGAAGGCCCTTGACGTCCGGCTTGTCGCATCGTTTGCACATCTCGTCCGTCCCGATTGTCATGATCACCATCACCCAGCGTTCCTTGAGTTCTTCTTTTGTGTAGTGCCGATTGATTCCGCCGGACGAGTTCCTTCGCCTGCTCGGGCATCGTCTCGGTTTCTGCGCCCTGCTCCGCGACGTCGAACTGGTGGTCGGGGAGGTTCTTCGCCGTGCCCATTCCGTGCGAGAAGCCAGCCAAATGGGGGCTGAACGCGCTCAGGATGTTCGGGAAGGTCACGAGGCCGTCGATCGTCGCATCGCCCCCGATCGTGAAGGCGGCTCCTAAACAAAAAGGAGCGAGGATTAGAGGCCGCAATGGCTCTTTGTCTGCTCACCTCTGAACTCGATGTCCATGCCTCCCCAGAGGCCAAGGCCCGTGGAGAGACTGTCCCCCATGGCGGCGACAACCTTTATGTCTTCCGGCGATAGGTTGGCGCCTGCAATCACCGACCGTCGCCCCTCTCCTCTTCTTTCCGCCCGCTCACCCGAATCGCCCGTCCGCAGGGCGTTCTTCACCAGCTGGCAGGCGAACGAGCGCTGATTGTTGAAGGAGTTCTCGATGATCGACGTCTGGATGTGATCTCCGCGGTAGTTGGACTCGAATTCCTCCTCCTCATCGTCGTCGTCCCTTCAAACCACACCAATCTTCTGATTACCTTCTTCTTGCACTTCAAACCTTCCGTCAAAGTTCGAAAGCTCCGCACTCACGAGCTGAAGGTCAAAAGTCAATGGACGAATGAGGAGGCAGGCGAAAACTCACGCTCAAAATCAAAACGAAGCCGAGAATCGACCGCATTTCCAATCGATCGAAATCGCCGCGTCGACGGTCGGCGGCGATCAACCGTCGCGGCGGCCAAAAGTCGACTTTTTCATCGCAAAACGGCCGCCCGCATCTCGTTTACTCCAGCGAACAACAAGTACGTGCACGCCCCGCCCGTCCTTCGCTTCCTTCCCGTCGCTCACGCTCTCGGAGGTCGAACGGAAGGCGGGCGGGCGGCGTTGATCGGCGAGCGCGCGGCCGCTTTTGGCGGTCGGCGTCACGAGGCGCGCCTTTCGACTCGAAAACACGTGCGTGCAACAGTCCTCTTCAATATTTATTACACGAGATCGAATTCGTGGGAACGGGGCGAGAGTTCAGATTTTGATCTTCGGGACGGCCGGCGGGAGGCGCGCCGGCGGGCACGAACGCGAGCGGGCGATCCGGCCGCGCATCTTCGGGTTCTTTCACGTAGCGGACGGAAGATCGCAGGTGGATCGGCAGGACGTTCCGCGCCCGCCCGGCCTCCGCAGCTCGCGGGTCGTGGGCGGGGGGCGGCTCGATAGGCAGGGATTGTCGAAGGAATTCGCGCTCCCCTCCTGCAGCACCTTCTTCTTTCCGATCTCGTGCAAAACTCGGAGGAATTTGTCGAACAGTCTCCAAAAGGCCTGCAAGTCGATCATTCTTTCGTTTCATCTTGTTCGTCGACGTACCGGACACGGGCAAGCCGCCTTCGACACCACTTGTGGACGAGCAGCGGCAGCAGCAGCAAGAAGGCGACCAGCAGGAGGCCGACGGCCAGCGGCACCACGATCCACAGCTCCTCGTAAGACGTCCGGGCTTCTCCTGCAAACAACCAACCGAATGAACGAATAGCAACGTGGAGAGTACCTGTCCAAGTCTCGCGGAAGGCCCACGGATCGCGCGGGTCGTTGATGTTGCGGAAGGGCATTTCGGTGGGGAACGAGAGGCGGCAGTCGGCAGGTCGGCCGGCTACTCACTCGTTTGTGACCCGCCCGCCGGTCGCCTCAAGGCGGCAGTCGCGCGGCAGGTGGACGGAAGGCGGCGGGCGGGCGGCGAGTGGACGCGCGGTGGCCGGCGGACACGCGGCGAGTGCGCGAGCGGCGCAAACACGCCCGTTTGGACGAGCGCGCGAGTGGACGCTCCGCTTTGTTGCCCCGGGCGATAAGTGGGCCGAGCGGCGAGAATTCGGCGGATTCATTTCGCCAATTCGTTTCCGATCGCTCCCTCGGCGGCAATCCTCTTCCGAATGCAAATCGAAGGAAATCCGCCGACCGCCGCTCATCCGCTCGGTTTCGCCCGCCGCAAGCGAGGCGGCGCCGATCGAACGGGCGGACGGCGGGGTCGCGGGGGCGAAACGAAGGCGGATGATGGCGGCGCGCACTTGAATCGGGCGACCGAGCGGCGCGCTGAATGGGCGACCCGCGAATGTCCGTCGACGCCCGGGCGACCGCCGCCCCGACTGTCACCTTGGAAAGCGGACGGACCAAAAGGCGAACTTCGGAGCGCAAAACTTGAGGCGGAAAGGCGGCTTGTTGATTTCTTGATCTCGACCGCTTCGCCTCGTGCTTCGAGTGATCGACGGCCGAAATGACCGCCGCCTCGTCCCCACGAGCTCCCCTGTTCGTGTACCCCGCCCTGCCGAAGTACGAGATCCGCTTCTACTGCACGGTCACCGCCCTCGCCGTCGTGTACGCGTGGTATTGCGTGTACCAGGCGAGCACCAAATGGACCTTCCGGATCGGCCATGTGGCGAGTGTCTCCGACCTGCCCGTCTTCGGACGGCGCTTCAAGGTGGCTTTCATGAGGATCTGCCGGGATTCTTCATTCTGCTTTTCGTTCAGGACGAGTTCGATTGGGAGTGGTCCCGCTGGTCGCCGCTCGCCCGCTCCTACCTCCCGTTCCTCGCCCTCCACTCGGTCGCCTTCAATCTCGCCCCGCGCTTCCTGAGCGAGCGCGTGTGGATCCCGCTCTACATCCTGCTCTCCATGTGGTCCTGCGCAATGGTCTACACGGCCCGTCTGTTGGGCTACTCGTTGGCCCAGGGGTTGTTCATCTTCGTTTGCACTCACTACTTTCGGCAAGCAGAAAGCACTCTCTGTTCATCAATGCTGTTCGTTCTTCATGATCAACGATCGTCGTGTGGCTGAGCTCGCTGCCGATCCTGTACCTGGTGATGAACCACACGACGATGCTCTCGGACGACCCGTTCCTCGTCCTCCTGTTCGTCTCGTACACCCTCCTCTCGTACGTCTCGTTCAATCTGGAGCGAGTGCAGGGAAAACGCCCGGCCGGAAGACACGACTTTCTTCTCACTCCTCCTCCGAATGCTTTTCTACGCCTTCTACCAGCCCTACTTGATCTCGTTGATCGTCTTGTACCCGGAGTTCGAACGGCAGCTCCGAGAGCGACATCAACAGAAGAGGGACTGGAAGCAGACGATCCTCTTCGCCTTCCGCATCGCCTTCTGGTGGGGCCTGCTGGAGTTCGTTCTCCACTTCCTCTACTTCAACTCCATCCTCCACGACGTCCGTTTTGCGGCCAAACTGCCGAAGAACGAGTTCGTGACGTTGGGCATGGCGATGTGCAACTTCTTCCACGTGAAGTACGTGGTCATCTTCGGGCTGCCCACCGTCTTCGCCCTCCTCGACAACATGCAGCCGAAGGAGGGCCCGATGTGCATCGCGCGGGTGGCGTTGATCTCGAAGATTTGGCGGGGCTTCGATCGGGGCCTCTACGACTTCTTCAAGGCACGCACTTCGATTGATTGCAGCTTCCTCATTCGTTGTGTTGCAGGAGTACATTTTCGTCCCGATCGGCCGGCCGACCTTCAGCCTGCCCCGTCGCCTCGTGGGCGTGATTATTTCCTACGGTTTCGTGCTGATGTGGCACGGATTTCTCCACCACAACGTCGTAAGTGCTCATTAGAAGGCAGCGGGGAATGTCGGCCGTCTTTCAACCGCCGATTACGGCCGACTGCTAATTGTTTCCGTGCGTGATCCACACGTAAAGTCGGCGGCCAAAAGGCGGAACTCACGTACACGCAACCGGCGGCCTTTCGGGGGAAAATTGGGGTCGAAGTTCGCGGTCGATGACGTGCGGCCTGCTTGCAGGTGTGGATCCTGCTGAACGTGGCCGAGCTGTTCATCGAGTACCTCTCCAAGTGGCTGTACACCTTTCCGGCAGTGCGCAAGTGGCGCGAGGACCACCTCTCCGACCGGAACTTCCGCCGTCTGCTCGCGTGGCTGCAGATCGTCCCGTTCGCGTTCGGCCTCTACTCCAACTTCTACTTCCTGGGCGGCAGCCAAGTGGGCTACCTGTTCGTGCGGCGGATCTTCTGGGAGGAGACGGTGCCCGTCCGGCTGGCCCTTCCTGCTGCTCATCTCCGTCGGCTACAACTACATTCAAGTCACGCAAGAGGCCGAGAACTGGCTGACCGCTCGGAGGAAGCAGAAGACCAATTAGACCCTCCGATCTGTTCGCATTTCGACCACAAAAGAAGGCATTTCTATCGAATAAAAGCGGATTTCTTTTGGCCGTCTGGAGTTCTCACGCACGTCCCCGGAAGATCGCGTGTTTGTTCGTTTGATCGTTCGGCGATTGGTTCCTCTTGCGAAAGACGAGGAGCTCAATGCCGAACGAGCACGAACGAGCTTGTTGCTCGTGGCTCTCAAGGTTAAAGCGGGAATCTGCGCGCACATTTCCCCCTTTTTTCTCTGCGAACGGCGGCCTTCGCGCGCCTCGCCGGTCGTCGTGAAGGCCGAAATCATTAGTCCGCCCGCCCGGACTGCCCATTGCCATTCGAAGAAGAAAGAAAGAAGGAGGTGAGAACGAGGAGAACGATCTCCTTTTGTGCCCCCGGATGGGTGCAAGCACGAACGAACTTTGAGTTCCCGGGATTGTCGCTCCCAACTGCCGCCAACTTTCCGTTGTTCCAAACCGGAATCTCCGCCTTTACACAAACAGCGGCCGCCCGCCCGCCCGTCCGTCCGTCCGGTTATCAGCAAGCAGCCGGCGACAGCCTAGCAACGGAAAGCAGAAGCCAATCGCATTCCTCGAGGATGAAATTAGCCGCCGGCTTCCTTCTTTTGTCCTCGATGAGCAGCCCGCCGCGTGATGAAATTCGGGGGCATGAGCAAACAGAAGGGTTCGGGTGTTTTCGCTTCGATTCGCGGTCTGCTTTCTGTTTGCTCCGAACGGCCGCTCAAACAAACTTGCGGGCGGGCGGGCGGCTTAGTGAGTCACCCGCCGCTCCCCGTCGGGCGGAACTTCCGCTTTCGGTTCGCACGTCGCCCGGAAGGGTCGCGGAAAAGAGCGAACTACCCGCGAGAACGAGAGAACCCTCGTGCGGATCATCGCAAAAGCCGAAGTTCTTCCTTCTGTTTAGAGCTGTCTGTCTTGTTCTCGAAATTCTGATGCAATGTGCGTAATTCAACGTTCTTGTGTTCAATTTCTCTGTCTGTTGTGTGCGCTCTTCCATTTTCCATTCCGAATTGCGAATAATTAGAGCCGTAGAGCGAATAACGGTTGCAAACCAGCAGCTATCGATTGAGGGCCGTAAAATCTGAAAGAATCCGAACGAAAAAAGGATTGTAAACGGAAGAACGTCGTAAAATTCGGCCGTCCGTTCGAACGGCTGAGGAGCAGTCGGCCTCGTCGGGATGCCGGTGGATGAGGCGGTTGCCGGGCAGCAATCGAAGAGGAAGAAGCGGCCACAGAGAACGAAAACAATCCAACGAATTCGCTTTCCGAACCCCCGGAGCGCGACGAAATCGACCGACCGCCCGCCAGGCGGCCCGCGACGCGGACTGCCGTCGATTTGGAAGCGGGCGTCGATCGGGGGGCGTCGCCACGTCGCAATTCGGGCGAGCCGAAGGACCGCGGGCGGCGGGGAGGCGGCGGAGCGGGCAGAGCGGCGGACTGCCCGCGGCTGCTCGAATCAGGCGCTCCGCGGGCGAAATCACCAGCGGGCGGGCGGGCGGGCGGAAGACGTGGCGGCGAGGCAGTTCGGTCGGGAGAGTTTCGCTCTCGCCCGCCGCCCGCCCGTGTGCGATCTCCGCTACAAAAACAAAAGTGGGAGGGGGAGCGCCGCCGATCCCACGGCGGCCGTCGCCCGCGGACAGCCGTCCCGCCGGCGGCGATCGTGCGTCCTTCCCGCCGCTCCCGCCCGCCCTCGCCGATCGTCACGCTCTCTCCGCGCTTCTCTCACGTGCGTCTGCCGCTCCCTCCTGCAAGCATCCGAGTGACGAGGGGAAGCCGCAGGCGAGGGCGAAACGACGAATTTTGCCCAAAAGCCCCGATCTGCCGCCCTCGGGCCAAAGGGCGAACGCGGCTGTCGGCCGAGCGGGCGGCCGGCCGAAAGCGCTGGGAATTCGGCGGTCGAGCGGCCGGTTTGGCGGCATTTCGCCGTTTGCCCTCCCCGATTCTTCCACGAGGCCTCCCCTTCCACCGCCTCTTGCGCAATTCTCCCCCTTCTGTGGGCACTGGAGGCGAGAAGTCGCGTGATAAGATCGACGGGGCGGTTATCGAAGAGCACGGCGACCTTCCGCCTTGTTGTTGGGACGAACCCGAACGAATTCGGCGGCCAAATGTCTCGTTTACAACTCCCGCCCTTACGCCGATCGATCGCCGGCGAGAAGGCGGAAATATCGGCGGCGTGTGCAGCGGAAACCGCATTTTGCGGCGACCGGAGCGCGTCTTCTTATCACCGCCGGAGACGCGCCCGGCCGCCCGCCTCGCCGCTGCCCAATTTGATGGAGAGCGCGTAAACCGAACAGTCCGCTCGGTCGTGTGTCCGCGGTCGTGATCAAACGGCCGCCCGCTGGAGGAGAATTGGCGCCATTCCACCGACCTCTGCTTTCAGACCTCCCACCCCCCGATGGAATGGTTAGAGGGGCAGCCATCTGCGCGTGCACCGGCCGGCCCGAAGCGAGAGTCCCGTCACGTGCAGTGCACGGCCTGCCGGCGGAGATCGCCGACGAGCGCGTGAGCAGCTTCTTTTGCACGTTCGGCCGCGTGCAGAAGGTGGAGCGGCAGGGCGAGGCGGCGATCGTCAGCTTCACGGACCGCCTGGCCGCCGTCAAGGCGCACTCGTCGGAGCTGCGCTTCGAGGGCACTCCTTTGAGTCTGTCCTTCCACGAAGCCCGAAGGTACGTCCCCGCCCGCGCCCCGCGATCACGCGTTTCGTAGTGCTGGGAATTGTGAAACGCGCTGTTTTGATTCGCGGCGACGGCTCGAACTTTTCCCTCCGCCCTTCTTTTGTGCTCGCCGCCCGGAATTCGCCCGCAACAAACCGAACGGCCGCTCGGCGGTTTTCGCCCGAACGGACGCTTCGGCTGCCCGCAGCGCTCGTGGGGCTGCAGTGGAGCGGCCGTCGCACAATCGGACCCGCATTTGCACATCTGCCGGGAGCGACGAATAAAAGCGGAATGATGCGGGCGGGTAAAACGATCCAGAAGGGGGTTTAGAGCGGTCTGCTGGACGCAAATCACCGCCGACTACTCGCCATTGTCCACGAGATTGCCCTCCTTTTGCTCGGCCCTCCACCGATCGTGCACTCGCTTGACCACTCACCGTTTCGTTCAAAACAAGCAGCAAAGAAGAGAGCGTGCATCCGCGAATATTACGACACCGCCGACTGCGGAACGAGAGCGGCCGCTCGACTGCGGCGAACTCGGTCACCGGCGGGGGATTGGGGCGGCGGGCGGGCGGGCGGGCAGCGAAGGAGTGATTTGCGGCGAAGATGCGCGGAGGTCGCCCACCAAATTGCAGCGCTCTTTCGACCCGCGCGGGGAATCCGATTCTGTTCGTGCATCCGCACACTCGTGCTCCGCCGCCGCCGCCGCTCCTCCGCGCCCCGCCGCCCGCCCGCCCATCGCCGCTCGTCGAATTTCGCGCTCTTCGCGCAAGGGTCAAAAACATTTTGTGCTGGTGAAGAGTTGCGCATCAGCTCCGTCCGTCCGCGCGTCCGTCCGTCTTTCTTCTTCTTTTCCGCTGCTGCTGGTCGCCGCGCCCCGAATCGCGGCGATGAAAGCGGGCGAATCGACCTCAACCCCCGTCCGTCCCTTTCTGCACGTCCTCCGCGCCCGCCTGCACTCTTGACTCCGCCGGCCGCGCCCTCCGCTCGCCCCGCCGCTCACTCCCGATCTCGGCGGACGGCCGATCGTGTCTTCGAATTTGCTCACCACTCATCCCCGCTCTTCTCTTCCTCTTCTTCTTGTTGTTCGAAAGGAAACTCTTTCCGTCCGTCTTGCGTATTTTGGACTTCGTTTTGTTAATGAACCGTCTCTTCTTCTCGTTCATCCCTCGCACTAAACGGATTGCTCGTGTCCCTGGTTCGTAGTCGCCGTCCTGATCCCCCGGCTTACGGAGTGGATTGCGGGTGTTTTGACGTGTTTCCATCTCGCTTATTGTCGTCTGCGCTTTCGGCCGCATGGACTCCCGCCCAAAAGACGGGGATTTGGCAGGAGAGCCGCTCGATGGGCGTGCGGCTGCTCTCGCTAATGGTGCAAAGGAAACAAGCATCATTACTCTCGCCCATGAACAGCGCACTCGCTCGCTCGAAATTGCCGATTTCGCAGTTGGATGAGCCGCTCGGAGGCGTCGATTCACGCGCTTAAGCCGGCCGGTGCACGTGATCAGCGGGCGGCGAGTAATCGAGCGGCTAATTCGCTCGTCACGCTCCTCGTTTGGGCAGAAAGCGGCGAAGATCGCGCGAAATCTCTTGATCCACACGCCGCTCTCTCGCGCCCTTTCCTTCTCCCGACTGCTTTCTTTTCGACTGTTGATGGATGCGGGAGTTCCGTGTTTGTTCTCATCTCCTACCGCTTCCAGTGCGCATGCCACTTCATCTCCGGTTGGATCGACCAACTCGCCCGCCGCCTCCCAACCGCCCGTCCCCCGCCCTGACTCCAGCCAACGAGCCGCCGCGTCCTCCGCCACGAACTCCAAGCGGCCCTCGACCAGCAATGGAACAGCCGCCGTAGAGAACGCGGGACGGCCGACCGGCGGCCTCCAGGGCGTCCTCGTCTCCGGACTGCCGCCGGGCGTCCCCGAGCCCGTCCTCCGGGCTCAACTCACGTCCATCCTCGCCGCCTCCCGCTCCCGCCCGAAGCTCATCGACATCTCGTTCGAGCGGACGGGCGACGTCCTCAAGGCCCTCCTGCTGTTGCAAAAGTACGCTCAATCCGTTTTGAATCGAAGGCAATCCTCGTTTCAGCGTTGCGGATCTGAACACGCTCGTCGCGGATTTGAATCATGCGACGTTGGCGTCGATGCCCGCCGGCCAGCGGCTGCGCGCACGGCCGGCGAGCCACGTGGCCGTGGTGGAGGCCCACAACGCCTACTTGTCCGCAACGGCCGGCGTGATCTCCGCCTCGCCCAACGGCCCGCCGTTCCACTCGGGCCGCCACGACTCGCCGCCCGACCCCTGCCACAAGGACGCCAACCGAACGCTCTACGTGGGCAATCTGGAGCGGAGGATCAAGGAGGACGTGCTGAGAGCCCGATTTTCCCGTTTTGGCGTCGTTTTGGGTGCGTTTCGAGGGAATTAGAAGGAGTGAACATCCGCCCGTTTTAGACGTGGACATCAAGAACAGGGACTCCCACGCGCCGTTCGCTTTTCTCCAGTTCACGGACATCGAGAGCGTGGCCAACGCGATTTTCGCCTTCCAATCCAACCGGACGGGCATGAGCGGAGTGAAGGGCGAGAAGTTGAAGTGCAAGGTGAGTGCTCCAAGGAGGAGAGAGGAGGAGAGCTCGTTTAGGTGAACTGGGGCAAGCCGCAGGCCACGAGCAAGCTTTGGATCGGCGCGTTGCCCCGCTCCTGCAGCCACGACTTTCTTTTCGCGCGCCTGCGGAACGTCGCGCCCGACGGCGTCCAGGAGGTCATCTACGACGCGAGCAACAACGAGGCCCTCATCCTCTTCCGGAGCGTCGAGCAGGCGGCGATGGTGCACGCGAAAATCAAGGGCCGTCTATTGTGAGTGAGCAGTGGACGGAGAAGCCCCTTCTGTCCTCATCATCCTGCCCCCACTCCTCTAATGAATGCACGCGGGACTGTCCGGCCGGCTACGGTGGACGGCGGCGATACGAAACAGCGGCCACGTGTTTCTTCGCTCATTAGACGGCGGGAGGAGGGCGGGAATTCGATTGGCCACGTCTCGCGACTTCGAATTGCCGCACACGATTCGAACGCACAAAAGAATTGATTTTCGTTTCGAACGGCCACAAAGGAGAGAAAGAAGGAGAGGATGCAAATGCGGCGGCCGACCGGACGCCCGCCGTCGTCGTCGACTACGCAGCGCGGCAGTGTGGGGGCCGCGTTGGGGGTCCGCCCTCTCCTCCTGCGCGCGCTCTCTCGCTCTTTTTACTGCGGACTGCCCAAAAGGATGGCGGGCGGCGTGGTCGGCAAGCGGCGAGGCCGCCGAGCGACTCGTTCGTTCACTCGGCGGGCGGCGGCGGCAGCAGAGTGCGTGCGGCGAGCAGAGGGCCGCTCGCCGCTCTCCACTGCGCGTCGTCCATTTGAATGCTGCCCGCGCCCGCGTTTCTCCGCCGCCCGCTCGCCCGCCCGCCGTTGCCGCTCGGGAAGCGACGACGGCGGCGGCGGGGGCAGCGGGAAAGGCGGCCGGCTTCGAGGGCCCGACTTCTCCGTCCTCCCGCTTTCTGATAACCACGAATTCGCGCATTTTGCCTCACGTGAGCATTCCGCTTCTAATCCTCCATTCATGAGTTTCTACGTTCCCAATCGCCCTTTCTTTCGTCTTTTACTCGGAAGTTTCTGGTTGGCAGCGGGCCAAAATCGAGGAATTTCGCTCTTGCTCGTCGATTTCCGTCGATTTGGGCGAACTTTTCGCGGTTTTTAGGCCACGCGGATGGCGTGCGCTCGCTCAAGCACGCGGCTCCTCGTTTCGAAGGCCGCTTTGTTCGAAATTTCGGTTGAATTCACGAGATATTGGGATTTTTCGTCTATTTTGCCTTCTAATTCCCGGTGGGGGGGTTCAATTTCTGCCTGTAAATGTGCTCTCCGTTGTCCCGAATCCTTCCTGCTTGTGATCGCCGTTTGTTTCGACCGTCTGTCGCCTCGAAATGCGAAGCGAGCGGGCGGACGGACGAGGAGCGCGACCGTGGGAAAAGGCGGCCGGCTGCGTTTCTCGTTGATTTCGACGAGCGCCTGCCCGTTGGCTGGCCGGCCGCTTTGTTTCGATCGAAGGCGGGAAGGCGAAGTGGTCGGCGAGTGTGGCCGTCCGTCCGTCGACTGATTTGCATTCGAGAGCGAGCGGCCGGCTTCGCGAATGCGTCATCTTTGTCGACGGCGGCGGCCGCACGGGCCGGCCTGTAACGAAGGGGAGGGGCGGCGGGTCGAAGGGCGGCGCCGAAAGCCCGCTCGGTCACGGCCAACTGCCGCCGTCTTCTTATCTGCCGCGGTCGGGCCCTCGCGGCCGGCGGCCACCCGACGGGCCGCGTTTCGCGGACGAGCGGCGGCGGGATTTCTCCGCTCGCTCGCTCGCTGGACGGACAAAAAGCCGCCCGCCCGCCGTCGACCGCCGTCCATCGCCGCACGCCGTCGGGCGGGACGCTGACGACAACACACGCCGCAATTTTTATGCCGTGCGCTGGACGTGTGCGTCGAGGGCCGCCGGTCCCCCGTGCGGCCGCCGAAGGACGCCGAATTCTCGCGCCGCGTTTGACGACGTCCGGCCGTGTTTTTTGCGCATTTTCTTTTTGTTCGGCGGGGACGGGCGGGAGTACGAAGTGGTGATGAAGAGGGCGGTAATCAGCCGACCGACACGCCCGCCCGCTTGTAGCCGCCTGCTGATTGCTTTCGGGATTTGATGTCATCCGCCTCCTCTGCGAATGTTTCACTCGCTGCTTCTTTGCTTCGTTATTCTCCTCTTACCCGTGCCCCTCCTCGCTCATTTTTACTTTTCTTACACACTTCCCATTCGTACTGCCCGCCGCTAATCCCCGTCTGTCTTCAGTGTCATCCCGCCGGAGAAGCCGCAAAAGGACTCCCAATCGCCGGCCCAGCAACAAGTGGATTTCGCGAGCGACAAGCTTCATGACTTTTTCGAAGACCGGAAATTCGGCCGAATTCGCGTCTCCGATCTCATCAACTCGAGCGACTCGCCGCCACTGACGCCGAGCAGCCAGAGCGCCCCGCCGAGTCGCCGCAGCCAACAGCCGCCCGCCGTCCCCCTCCGCCGCACCTCCAGCCGGGCGTCCCTCGAGAAGGCGAGCCGACGGACCGCGAGCGCGAGTCCGGGAGTCTCCGCCGTTGGCGACGCCAATGCTGAGGCGATCGCCGCACAGCCGACCACCAGTCGAAGCGAGAGTGCGGACGGAGCGGGCAGCCTTCTAGCGCCCCCGCCCGATCCCCCCACCGACCTCCGGCCCTCGTCCGTCGAGCCGCCGGAGAGCGCCGATCCAGCGGCCATGTCCTCAAAGTACGCTCTCCTTCATCCTTTTCTTTTCCATTCGCTCGTTCGCTTGCAGACACAACCGACGGAGCGGATCGCGGCGCTCGTCGCCCGACTCCCTGCGGCGGGACCACCGCCGCGGCCGCGATCACTACGACGACCGGCAGCGGCGGAAGCGGAGCGGTTCGCGGAGCGGCTACTCGTCGCGCTATCGGGACAACAAGTACCAGGACCGATCGAGTCGCCGTTCGTCGGACGCGCGGCATCGAAGGCGATCGCCCTCCTCCTCCGGCTCCTCCACCTCGAGCATCGCCACGTCGAGCAGTCGAACACGCTCCTCCTCCGCCTCTTCGCGCGGATCGGTCAGCTCGAAGCGGGCCCGCTCGCCGCCGGCGGTCGTCGAGAAGACGGCCGACGAGTCGGTCGGCGGCCACCCGTCGGCGAGTCGCGAGTTTCCGCTGCCCGGCTCCAAGCCCTCCTCGTCCCACGCGCCGCTCGTGCGGGCAGACGCCGTCGATTGTCGTGAGTTCTTGTCCGCTTCGTTGTGTTCATTGTGCTCGTCGTTTGCAGCCCTCTCCTCCACGTCCAACGGTGAGCAGGCCTCGCCCGAAGTGCTCAGTCGACTCGGCCGCCCGTCCGCCAGCCGCCCGTCCAAAGGAGGCGCCCGTCCATCCGACCGCCGCCCAACGACCGCTGAACGTCTTCCGCGACGACCATCCCGGTCGTTTTGCCCCGGTTTCGCGAAGGCGGCCATCGACAGCCGACGAGCGGCGGTCCCTCCTCCGCACACGAGAGCCTCCTGCCGCAGAAGGACCCGCGGAGGGAAGACGAGCACTACGTTCGAGCGATGCAGCTGGACGAGAACCCGCTCATCTGCTTCCCGGCCTTCTTCCTGAACGACGAGAACGGGAAGTCCTACTGCAATCGAGTGTTCTCGATGTCTCCCGCCCACCCGCCGAGTGTCGCACCCCGCCCTCCCGATCTCGAGGGTAAAATCGGACTCCACGGAAACGAGCCGGCCGCCGCACGCGAGTGTGTCGCGGACGACGTCCAGCGGCTCGATGGACTCCCGCCCGCCACCCCTCGACCTGAGCGGGACGGAAGGCGGCCTGCAGCCCCTCGTGCCGCCGTTCCCGCCGCCTCCGCTCGGCACTCCGCTGAGGACGCCGTCCGAGTGCTCCGCTCCGACGCCCGACTTCAACGGACCCTCGAAGTCCTTCAACGAGCGCCTCCAGACGATCCACTCGAAGATGGACCTGCTCAGTCGGATTCCGATGGCCCCCGTGGTGCCCACGCCCACCGGTGCGGAGCCCGCCCAGTCGTTCGAGGAGCGCTTGAATCGCTTCAAGCAGAAGAAGAAGCCGCCGACGTCCGTGGGCTCGCCGCCCGCCGTCGCGCCCGTCCACCTCGACCGCCGCCACGGCCGAGGGGGCGAAGGGCGCGCGGCTGACGATCAGCATCCCGCCCGCCTCCTCGTCGACCTCGTCCACGCCGAACATCGCCTCGCCGGCCCTCGTTCCCGTTCCCGCCCAACCTCCAGCAGCCGCCCCCGCCGCTGCCCTCGCCGGCCGCCGCGTTGCCGGGGATCGCCGGGCGCTCGATGTCGTTCACGCACCCGCCGGCCGTCTCCGTCGACACGTCGCCCGTGACGCTCGGATTGGCGCCGCGCTCGTCCTCGTACGCGTTCCAGCCATCTCCCGCGCCCGCTGCCGCTCCCGCCTCAGCCGCCGCTGTTGCAGACGGTCGGCCTTCCGCCCACCTCCCTCGCTGATCTCTCCGGTCCGTTTCTTCGTTTGAACAAATGAATTCATTTGTCCTTTCAGAAGACGAACATTCCCCCACCGAACCTCTCGAAGCCGCCGCCCACGCTCCTCGTTTCGCCGACCGTGGCGCCCGAACATCCGCCCGCCGCCGCCACTTCGAGCTTGCGGCCGCCGCACGTCCAACCGCCGAGCGGCAGCTTGCAGCCGAATCCGACGACGCCCTCGAACCTCTCGGCGCAGTTCAAACCGCCGGGCTTCCAGGCGGGCGGCTTCGAAGTCGGCGGTCACGAGCCCGCTGACGGCGACCACGCCCTCGACGCCCAAGTCCGCTTCGAGCACTCGCGACGAGCCGAAGGGAACGCCGCCGGCCGACTCGGCGGAAGAAGTGCGAAGGAAGAAGGTGAGTGTCGTCCTTCCATCTTCCTTTCATCCGTTCAACCGGATTCAGGAAGACCAAAGGAAGTTGTTCCAATCGATCCGCGTGCCCAAGAAGCAGCCCGGAACGAGCACGGCCGAAGTGTTCTCTTTCTCGTCGCCGTTGAGTCGCGGGCAGCCGGCCGCTCCCCAGCCGCCGACCACCGCCGCCGTCCACACGCCCACCTCCGCCCACCCGCATCCCCTGCGCAAAGTGAGCGAGAAGCCCGCGCTGAAGACGACGCCGTCCGCCGGCTCCATCGGCAAGTCGCCGAGCATCGCGACCCCGACGACCAACGGCCCGACCGCCTCGACCGCCGAGAAGATCGCGAAGAACCGCGAGGAGCGCGAGCGGGCGAACGAGAAAGGCGAAGCAGCAGGCCGTGAAGAGCGGCATGTTGAACCAAATGAAGCTCGACGCCGCCAAGCTGACCGCCTTCATGGAGAAACAACGCCGCCAGTCGAACGCCGAGATCGAGCAGACGATGGAGAAGGTGCGCGAGAAGGCCGCCCGCAAGTTCCCCGCCGACCGCGAGCAGCGCGAGAAGTACGTGCGCGAGAAGATGGACCGCTTCAAGCAGCACCAGGCCCAACGACTTCGCCTGCTGGAGGAGGAGAAGCGGAAGAAGATCGAGCAGAAATCCGTGAGTTCCAGCCCTCCCTTCTATTGTCGTTCCTCCCTCTCGTTTGCAGGCCGAAGCACCGGAAGAAGCTGAGCGAGGCCAAGAGTCACCCGCCGAAGCCCGCGGAGAAGGGCGAGAAGCTCGTGAAGGAGAAGCCGGAGAAGGAGAAACATCGCGAGAAGAAGGACGAGCGGGAGAAGGAGCGCAGTCGCGAGAAGGAGCACGCCCCCGACAAGGAGAAGAACAAGACGCCCAAGCCCTCGACCGCCTCCGCCTCCGCTCCTCCGGCCGCCAACCAAAAGAAGAAGCGCCAGCGAACGCCGTCAGGTCTCCGAATCCAGCGACGAATCGGAGGACAACTCTTCGGAGATCCTTGCGGAATGCGGACTGGTGAGTGCCCGCTTGAAGGCCCCTCTTTCATTCGCTTCTCTTCAGCGGAACATCGACCTCGAGATGCAGCGCATTCTGTTCGAAGAGGCGAAGACCGGCCAGCTCAACCTGTCGATGTACGAGCGGGTGAAGCGGAAGCGAGCGAACACCGTCCAGTCCGAGGAGCACAAGAAGCAG
Organism: Aphelenchoides fujianensis; assembly: GCA_024699865.1. Classification (NCBI taxonomy): domain Eukaryota; kingdom Metazoa; phylum Nematoda; class Chromadorea; order Rhabditida; family Aphelenchoididae; genus Aphelenchoides; species Aphelenchoides fujianensis. The sequence goes on along the minus strand of JAMPIO010000060.1, from coordinate 564,244 downwards.
GCGTTGGATTTGCTGCGAGAGAAGAGCGACAAGAAGGTTCGTGCTTTCCTGCGAGTGTCTTCCTTTCTCATCCCGCCCTTGCAGAAGAAGCCCAAACGCGTGCAGATGTCCTCCTCCGAAGACTCCGACGGCCACTCCACGACCACCAAAGTGAAGTCGAGCAGCGGCGCGCGTTCGGGCTCCGACGGCGACTCGGACGTGGGCGAAACGAGCGACGACGGCGGCGGCTCGACGGACGCGGCCAAACGCAAGGAGTCCAGCAAGAAGGCGGCCGCCAAGGCGGAGCTCCGACGGAAGGCCGAGAAGGCGGTCGCGAAGGCCAAGAAGGCGGAGAAGGCCGCGCAGAAGCTGAGCGGCAAGAAGAGCCGCAAGAACACGGCCGGCAGCACCGAGGACTCGGAGACCGACCGCTCGAAGCCCTCCAAGTCGAGCAAGAAGCCGCACCACGCGTCCAGCGGCGACGAGTCGGACGACACGACGCCGAGCGTGGTGAAGAAGCTGCACAAGAACTTCGCCCACTTCACCCAGCACGAAACCGAGGACTCGGAGGACGACGAGGCGGCCAAGCGGCGCAAGAAGCGGAAGGCGAAGAAGATGAGCGCGCTGCTCGGCGACGACGACTTCTGCGCCAACTCGGACGACGACTCCTCCTCGCTGCCCGCCGCCCCCAAACGATCCACGGAGAGCGGCAAGTCGGATGGTCTTCAAGAGCCAGTCCAGCGAAGGCCGCCCGTCCGAAGGAAAAGAAGGACCGCCCGACCGAACCGACCGCCTCGCGCAAATCGGAGAGCGTCGAGCCGAAGAAGCCGAAGAAATCCAAGGAGCACCGCGAGTCCAAGCAGCCGCTCAAGGAGAAGGCCGAGCCCCGCAAGTCCGCCGAGTCCAACGAAGCGGAGCCGCAGAAGAAGAAGCCGAAGATGTCCGTCAAGCAGGAGCCGCTCGAGCCGGCCGATCCGACTGCCGAGAGCAAGAAGCGGCGGCGAAGTACCGACGAAGAAGGTGGGATTTCCGCCTTCCTCTTTCCTCCTTTACCTCCTTCGTCTTTCAGGCGCCTCGATCAAACGATCCAAGTCGATGTTGGGCGAGGAGGGCGTGAAGAGCGAGCGGCTCTCGTCGCCGCTCCACGTGCACACCGCCCCGGCGACGCTCGAAGCTCCGGCCAAGAAGTCGCCCGCTCCTCGAGGACTTCTCGTTCGCTCCGATCTCGCCCTCGCCGTCGACCACCTCGGACTCCGTTCGACTGGAGAACTTCGTGTCGCAGAACTGCCAGTCGCGCGACGAGACGCCCATCATCTCGCCGCTCGCCAATCGCTTCGGAGCGGTCGGGCAGGAGAAAGAGGTGTGTTTTGTTTCTTTCCCGAGTTCTCGTGGTTTCTGGGGCACAACGCGGGCACTCACGAACACCGTGGGCCCGTCTAATCAACACCTGCAATGTTGTGCTGCGGTTTGTTTGCAAATTGATCGTGTGGTGCACGTGCGGATCGTTCTTTCGTATTGTGTGGTTGTGTTTCAGGTGGAAGAAGCCTCCACTTCACTGCGCACGCCTGCCGACCCACCCGCACCGGGGGAGAAGTTCGATCGACAGCGCGGCTCTTCGTTTTCTCCTCTTCGTCGTCGAGCAGCTCGTCGTCCGCCGCCTCGTCCTCCTCCTCGGAGACGTTCGAGCGGGAATCGGGCGGTCGAGCAGTCGCCCTCGTACGCCGTCGAGCAGCTCCGCAACTTCCAGTTCGTGCGAGGCCTTGGACGAGGACGCGGCGAAGACCTCTTCGGTTGCCGACGTCCCGCCGACTCCCACCGCTCCGGCGGTCGCCGAGTCGAGCATCAAGGAGCCGCAGCTCGACGAAGTGCCCCCACCGGCGGCTGTCGAGCAGAAGCCGGCGGAGGAGAGGACTCGAAGAGAAGCCGCCGTCCGCCGCCTCCTCGCCGCTGCTGCCCGACGATTCCGCCCGGCCGAACGAGGACCTCCCGCTGGACGAGGACGACGACGACGAGATGGACTACGAGTCCCTGTTGCTCTCCGAGTTGAATCGCGAGGACACGCCGAAGCTGGACGAGCCGCCGCCGGTCGCCGCGGAAGAAACGTTCCCGCCGCAGTGCTCTCAAGTGAGTTTGTTCGGTGGTTGCCGTTCTTATCGATGGTTGTGGTCGTTTGCTTTGATCCACGGCTTGTGCACATTTCCCTTCCACCCACCCCACTTGTGCTCGACGCCGCGTACTTCATCGCTCGTTCGATTGCAGGAAACCGAGGACGCCGTGGAGTCGATCACCGCCCTCATGGCCGACCGGAACGCGCGTTCGGAGGACGAGGAAGAAGACGGCTTCCCGATGGCGACCATCACGCACCCGCCCATCAGCCGCTCGTCTTCCCACGGCACGAGTGGAACGGCCGATCTTCCCGCCGCTGCCGTCGCCTCGCCGCCCAAAAGCGAGCAGACGGCCGTGGCGCCCCCGCCGACCACCGCGAGCCCGCCCCCGCCGTCAGCGTGCCGACGAGCGCCGCTTCCGTGGAGCTCCAGTTGGCGCCGAGTGCCGCCGAACTGCCGCCCAGCAGTCTGCCGATGGAGGTGCCGTCGGCGAGCACGGCGAGCGGCCGGATTTCGCCCATCTCCTCGGTGGTCGAGAGCATCGCGCGCGGCGCCCCGCTGCCGCCCGAGCCGCTCGAAGAACCGGCCGTCCCTGCGCGCTCAACCGCCGCCCGTTTCGACGGCCGCAGCCCCGATCGTCTCGGCAGCCGCCTCCCAACTGCAGAACGTGGCCTCGTCGATCGCCCACCTGCCGACGCCGCCGCCCTCTCGATCGTCCGGCGGCTCCCCCAGTACGCGGCCCAACTGCCGTGCGCCACCGGCCAGCAGTCGCCGCCCACCGCGAGCCTCAAGCCGACGACCACCACCGTCCAGGCGCCCGCTCCGCCGCCCGCCGTCGAGAAGAAGGCGGAGATCCCGGCGATCGTCCCGCCGCCCGTCTCGCACGCGAACCCGCCGGCCGCCGATCCCCTACGCGCAGATGATCAGCCCGCGCCCCATCGGCATCAACTCGCCCGATCCCGCCGCCGCCCTTCGCCCAGTACCAGCAGCAGCTGCTCGCTCAACGCGGGCAGATGGGCGGCCAGCGGGAGCTCATGACGGCCGCCGAGATGTTCCAGCGACAGGCGGCCATCCAACAGCAGCAGCAACTGCCGACCACCTCGGCCGACGTCTCCGCCCTGCTCGCCATGCAGCAGCGAAGTCGAGCGGGAAGCGCGAGCGGGCCGCCCACTTCTGTCCAACGGAAGAGCGGAGCGCCCGCCGCTCCCCCGGTCACCACTTCGACGCCGAACGTCGTCCAGCCGCCCGCTCCGACGATCCCGGCCGGCGTCGCTCAGCAGCCGCCGCAGATGCTGGCGGGGATGCCGGCCGTCACGCCGACGAGCGACCGCCTCGCCAACCTGCTGACCTCGCTGAGCACCAACCTCGGCCAGCCGATGAACCCCGCCCTCCTGCAGCAGATCATCACGAACACGGACCTCGCCGCCCAGTACCCGGAGCTCGCCCAGATCGCCGCCCACCCGGAGGCCGTCGAGTACCTCGCCCACCACTTCCGCTCGGTCCAACTCCAGCAGGAGCAGCAGCAGATGTTGCAACTGCAGCAGCGGGAGCAACAACACGTGCAGGCCCAACAGCGGCTGAACGAGGACGCCGCCGCCCTGGCCAACCTCATGAACATGGCCGGCCCGAACGCGTCGCCCGAACTCCTCCGCATGTTCGCCCTCCAGCAGCACGACATCCAACGTCGTCAGCACGAGGAGGCCCAACGCCAGCAGCAGCTCCTGCAGCAACGGCAGAGCGCGGAACAGCAGCGCCAACTGCAGCAGCAGGAGGAGATGAAGCGACTCGTGCAGCTGGACGCCTTCCGCAAGAGCCAATTCTTCCCGCTGATGCACCCGCAGCAACAAGCCGCCCTCCCGCCGAACGCGTCGATCGCCGCCGCGATGCCCAGCGTGCTGCCGACCGTCCCGCCGGTCCTCCCGCAGACGTCGACGGCCGCGAGCATCCCGCGATTCCCGCCGAACGCCCACGCTCCACGCGGAGCAAAGTCAATACCGCTTGGACGAGGTGAGTGGACCGAAAGGAAGGACGGGCATTCATTCCGTTCGTTGCAGGGCCGCTATCCCGTCTGCTGGCAGGGAAACCTCGCGTTGAAGTCGAACGGGAACGCGCGTCCAGATGCACCACGTGTGCGGCAATCAGGGCCTCATCGAGACGACCGCCAACGAGCTGGCCGCTCCGGCAGGACGACGGACTTCCCACCATTCGGATCACCCAAAGGATGCGCCTCCAGAACCCGCATTTAGTCAGTAAGTGGCCGGCCGAGGGGAGTGGACGCGCATTCACCCGCCTGTTTGCAGCCGTGTGCAACAAGATGAACAACGAGGACGAGTTCGTCGCGCTCATCTGCTTCCCGTGCGGCGAGGACGCGGAGCAAGTGAGCCAGCAGACGACCAAGATGACCTCCACGTTCATCAACTACCTCACCTCGAAGATGGCCGCCGGAGTGGTGACTCGAGCGCCGGTTCGTTCGCCTTCCTCCCGCCCGTTTCCAATCGCCCGCTTTCAGCACGCGCCTCATCCGAGTTGTGTCGCTCACGTGTTCCCGCCCTGCGAGTTCGCCGTCCAGCAGCTGCAGCGGTTGGCGCCGGAAATCTTCGAGGAGATCGACAAGTCGCGCTCCACCTACCTGTTCGTCGTGGTCACCCGCAGCGACGGGCGGCCCATCGGCGACGATCACGTGGACGAGGCCAAGCTGTCGGTCGTGGACACGACCGATCCCTCCAAGTTCACTTCCTGATTGGCCGGGCGTTTGGCGGAACGTCCGCGATTTGTTTCCTTTTTGTACATAATGGTCGATGGAATCCTTGATTGTTCTCCCTCCTCACTTCGAACCCGTTGGCGTCTGTTCCGCTCGCACTCCCGGTTTGTTTCCTCCATCGGGGCAGACGTTCGCTCTCGTTTCTCTAAACAACCGTCACTCTTCCTCATTTGATGATCACGATCGAAATGAATGCAGGTACGCTCTCCTCCCCCATTGCCCCGCAGATTGTTTCGAATAACCTCTCTCCCTCTCCACCGTTCTTCTCGTTCCTCATTCGAGCGTGTAGCGCACTTGTTTCGTTTCGTTCCCACCGCCCGCACCGCACTCACGACCCACAATTCCGGCGTTCTTTTGGACACATCGCGTATCGCCTCCGATTGCGTAGAAGATCTATTCGTTCTCATAATTTTATCTAATTGTTGTCTTCTTGTTTGTAACCGTTTAGCCAAACACTCAGTCGCCCGTTTGGGGCGGGAATAAAATCCAGCATCAATCCGTTCATTCGGCCGCTCACAACGAAAGACGAGGGGGACGGGCGGGACTCAAACGAGCTCCTCGGGCGACTGGAGCGGCGGCAGAGGGCGGCCGTTCGGGAGTTGCTGCTTCGGCTTGCGGAGCGACGCGAAGAAGGGATGGCGGAGGGCGGCGGCCCCGCGGAGGCGCTGGGCGCTCTCGTAGCGGAGGATCCTGAACGAAGGGAGTGAGTGGAAAAGAAGGGGGACACTCACGCGTGCACGAACTCCGCACTCGTCTTGTTGGCCGAACGGTTGTAGCGGCGGAGGATGCGCAGCCAGTCGGACGGCGGGTGTTGGAACTTCAGGACGCTCGAGTCGATCGTGTGGCCGGGCACGCACTCGCGAAGCTGGGCGGTCGTGGGCGTGCCGCAGATCCGCATGATCGGGTAGAAGTGAACGAGTTCGAGTGGAAAGGCACCTTCTGAGACTGATCGGCGTTGTCCGAGCCGTAGAAGATGATCCGATTGGTCATCATCTCGGCGCAGATGCAACCGGCCGCCCAAACGTCTACCGTGGTGTTGTACTGCGTGTACTTCCTGCAAACAGGCGGGCGGTCATTCGCTTGAATCCAAACGAGAGAAACGAACAGGCAGAGTTCGGGCGCGCGGTAGTAGCGAGTGACCTGGTAGGCGCTGTTCTGCTCGCCCGCCTTCAGCCGTTTCGCGCTGCCAAAATCTCCGATCTTCAACGTTCCCACGTCCAGCTGGAAGCAGGAAGATCGTGAGGGACGAGGAAGTTCGCGAACCTCGATCAACAGGTTCTCGGGCTTGATATCGCGGTGGACGATCGACAGCTTCTCCAGATACCACAAGCCGCAGATGAGTTGGTACATGAAGAGCTTCGTGTAGAGGGCGGGGATCAGCTTGTGGCGGTCGATGTACTTCGATTGTTCGATCGCGACTGAAAGGGATGGTGGGTGAAGGATGAATTGAGAGTCGGAGAACGAACTGGAGGAGGCGGACAGCTCGAGGATCAACGACCACATCGTGTTCTTCGTAACCGGATGGACGCAGACGTCTGCAAGCAAAAAGGATGAATTAGAGTGGGTAGGTGAGAGGAAAGACTTGCAGTAGTACAGGAGGCGGACGATGTTCTGATGGTGAAGTTGGCGGTGCACGGTGATCTGTCGGTCTTCCCTTGAAGCATCGGGCCACAACTTCGTAGCACGTGTGGGCAGAAATCAGACGACAGAGACCCACCTTCTTGATGGCGACCTCCACGCTCTCCTCGACGCCCTTCTCCCGTTTCTCCGCTTCACCACTCCTTTGTACACGTCCTGCAAGTAGCCGGCAGTGAACGCCAGCCAACCAGCCACTCACGCTGAAGGCGCCGCTGCCCACGAACTGCTGCTGCTTGACGGTGATCTTCGTGAGGAGGTCGCGCTGCGGGGCCACCTGTTTGGCGATGACCTCGATCGTGAAGTCCGCGTTCTTCTCCTGCATTTGCTCCGCCTGCGTGGCGCTGCTCGGCCGCTTCGTCGGGTCGTGCTGCCTCATCGGAATGCGGTTCATGTAGAAGGCCTGGACAAAGAGGGAAGTGAAGAGGAAAGGGGACGTTCCACTCACCACGTCGAAGCACTCGTTCTCCTGCGCATCCTTCTTGACGCCGCGCGCTGCTTCGGCGAGCACCTCCGGCGGGAAGGAGATCGGCGACTGTTGGCCGCTGGCCGCCCGGCTGTCCGCCCCAGCGACTGCCGCACGGGGGTGGGCGTCTGGGCGGGGGTGGCGCTCGCCTTGGCGGCCTCCTCCTCGGTGGTCTCGGTCGTCTCCTTGCTCATGCCCGCTGCCCGGAAGTAAACAAACGGGCGGCGAGGCGGAACTCACAGCTCTTGGTGGACGTGTTGCCCGGACTCGCGCCCTTCCGCGCCACGGCCGGCTGCTTCACGTCCTTGGCGGGCGTCAGCTGCTTCTGGTTGTTGTTGTCGGCCGCGTTGCCCACCGAACTCGCCACTCCGTCGTGCAGCACTTCGGACGGCGGGGGCGTCGGGGCTTTGCGGCGGGCGTTCGAGGGCGTGAGGTCGTCCTGGAGTCCAGTGGTCGGCTGCAACGAACGAGTGAGCAGAAGGAGGAGGAGGATCATTCGAACCGTGCACTTCTCGGAGACGATGCCCGACGTCTCCGAGGGCTCCTCCTTGGGCCGCGCGGTGAGCAGCGCGCCGCCGCGGCCCTTCGCTTCGGCTCCGTTCCGGCCGGCGGACGAGGCGGGAGTTCCGTTGCCCATCGCTTTCCGCTTCGATCGGCCGACCGGCTGGAGGAAGGATGGGAAGTGGAACGAGTGTTCCTTCCGTTTGTTTTTGTTTGTTGACAGGAGCGAGTGATTATGTAGATTTTATTCGATGCAACAGAAAGCACAGATCGCACACGGGTTGACTAGAGTGGAGGAGTGGGCAGGCGAAAGCGAGAGAAGAGGGCGGAATGTTGGCTACAAGATCGACTAATCGCAATAAGTAAACGGAACGGGGCTTAAGCTCGTTGTTTAGGGGATGAACGTCTTGTTCTCGGCGTCCAGTTGTTTTTCGTGCTCGGCCAGCTGCTTGTGGGTCTCCTCCTTCTGCTTCTTCTCGGCCTCCACTTCCTTCTCCTGCTCGATGCAATACGCTTGCAGGTCCGAAAGCGAGGTTCTCCGAGTGGGGCGACACTCGAACTCCGACGGCCTTCAAGCACTCGCTCAGCTTCTTGGCGTAGTCGAAGTGACCCTGCAAAGGAGGCTTGGAGTCAACAGCAAAGAAGTGGAAAGGCCCCACTTTGACGATGTGCGAGAGGTTGTAGTTGACGATCTTCCGCTCGCCCTTGTTCTGGACGGGCGCCGTGCCCGCGATCGCGAACTGGACGGACATCGTTCTGTAGAGGAACCGAAGAAGCCAGTCGCTTTCGCAGTAGCCGTTGATGATCCGGCCGCCCACCACCTTGCTGATCTGCTGCCATTGGGCGGAGGAGGCGCTGACGGGAGCTCCGAGCAGGATCACGTCTTGGATGACTCCTGCAAGTGGCAATGAAGAGGGGAGCGAGAACAGGAACGAACCTTGGTAGTTTTCCCGCTTGCTCATGGTCAGCAAACAGTGGTAGAGAACTCGGGCTCCGAGAGAGAAGCCGATGAGGGTGATCGGCCGACCGGCCGTGGGCGCGCGTCAGGAGAACTTCGGCCAACTGCTCGCCCACTTCGACCGCCCGGCTCGTGCAGACATTCCACGGATTGTCGATCACCGAGGCGCTCGAAATCAGGACGAGCGGCCAGGCGATCGCCGTCATCAGGCCGGCGAGGGCGGTCTCCATCAGCGTGTGTTGGATCGCGTAGGAGACGGCGAAGGACATCAAGTACTCGACTGCTTTGCCCAGCTCGGCGAGGTACTTGGACTCGTAGCGGAGTGTGTATTGCTCCTTGGCCATCTCCAGGTGCCTCCACTGCGTTTTGAAGGCGTTCTCCCCGTCCTGCAACACGAAGAATGATTGAAAGAGGAGGAGGAGAACTCACCGCTTCGTCGATCCACCCGCTCACGCAGAGGACGCAGTGAAGCGAATCGCCTTCTTTTAAGTCCTCGACCACGAACTCCTCGATCGCCCCCACCCGCTTGTTCATCTTGTAGCCGGTCAGGCCCGCGCCGGCAGCTCCAAACAGGCTGGAAAGCAGGATTGTCTAAGGAACCCTCGTAATCCCGTGAACGAACCTTCCGATGACCGCCGCTCCCGCGGTCGTCGCCAACGCGGAAGCCGCTCCGCCCACGAACAAGCCGGCGCCCGCCGCCACGAGTGGAGCGGCCAGTCCCGCCGGTCAGGCCTGAACCACGAGAGTGAAGTGAATGGAAGAAACGAGAGAAGAGTATACCGATGAGCAGCCCGCCCACTCCAGCCGACGCCCCGACCAGCGCGTATCGCTTGATTTTCTTCATCTTTGCGTTCTTCTCGCGACTCGTTCGATCCAACCTGAAATCCGGAAGGTTGACTTCAAGTCTTCAGTCATTTGAATCCATTGCACACACGACGACCACGATCACAACGACCAAACCAACCCCGCTGCTTCTTTCCCCGCCTCGCTGCACGTCCAATCGGTTAGTCTCGTTCTTTCTCTCAACCAGAAAAGAACTCACTCGGTCTCCTGATAGGCGCTGAGCAGCTTGTCGGTCATCGCGTCCTTCGATCTCCTCGATTTCGTCGAAGAGGATCCCCAAGAGGGCGGTCGAGTGGCGCATGAGGACGCGATGTCGACTGTCGTAGCAGCCTGCAGCCGAGGGGATCATTCGAAGAAACCTCTCGGTCCTCACCTCCACCGAGGATCACGTTCAGGAAGCAGGCAAGGAGGCTGATGGCCGAGTGCTCCTTCACGTACGGGTCCTCTTTGATGGCCGTGATCGCCGCCCCGAGGTCGTTGTTCCCGGAGACCTGAACAACGAACAGCAATAATTGGAGGATGGAAGGAAAGGGAATTGCCTGATCGAAGAGGAGCTTTTCGTCGTCTTCCTTGAGGTCCAACGCCGTCGCGATGATCTGCTTGGTCGCTTGTTTGAACGCACTAAACACACGAGTAATGAGGAGAGAGCGGAAGAGAGGGGGGACGTGCTTGAAGTTCTCGTCCGTGCCGCAGAAGTCGACCTCGAGGATCGTGAGCAGGAGTTCGGCAACGCCAACCGCGTTCGTTTCTCCACGCACTTTGCGAGTTCGGAGGGCGAAAGGATCTCCACGGGGTGCAGGTTGGAGTTGGAGTCGCCCGTGTTGGAAGCGAGCGATGGCTGCCGTTTGGGGAAGGCGTTCAGTGCGGAGAGGGAGGAGCAGGAAGAGACGGCCGGCAGCTCGCCGCCTTCCGACCGCTCGGGGCAAGACTGCATTCTGATGACGGCCCGTTGGATTGGATCCGCGAATCGCCTTCTAAACGACTCCATTGGCCGGGCGGAGAGCAGACGAGTGGGCGCAAGAGCGGCCGCCGGTTCGACAAAAAGAACTCACAATCCATTCGAAATTCCCCGATTTCCGGACGCCGCCCCGAAGAACCCGCCTTCTTCTCTTCGCTCTGCAACAAACGGCGGACATTAAAACGACGCCGCGCGCATCAATCCGCTGGGAATTCGAGGCGACACCGCATTTCGGTCCGAATCCGACGGCCAATCAAATCGGAAGGTCGAAGTAAACGGTCGGTTGTTCGAACCTTTCGGTAATTCGATTAATGCACACAAGCGGGAAGAAGTTTATTGACCCGTAACGAACAACAAAGGAAAAAGGAACAAGGGGGTAATCGGATTAGTCGGAGCTCAAAAGACGGCGGATTCTCATCAGCCGCTGCTGGTCGCTCTCCACTTTCTTCTTCACTTCGCGGATGAACGCGCCCTTCCGCCGCTTCACGTACGCGACGGCGTTCGGGTCCATCGGGGCGAAGTGGGTGATCTTCTTGACGCCCTTCTCGAGGCCGAGTCCCTTGCCGGTCCTGCTTCAGCACCGAGCGAATGGGATACTTCCGCCCTTGGGCCTCGCTGCCCAAGCCAGCGCCCTCCATCCAGCCGCCCTTCTTGAGCAGCCGATAGCCCGTGTTGGACCACTGGATTCCATACGAGTAGCCGAGCTCCGACTTCGAATTGCGCGCCACCAGGTGCGGGATGGACGTCTCGTGGTTGGGGTCGGTCGTCGTTTGATCGCAGATCGGGCAGAAGACGCCGTCGGTGGACGAAGAAGCGGGTTGTTCGCCGGCCGGAGCGGACGCTTGGGCTTTCCTGAAATCAAAGCAAACGAGTGAAGAAAAAGCGAAGAGCGAAACAAACCGGAATTCCCGAAACAACTCGAGCACCTCCCGCTTTCCTGTTCTTTTCGGCCAGCTTCTCGGCGGTCATTCCCGGCCGCCTCCACTTCGAGGTCGGCGCCGTGCAGGAGGAGCAGGCGGGCGGCTTCCGTCGATCCCTCGGCGGCTGCACACATCAACGGCGTCCAGCCGAACTGATCGACGATGTCGGGCGTGAGGCCGCGCTTCAGGTAGCCGTCCAGCAGGTCGACGTCATTCGTGGCGGCCGCCTTGAAGAACAGCCGGAGATCCCGCTCGCTAATCGGCTCCTCGTGCGGGGGAGCGGCGGCCCTCGTGGACGTCCCGGCGGCAGATTGGGCCACTTTCCGCTTCTTCTTCGGCTGTTTGGGCGCCTTTTCGGCTTCTCCGCACTTGCAGCCGGAGCTTTGGATTCTGAAACAAACGAATGCAAGAAATGAAACGAGCAGGAAAGGCGAACCTTCGTTTGTTTCGGCCGACGAGCTCGCAACGAGGTTCTCGTAGAAGGCGGCGATCTCCTCGCCGTCCAACTCGCCTCGCGGCTCTCCGATCGACGAGCTCAAGCTGGTGCCCGCCTTCACGAAGCGGACGGCCTTCTGCGGGTCGAAACAGGTGGGCGGCCATCGCTGCAACGAACAGGAATGAGCGAAGAGAAACAAAAGGGAAGCGGAACGACGAGAACTCCTCGCCCGCAGCACGCACGTCACTCGCGATCGTTTAATTGCGACCACAAAAGAAGAACAATGAAAGATGGAGCGTTATTTCGACCAATTTTGAAGAAAATGGAAGAAGAACGCGGACTAGCAACGATGATCAGGAGAAGCTACCCAACTTTTCGGCCCTTCGAATTGAACCGAACCAATGAGAAAACAACCCTCATAACCCGAAATAATCCACTTGTTGTTGCTTTCACGCGTTATTTCCTCAATTAAGTGCGGGCAGTCCGTTGAGGCGAGAGAAATCGATCGAAGCGTGCTGCTCGAGTGCAATTTCCTCACTTGTCGACGGGCTGACAAACATTCGTGAGAGCGTTGTTTGTTCACACGTTCGGCCCGAACTCACCGCAAAACACTATGGAAACGCCAGGAATCGTGACAAACAAAAACAATCGCTTCCGATCCGGCATGGTTCACCTTGTTTTCTAAGTGGCAGTCAGCTGACGATGAATCATCGCCGTTTGTGGTTGTCGTTTGCAAGCAGGAAAGCCGTGGGCGTTCCGCTGCTCCCCGGCCGCCTTTAATTGAAATTCGCCCGCTCCCCGCTTATCTGTTCGCAAACACTCGCCGCTTTCGAAATGAAAAGAACGTCTTCCGTTGAACCGAAAGGGTTTATTGCACTGGAAGAAAGAAGAGGACTAAGTAAACCGAAGGGATTAAGTGGATGTGTTCGTCGATTGAAAGCTGCAGAAATGTTGGAAACCGTTGAAGCAAGAAGGAAGTAGTGGGCGGATTGAGCAGGCGGGAAGGGGATCAAGAGACTTGGAGGATCTCCGGGTTCTTGTCCATCACGCGCGACAGGAGACGGCCGGTGTAGTCCTCCAGGTCGTGGATGCGCTTCTCCTTGAGCATCAGTTCTTTGCGCAAGTGGTCGATCACGTGCAGCAGGTGGTCCTTGGACGAGTGCTCGTTCAGGTTCTCCAGATGGCCGGACACGAAGCCCGAAGAGGAGGCGATGGAGTGCGGGCGCGAGGCGGACGTCTGGTGGTGGTGGACGGGGCGGTGCGGCGTGTGGTCCTGCAAGCGAGCGGTGAGTTCAACACGGAACGGGCGGACGGACTCGAGGCGGCAGGCGGAAAGAACCGTTCGCGTTGCGCGAAAAGGCGCTCTTCATCGGCGAGTCGCCGGCGGACGTTCGAGAGGTCGCGTCGTCCACGTGCTGCCGTCGGGAGGGCAGAGTGAGCAGCTGGTTGGGGCTCCCGCCCCCCACCGGGTGCGGGTCCGGCGGCAAGCAGAGACTCACCGAATCGAAGGGCATCGGGCTGTGGGCGGGCGAGAAGGCCAGCGCCGACGAGTTGGAGCAAATCGAGCCGCGCCGCGAGAAGTCCATCGCGACGGAGGCCATCGACTGGTTGTCCATCTTCGCCTTCTTCTTCCCGAAGTGCAGCCGCTCCTTCAGCTTCTTCAGCTTGTTCTCTGCAACACCAGCACTCCTTTTCAGTCCTTCCAACTCGTCCACCCACCTTTCTCTCCGCTGCCGATCGTGTTCAGACTCAACTGCGAGATGGAGTTCTGCATCACGTTCCGGAACTCGAACGAGATGGAGAGCGAGCCGCGGATCTGGTCGGGATGCCCCTTCTTGTGGACGGGGTACGCCCGGGCCGGCTGGCTGTGCGGCATGTCGGCCAACCTGCAACGAACGGCCTCTGTTACGGTCTCTCGAACACTCCCCGCTTGCTTGAAGTGACACATGGCGAGGGTCTCGCTCGTGCCGATCTTCGACTTTGTGGTTGATGTTGATGTTCAGGTCGGTGAAGGTGTCGCCCAACTTGGCTGCAATGCTCTACAGATCACTTCCGAATGGGTGGAAAGGACTCACAATTCCAGGGCCTCGTCCCACTTGCAGTGCCCGTTCTCGTCCAATCGAAGGGGTTGAGTGGTCACTTTGGATCTCCACTTGTCCGTCCCGGTGATCGTCAGCGAAGCGTAGGCGTCGAGGTGGCGGCCGTGCTTGACCGGCAGTCCATTCACGGAGATCACTGGAAGAAGCGGAGTAGAAGCGAGGATGAGAGCAGGAACGTACCCCGCACGATGAGTGTGTTGAAGTCGAGCATCTTGTGCGGGTTCAGCTGCCCCGCACCCCCGGTAAGTAGCCGCCTAAATGGAGAGTGAACAAACGTAAGAATCAAAGTGAATTCCAATCAAGTACTCGGGTGGTCTTTAACCACTTTCTCTCTCCTCTACCCAATGGATGAAAAAGTAAGCTTTAATTGATCAACAGTCAACCATGGGAACAAACAACAACAACAAGGAAACGAGGAAAGATTGGAAAACAAGTGCGAGTGTTCGTTTCGCTCACGCCTCCGCCATCTCGACGTCCCGCGGCGCCCCGCTGAAAGGCGGCCGTTTGATTAAAGGCGGAATGAAAAGAAGCCACTCACTTGCTGAGTGCGCCCCGCTCGCCGCTCGTCGTTCTGCAAGAGAAGAGGTGAATCTCGGCTGAATTCGCACTTCCGCCCGCTCGACGACCTCCGATTGCGTGCGGGGGGCGTGAATCGGAGGGCGATGCGGGCACCTGGAGAGCGGGCGGGCGGGGGGGGATCTTCACGGGGCTTTTAGCCGCCCGTTTTCCACTTCAACGACCAAAAGGAGGCGACGCGCGTTCCGCCGATTTGTCGCCGCGATCTTCGGGATTTTCCTCCGCTTCGGGCGTCGATGGGCGGAAAGAAGATTTCGAGAGGATCCGCCGCCCGCCCAATCCGCCCGTTCGCTCCTGCTTACCGCAAAGTCAGAACGACGATCGCGTTCCGCGCCTCGCGGATCGTCCACCAGCGCCCCGCTCGATGCTCCTGCCCGACTGCCAGCACGACCGTCCGCCCGTCCGCGCCGAAGCGAATGTCGTTGATAAAGCCGTCCTGAAAGCGGTGGAATCGGGCGCGCGAAGAAATCGATTCGAAGTGACGGCAAGCGGGCGGCCGCACCCTCCGCCCCTCGGGGTCGTAAAAGACGGGAGAGCGGCCGCCGCGAGTGTCGATTTCACCCGCCCGTGTCAATTCGATTCGAACACCCGCTTCCTCGTTCAAACACAAAAAGAACTCACAATGTCGCACTCGCAGACGAGCGTCAGCGTCTTGTAGTTCTCGCCCACCTTCCACAGCTTCAGGTGGCCGTCCGACGAGCCCGAGGCGACGAGGTCGCTGAACGGCAGGGCGCGCACGGCCGTGATCCAGCGGGCGTGGCCGTCCTCGTGCGTCCCGTGCGCATTCCGGACCACACACACGGGCTTCTTCTTGAACACCGACCACACGTAGAGCGAACTGGAAGCAATGAGAACAACGAAGAGAATCCCTTCGCTCACCCGTCCATTTGGCCCGAAACGTAGTGATCGTCGTTGATCATCGAGACGGCGTCGATGCTCGTGCAGTCGGTGAGGCCGTTGAAGACCAGCTGGCTGGAGTGCTCGATCTTGAACACGTGGATCGTGCGGTCGGTGGTGCCGGCGGAGAGGAGGCGCGGCTTGTTCAGCATGTCGAGCTGGCTGACGGGCTCCGAGTGGCCGAACATGATCTCCACGAAGCCCATTTGGTCGAGGTTCCAGGACTGCAACGAACAACCAGGATAGAAACAGGAAGCATCTCTTCAACCACTCACCCGAACGCTCTTGTCCGTGCTCGCCGAGTAGAGGTCGTTGGAGCCCTGGCGGAAGACGAGCGACGTGATCGGGCCGCGGTGGCCGGGGAAGTCCTTCACGTGCTTCAGCGTGTCGAGCGACCAAATCCGAACGATCTTGTCGTCGCCGCCGGAGGCCAGGAAAGCGATCGTCGCTCCGAGATCGCGACCGCATTCACGGGCCCCTTGTGCGTGTGCGGGTCTTTCTTGTCGAGGACGATCCGCCCGACCTTCTTCTTCGTTTGCAGGTCGACTGGAAGACGAGCAGGAGTAAAGAGGGACAAAGAAGAAAAAGAGAACTCACACTTGACGATCGACCCGTCCTTCGAGCAGCTCACCACGAACCGCCCGTCGTTGGAGAGCGCGACGCAAACGGGCGCGAAGCGATGCGGACGGTAAGCCGCCGCGACGTCGTCGCTAACGACCACTTTGTCGGCAATCCGCCGATGTGCGGTGGTCGTTTGGTGGACGGCGTCCACTTTCAAGCGGTGCGAAATGGCGTCGAGATCCTCATCCTCGCCCTCCGCTTCGTCCGCGCGCAGCTCGTCGTCCGCCTAATCAAGCGAGGAGTGAACAAACGAGTAGAAGGAACGGGAATTACCTTCAACTTCTCCAACACCCGCTTCGCCTCGCGGAAGGCCTTCGCTTGAGCGTCCTCGAAGACCTCGTCGTCGGTCCCCTCGTCCACGTTCTCCACGAAGGCGTCCGAGTCGGAGGAGATCTCGTCGTCGGCCGTCGGCTTCTTCGCCCGCCTGGCGGCCGCATCGCCCGACTTCTTCGGCTTTTTGTTCCCGATCGGGCCCTTCTTCTTGGCCGCCGCTCCGCGTTTGAAGAAGGCCATCCGGACGGGAGAGTGGCTGCAATTCGCGGACATGTACGTGACTCATGGCGGCGTGAAGAAACACGAGCGAGCGAGGGCAATCGCGAGACCAAAACCCGCCCACAAACCCGCAAAAGAGTCGATCACTCGCACGATGCACGCGCGCACTGATTCCCGCGATGTTTGATCGCGCGTTCAGTGAGTAACGCGAACAATGGACTCGCCGATCACATGGACGGTCGGGCGGAAAACAAGTGGGAATTCCAGTGTTCGCTTGAGGCCCCGATCAGAAGCGAACACTCGACTCGTGTGTCGACTGTTCCCACCGAAAGAAGCGGGCGAATTCGCCGACATCCCGCCGCTTGTTGACTCCTTTCCGAAGGGCTCTGCTCTGCTCTTGCATTGGTGTCTTGCGAATAAGAAGGTGAGTTCAAAGGAGGTCGTTTATTTCCGCCAGTTGCTTAGTAGAAGAGAATCAAAACGATCATCCCCGCTTTCCAGCTTTGCTGACCTCCTCGCTGTTTTCAGTCAAAATGGCCTTCAATCGACGTCGCTCCCAAACCCAAAAGAAAGAAGTTCGAGACGTTGGGGATGGACGAGGAGGAGGAGGAGGAAGCGGTATCGCCGCCGCCCAAGCGCACCCGGACGCGCGCCGCCGCCAACCCGCCGGCCGCCGCGATCCCGTTCGGCGACGAGAAGCCGAAGACGCCGACACGCGCGCCCCGGCCGTCGGAATCGCGCCCAACAGCTGCAGGTTCGTTCTCCCATTCGGATTGGGGATCACCCGCTCGTTCAGGAGGAGAACCAACAAGTGCAGTCCTCGGCGTCGATGGAGGACGAGGGGCAGGAGGACGAGGACGGCGAGGAGTCCCGCGAGTCCGCTCCGAAACGCCGCACTTCGCTTCCGGGCCGCTGCATCGGGGTGAGTTCCAGGTCTTCTCTTTTCCGTTGATCCAGCTTGTTTGCAGCCGGTGGTGGTCGTCTCGGACGACCTGCTGCGGACGGACGGCGGCGGGAAGGCGCACTTCCGCAAGGTGGCCGTCGTGGCGCCCCAACCGCAGGCCGCCGCGAGCGCTCCGGCGCCCGTCGTCGTCGCCGCGCCGCCGCCGCAACCGGCGAGTCCGCCGGCCGTGGCCGAGCCGGAGGTCCAGTCGCCGCAGACGCGCAAGACGCGAGCTCGCCGCTCGACCCGCAAGTGAGCCGTCGCCGCGAACTCCTTGCCCGTTCTCTTCTCCCTCTCCGAGCATTCTCGTCGTTCTCCCGCACCCACCTCTTTTCTGCTCTCGTTAGCTACATTCTTCGTTCCTTTATTGTGCAGTTGTTGTAGTCGTGTGAAGGATGTGAGTACCGACTGCAATCTAAGTTCTTCTGCAATAAAGATCTCTCGCGGACTGTTGGCCGTTCTGACGTGAGGTTCGTTGACAAATGAAGGAACGTTGAAGAAGGAGGGGGTGGCGATGATCGATGCAGTGAAACAATGACTTGGGATGGCCTCAAACATGTTGGTGTGAAAGCTCCCGTTCGTCCTCTTCTTACCAGCCTCCAATCGATAGCCGAACACTCCGCCGCGTCGCTTGGCGCGCGTCCTTTCGGGGGGGGCGAGAGGGCGGCGTTGCTCCGGCTTCCACTCGCTTGAACTTTCTTCTGCAATTCGAGGATGAAGGCGACCTCCACGGTCTCGAATCCCGCCGCCTCGACCGGCGAGAAGCCGCGATTCTTCCGCAATGCGGCCAACAACACGACGTTCTTCGATTCGCCCGTCACGAAGAAAGTTGATCTACGATCTGCACGGTTCGTTCCCCTTACTTGTTCCCTTTTCATTCATTTGTTCGTCTGTTGCAGAGATCTTCTGCAGCGTTCAGGAGTTGGCACGAGCGAACAGCGAGACCCTCCGGACGGAAGAGTGCGTTCTTGCCTTCCACTCTCCACTTAATCTTTCTCGTGCCTTTAGTGCGCTGATCACCAGCCAGCGCTACCGAGTGGCCATCCGGTCGGCGTTCGAGACGCTGAAGGCGGACGGCGAGCAGAAGGACCTCACGCTCCACCGAGAGCTCTACAACGCGGACGTTCCTTGTGGTCGCTGACCGAGGCCGTCTACATCCAATCCACCGGTTTGTTCGCCTTCAATATTACCTTTCTTTTATTCGTGTGGATTGCAGAGAACCCGCTGGTGGTCGACCTCATCAACTGGGGCCTCTACTGCTTCGGGAACACGGCCAAGACGATCAGCAATCAGGTGCTGGAGAAGGCGGAGTCGCCGGAGACCCACGAATACTACTGGAATGCGGTCAGTCCACGAGCTCTTTCCTTTCATTCACAGCCGCTTGGTTGCCTGCAGCTCGTGCTCTCGATCGTGCACGTCGACCTGAACTCGGCCATCCGCTTCCTGCGCAAACACACGCGCTTCGAGAAGGACGGCGCCCTCCAGCAGATGTGCACCTTCCTGCAGTCCTTCCAGTTCGCTCTCGACGCGGGCATCACCGACCCGACAGACTTCATCGACACGCAGAAGGTTCGTCCATCCTTCCCACCCACTTCCTGTTCATTCTCTTCGCCCTGCAGAAAGTGCGCGACGCCCTCCGAACGGGCGTGTTCAAGAAGAGCGAGCAGCTGGAGATGATCGGCGGCCTCCTGATCGGCCGAATGGAGTCCTTCGAGAAGTGCGGCCGCAGTCTGAACGACTTCTGGTACGAGCTGCTGCCCGCCTACGTCCTCTTCTCGTGTCCGGGCGCCGACCTGGAGAACGTGGGGAAAGTCGCCCAAGTGAGTGCTCGCCTCCTCTTTTCCATCCATCCATCCATCCTTCTGCAGACGCTCTACAATCAACTGTGCCCGTCGCAGTCCTCGCTGAGCCCCGTGGAGAGCATGAGCACGGAGATCGACCGGCCGATCTTCTCGATCCTCTGCAAGAAGTGCCCGGAGATGCTGCTGCAGATCTGCGAGAACTCGCTCTCCTGGTGGTTCCCCGTCCACCTGTGCGACCTCTTCCAGAAGCTGGACGCCTCGGTCATCCTCACGCTCAGCGAGTTGATCCAAGCGGCCAAGGCGCCCAAAAACCGCATCCACTTCGGCGAGAGCGGCAGCGACGAGAACCGCCGCCCGGCGAAGCGGCCGGCCGTCGAGACGGCGGAGGACGTGCGCACGCTCATGATCCTCGACTACGGGACGGCGCTGCTCGAGTCCCACGACTTCTGGAACATCGCCAACTCGTACATCCTCGCGTGCGGGGCGGAGAACGCGACCGACGAGCTGGACGGCTGCCTGCTTCGTTTGGAGTTGGACTCCGTGAAGAAGGCGGAGCAGATCTACGCGCTCGCCCTCAAACACGAACTGCCGCTCACGAAGGCGGCGGTCGCCCGATCGCTGGTCGAGAAGTGAGCAATCCACACCCCTCCCTTACATCACTCTTCTCTTCGTTCAGGTACGTGAAGAACCGGAACGTACAACGAGGCGCTCTCGTGGGCGCTGCGCTCCGAGCTGCCCGATTTGATCAACCTGGTCTCCAACAAGATGCTCTCCACCTTCAACGCCGAAGCGATCAGCCAGCTGCGGATCTTCGACGCCGCCTCGGCCGCCTTCCTCAACTACCCGAACCTCCTCCTTCTGCAACGTTTCTACCAATTCCGCCGCTTCCTCGTCCAGGGACAAGCGAGCGAGGCGGCCGGCAAGCTGTTCGTCCCTCTCCTCTCTTCTTCGCCTAAACGAGTGCTTTCAGCTACGAACTGGTCACGTGCGGAATGGCGCCGATCGCCTTCCAAATCGTCCTCTTCGATCAGATGACCAAACTGTTGGACCCCTCCTCTTCCGACTTCATTCAAGTGAGTTCTCCTTACTTCTTTCGTTGATCTCTTCGGCTTGCAGGTGCCCGAACTGGACCCCAACTCGATCTACGACCTGATGAAGGCGATCAACAACTTCGAGCTGCAGAACGCGATCATCCACCCGCCCAAGGCGGCGGACAACCCGCAGATGGGCGAGCTGAAGACCAAGGTGAAACTCCTCCGACAGGCGCTGTGCGGCGCCCTCGCCTTGAGATCTCTCTCCTAACTCTCTTCTTCGCTCCCACTTGTTGTTGTGTTCGAATAAACGAAACGTTGCAAGGTGTTGCGGCAGAGTGAGCGAATAGGGCGAGGATGTTTCGTCCATGGACCGCTCTTAAAATCTTCCGTTTATTCGAGCAAACAAAACAGCTAGAAAACAATCGTTGAGGCGTCGACTGCCCGTCTTCAGTCCAAACGCTCGGTCTCCTCCACGAACATCGCCTTCTGGAGGGAGCACGGCCGACATGCGGGAATGCGGAGGACGATGAAGGCGGGCTGCTGGTCGGCGGCGATCCGCGTGTCGCAGACGGCGCAGATGGTGGAGTCCGGCTGCAGGAGGCACTGCTTGCGGGCCTTTTTAGGCGGCGGTTGTGGAACTTTTTCCGGCTGGAAGCTCTCGGTGAGAACAGCCGTGTGTCTTTCACGCACCTCGGCCGCCGCGGGCTCTTGCGCACTCGCTTCGATCTCCTTCTGCAGCTCGAGGTTCTTCGTCCGGATTTGCGTCTTGGAGACCCACTCGAAGCTCCCGTTCTGCAGGGCCGAATGACAGAAGCGGTTGATGGAGAGGAGAACTCACCGCGAACTGCACCTTGAACATGCCGCTCTTCCGCGCGTACCGAATGACGCCCGCCCGGGGCTGCGGAGATCGCTCGGTGGCCACTTCGACCTCCACGCCGAGGAAGCCGCCGTCGACCGTCGGCTTGGGCGGGGGCCTCGTGACGAGCGGGAAGAAGGAGGGCGGCTTCTCCGTGCTTCCGGCAGCCATCGAGTGTCCCTCGTTCTGCCGGGGCACTCCCAGCTGGACGGTGGAGGGCTGCGGGCGTTCGGCTCGCTGCTCCTCGGCGACCGCGAACGCCAGCCGCTCCAGGTCGCTCTCGGACATTCGGGTCGCGTCCTCGATGCCCAGCCGTTGAAGTTCCTCCTTCTCGAACTAAAATCGAGTAAATGTGCATGGGAAGGCGGGAGAAGAACGAACCCGAACGACCGTCTTGCCGCTCTTGCCTTGGATCAGTGAGACGGAGCCGTTGTCGCCCACGTACGCGTACAGGTTCTCCGTCTCCTGCACTTCCGGTTTGCTCGAAGAACTCGTGGGTTGGGCGGGCGGATCGAAGGCGGCCGCCTGCTGCTGGCCGAAGAAGAGCTTCGCAAGGGCGTCCGCCTGCTCGTCGTCCACGTTGATCACGTCCGAGCTCACGTTCACTCCCACTTTCTGGAGGTCCTCGAGAGTGACCTGCAAACGCTTGAATGCTTTCGTTGACCGGTGAAGAACTCACGTGTATTTGGCCCAACTTGGTCGGCAGCACGAAAGACTCGCCGCCGATGGCCGCCGACTGCTCCGCGAAGAAGTCGGAAGAAGCGGCCGCCTGCTCGCCGCCGAACATCGCGGGCTGTTGGGGCGGGAGTGTGCGGGGCCTCGTCCGAATCTGCAATTCGATGCAAAGGAATGAGTAGCAGGCGGGGACTCACCGGGGCACTCGTTCCGTCGGCCGCTCCGCCCGAGGAATCGGTGGTCACAAAACTCGCGAACTGCTCGTCAGCGGGCAGGAGACTCGGCGGCCGGCGCTCTCCGTTTGCCGCCGGCTGGCGATTCGCCCGTCGATTGTGGGCCATGATTCACAATCAGCTCTGCTTTCGAATGCAAACGACTTTCGATCAGTTCGGCTGGCGGAGGAGCGGCCAACTCGTGCCTTCGACGGCCAACTCTCCCCTTTTGCTCGTTGGTGATTGTGATAGCGAGATCCCACATCAAGAAAGCTAATCAATGCAAAGGACTGACCGAACAAAGACTCGTAGAA
This sequence comes from Aphelenchoides fujianensis, assembly GCA_024699865.1. NCBI lineage: Eukaryota > Metazoa > Nematoda > Chromadorea > Rhabditida > Aphelenchoididae > Aphelenchoides > Aphelenchoides fujianensis. The sequence continues at coordinate 542,161 of JAMPIO010000060.1, read as the reverse complement.
CGCATTCACCCATTCAAAATGCCCACAGCTGCACCTTCTGTTACGAACCGTTCTTTTGTGTTTTACCCGTTTATTGAATCTTCCTTCCTTCTTTTGGTGACAACAACGAGGAAATGCAATGATTCCTATGTTTATTCGACGAACAAACTCCTGACAAAAAGAGAGACGAATAAGCCCGTTGGTTGAGGAAAACGATAACCGTTGCTTACGACTTGAGAAACAAGACGAACGAAGGGGGAAGACACAAATGTACAAACAAAAGACATCCAACGGTCATTCTCCCCGCGAGAAGTCGGAAGGATTCTCCACACTCGAGGAGGTCGTGGACTGATCGGAGTAGAAGGAATCGTGGTTCGCGTGAACGCCGTTCTGATGGCCGAAGTGGGCGCCGTGCGGGAAGCCGCCGTTCTCCTTCGGCGACATGAATTTCTCCACGAATTCGGCGGCGATTTGGAGGATCTCCATGCGGAGGGATCGCGAGAGGAGGATCGGGGCGGCGGCCGCGACTTCGGTCCGCATTTGGAGCAACGACGTCGTCCCCTTGGCTTGCAGCTGGGCGCAGAACTCCTCGATGCGCTCCGTGGCGCCCAGCTCGATCGCCCGCCGCTCCAGGTACGCCATGATGAGTTGGCGGGTGTCGCTGAAGGCCAGCCGCTCCTCCAGCAGGTGGTCGGCGGCGTGGGCGGTCGACGGGGCGGCTTCCTCCTCCTCGATCTCGTCCATCAGGTCCTCCAGGTCGACGTCCATCCTGAACGAGAGGAACGGCATTCAAACGAAGAAAGGGAAGCACTTACGTGAACTTCTCGGTCAGTTGAGCTCGGAATTGATCGGTGAGCGGGGAATTCGAAGAAACTGGCCGCAAATTACTCGACTGACCGCCTTCTCCGCCCGCCCTGATGGTCCGCAGTCTGCGCCCTCCTCTGCAAAGCGGCAAGTGGAAAGTGCGGGAGGTCGCTTTGCTGGCGATTTTATCCTTAATTTCCACGAACGATAGAAAGAATGAAGCGAACAATTGTGCTGCATCGTTGGATTTTAGCCCAGCTTTTCGGTTTTTGAATAATTTCAACGAAAACTAAACCCCAAATCTTTTTGCAATTAGATAACCGCTTTATATCTCTCACACAGCCGACTAGTTTGCGGTAGAAGTCGTTTATGAAAAGCGGAAGACGAGAAAGAACACTTGCTATTGCATTGACTAATCGCAACAAGCGGAATTGCGGCCGGAAGGAACATTCTTTACAACACGTAGCGGGCGAGAGAGCAGAGAGTGGGGGCAAAGGCAAGATGGAGAAGAAGGGAGTAGCCGTAAGTTCACACCAAAGCTGCATTCACTCGTTTCATTCGAATAAATAGGCGGTCGACTGTACATTCGAGGATTTGTACACGAGAATCAGACGGTCCCGCCCAAATGCCGCAGAAGTTTGCTGGAATCCGGGTAGAGGAGGTCGGCGATGCGGAAGAACAGAGTGGACACGTGCTGGAGGGTGTGGCTCTCGGGTTGGTTAAAGTAGGGGAGGGCGAACTGGAAGATGGTCGACGAGTTCTCCACCTCCTGGTAGCGCCGTTCGGTCTGCAGCTCGCGGAAGGCGGAGATCCGCGAGCAGAGAACCGGCTGCCCGGCCGTCTGACGCGGCGGTTGGCTGAGCGACGTCTGCTGTTGGGTGAGGTACAGCGAGATGATGTGCGCGAGGAGTTGGAGGCTGAAAGGAGGGATGAGCGGCCGTCTTCCTGTCGCTCACTCACCGAATGGGAAAGGCAGCCTTCTTGCTGAACATGGCCCTCACGTTGAAGAGCGAGACGCCCTTGTCCTCGGAGAAAATCTTCCGCAGGAACGAGATGAAGACCTCCATCTGCTCGTTGGCGATCCCCACGGGCACGCCGTTCGCGTACTGCCGCACGACCATCCGTTGGTACTTCTCCAGGACGCACACGAACGAGACCTCCGATTGGATGTGCTTCGGCTTGATGGACTGCAGGTACTCGCCCAGCCGGCGCATCACCCGCTCCTCCTCGGGGGCCGAACTCAAGCGGCTCATTTCGTTGAGCAGGTGGGCGTTGAGCGTCAAGAACCGCGGCTCGATGCCCGCATCCGAGGAGGGCGTCGTGTACAGCCACTCCTTCATGTTCTCCGGGATGCGGATCCACCGGCAGATCTCCTGCCAGTCGCACGAGAGCTTGCCTGCAAACGATGCTCAAAAGAAGACAGAAAGAAGGAGGACTCACGTTTGAAGTAGGTCATTACGCTCTTGTCCAGCAGCTTCAACCCCAACTGAGGCGCCGACTTGCCCAGGGCCGACATCACGACGTGCATCACGAGCAGCAGGAGAACGGATTCGGGGTGATCGTTCAGCCATTGGGTCATCGTGTGGAAGAAGGCGTCCAGGTGTTTGTCTTTGGAGATCTGCGGCCAGAAGGCGATCAACTCCTTCGCGATCGGCGCGAATTGTTGCAGATCTTAAGGGTTCTCAGGGATGAACAGCGGAGATTGCTGGAACGCACCCTTCTCGTCCGGCTTCTCCGATTTGCCCGAGGAGGCAGCCCCGATCTGCAGGTAGCACTTGTCGAGCAGCTCCTTGTACTGCCGGCACTGGTCCTCGATGGAGAGCTTGGAGCGGAGCAGGAGGTGCACGTGGCTGTGGACGAACATCGCCTGTTTGGCCGCGATCACGTCCACCTTCATGTCCGCCGAGTCGGCCGGCAGCCCTATCGATCGGGGCGTGGTCGTGAAGCAGCAGCTCTCTCGCCACAAACTGAAAGAAAGCGAGTCAGGCAAACCCCGTAACAAAGGGAATCACGTCGAAAAGGCGTTCAGAACGTCGTTTGTGTTGGCGAGAAACTCGGTCGGGAAGGAGCCCGCAATGAAGTGGGCGATCTTCTCGACGACCTCCGCCTTCACGAACAGCCAGTGGCCGAGCGAGTGGAAGTCGCGGAGGAGTTTCTCGACCGACGCCCGCGACTTCGCGTAGTTCGAAGTGCGCGCAACGATGCGCGAGAGGACGGTGAGGAGGAGCGAGTAGAAGGCGCGGTGGGCGTCGGTCGGCTGTCCGTTCATGTGCAGAACGACGTCCCGCCAATTGACGCGCACGATGACGTCGACCAGGAAGGGGGCAGCTTCCGGCTGTCCGTCCACCAGAACGTGCTCCAAGGCGGCCATGTCCATTAGGTTGGGCGAGAAGCGGGTCCAGTTCAGCGCCACGCACTTGCTCTCGAACACCGGGTAGATGTGCGAGCTGCCCGATCGTTGGAGGGCGGCGAGTGTCCGCGCGAAGTACTCGAAAAAGAGCTTCTCGACGCACTCGGAGGAGGGCGGCAGGAAGGTGGAGTGCGGGAGCCACGCCAACAGCTCGACGAAGCGGCCGACCACGCCGTTCGCCAGCTCCTGATCGGCCGGATTCCACGGCGCCAACGCCGACGGCCCGACCGGCTCCAGCAGCGGCCCCCAGACGGTGAGGACGAGCAGGAAGACGTTGTGCAGAGTCTGCAAGAACCTCGATAGTTGCAATTCTCCAAACGATCAAACCGACCGGCTTCGATGACCGACGGCAGGAGCGTCGAGTTGAACTGCTGGCAGACGATCGAACGAACGAAGAAGTCGGCGATCTTCAGCACGAGCCCCAAGTAGTCGACCCAAATGGCGAACAGCCGCGTGGAGAGCTCGTGCCGCGACTTCTTCAGCTGCTCGGCGATCACGCGCACCGACTCGCCGGCTAGCTCGACGGAGATCGTGCACTTGGCGGCGCTGATCGCCTTGTTCGCGTTGGCGAAGAACTCGTCCATCGAGAAGTGGCGGACGACCGAGTGGAAGAGCGCGAGCGGCACGCAGTGCGAATCGCAGCCACTCAGCAGCAGCCGCAAGCCGCTCACGAAGTTGTGCGGGAACTGGAAGCAGAAGAGGATCGATGGAATTCAACGGGAATGGGACGAACCGCGTGGAACATCGCGTGCTCGAAGTGGGTGCCGCAGAGCGAGTGGAGCGGCGTGTCCATCGCAACGGAGGCCAAATTCTCGAAGATGACCGGCAGCAGCGAGGAGAACTGGTTGGGCGGCAGCTTCTGCCCGGCGTGTTGGATGTCCAGTCGCTTCAGAAGGGCCATCGAAGCCTCCTTTGTCGACGCATTTCGAATGCCGGACGAGAGCTCCGTGTACAACTGCAGAAATCATTTAATCGCCCCCTCCATCCACAGCTTTCTGCTCACCTTGTGCAACTCGTCGGCCGACACGCTGTGTGGCGTGAAGAACTCGGAGACGTCGAGCGGATGGCCGGAGATCACAATCCGCAGCAGGTTCATCTGCTCGGCTGGGTGCTCGGCGATGAACGCGACGCCCAGGTGGTGCAAACAGCACTGGATGCCGTTGGTGAGAGGCGGGAAAGAGGAGGATCTCCGGCCGGTTGGAGTGTTCACACAGGCGGTAGAACAAACAACGCCCGCTGTTCTGGACGGGGTTGGAGACCGGATCGCGCATCATCTCCATTCCTTTGGCCGAGTAGACGGGCGGCGGTTCGAAGGCAGCCTGCTGGCGGGAGTAAGCGTTCAACATCCAGCAAATGAACTCTATTCGGGCACTGCAACGACCGTTGAGTTCTCCCTTTCTCTCTTCGGTGGTTGTTCACCTGATGATCGCCGTGTTGTCGAGCGTTTGGAGCAACTCGGTGATCAAATTCTCCCGCTTCATTCTGCAATCGACCGATTGAACACGTGGTCCACTCGTTTCCTCCGCTCACCGGTTCTCGTTCATGGCCATCGCGACCTCCGAGTCGTAGCGAGAGGCGTCGTCCACGACGACCGTCTGGATGCCCGGCCGGCGGCAGTTGGCGGCCAGGAAGGCGCTCCCGCACTGCATCTTCACGCTCAAGGTCGTCTGTTGGATCGTGTAGAGATGCCGGAACTTCTGCCCGTACTCGTCGTTCAGCACTTCGATTTTGTCTTTGCTCTCCAAGAACGCCCTGGAAGCGGCGATGATTAGAGAGAATTCAATAGTGCGCACTCACTTGGCGATCTTGACGAGCTCTTCGACGGCCGTGTTCAGCCGCCCGCTCACCACTTGCGCGTTCTGGGCGTCGTCGAACGCGAGCAGGCCGCTGGCCGGCAGGTTTTGATGGAGCGGGACGACGGGGAAAAACTTGAGGTCGGCGGGCGTGAGCTGCAGGTGTTGGAACAATTCGGAGATCGTCTGCGGGTGGGCGGCGCTCGAAGAAGTGGGAGGAGCGGGGTGGACGAGGTGGCAGAAGCCGGCGAACACGTTCGCTTCGGCCACCACCCGCTCCCGCAATCCCTTCATGTCAAGCAGTTCGACCCACGGGTGCTGAACGAGAGGAAACGATCAAAAGACGCCCTCATTCTCGAACCAACCCGATCCCCAGTGAAGATCCTCTGCAGCAGGAAGTCCATCGGCACGTCGTGGAAGTTGTTGAAGTTCGGCGCGTAGATGGAGGGCGTGTGGATCCAAACGGAGGTCGCGCGGAAGAACGAGCCCAACGGCCCGGAGTTCGTCTCCTTCTCCGCTTCCGCAAGGGCCTTGGCCAGCTCGTCGAAGAGGTGTTTGGAGGACGGGGACGCGAAGTAGCGATCGCCAAAACACGAATCCTTTCTGCAATCAAACGAGGGATGTATGGGAAGAGGCGGAAGAAAGAACTCACCCGCCCACTTTGACCCGCAAGAGCATCGAAGTGGCCAACTGCTGGAGGGCGAGCGGGAAGACGAAGGGGTCGTTTCGGACCGCTTTCTGCGTGCACATCTCCAGCCAGCGGAAGTACGGGAGTTGGGAGACGCCGATGTTCCACTGGACCTTCGTCGCCGTTCGTTTGACGGCCTCGTCGAGCTCCCGCTTCGGGTGTTTGGCCAAGTTCGCGTGCAGCGACTCGAAGAACTTCGCGTGGGCGGGCGCTTCGGTCTCCGCGCGGAGCATCAGGTAGGAGGCCCACGGCGCGTGCGGGAGGTCGGCGGATTCGATCAGACGGGGAGGGCTGGGCGTGGCGAACCACGAGAAGACTCCCTTCGGGGCGTCCTTCCACGCGTTCAGGATCGCTTGATAGGAGGAGAGGAGGATGTCGATCAGGCCCGTGCAAGTGAGTGGATCGTGCAGGAACGCCGCCCGCCCGACGATCCCGATCAGGTGGAGGGCGGACTTGTCGGCCCGTCCACGGAGGTGGGCCGCTTGCAGGTCAGCAGTTGCATCCAACCGTTCAGGAGCGGCTTCAGCTGCGTTTGGTTTGCCTGCTTGTCGAACTGGTGCGAGAGGCCGCTGGAGAGGAGGCGGAGGATCGGGCCGGGGAAGCGGTCGTTCGGATTGAAGAACTGGTGGACGTAAGAGGTGCCGTCGGCCGCGAAGAGCGCGTCCAGGGCGGCTTTGAATCTGAACGAAGATTGAATGAAAGAAGAGCTGTGGACGCTCACTTCTCGTTGGCCGTGAACAAGTGCACGCGGGCGGGGAACTTCTCGACCAGCTTCAGCAACACGACGCCCGCCCCGTAGAAACAACTCGCGTTCACGAGTTCCACCCAGTAGTTCAGGCCCGACTCCACGAACATCTCCGGACTGAACGAAGCGATTAAATGAAGCGAACAAGAGAGAGCTCACCTGGACAAGCACTTCTCTTGCAGGTACACGAAGAAGGCCGTCAGATCGTTCTCCGGAGGGTTCGCAAGCGGCTGCACAAGAGAAACGATCAAAGAGAGGACAGAAAATAGTGAACGCACCTTGGGCACGATCTTCAGCCGAATGAGGATGCTCCAGCACCAGCGGTCGAACTCCTGCTCGGGATCGGAGACCTTCAGCAGCAGCTTGGCGGACTTCGTGATCGACTTCCCGATCGACGAGTTGCGCGTCTTGCAGTGGGCTTTGTGCGCGTTGACCACCTCCATCGCGCACCGCGCGTGGACGTCCTGCGGGAGGAAAAGATCGTCCTCCGCACCCCAGTCCAAACCGCTCAAGACGCCCCTGAACGACGAGGAAGTGAGTGGTTGAAGGAAGAGTGGTCCTGCTCACCTCGCGAACCGACTGCCCTGATTGGTGACCTCGCGGGCGACCAGGAACTTCGCCCAAGATGTCGCCCACATCGGCGGCCGTCAGCGAGCACTTGAGGAAGGGACGCCTTCGAAAGGATGTCCACCGCGTAGTCGCCCGGCGTTGTCGATCCTCCACTGCACGTAGCGCACGATTGCGGCGAGCATCTGCGGCTTCTTCTCCAGGATGTGCGAGACGACCTCCGAACCCGACCGGAAACCCAACGATTGATCGGAGAAAAGAGCCCGCTTCCACTCACTTTCGAGTACAACTCCCGCGTTTCCTTGGCGATGAAGCAGACGTCGATCAGGTCGGTGGTGAAGTGCTGGCAGTCGACCGTCTGGAAGTCGCCGACGAGCTGCCCGAAGAGGGTGATCGCGTAGTTCCGATCGGCCACTCCGACGTTCTCCAGGTCGTTCAGCAGCTGGCCGCTCGTGTCTGCAAGCAAGGAGTGGTCGAAAAAAGGGAGTAAGACGGCAAACCTTTCTTGGGCTCCAGCACGTTCAACAAGTTGGCGTCCTCGATCTCGTAGAGCTTCGGGATCGTGTACTTGTGCGGGTTTCCGCAAGAGGATCAAACAGCGCAGTCGGGCGAAGTCGGTGAGCGCGAAGAACGGAAAGTCGACGGCGAATTGCCACAAGGCCGACGCTCGGCTTCGAGACCACGTAGTAGAGGGCTTGGAGCACGAGGCGGTTCACTTCGTTCTGCAGCTGCTGGGCGCCCGCCACGCCGCCCTCCTTCAGCATCAGCCGCCAGTAGGTGCAAATCGTCTGGACGGCCTTCCGAATGCCGTCCGAGATCTTCTTGCCGACGTTCTTCAGCGCCCCGTACGTCTTCAGGCCCTCGTTCTGGATGCGCAGCAGCATCAGCGTGAAGCCGAGCAGCGACAGGAAGATCCTCCGTTTGTCCGCTTCTGAACGAGGCCATCAGGAAAGCATGGAAGAGAAGGGAACTCACGATAGACGGCCGTGAACTTCTGAATGGCGACGGAGTAAAGGGCGCGGAAGTCGAATTGGTTCAAGATGGCGATCAGATCCAACTCGTCCATGTCCGTGATCTTCTGGTTGTCCTGAAGCAGACGAGGGATGAAAGAAGGACTAAACCGGACTGACCGCATTCCCCTCGTCGTCGACGAGATCCCACTCGTTGTCGCCCTCGTAGAAGGTCTTGATGCGCCCCAAGAAGTCCTCCCGTCGGCGGATGGGTTCGAGCAGCGTCTTCAGAAGGGCCATGAACGAATTGATCGGCAACGGTCGGGTCCAGCGAGGGCACGTTGATGAACGTTTGAACGAGCGGGATCGCCCACCCCAACGGCTTGTGGCAGCGGAGGATCTGGGCGAGGAGGAACGCCTGGTCGTTGAACGTGATCGCCTTCAGCAGGACGGCGGACAACTCGACGATCCAATTGCAGACGCTCTCGCGGAAGCGGTCGGGCAGGATCGGGAAGCGTAGGTGGAAGAAGAGGTCCGAGAGGGCGCCGATCAGCTCCGTTCGGTAGTGCTCGTTCCGCTCGCCGGGGAATCACTGCAATCCGCCAGACCTCTTCAATCGAACTAAAGGGAAGAAACGAACGAATGGGGACGGACTGGACGGTCAGCTGCTGGGCGCTCATGAACTGCTGCCCGAGCGAGACGACGATCCATTGGATCTGAAGGGCCAACGAGCGGGCGCGAATCTCCGCGCAGAAGCCCTCGTCCAGCTCGACTTTCGTCAAGTGGGCGAGCTGCTGCTTGAGTTCGTTCAGCCGCTCGGGCACGAACTTCGCCTTCTTGTACGTGGCCTTCCCGCTCGCGTGTTTGCCCTCGCCGCACTGGCCCGATCGACTCACTTCGTGGTCCGTCACCGCCCTGCAATCGAATGAACACGAGCATTCAATCAGATGAAGGGAACGAACCAAACGGAGTTGTTGACTTCGATCAGCCGCGCGGAAGCCTCGGTCTTGATGTCCCCGATTCTGCTCGATTTGATCACAAGGCGGCCTTGAAGTTGGCGAGGAGGTCGTGGAGCGAGTTGTTCGGCTTGATTTCCTTCTGAAAGATTGCCTTCCGATTACTCGGCGAACTGGACGGAGGGGCCCACCGTAACGAACTCGTCCACGAAATCGTCGACCGTGTCCAGCAGGTCGTTTTGGTAGAACTCCAGCAGTTGGGCCTCGTTCATGAGCTCCCGCTCGCCGAACGTCGACAAGAACTCCTGCTCGACGGGGGCGGTTGCCGACTGGAGGCCGGAGAGCGGCGGGTAGAGGGCGGGCACGGGCTGCTGTCGAACGCGCGCTTGTGGGAGGGCGGAGGCGACCTCCTGGTAGGCGGGCGGAGCGGACGAAACGGCCTCCTGGGCGATCGTCGGGTAGATGGGCGCCACTTGCGGCCCGACCGGCAACTCCTGAGCGGCCGTCCGGGGCATGAGGGCGTCGAAGGGGAGCTCGCGGACGAGGCCCGAGGAGGAGTGTTGGGACAAGCGGGCTTCCTGCGCCTTCTCGCCGTTCGCCTTCGGCTGCAGCGTGGTCGGGGACTCCGGCTTCTGGTCTCCTCGCTCTGGGGCACCGAAGGAGCTCTAAACAACCGGGGAATGATTGGAAAGAAAGGAATGAAGAGAACCTCAAGAACGACGGGAGTTTGCTCGTCCGGCTTCGGTTCTGCCGGCACCTCCCCTCCACCGCTTCTTCCGCCCGCTTCGGGCGCGTCGATCCGCTCGGCGGGCTCCGGAAGCGCGAAATCGGAGAGCCGCGGGGGCAACGGCGGGGGCGGCAGTTCGCCGGCCTCCCGCTGGTTCTCCTCGCGCGCGCGGTGCTTCGGGCGTTTCGGTCGTTCTCGCTCCTGCTCCATGATTGCGGGGATATTTACACGGAAAGGAGTGGGGACTACTGCAATCGCTCCCTTCATTCTCGCCGGCAATGAAGAGGGCACTCACGAATTCTACTCGCCGTCCCCAAACTCGACGATCATAACCCGGAAGAGGAAATTGGAGTGAGTGGTGCCCGTTTCGAACTGCAATTCATCGTCCAATCCGTTCACCTCAAGTGCTCGACAGAAGAAAATACGTGGACAGGAGACCGTTGCGGGTGGACCGAATCGAACTGCCCACTTGTTTTTCTTGTTTATTTCAAGCACAACAGTCGGCAACAACAACAAACACCAAACTGTTCAAGCGGGCAACATTCAAGCGACTCGCGGGAGTCGGGGGCGTTTTGGATCAAACAACAGTCGAAAGGGTTGAGAATGAAGCAGAGGGCGGTGAGAATCGAACAAGTTGGGTTGAGAGACGATCGAAAGGCGCGTGTTGCTTAGGCTTGGGACTCGTCGCCGCGCTTCTTCGTGCCGCTGATGATGTCGTCGATGCGGAGCAGCATGATCGACGACTCGATGGCCGTCTTCAGGACCTGGACGCGGACGGCCAGCGGATCCCAGATGTTCAGCTTGTTCACGTCCACCTGAACGGGGGGATGAACGGAAGAAAGCAGTGGGCAGAACTCACGATCTCGCCGGTGGTCCCGTCGATTCCGTAGGTCCAGTTCTCGGCCGCCTGGGCGTGTTTGGCGCGCAGGGCGGTCAGCTGGCGGATGGTGGAGCCGCCGCAGTTTTGGATCAACGTGCGCGGAATGACCTCCAGCGCGCGCGCGATCGCTTGGTACGGCCACTGGAGGACGCCCTCGATCGACTTCGACTTCTCGTTCAACGCCTGCAAACAACGAGCGGTGAGAGGGAAAAAGGGCAAAACGAACGTGCGAGAGCGCCATCTCCAAGGCGCCGGCCCCGGGCACGATCTTCGGGTTGAAGAGGACGTTGCGGGCGCAGTTGACGGCGTCCTGAATGTTCCGATCGACCTCGTTGATGATGTCCTTCGAGGGGCCGCGCAACACGACGGTGACGGCGGTCGTCTTCTCCGAGGTGACGAACGTGAAGTACTCGTCGCCGATCTTCTTGATTTCGTACAAGTCGGCCTGCGTGCCCACGTCCTCCTCGCGCAGGTCCGTCGTGTCGTTCACGATTCGCGCCCCGCACACGCTGAACAACAGGAGGATGAAGGAGGGGAAGAAGGCGGGGATTACCGGGCGAGACGGTTGTTGTCCGTCTTCTTCAGACGACGCAGAGCGGTGATGCCCGCACGGACCAGGAAGTGCTGGGCCATGTCCGAGATGCCCTTCTCCGTGAAGATCAGGTCCGGCTTGAGGGCGATGATCTCGTCGCACTGCTTGCGGATGGCCGTCTCCTCCTGCAAACGAGCGGGGGTGAACAGATCGAGGGAAGAAGAGAACTCACTTGTTCGAGGGCCTTGCTGAAGTCCTGCTCGGCGGTCAGCTCCATGGCCGTCTGGCTCTCGCCCTTCTTGTACTCCAGCGAGCAGTCGAGCAGGATGATGCGCGGCTTCTCGATGCGGCGCTTCATCTTCGGGTGCACGATGTCCTTGTTGAGGACGACGCCCTTGACGACCGACGAGTCCTCGATGGCGCCGCCGGGGATCTTCTCCACGCGGCAGTAGCGCTTGAGGTCGATCTCGTGGTGGCCGTTCTTCGTGACGGAGACCGTCTGGACGGCATCAAGCGCGATCTTCACCGCCAGGTCCATGTGCTGCGACATCATCTTGGTGGCGAGGCACGAGCGCACGACCGTCTCCAGCTGCTTCTGGTCCTTGAGGTCGACCGGCTTGCTGAACTTCTGCTCGGCCATCACGATCATCTCCTCCAACGCCTGGCGGTAGGCCTTGATGATGACGGTCGGGTGGATGTTCTCCTCGAGGAACTGCTCCGCCTGGCTCATGACCTCGCCGGCGAGCACGATCACGGAGGTCGTCCCGTCGCCGGTCTCCTCGTCCTGCGTGCGCGCGATCTCGATCATCGACTTGGCCGCCGGGTGCTTCACGGTGATCTCGCGGAGCATCGCGTTGCCGTCGTTCGTGAGCACGATGCCGCCCATCGGGTCCATCAGCATCTTGAGCATCGCGCGCGGCCCCAGGCTCGTGCGGATCACGTCGGCGACGTTCTGCAAACACGACAGGGATTGAGCGGAATTAATTGAGGAGAATCCGCCACTCTACCTTCGCCGCATTGATGTTCTGCAGCTGGACGCGGTGTCCCTGCTCTCGCTGCGTGTTCTGGCTGACCACAAAGACGGGCGCTCCGGCTCCTCCGCGCATCATTTCGACGAGTTCGTTTGGAAGGCGACCTGAAAGCGGGTGGGGGTTTCGAAATTCGCGAGAGCACGCGCGAAAACACGAGTGAATCAACGGTTTCTGCGGCGGCGGTCGAAATGATGAGAAGGGCGACCGATCGGGGGCCACAGGAAGCAAGCGAGCCCCACGAACTGCGCCCGGTAGGCCAACAGTCGATGCGGCGACACTCCGCTCCCACTTCTCATCAATTGAAGCGCCTTTTTCGCACGCTGCGAGTGGAAGTCGGGCGTTGGTTGCGTTTAATCCGCCTTTTGGATCAGAGCTTTAAGTTAAAGGTGAACGATCGGTTCTCGCTTATCAACGCTCTCTCGCTTCTCAGCCGGACAGATGGGGAACGAACAGTCGAAACGAGCGAAAGGGCAGTCCACGTCCTCTTCGACGACCACGAGCAGGAGCACGAAGAATCCCCTTGCGGCTCTCAAGCCGGGCCCCTCGTCCTCCAAAATCCAATCGCATTTGGCGAACGCCACCAAGAGTCGCGTCCTTCAAGTGAGTTCGCTCGATTGCTGTCAATCGATTGCAATCGTTCGTTTGCAGCTGCGAGACTGCAACATCAAGACGCTTCCGGATGCGATCGATCAGGTTCGTTCTTCTCCCTTCCGTTGTGATCTTCAGCTGCCGCTTCCAGGTGGCCGGCATTCTGCGGAATTTGGACCTCTCGTCGAACAAAATCGTCTGCATTCCGACCCGTGTGTCCGACTTCACGAACCTGAAGCACCTGAATTTCGCGCGCAACCGGCTGGAGTCGCTGCCGGACGAGATCGGCTGCCTGAAGCAACTGGAGACGCTGGACGTCTCGTTCAACCGCCTGACCGCCCTTCCCGAGACGCTCGCCGGCTGCCAGGGGCTGAAGACGCTGAACGCGTCCAACAACCAGCTCGCCGTCTTCCCCGCGTCCGTGTGCCACGCGCTCCAGCTGGAGCACCTCGACCTCTCGAACAACCTGATCACCTCGCTGCCCGACGACATCGCCCACCTCACCGCCATGGAGCTGAATTTGAATCGAAATCGGCTGAGCGCGCTGAACGACCACCTCGCCGACTGCAAGCTGCTTCGAGTGCTGCGCGTGGAGGAGAACTGCCTGGAGAAGCGGGCGTTCACGAAGAAGATCCTCGCCCAGTCGTCCATCTCGTTGATCACGTACTCGGGCAACCTCTTCCAAGACAACGAATTCCAGGACCTTCAAGGCTACGAGGAGTATCAAGGCAAGCCCCTTCTTTCCTTTCTTCCCACTCACCGTCCTTCTCTTTTGCAGAACGATACACGGCGACCAAGCGAAAAGGAGTGTATCCATTTCTCTCTGTCCGCTTTAAAAAATCCTTTCCGTTAATTCGATCGATGAAATTAGTCCGCTTAGCACGTGCTTCCTGTCGGTTTTCTTTCCCACTCTCCGAGCTTCCCTTCCCTCTTCCTTTTCCTTGTGCTTTCCACCGATTAACATTTTGGAATAAACGCTTTTGAGAACAGCGACAAAGCGAGAGCGGCGAACAGTCGTTGAAGACGATTGGTATTTGTGTCGTCCTTCTCTGTTTCATTCCTTGCATGGTCACCTTCAGGTTCGAGATGCCGTCCGCTCTGCGCAACCGAACGTTCGGCAGTCCAGCGGGCGCTTCACCGCCGAAATCCCCGAAGTGGAAGCCGGAAGGTGGCGATCAAAGTGGAGCCGAAGGACGAGGAGTGGACGGCCGACAAGGAGGAGCCCGTCCGCTCGCGCCTTCCGCTCATCCCTCGGCTACCAGTGCGTGCCCGAGCTGACGGCCGACGTGCCGCCCAAACCGAAGGAGACGCCCACCAGTCGGCCGAAGGAGCGCGAGGCGAAGACCGAGGTTCCGAAGGCCCGCTCTCCTCGCATCCAGTTCGCCGTCCCCCCGAAGAAGAGCCCGAAGAGCGCCCCGCCGTCCAAGAAGCCGTTCGTCCGCAAACTCCCGCGTCCCATCAAGAAAGCGAAGAAGCCGGCCACCTCGAAGACGCCCCCAGCAGACGCCGAAGTCCAGCCGAACGGAACTCCAGTCGAGCAAACGGGAGGCCGCGAGCTCGAATGGTTCGTCCTCCGTTCTCCGTCTCGACCGGACCGATCGACCCGCCGCCCGTCAAGCGGGGGCCCGGGCGGCCGAGGAAGTCGGAGGTGGCGCCCGTCCCCCAACTGCAGATCGTCGACCCCTCCCTCCGCCGCTCGTCCAACTTCGCCCGTCGCCACTCGCTGACCGGCAGTCGGAATGAGAAGGGCATGAAGTGAGTTCTTTCTTTCATTCTTCCTTTGCTCGACGATCGACTTCAGGTCGAAGCTGCGAGTGAGCGAGGCCGAGGTCCCCGCCCGCAATCAAGCCGACTTCCACACGTGCGCCGTCTGCAAGGAGCAAACCCTCCTGCCCACCCCCGAGTACGAGGAGGAGCTGAAGAAGGAGAAGGAGGGAGGTCAAGAAGAAGTCCTCCTCAAGCGGCCGTCCAGTGGACCCTCGAAGAAGACCCCTCGCTCTTCTGCGTCGACTGCGAGAAGTGTTTCCACCTCACGTGCGTGTACGACGACCTCCAGCTCCAGCAGTGGGCGACGGCCAATCCCGACAAGTTCAAGTGCCAGGAGTGCATTCGATGTGCTCGCTGTCATGCGGGCATCTACGATCCCGGGCAACGTTCAATGCATCACGTGAGTCCCCGCCTATGATGCTTCTCGTTCACTCGAATCCTTCAGCTGCGGCAAGGCGTTCCACGAGGTCCTTGCAAGCCGGAGACCAAGCGGACGTACGAGTTCCCGGCGGTCGCTCGTCGTTGGCACTGCAACCAGTGCGAAGTGGACCTCAAGAACGTTCTCGATCAAACGGCCGCTCCGTCCACCTCCCGCCAGTCGCTGCCGATCGCCCGACCGAAGACGGCGGCCGCCAAGCTCCCGCTCAAGAAGAAGACGGCAGAGAAGGCGGTGGAGGAGAAGCCGAAAGTGGACAACTTCAAGGTGAGTGTCCCTAACCGTCCACCCATTCATTTATTCCTTCCGTTTGACTTGCAGCACCCGAGGCAGAAGCGAGATCCCGTCACAGGCCAATTCCTCCGCTACCCGCCCGGGCACTCCGTACAAACCGCGCAAGAGGAACCGGGCGAGCCTTCCGCTGCCGCCGTCCAAGTCGGCCCCGAGTTCTCCGCGACCCAAACGGAAGTCCGAAGCGGAAAGCCGTCCGGCCGGACTTGCCGCGATCCCGCCTCTCCGCGGGCCACTCGCGGATCGCCGCTCAAATCGGAGGAGGAGGGCGAGGCCCAACGACTCGCCTTCCTCTCCAAACTGAAGGAGAGCCTCCGCTACACGGGCGAGTACCTCTGCATCGGCGCCCAGGAGTCCAGCTTCTCGCACCTGAACGAGGAGACGACCACGAACGAGCGGGAGAACTCGGCCGAGAGCGAACTCCACCACTTCGCCCCGTTCGCGGCGGTCGGGCGGCCGAAGGAGGAGCCGCCAAGAAGTGAGTTCTCTTCTTTTTTCTCCATCAATCCCCCCGTTTCTTGCAGCTGCCTGTTCTTCTTCGGCAACACCGCCTACCGGCCGCGTTTCTTCGAGTTCCTCCGCTCGTGTTTCGCCTCCTACCAGCGGCTCTCGTTCTGCCCGCGCTGTCTGTTGGCCCACGAGTCGTTGCGGGCCCTCAAGGAGCACATGGAGGCGTGTTCCGTCAAACACCCGCCCGGCGGGACGCCCATCTACCAGGAGGACAACCTGACCGTTTGGGAGGTGTCCGGCGTCAAAGGAGAAGGTGAGAGACCCCGTTTTCTCGTTGATTGTTCACCTCCTTTCGCGTTCAGATTTACGGCCGCCGCCTCTCGCTGTTCGCCAAAACGTTCATCGGCTCGAAGAACGGTCTTCCACGAGGTCGAGCAGTTCACCTTCTACGTGCTGACCGAGACGGACGGCGAGTTCTGCACGCTGGCCGGCTACTTCTCGAAGGAAATCCGGCCGAGTGCGAACAACAATCTCTCGTGCCTCCTGATCCTCCCGTGGATGCAGCGGAAAGGCTACGGCCTGTTCCTCATCGACATGAGTGAGTTCTTTCCGCCCTTCCCTTCCATCCATCCGGTCGCTTGCAGGCTACCAGCTGTCGATCCGCGAGCGGAAGATCGGCGGCCCCGAACACCCGCTCTCCGATGCGGGCCTCAAGACCTACCGGCAGTATTGGTTCGCCGTCCTCATGTCCTACGTGCGCGAGAAGCTCTACAACAAGGAGCAGCTGGACATCGTCGACATCAAGGAGCACACGGGCATCGAGCTTCGCGACATCACCGAGACGCTGATCATCGCCGACCTGACGTTCATCCTCGACGACCACCTCCACATCAACGTCGTGAGTTCTCCATTCCTGCTAGAAGCAGCTGTTCACTCGTCCCGCTTGCAGGAAACCCCCCTCTACACGAAACTGAGCGCGTTGCGGCGGCGCTACGTGAAGACGCGCCTGCTGAAGCTGAACACGCAGCCGCTGATCGGATCTCCGTTCACTTCGTACATCGATTGATCTTTTCCTTTACTCATGTTTCTCAATTTCCAGTAAACCTTTCATCCAAGTGCGAGCGAGCAAGAAGGAGGCAGGAAGTGGAAGCAGGCATGAACAAGGGGAGAAGTGACCACTGGGAAGAGTTGACCGCTCGCGCACCGCCCGCTGGGCGTCTTCGGTTCACGTGAGAGGAAGGTGGAGATCCGGATCTACGACACACGAATTCCTACTGCAAGCCGCTGTTCTGCTCATCGACTACTCCCGCTACTCTTCTTCGTCCGTAATGCGGGAACGAGCGACGATCCCCCGGCGGCCTGAACGCGTGAATTCCTTCCGGAAGAGATGGACCGAGCGTTGGATTCCCTGTCCTTGAGCGACCGGCCCTTGTCGCTGGTCGAATTGCCGACGGAGACGCTCGAGAACGTCCTCTTCAACCTGCCGATCCCCACCGTCTGCGGCGAGAGGTCGGCCGAACGTGCCGCCGGCTGCGTTCGGTGGCCACGAGCCCGCAGTTTTGGTCCGCCTACTTGAAGGTGAGTTCCTTTGCCTTCGCTTTCTTTTATCCCGTCGTGTTCAGAAATGCAAGGGCTACGAGCCGATCTCGCCGCGCATCGTCGAGGAGCCGCTGAAGCGGGCGGTCGCCTTCGGGCGCGGAGGAGAAGCGGTGGGCGGCGGACGAGTGCCTCCACCGCTGGCGGTCTGCTCAAGCCCACTCCTCGACGGTCGACGCCCTGCAGATCCACGAGACGAAGAACGGCGCCCGTCTGGCCGTCAGCGGGGCGCGCGATCGTTCGCTCCTTCTTTGGGACGTGAAGCGAGTGGCCGAGGACGAGAACGCGACCGCTTGGTACAAGACGACGCCCGGAGCACACACGGTGGGTCCTCTCACTTTACTTTTTCGTATCTCTGTGATTGTTCAGGGCTTGGATCTGGTCGGTGTGTGCGGCGGACGACGACAAGACGTGGTTCTCCTGCGGCTTCGATTCGTTCGTCAAGCAGTGGGAGGTGGCTGAAGGCGGCGTGCTCAAGGCGAGTCTCACTTCTTTCGTTCGTTCTCATCCGTTAGTTGCTTGCAGAAGATGAGCGAAGATAAGCTGACCGGCACCCTCACGAAGGTCGTCAGCGAGGGCACCTCTCTCTGGGTGTCCACCCACGGACGGCCGTCTTCTCATGTACGACACGCGGCAGGGGCTGAACTCCCCGCTGAGGATCGAGCTCCCGCCCGGCCGCAAGCACATGATCAACTCGCTGACCACGAGGCCCGATTCCGAACTACCTCTACGCCCTGGTGAGCAGCGAACAGTAGGACGGAAATCATTTGCGTGTTGCAGGGCAGCGAGAACGGCCGCCTCTACTCGATCGACAAGCGGCAGGGGCGAGTGGTTCGGGGGACGCGGCAAACTCTTCCACTGCCTCCACCTGCAGCTGGACGCCGACGGGCTGGCGGTCAGCGGGAAGGCGGGCGTCGTCTTCTTCCTCAACCCCCACACGTTGGCCATCGAGTACCGCTGGCAGCCGGGCGACAAAACGAACGACATCAAGGCGAATCCGATCTTCGTTTCACCCGGCGCCTTCATTTACGCCCGCCCCTACCAACTGCGGATCTACACGCCCGGCCGGAAGCCCCGTCTGTTGGGCCAACTGGAGTCCAAAGACATGATTATCTCCGTGAGTCCTGTTCCACTCTTCCCGCTGCTCATCCCCTTTCTTCAGGTCGACTACAAGAACGGCGACCTCGCGTGCGGCTTCTCCGAGGGGATCGTCCGCTTTTGGCCACGGGAGAACCGCTCGTTTTCCGCTGGTCGATCCGAACGATTGAGCGGAAGAAGCAGCCGGTAGATGCCGCTCAAACCCCTCCAATTCCGTCCTGTTTGTACAAAAGAAGCCTTCCTTCCACTTCCCTCCCCCAATCCAATTCCTTGTGTCCGCTTACTGCCGCCTTCCTTCGCCGTGTTCATTCGAATGTTCGTTGCAATAAACTCGTCGCTCACTTACTCCTACAACAAGAAAGAAAGGAAGGAAGCAGTGGAAAATGACCGAAAATCAATAAGCGGGCGGGGCGAATCGGTCGGGGGCACTCCGCCGCGGCGTTTCGGCGCCAAAATTCGCGCGTTCGGCGTTCTGCGGCGATCTCGCGTTCGCGTTCCGCTCCCCAAGGTCTAGCGGACGTTCGTTTGGAGCTCGTTTCGCAATGGAGGAGCTCGTGGATTTCCTCGCGAGCCACCTGAGCGGCGTGAATTCGCTGGACGCCGACTACTGCGTTCGATGGTCGGTTTGCCCGCCCGCTCGAACCTTCCGTTAATTTCCTCCGTTGTTCAGTGCTCAAGCCGAATACGCGAACTACGAGCAGTTGAGCGAGGACTTCAACTGCGACCTGATCGGAGGAACGGAGGTCCTGCGGGATTTGGTCCGAGGTTCGCGTCTTCCGTCCATCCACTTCGCTTTCATCCGTTGCTCCTTTGCAGCCGCCGAAAGGGCGCGTCGATTCTACGTGCAGACGGAGGACACGGGCGCCTTCTTCGAGGCGCTCCGCAATCAGGGCCTCGAGGTGCCCAAATTGGCGAACTTCCTCTTGGTACTCCGTGGACACCGCCCTCCAGACGACCAAGTGGGCAAACGAGGTAGGAATTCGATTGATCCCCGTGTTTAGGACGAAGCAAGACCTGAAGTTGGGCCTCTCGGCGGCCAACCTCTACCTCGTGCTTTCCGCCTTCAAGTCGGCCAAACTCTACAAGTTCTACGACATCAACATCATTCACGTGCGTCTCCCCTCCGATCTCCTTGGATTAGTCAGGTTGTTTGCAGAAATGTCTGGAGTTGTTGCGAATCACCGAGAAGCTCGTCCGGCCGCTCTCCAGCCGCGTGGCCCCGATCCTGAACCCGAAGAAGCGGGGCGCCGAGGCCGCGCCCGCGAACGACCCGCTCGGCCTGCTGGACACCATCGACTTCGTGAAGCTGGACCTGATCTACGCGATGCGCTCGCTGTTCGTCTCCTTCAATTCGAGTGAGTTCTCCGCCCTTCCGGTCACTCATTTTCCTTCCTGCTGCTTGCAGACATCGTGGATGCGGTGCTTGAGAACGACGACCGCTGCCGCACGGTGGTCGACTTCCTGCGCGACGTCGCCTACCTGGACATCGACTCCTCGACCGAACCCACCCGCCGCGGAGTGGAGGAAGTGGAGGCGCTGTTCAAGGCCTCCCAACTGAGCTTCGCCATGCTGCACACGATCCTGGACCGCCGCTCGGAGCTGCGGACGTACATGATCTCCTCGCGCCTGATCATGCCCTTCCCCTTGTACTGGGTGTGCGGCAATCCGAAGTCCGCCATCACGGGCACGATCCCCCAAGTGCTCCACCACATTCGAGAGCGGACGGTGCGGTTCCTCGGCGAGCGGATTTTGGTGAGTGCTCCGTTCATCTCCTTCCCCCTATCACTTGTTTCCAGCTCATGAACAAATTCGAGCTGAATTCCTACATGCGGGTGCTGAAGACGCTGCCGCTGAAGTGCTTCGACCGGGCGGAGTACCGGGCGAACGTCTCGCAGACGTACGTCGAGATTTTGTGCCAATTTCCGTCGATGGCCTACGTGAGTTCATTCTTTTCTCTTCTGTTGGACTATTCCTTGTTTTCCAGTACCTGATCGACGACGTGTACGTGCTCGGCCGCCACAACAAGACGTCCCACCGGTCGTTCGCCTACGAGATCGTCAACCAGCTGCTGCAGTCCTTCCGTACGTCCATTCAGCCGTGTGCCCTCAATCGTTGCTTTCAGCCTTCGAGCAGATCCCCGACCCGCCCATCGCGCTCGACGCCCTCGTCTCGGACGAGACGCTCGGCGACGTGGACGATCTGGACAACGCGGAGGAGGTGATCGACGCGACGGTCGGCGAGCCGGTCGTTCAGGCGGACGAGAGCGAGGAGGCGGAGGTCCTCGAGCAGGCGGGCGGCGGCGATGCCGAGATGGTCGAAGAGGAGGCGGCCGACGAGACGGCGGCGCCCGAAGGCGACGAGGAGGCCGACGGCGAAGAGGCGGCCGCTCCGCGACGACGCGGCGCTCGCCGACCGCCGGCGGTCGAGCGGGATCCCAACGAGTGAGTTCTCTCGGTCGATCCTTTCGATTGCAACTGCCGGCCTTCAGGCTGGAGTTCGTGAACAACGGCATGACGCCCAAACAGGCCATGCTGATGCTGATCGTCAGCGGGTTGAGCGACAAGCACGCCAAGCAGAAGGCCCTGCAGGCGATCGAGGACCTCTTCAACAAGAACACGTGCGTGCGGGATCTCTGCTTGTTGGCCACGAAATTCGTGAGTTCTTCCCTTCTGTTTCGCTTGTGTTCAATCCGCCCGTCCAGGTCGCCGAGAACCTCTCCGACGTCCCGCAAACCCAAGAGCCGCAAGCGTCCTCGCAGCCGTCGGTCGCCGACAGCCGCCAGTCGTCGCAGCCGGCGATGGAGCTCCGGTCGGGGGCCGAGACGCCCGCCGTCATGGGCGACGTGGAGGACGCGCCGCACGAGGCGATGGAGGAGGACGGCGAGCAGCGGCCGGCCGACGACGACGACGAGCCGATGGACACGACCGAGGAGGGCGACCGGAGCGGGCAGCCGGTCGAAGAGCAAGTGGAGGCGGAGGAGGAGCGCGCTGAGGAGCCCCTGCTCCGGGCGTGAACCTCCTGTCTCCAACTCCCCGTCCTCGCAGGGTCCCGCTCACGCCGACGACCTCGTCCGCTTGATCCTCCGCTCGTTCGAGGACGACAAGGTGACCGCCAACACACGAATGACAATCAATCTTCTTCGTTGCAGACGGCCGTGGTCAAGCACTCGCTCTCCGCCTGCGTGGCCGTTCTGGTGCAGGAGGCGGCGGTGGTCACGGACGGCGCCCTCTTCGACAAGGCCATCAAGGAGATCACCGTTCGTTTCGTTCTTCTCATTCGATTGACCGTCTTTTCTTGCAGCACAAGACGTGGGACGTCGCTCTGCAAGTGCGCAAGCAGGCGGCCATCTGCCTGAAGGACCTCCTCAACAACGAGCGGTTCGCCACGCGGCCGGTGGTCGAGATGGCGTGGCTCGACGGGCTGCTTCACCAGGTGGTCGACAACGAGACGACGGTCGCGCAGCAGGCGACCAAGTTCGTGATCGAGTACCTCTTCAACGGCCTCACGCAAGTCGACTCCTCGGCCGCGTGGGATTTGATGAAGCGAGTGGAGGAGTCGTCCGAATACACGTGCGTTCTCCCTGCTAGAACCCACTCACTCATTCCTTATCCTTCCAGCCGCTACTTGGCCATCTGCCTGACCGAACACACGAACGCCTCGGGCGCGACCGCCGCCAAGAACCAAACGAACATCAACGAGATGGTCCGCCGGCTGCTGATCGCCCTCCAGCGGATGGCCGAGCGGCCCGACTGCCCCGCCGCCGCCTGGATGCTCCTCTGCGAACTGAGTTACGGCAGCGTGAGTGGCTTCTTCCCCTCTCCGTTCATTCCTGTTCGTTTGCAGAAGGTGAAGCCGGAGTGCGCGGCGGAAATGTGGCCGCAGTTGAACCTCAACAACGCCCACGACCGAGTGCCCACGTACGTCGCGAAGGTGTTGGCCAACTCCTGCGAGCGGCTGGAGAAGGCGAAGCGGCAGCAGCTCAAGGAGACGATCAAGGACCAGCTGCGGAAGAACAAGTGAGCAGAACGAAGCTGGAATCAATCCTCTTCTTCCGTTTCAGAGTGGCCGTCTCGCACATCGCCGCCGTCTGCTACGCGCTGGCCCGCTTGGCGAACGGGACGCTCGGCAACAACGGGCAGATCAACAAGGAGGGCGCGCAGGAGATGGAGACGTTCGCCAAGAAGATCGACGGGTCCTTGAGCCTGGTGCTCGAGCAGAAGGTCATCGAGCCGCTCCAGTCCCGCATCGCCTCCCGCAACACGTGCACGCCGGCAATGGCCTCTCAGCGGTACTCGCAGGCGCTCTCCCAACAGCCGCACCTGCAGAACCAGGATCCGTGAGTCTCTTGGATCCACCGATCGTGGACTCATCGATCGGATTGCAGCGAGAGCGTGATCCGCGCGATCTTCACGTACGGCGAGGTGGTCCAGTACGCGCCGAAGATCAGCTCGAAGGTCTTCAACCTGATGCGCGCGAGTGTCGTCTCCGATCAAATCGAAGAGAATTGCGGTGAACACTTACGACCCCCGCCGTCCACTCACTTCCTTTCTGCTTCAGCCGTCCAAATGAGGGAGTCGCAGTTGCGGATGTCCGAAGCGGGCTCCCAGAACCCGCAGTACGAGGAGCGGCCGCTGGCCGAGGGCGAGATCATCCTCCCGAACTCGCAGCAGGCGTCCTCCTCTCAAGGGACCACTTTCGGCGTTCAGTTCGGGCCGCGCGGCGAGCAGATCATGTCCCGCGGCGTCCGTTCCGCCCTCTTCCTCTTCGCTCGGCAAGATCGCCATCATCGTGAGTTGAAACCAAACAGATAATCGAAGCAATGAGCGGTGGTTTCAGGACGAGCAAATCGCCACCGAAATCACGTCTCGATTTGGCCCGGCAGATGCGAGAGGATCGGGACCACTGCGTTCGCAACAACCTCCTCGTCGTGATGGCGGACATCTTCCGAATGTGCGCACTCATCCTCCATTCCTTCCATCGAAAGGCTGCTTGCAGAAACACGACGGCGGTCAGCGACTACGGACCGGCGATGGCGAGCTGCCTGCGGGATCCCTCGGTGCTCATCCGAAAGCAGGCCGTCTTCCTGATCACGTCGTTGATCCGAGACGAGTACTTCAAGTGGGACGGCCCCCCCCAAAAAATCTCCTCTTCTCCGCAGGTCATGTACTTCTACTTGGGCGCCCTGCTCGACCACGACAAGTCGGTCCGCGAACAAGTGCGGGCGTCCTTGGTGAGCAGGAAGATTAGAAGGGCCTTCTTACTCGTCTCCCTTTCCAGCTGAACGTCCTCCTGCCCAAGACGCCGAAGATGTTGATCAACCGCTTCGTGGAGATCATGTTCTACTTCAACGACGTCACCCATCCGAACATGACCGTCTCGATGCAGCACGAGAAGGAGAACTGCCCGCTGGCCGAGGACGACCGCTTCGCGCTCTACGGCGAGCGGAGGGCCGAGCAGCGGATGGAGATCTACAACTTCATGGTGGGCACCCCCCTCTGCATCCTTTCATTTCATCCGCTCGTTCAGATCTCGACCTTCTCGGACGTCGAGAACCTTCCGCTCATGTGCCGCATCGCGTTCGAAGTGTTCGAGAACATCACGGAGGAGCGGCTGGTGCTGGTCAGCGAGGACGGGGTGATCGACCGGAACGTGGTCGGCCTGCTGAAGGACGCCCTGCACGTACGTTCCTCTCGTTCAATCACTTCATTGCTTGCTTCTCCTGTTCAGATCGTCCGCTCCAAGGAGATCGTCCTCACGCTACAGACGGGCAAGAAGGCGAGCAGTGCCGGAGGACCCGGACGAGGAGAGCGAGGAGGCGAATCAGATGCAGGCGGTGGCCGGCGACGTGATCGCCCACACGTTCCTCAAGACCATCAACCAGGAAGTCCTCAACCGCATGTGGCGTCTGCGGGACACGCTCAAGAAGATGCCGCAGTTCCTCGAGCTGGCCAAACTCACGCACTCCTTCCTGCTCGACATCTACGAGAACTACTTCGAGCACTTCGACAAGCTCGTCGGCAACGACTCCCAGCGGCGCGGCGAGGTCAAGAGCGATCTGGAGCGCCTCCGCAAGCGCGTGTTCCCCCGACCGCAGCAGCCAATCCCCAGCCGGCCGCCTAATTCCTCTCGAATTGTTTCTTTTTCCCCTTCAATTGACGAGTTTCCCCTTTCTTCTTTTGTTTTTGTACGTACATTCTGTTCTTCAATTGATTTTCGTCTCGTACATTCAACCACGCACCGCAAGCAATAAAACGCATCACAACGACCGTTGAATTCACTCGAAACAAACGAACGAGCGCCGCTTCAGGGGCTTTCGGTCGTCCGGAAGTCCGCTCGAATGGCGGCGGCCGAGGCGGAAGCGGCGGCCAATGGACGGCGGTTGCGGCCCACGTCCAAGCGGAAGCCATTCGAAGTGACTCGGCCCACGTGCAGCCCCCTCCGTGCGGGATGGAAGAGCTCCCGATCGAAGTCCTCTGGCGGATCGCCGACCTGCTGGACGTGGCGACCGTCTGGTCGAAGTGGCGCCTCGTTTCCACCCGCTTCTTCGACGCTCTCGGCTACTCCACGTACTGGAAGCGACGACTGCGCGCACTCCACGACCTCCGGCTGCCCAAACGGCACTTGCGGACGTCCACCAACCGCTTCGTCGACTTTCGCCGCCCGCTTCGAGGTCGAAGCGAAATGGCCGCTTTCTTTCGCCTTCGAAGCCCGCGAGCACTCAAGCTCACTTCGCCGCGATCGACGCCGTCCGGCTGAACCAAACGGGCGACTTGTGCGCAACCGGTGCCCGCGATTCCTCGCTGTCGATCTGGAAGCTGGGCGGCAAGCCGAAGAAGCTGCACGAAATCAAGCAGGCCCACACGGTCGGTGGTCGTCCGCCGAACAATCCTTTCCATTCCGCCCGTTCAGCAGTGGATTTGGTCCGTCGAGTGGGAGGCGAACGAGCGGCTCGTCAGCGCGGGCTTCGATCATTTCGTGCGGCAGTGGCGGCTGGAGGACGGCGGGCGGCCGGTGGCCGAAGCCGCGTGTTGCTTGAATTCGCCCGTCTTGTGGTCCAAACGGGCGAGAGGCGTGCGGTTCTCGAGTACCTGCGACTCGTGCATCTCGATCACGGACGAGCGAAATTGGAACGAAGTCGTGTGCCGCTTGACGTTCCACTCGACGCCCGCCATCGACGCCGTGATCGAAGTGAGTGGAGGATTGGAGTCACTCATTCGTCCCCTGCGTTCAGGAGTCCTCCCCTTTCTTCTACACACTCAGCGAGCACTCGCTGGCCTGCGGGGACAGTCGGATGTGGGCGAAGCTGAGCGAATTCAAGTGGCCGTCGCCCAACCGCTCGGTCGTCAAGTGCGGCGAGCTGCTGTTCGTGGGCGGCGTGGACGAGGCGCGGGAGCACTCGCTCGTCCGGCCGATCGATCCGATCACTTCGAACTTGCTGCCGGTCGGCCCTCTGCCTCCCTTCCACTTGTTTCATTCGGTCCGTGTGTTCAGGAGTTGGAATTCGAAGGGGCGGGCGCCTCGCGTTTGGCCGCCGCCGCCTCGACGTTCGCCCTCCTCGCCGGCCGTTCGATTCGCGTGTTGTCGGGCGACGTCGAGCCGAAAGTTCTCTGGCGATCGGCCGAGTTGGCGGACGGCGCGGGAGTGAACGTGAGTTCGTTTCGTTCTTTACAGGCGACGATCCTCTCTCGTTCAGCTGGACTACGCGGCCGGGCGGTTGGCGGCGACCACCGCGAACGGCCGCCTGCTCACTTTCGGCCCCTCCGATTGATTCGCCCGCCCTCCATTCACTCCGCGAGGCCCCCCTCCGCGTTCCCATCCGTTAAACACGAATTTTATTCGGCAGTCGGGGCGGTCGGCAACAACCGAAGACAAAAGGGGGGGCGAACGAAAGACGATCGGGCGGCGGAGTGCGCGCCGTTTCGCAGAAGGCGGCCGAACGCAACGGAAAGCAGACGGAAATTCGTTCGGAACAACCCGCGTGATTCGGAAGAACGGAGGAGGAGGAGGGGGGGGATGGCGGCAGGGGGGGGGGGGAAGACCGATGGCACGGGGAGGGCCGAAAGGAGTCATGATTGTTTGAAGAACACTGGAGAAACGGGAGAAGTGAGAAGAACACCAAGGATACGCTGCATGGGAAGAAGAAGAAGGCGGATACTCGTCGATTGGAAGCTCCGTTCGGTGGATTTCGGCAGTCGGGCGGGCGGGCGGCAACCGGGGACAACGGCCAGCGGGTGGGGGGTCAGCCCTGAAAGCATTCCGTCGATTAGTCGTTCGATTGACCCGCCGCCCCGGTGATGTCATCCGAGAGGAGGCCCGCTTTAGTCGCTTCTTTTTCGGGACACGCGGCGGGCGGCCGCTTGAAATTTGATCGCCGCTTATGAAAAGCGGATCCCCGGCGAACATCCGGGCGGATTACGCGCGGGATTCCGCCGGCCGGCCGGTCGAGTGGCCGCCGGCGCGTGAGAACCCGGCTTTACGAAAAGAAACAAAAAGCGAGGATCCCCGCAATGACCGTAACGCCGCCCAAAGGACGAACCTGGAGCGGCACTTGGGTCGTGTACTCGTCCTGCGCCCTCGCGGCACACCTCCGCGCAGGGGGCGATCCGAACGAACTGGAAGCTCGCGACCTCGCGGGTCGCTTGCCGGCCGAAACGGTGACGACGGAAGCGGCGTTCGGCCTCGCGGTCGTTGAACTTCCGCGGGCGGCGTTCGAATTGGACTGCAAGCAGGCGATCAATCGAGGAGAAGGGCGTGAGAGGCTCACCGTGGAGCGTGTACGGGGCCTCTCGCTCGAACCACGGGTAGAACTGGTGGCAGAAGCGGGCGCCGTGGATCGACTTGAACTGGTCCATCAGACACTCGCCGCCCTCCTCCATATGGCACGTGTACGTGCGGACGCTGCAAGTGGACGCTCGATTAGTCACGGGCGGTTTGATGCTTCGACGATCTTCCGGGATTTGGGCGTGCAGAGAGGCGACGATTGCGGCTCGTTTTATGTCCGTCGTCGTCTGTTTGTTGTGCGGGAATCGCATTCTTTGCGGTTCATTTTTATGTTTTCTCTTCCGCCACGCTTTCTTCCGCCCGCTTTCTGTGACGAGATTATGCGAGGGGCGGGCGGAAGGCGGCCGGAAAGCGGGGGAGTTCCGGCCGCCGCTCGGCCAAACGGAAGGCCGCGAAATGGAATGAATGTTGGAAGTGTTGATGAAAAAACAAAAGCGGGCCGTGAAGCCGCCCGTCGATGATTCACTCGCCCCTTTCGGAGGCCCTCCGCCAAGAACGGGGAGCCCGCCGGACGGGAATCGCCGAAAATTCGAACCAAAACATCCCCCGCGTTCACTCACGCCCCGCATTACGAACTTTTTGTTGTCTTTTGCTTTCCGGTGGCGCCGAGCGAGCGGGCGGGCTACGGTCGGTTGATTTCTGGAGTGAAAGCGGCGGCCGGCGGGCGGCGGAATGCAAATCAAATTGCTCGTTCGGTTCGATTTGATTAAAAGCGCCCGTTCTTCTCCATCAATTTCGGCCGCTTTTCGCACGCCGCCGCTCGTGCACGAAACGAAAAGGTTGCTCGCCGATCGACGGGCCCGGCCGCCGCCCTTCGGCCACCGCGCGCGGGGGCGGCCGCCCTTTGAACGTCGCCTCCTAATCAGCCCATTAGAATGCGCAGAAATTTCGGTCGGCCGTCGGGGGCCGCGATTCATCTCCTTTTTCGGGTCTTTTGGCCGAAAGGCGTCAGTTTTCATCGCGAATTGACACTCGCGCCGGTGGAGTGATCGCACGAACACGAGCGGCTGGAATGAAAAGAAAAAGTGGCGCCAAGAAAGAAATCGAAATTCGCGTCGATAACAAGCCCCCGAACGTTTACAACTCGTGTGAACAAAAAAACAGCTGCCGAAAACAGGCGAGTTGATTAGCGGCCTTTCGAAAGGGCGCGTAAAGCGGAACGAGGGACGCCGGAAAGGCGGGCGGCGATGCGGAAGGTCCAAAAATACGCGCGCAAAGGGCGGAAGACAACAAACAAACAACCGGAAGAGGGGCCGCTCACCGCGTCCGTTTGCCCTCCACGCGCACGAGTCCCTCGACGCACTGCCGGTGGTCCAACGTGATCACGCCCGTGCGGTGGTGGCTCCACTGCAACGAGAGGACGATCAATAGAAGAAGGAAGAAGGAGGAAGCTTGCCGTCTCGTTCGCGTAGAAGCGAGTGACCTCGCCGAAGGAGACGACCGGGATCTCCTCGAGCGACACCTTCGCGCCGCCCGACGGCCAGCGAGCCCACGAGGAGGACGAGCGGAGCAGGAAGCCACGCGTTCTCTTTCCTCATCGTGAGCACAACTGAAATCGAAGCAGAGGAATCGAGTGGAGGGGAGCGAACGGAGGGCGACTTCCGCCGTCCGGCCGCCGCCCGTCGATCGCGGAAATCGCGGGAGGCCGCCCGACGAGCACGTTCCAATTCGAAACGAACGAACGAGCGAGCGAGCGGAAGAAACAAACGGCCGGATGGTTCGCATTCCCGCCTGATGGCCCCACGCAAAGTGGATTCGGCGGGATGAAGTCGGCGGCCGCCTTATCGACCGCTCCAAATAGAAAAAAGAAGCTGATGGTCGAACGTGTGCGGGCGGGAGATTCCCCCGCATTCCTCGGGATCCGCCGGCCCCTCCTCCTTTGGGACGCCCGCTGAAGACCAAACGGGACGCGAGCGGACGGGCGGCGAGGAGGGAGAAGGGGGCGGAGTCCCCACGCGCCCCGACTGGAATCTTTCCGGCCGGCGAGCTCCGTTGAGTTTCGCCAATTTTCTGCTCTTCTGCCCGCGCAACGGGCCGATTGGAGATTAGTTTCGATCTGCGTTGATCTCATGATGTCAAGCCGAGGGATTTGAACTCCCATGGTTGCATTCGGACTGCAAATTTTGCTCTCGACTTGTGTGTTAGCGACACGATTCTCCTATCGACGATTCTTCGGATCCTTTTGTGCGAGATTTCGGAGGATTGTCGCCGTTATGCGTTCGACCACTCCGCTCGGAGCTTTTCGTCACTTCGGAGCCCCGTTTATCCGCACGCCCGTCTTCTTCTCGTTCGCTTCTTGCTGATTGTTTTCGTTTAATGGGCGGCCGGCGGGCTGGCGATAAGAAGCGGCCCGTCGAAGCCGCAAGTTCACGGCCGGCCGGCGGACGAATTGCGGAACTTCTCGGCGAAAGCGGGACGGCGGGCAGATAGGAGATGATCGTGAAAGCGACACGCCGGAGAAGAGAGGCGACGAGGCGGACGTTTTCGCAGCCGCCGGCAAGTTCCAAACGGCCGCCTTTCGCTTCGTGGAGCTCCGTGGATCGCCGGCCATCGCGCACCGCCGAGTGAGTTCTTTTCCGATCGATTCGGGTTCGAATCAACGTTCGACCCGCTCCGTTTATCTCGCCGCTCGATTCGTTCCAGGTTTTGCGTCAACGAGCGCCCTAATCCGCCCTCCGGCTGACGTCACGCGAGTCGTTCGGGTCGGCGGTCCAGCGATCGACGGTCGGAAGACTCGAAACGAGCGGGCATGCCCGAAGAGCCCTCTGCGGATCGCCTCCAACCGTCCGCTCGCTCCTGAAGATCGCCCACAGCTCGAGGAAGAAGGAGGATGTCGTTGCACTCGCAATCGCCGGCCAGCCGCAAGGTACGTGGAGCTCCGGACGGGTCGTTCGGGTCCTCTCTGTTTGTGTTTGGAATTTCGAGTCGTTTGGACTAATCGGGGCGAATTTCCGAAGATACGCGGCCACGAGCGGCGGGCGGCGACAAATCGGGGCGGAATGCCGTCAGACGGCGTGCGCCAAACGTTTCTGTTTGCGCTCGTCGCCTCGCCGCCCGCCGTGTGCAATTTAAGCCCCGCACTTAAAATGTCCCGCTTATTTGGCGTGTGCGAAGATTGCGGTCCGTTCGTCGCTTGTCGCCGAATTTAAACCGTCGGACGGCCGG
The DNA here is from genome assembly GCA_024699865.1 of Aphelenchoides fujianensis. Classification (NCBI taxonomy): domain Eukaryota; kingdom Metazoa; phylum Nematoda; class Chromadorea; order Rhabditida; family Aphelenchoididae; genus Aphelenchoides; species Aphelenchoides fujianensis. The sequence goes on along the minus strand of JAMPIO010000060.1, from coordinate 511,927 downwards.
CCCACACCTCCCGCTTCTTCCACGATCCCCCCATCCGCCCACACGGCCGCTCATCCCCTCCACTCTTCGTTGTCCGTCGTCCTGTTGTTCGTGATTGTCGTCGTCCTGTCTGTCCGTCGTGTCGTCCGCTCACTTCCGTTGCCCCCGTTCATCGAGTGCCCGCTTGCAGGCTTCCAACGGCACCGACGCCCATCGACGCCGCGGGATCTTCGCGAGCGGCGGCCGTTCGGAAATCACCACGCACAAGACGTCCACGGGCAGCGGGGCCTCGCTGAGCGCGCTGTTCATGAGTAATCAGAGCACCGGCGGCTCCACGACCTCCTCCCGTCTGGCCAACGCCCGCAGCGGGCACCACCGCAGTGCCGGCCATGCCAACAGCTACGGCGGCCGCACGCTGGGCGCCCGCGGCCACGACATCGACTTCGAGAAGGTCCTCCTCGCGCTGGAGAAGGGACATCGAGTGCGTTCATTTCCCTTTCCACTCATCCACTCCCTTCTGTGTTCAGGTCTGCAAACTGCTGCTGCTGAAGAAGTGGGAGCCTTCCTACAAGCGGCTTCACTTCAACCGAGAGACCCGCCAAATCATCCTCTCGAAGAACGACCCGAACGTCGCCTCGATCAACAAGCTGGGCAAACCGCAATGCCTCGACCTGATGCTCGTGAAGGACGTCCAGACCGTCGACTACAAGATGAACAAAATGAAGTGAGTACCTTGTGGAAGTGAAGGGATGACTGCCGCTCTTGCAGGATCGGCGACAAGTGGAAGAAGGACAAGGAACTCCAGCGCTTCCAAGCCGACTGGATCCTCGTCATCAGTTTCGGCTCCTCGTTCGTTCTCAACCACTGGCTCTTTTTGTGTTCGTCCCCTTTCTCTTCATGCAGTCCTGATCGCTCTTGTTGCAGTCGACTCGGCGGAGGCGTGTCGCCTGTGGGTGCAGGGCCTCCACCACCTTCGGATGGAGTTGGCCGACGCCTCCCACTTCCTGATCATGGAGCGGTGGCTCCGCAAGCAGTTCTACAACATCGTGAACCCCGACTCCGCAACGTGAGTGTTGGATTGGAAGGAAGGAGGAGGAGTAAGGCGGCCGATTGCAGAGTGACCATTCGACACATGAAGCCGTTCGTCCAGACCACGCCTCCAGTACAAAGTCCAGTCCAAGCAGCTGCAGGAGATCACCGAGGTACTCTTTCCTTTCCGTTCTCATAATATGAGTGGCCACTTGCAGGGAGAAATGGGCTTTCGAGGCGTTCGCCCTCGCTCACAAGCGGCTCGTGAACCTGAACGCCCTCTTCCAGCAGTACTTCCGCTACCTGAGTGAAGACGACCAGAGGGTCTCGTTCAGCAACTTCTGCAAATTCGTGAACGAACAAGGAGTTAGTTCCGGCTTCCACACTCCTTTCATCCTCTCCTTTCATTCCTGCAGTACGAATTCTCGCAGAACCGCGAGGAGACGAGCGGCTTCTTGCGGCGGTACTTCCGCGAGGTGGACATCGCGCGGGACGTGCCCGAGCCGCCGATGAGCACGGACGAGTTCGTGGACTTCCTCTTCTCGGCGGAGAACTCCATCTTCGACCCGGTGAACGGACGAGTGGTGCACGACATGAGCCGCCCGCTCACCCACTACTGGATCGCCTCCTCGCACAACACGTACCTGACGGGCGACCAGCTGAAGAGCGAGTCCTCGCTGGACGCCTACTCCCGCGCCCTCATGATGGGATGTCGTTGCATCGAATGTGCGTTCTCCGCACTTTCCGGCTTCTTATCACTGACGGCGCGCTGTTTGCAGTGGACTGTTGGGACGGGGCGAAGAAGAGCAACGGGGAATTTGCGGAGATCGTCATCTATCACGGTAATCCCTTGAGTGAAGTGAGCAGCAAACAAACGGCCGTCTTTAGGATACACGATGACGAGCAAACTGAACCTCCGGGACGTCCTGTACACGATCAAGCACTACGCCTTTCAAACGAGCGACTTCCCCGTGATCCTCTCCATCGAAGACAACTGCTCGGTGCCCGCTCAGCGGCTGATGGCCCAAGAGATCAAGGAGATCCTCGGCGACCTGCTGCTCACCGCCCCCGTCTCCCGGGACGAGACCCAACTGCCCTCGCCGGCCGCCCTCCGCCGGAAGATCATCCTCAAGCACAAGAAGCTGCAGTTGGAGAACGAGGGCCTTTCGGTTTCGATCTCCGAGGACGAGCAGGAGTCCGACATTCTGAGCAAAGAGTGCACGAAGCGAGGCGTCTTGTACTTGCGAGATGAGGCTTCGAGGGTGAGTGACCAGTACGTAGTTCTTTCATTCAATCGCACGAGCGTTCAGAACTGGCAGAAACACGTGTTCGTTCTGTTCGAGGACCGCCTGTGTTACATCGTGGACTCGGTGGACGAGGAGACCGCGAGCATCAAGGAGGACAACTTGAGTCAAATCGGAGAGGACGACATTTCGGTGATTCTTTTCATTCTCTCTTCCTTGCCCTCATCCGTCATGTGTTCAGGAAGAGAGCACTCCGAGTGGCTTCGGCGTTCGACCCGAGGAGATGCACGTGACGGAAGAATGGTGGGTCGATCTCAAGACTATCTTTCAATCATCTGTGTCCTTTTAGGTTCCACGGGAAGGTCGGGCGAGATGTGAGTGAACGAGTGATCGACGGAATACGCGGAATGATCCCGACGAGTTGCAGGTGGCCAAAGAGCGGCTCCTCGAGCAGATCGGAAAGGGCAACGGCGTCTACTTGGTGCGGGAGTCGGAGACCTTCATCGGCGACTACACGCTGTCCTTCCTGTACGGGCAACCTCACCTTTTTTTAATCACTCTTGTGTTGTAGGCACGACAAACTCGTCCACCATTGCCGCATCAAAACGACGATGGCAAACGGCGAGAAAAAGTGAGTGTCGCCTACGGGCGTCTTCTTCAACCCTCCCCTTGCAGATACTTCTTCCTCGAGAATAACAAGAAGGACACGCTCTACGAGTTGATCAGGTACTCCGTTTCTTGAAATTCACTTGTCTTTTACCTTCCTGTTTCCAGTTACTACACGAAGCACACGCTGGACACGCCCGCCTTCCGCTCGTACCTGATCACGCCCTGCCCCCAGCCGCAGCCCCATTTGAACGAGCCGTAAGCGAACGGAAATTGAGGCAAAACTCTTCAACCTGCCGCTTCCAGTTGGTTCGACGCGACGGCCGACAAGGCGAAGGCGGAGCGGCTGTTGAGTTCGATCAAGGACAACGGCGCCTTCCTCATCCGCTACTCGAGCACCGACCCGAACGTGTTCGTGCTCTCGCTCCGAGTGGACGGCGAGTTCTGGCACTACCGGCTGAAGCGCGACGGGCGCATCTTCGTGGTCAACCAGACGGTCTTCGAGAACCTGAACCAGATCGTCGACTACTACTCCAGCCGCGACTTCATCCGCGGCATCTGCCTCAAATACCCGGCCAGCGAGAAGACCATCGGCGAGTTCTTCGCCGGCGAGTCTTCCGGTCCCGGCCAGTACATGGAGTTGAGAGATCTGGAGAAGGAGGTGCGCGCATACGCTCCAATCCAACCACTTTCATTTTTTCCTTCAGGTCGAGGCGATCGCCATCAAGGACTTCGAAGGGAATGAGTTCCGACGAGCTGAGCTTCACGATCGGGCAGCGGCTGTCGATCGTGCGCAAGGAACCCGACCTGTGGAAGGGGCGTTGTGACGGGCGAGTTGGCTGGTTTCCGCCCGACTTCGTGAAGGAGGTGAACCCCGAGGTGGCCGAGGAGATGAACTACACGACCGTCGAGCTGGCCGGCGCGGTGATCGAGAAGACGGACGCCGACCGACCGTTCGCCTTCCGCATCACGCAGGCGACATCCCACTGGAACGTGCAGGAGATCGTGATCGCCGCGGAGGCGCGCGAGGAGATGGACGATTGGATGAACACTCTGCACTCGCTCACCCGCACCGTCAACGACCGCATCACGCAGATCCGCAGCAAGGAGAAGCAGCTGCGGATCGCCAACGAGCTCTCCAGCCTCGTCGTCTACTGCCAGGCGGTGCCCTTCAATCCGGACTTCGCCCTCCAAGATCCCAAGTCCACCTTCTACGAGATGTGCTCCTTCAGCGAGACCAAACACGAGAAGCTGCTGGAGAAGGGCTTGACGTTGTGTAAGTGGGAAGCCACCCATTCATCCATGCACTCCTTCTCCCTTAGTCAACGCCCGCCAACTTTCGCGCGTGTACCCTCAAGCGAGTCGGCTGACGTCCACGAACTTCTTTCCGGTCCCCTACTGGAATTCGGGCTGCCACATGGTTCGTCTGCCTATTCCTTCCATCCATAGCTCCTTTGTGTTCAGGTGGCCCTCAACTATCAGACGGGCGACCGGCCGATGCAGCTGAACGACGCGAAGTTCCTGGCGAACGGCCGCTGCGGCTACGTGCTGAAGCCGCTCTACCTGATGGACGAGACCTTCCGCCCGGATCTGGCCAACGACACGCCGTGCGCCCACTCGTGCCCGATCGTCCTCACGCTGCATATCATCGCCGGCAAGCACCTCTCGCGCAAGGACCACAACAAGGGCATCTGCTCGCCGTTCGTGGAGATCGAAGTGGCCGGCCTGCCCACGGACTCCATCCTCTACCGAACCGAGTCCATCAGTGAGCAGGCAGTTCAGTGGATGAGTGCAATTGATTGCTTTCAGCTTCCAACGGCCTGAACCCGCACTGGAACGAGACGTTCGTCTTCCAGATCTTCCGGCCGGAACTCGCGATCCTCCGCTTCACGGTGGAGGACGGGGATTTCGTGGGCCCGAAGACGGACCCCTTCATCGGACAGGCGGGCTTCCCGGTCGACTGCTTGCGGCCGGGCTACCGCTCGGTGCCGCTCTTCAATCAGTTCAGCGAGCCCTTTGAAGTTTCCTCGTTGCTGGTCTACGCGGAGATCCGGTGAGTTCGAACGAGAAGATCGATTGAGTGCTCCTCGTTCAGGCCGATGAACGCGGACGAAGAGGAGAAGACGCCGTCCGCGCTCAGCCCCGACGAGGTGCACGCGCGGCTGCAGGCCGGCCGGACGACCTACTGCCCGCGCACGAAGAAGACGCTGAAGGAGGGCGGCTCGCAGTCGTCCACCGAGGCCTCCAGCAGCCGACCGATCCCCCGCCTGTCGATGGACGGCGAGAACTTCCACGAGACGCCGCCCAAGCCGATCGACCGCAAGATCTCGCTGAATCAATCCCTCGACTCGACCAACTCCCCCGTCCTCACGCCGCGTTCGCCCGGTTCCGCCGCCACCCTCTCGGTGATGACCCTCGACTCGCGCTCCACGAGCATGGAGTCCGAAGAGTGAGCAGTCGATGAATTGATCGAAATGTTCGAATGTTTAGAAGCGCCCCGCACTCCAGCAACCAGCCGGTGCACAAAAAGAGCGGCTTGAAGAAGTTCTTCAGGTTCGGCGGCAACAAGTGAGCACACAAATCTCATCCCTTTGTTTCGGTTTCTGCTTTTTATTTATTGCCTCCTTCTCTTGGTTGAATAAAGAAGTCTTCGCAAAGAAACGGTCCATTTATTCGTACGATCAAAGAAAAGAATGAGAGTACTGCAGAATGGCCACAAATATGAGAGCTGGAGATGAACGGGCGTCTATTGAACGGAAGAGGCGGGACGGCTGGCCGGACGCCGCCGCTTCCAGTCCGTATTGCTCTTCAAAAGGCTTGTGAGCTCAATCCAGTCCGGGTAATAGCGCTGTCGGATTCGGTCGGCGTAATCGCGGAGGTTCGGGAAGTTCTAAATTAGGAATGAATGGGGCTTCGGGGAACCCTGACCTCGTTGATGAAACGCCGCTGCGGGTTGTTGTCGAAGGGCGCGTAGAGGATGAAGCAGAGGGCCGAGAACAGGGCGGCGTCCGCGCGAGTGGGCTTCCTGCAGAACAAACGGAAGATCAGTCAACAATCAAGAGAACTTTACATTCCGTGCAGGTAGTGCTGGCTGCCGAGCTGATCGCTGAGCGCCTGGAGATCGGAGAAGGAGATCTTCTCCACCAGCTCATTCGAGTGCTTTCCGATCCCGACATCCCGAATTCTCTTGAGAGCCTGAAAACAGGAAGGACTTCATAAAGAGCAAGTGTCCATTCACCATCGGCGCGATCGTGTACTTAATGAAGAGGTTGACGAGCGGCTGCAGGAAGCCGAACGAGCGCGGGACCATCTGCAGCAGCTCTCCCACGTGTTCGTAGCGGTATTTTGCGGTGCAGTAGTTCAAGGAAGTTTCTATCATGTTTTCGAAGGCGCGGCAGCTCGCCTTCTGCTCGGGCGAAAGGTGCGCCTCGGTAGACTTGCGGCCGAGTTTGTGGGGCAGCACATCGATGATGTTGCTAGTCCGGGATCACCTCCCCGTTGAGCTCCACATACGGCAGCGTGCCTTCGGGCGTGCGATGGAAGAACGAGACACCGTTTACCATCTTGTAGTTGAGGTCCATGAAGCGGATCCTGCAAACACGAATGGACAACGTGAATGAACAATTCTGCTTACCAGGTCTCGAGTTTCAAGCAGAACGGCGAGAGATTGGGGATCGAGTACGTGCGCGGGAATTGGAACAAGTAGATCACATCTGAACGTCGACAATTAGAAATCAACATACGAGAAAGCCTCGCCTTGCTCGAAGTCCTTGACGTACGGCGCGTCCCGGCGAGTCGGCCGGCGGAAGCGGCGGTAGAGCAGGAAGCCGCCCACTCCGACCGCTCCAACGAGAACCACGTACTTCCATTGCCAGCGCGAGGAGCTCTCCGTGATCGTGATCGGCGGGGCGGCCGGAATGACGGCTTCCTCCTTCGCCCGCAGGCCGATCGCCTCGACCGCTTTCTGAACGAAACGAGCGGGATTAACCGGAAGAAAAAGGAGGAGGAATTTACGTTGAACATCGTCCCGCTCAAGTTGATGGACGTGCGAATGAGGTTCTCGTTCGCCGCGACCACGTTCTGAACGAGGCCGCCAAGGTCCCCGAAATTCATGGCCGCTCGCTTTTCGTCCGTTCGGCCGCGAGATCCTGAAGAAAGCGGAGAGTGAGCCGCCGAGAGACCACCTGCCGCCACTCGAACCACTCGAAAGAACGCTCGCGTGTGAACGCGCCCGCTAACAAATAAACAAAATGTTTGCCTTTAGCCTAGGACGAACATTCCCGCCGGCTTCTGGACGTCAATAACGGCAGTCGTCCGGCAGGCGTGTGTCGACGGACTTTCCGCTCCTTCGACGCCAGAGATGGGCGCCGAATGCCCCCGACTGACCGTAGGCTTCTTGTTTCTGCTGTCTTATGCTCTGCTAATTCGTTTCTAGCACTGTGACCTCAACAAGCCGATCAACACACGGATATTTATTCTTGGATAGAAGAGGTGAGTGGAAGGCGCTGGCTAAAACGGTGTGAGTGAACTGACGAGAGCAGTCACCGATCCGATCAGGGTGGCTACTAAAGAGGCATTAAGTGAAGTATTCATATCTTCCGTCTTTAAACTCACGGCACATAACGCCGGCAGCGGCAACGCCCAACCAAAACGAGTAGCCGACGTTCGACTCGCTCTTCCAGTCTGCGGTGCTGTTCGGGATCCCGCCTAAAGTGAAAGAAGATGTTTCTTGCACAACTCCTCTTTGTTTACCGATGCTCTCCGAGTTCTTGCCGCCGTACAGCGACACGGCGACGATCAGAGCGGCCGTGGCGATCGCAGTCACCAAGGTGGCCAACGAGAAGCAGGCGGGCAGACAGAAGCAGACGCAAGAAACGATCGTCCAGGCGAGCACGATGAGCTCGAGAATCAATGCGATGAACCTGAATATTTTTTGTTTTGGCGTGGGCAAGACACGAGAATTGCTTTAAGGTTTTCGTCGTCACTGCTTCTCGGATTTCTGACCAAACTCGTCAAGTCAGTCTTTACTTACATGAGAGCGATGACCCACTTCTCCCATGTGGGGCGTGTCTGAAACGAGCAAAGCAGACGAATCAAAGCAGTCAAGCTGTCTGCTCACGTTCCAGTAGCTCTCGCAGGCACTGGAGTTGAATGACGAGCCCGAGGAGCCGCAGCTCTTCGAGAAAAGGCCCATGTTGATGTCTTTTCCGTTGGACACTGACCGCCATCCTGAACGAGAGCTGTGGAGGGGGAATCATTTGGTGACCGACCGGGTGTGAAGAGAGAGGCTGCGGTCAATCCGATGGCCACGACGATCACAACGATAAAGATCGGTTTGAGGATGAAAGAAGAGCACATCTTGATGAGTGCGAAAAGGGAAGAATCGGCCTCTTCCGGCGGCCTTCCGCGAATCGTTTGTTTTCGGCCGCACGGAACGACCGGCCGTCCGTCCTCGTTGTTGCCAGGGCGGGACGGGACGTTCGCGATCGACGGTCGTTCGTGGGACGCCCGGCCGGATGCTAAGCAACACGTACGGCGGGGACGGCAGGTGCCTCGCCCGGCCAATTTGCATTCTTGACGTCCACGCGGCCGGTTGTTGGGCGCCCGCCTGCAGCCGGCCGGCGGATTTCGGAAACTGATTCCAGATCCGAAACAAAACGCCCGCGTGCGTGGCTGTTCGGGTCGCCCGCATTGCGCAATACTGTAGAGCAGAGCGGACCTCTTTCGCAACGACCCGACCGGAAAGAAGTGGGTTTATTGTACAACAAATAATTTAAATGCGAGCCGTGGACCCGATTGCGAACTACGAACTTTCGAGTGAGTATTGCGAACCAACAGAAGAAGAAATGTACAAATGAGAGGTGAGTAGAAAGAACTGGGATGGCCGGCCGGGTGCCCTCCACTATTCGTCGGTTACTCCGATCTGCAGGAACTTGTCGTTGACGGGTATCTTGACGTCCAGAATGGCTTCTCTGGAAACAAGCGATCGATCTGTTGCGCCCCTACTTTAAGAACTCACCCCTCGCTCTCAAGCGTGAATCCGAACGAGAATTCGCCCTGCAACGAAAGAAAAGTAAAGATGACGGTGGGATGGGGGGAAGACGAACGGAGAAGAGGTCCAGCAGAGAGATGCCGAGCAGACTGGGCGGTTCGGGCAACGCGAGGGTCGAGTTGAAGCCCAACTTCTCCTCCAGCTCCTTGATCGTGTGGACGCCCGGCTCTTGAAGCAACTCGCACTTCTCGTAGCCGATGAACTTGCACAGGTTCACCGTGCTGCAACGAGAAACGATCAATTGACCTTTTCTTCTGTGTGGGCGCTCACCAGAAGGAATGGGGCAACGCTATGTATTGTGAAATTCCATCAATGCAGAGCGGATCGTCGAAGTTCGAGCCCTTGACCGTAAGTTTGAGCACTCCATCCTTAATCAAATCGTACTTCTGCAACGGGAAGACGTGAATCAACTGCAGGCTACGAGTGGACCGACCTTCGGCACGTGAAGCTCGCCTTCTTTCAAGACGACCCAGCCGGGCAGCAAGACGGTGGCTCGCTTCTGGTGGCAAGAGGGCTCGAAATCGGTGGTGTAGACGGTGCCCGAGAAGTGCTTGATGATGGCGGGCTTCGGATCTGAAAGCAGAGCGATGAGCGAGGGATGCTGAGAGGAAACCCACTGGAGAGGTCGGAGCGGGCGACGACCACGTTGTGCACGCCGTCCTTGCACGTGCCCTCGTCCTCCTCCTTCTCCGTCGAGCTGGCGATCGGATGGGCGGCGAGTTGGACGAGCAGGACGAGCAGAAGGGACAACACCCGCATTCGCGTATGGCACGTGCTCATCCTCGCGCTGCAATCAACCGAAAGCACCCACTTGCACCCACTGCCCGCCGCTCGCGTTGCGCAACCCAAACGCGAGGACGAACGAGAAGACGCGCGGCCGCGGTGGGCGATCAAGCGGCGAGCGGTCGGCGGCAAAAGGAGCGCCTGCAAGCGGCCGGACAAATCGAGCGGGCGGGCGGGCGTTTCTGCTCGCTGGACGAACGGGGATCGGCGAGGGGACGAAGCGAGAGGCCGCGAATGAAATCATCGGCAACTGTTCGACCGACAGCAATGATTTCTGCAGCAACCGCCCTCTGCCGTTCGTACAGCAAACTCGAACGAAAAGCAGCAATTTCGCGGGTCGTCTGCACGGCGTGAGCGAACGCTTCAAAACAAAAACAGCGAACTCGGGCGCCGTCTTCGGTTTTCGGTGATCGTAGTTCGTTCCGCGCCCCTCGCCGAACGAACGAAAGCGGTCGTGCGCGAAGAAAACAAAGCGGCAGCCTTCCCGCCGGCCACCAGCTGACCCCCGCGATCGACGAAGAGGACTGGCCGGAAGTGCGCAACGAAAAGAAGGCGGGGAAGAAAGGAGGGAAAATCCACGGGCGTGAACCGCGAATCTCCGCCCGTTTCACGCAAAAAGCGAATCGAATGCGCGAAAAGGGAAAAGCAGACGATCGGCCGGCGGAAGTTCGCCGCCCGCCCGAAAATACGAACCAAAAAGAAGGCGAACGAAAACAAGTTGGAGGGCGCGGTGAGCACTCGTTACAGCGAGCAGAGGGCAACGCGCAGAGGAACGCTCACTCACCTCCACCGTCATCCAATTGACTCCATTCGAGCAGACCACTATGACTCATCGGCGGATTCGCAACACACCTCGCATACAAGCTATCAAGCGTAGAAACGATGAACACTCGCCTCTACCGTTGATCCGAAGCGAACGAGATGCAACGAGGAAGATGGGTGCAAATGCAAATCGCCGATGATGCGATCGAATGCACGGGCAAAGTTTTTGCATTTGACCCCGCCGCCGACTGGTGATCTCCGAGCGGCCACTGCTCTCGGCGGACGGCCGACACGCCCAAACAAACGGGCGGCGGATTTGCATTTTTTATTGCAGACGGGCGAAAAGGCGCGGATTTCCACGCGGAATCACTCGCTTTTGTTTTCGACCGTCGACGCTCGCTTTCGATCGGCACTCGCTCGACGACGATGGCCGAAGAGAAGACGAAGGCGGACGGGCTGCCCGAAGACTTCGATCGCTTCTCCGCTTCTTTCGAGCCCAAAGAAGAGCCGCCGGCGGAGCGGAAGTTCGCGGCGTCCGGCTTCGAGAAATGGATGAACGTCCTGCTTTGCCGCGGCGATTTGGCGGCCGAAAGCTTCGAAGCGCCGCCCGTTTCTTTCGCTCAACTCGTGAGTTTTCCGGCTAGCCGATGGATTGATCCCCGCTTGCTGCAGTTCAAGTACGGAAGCCGCAAGGACAAGCTGCTCGTCTACTCGGGGATCGCCTTGGGCGTCGGAGCTGGCGTCGGGCAGCCGCTCAGCCAGTACCTCGGCGGGCGGATGGCTGAAGTGTTGATCAACGTTCGTTATTCGTCTACTGCTTTCATCCGTGCCTTGACTGCAGGCAGACGACAAAGAAGCGTTGTGGAACGACGGCTATTTGCTCGTTCTTTGGAATCTTATCATTGGGATCGCCACTGTTTCGATCACCTTCCTGCAGTACTACTCGCTTCGACTGGCCTGCCAAAACATCACCGCCACGCTCCGCTCCCGCTTTATTCGTTCCATTTTACGACAAGAGGCTGCATTCTTCGACACGCGGAAGTCGGGAGAAATCAACGACCAGCTGAACAAGTGGGCATACTCCCTCCTCTCTTCTCTTGCTTGCAACCTTTTGTTTAGTGGAATCAATCAAATCCGCGACGGGATCGGCGACAAGATAGGACTGCTAACGAGGGGCCTGTCGATGTTCGTCTCCACTACCGTGATGTCGTTCTGGAGTGCGTTGTTCGAGGAGGGATGCTGAGTACACGTCCACTCGTTTAGTCAACTGGAGAATGACGTTGATGATGGTCGCGAGTGCGCCCGTCTGCTGCCTCACGATGTCCGCGATGGGAAGGCTGGTGGCGGGCGCAAGCAAGAAGCAGATGAAGTCCACCCAACGAGAGACGAGCATCCTGCACGAGACGATCATGAACTGCAAGACGGTAAGCGACTCTCTTCCTTCTTCCCAGCCATCTACTCATTTGGAGATCCAATCGTGTAACGGGCAGGCGGAGAGTGTGGCCAAACTGAAGCACGAGCTGGACACCAACCGAATCCACGGCGTGCTCCAATACGTCTACAACGGCTTTTTTGACGGACTGTTCTTCTTCTTTAGTTTACTTTTTCATTCACCCGGGTTTCCTACTTCGGCGGCATGCAGTTCTTTGCCGGGAACATGACCGCGGGAGACGTCTTTATAATAGCTAATGCGATCACGGGAAAAAAAAAGGGCAATGGGCGGGCCTATTTCATCGGCGTCATGAGCCCCCACTTGATGTCCATCTTGAAGGCGCGAGTGGCCGCCGCTCTGATCTACGAGCAGATCGAACGCGTGCCGAAGATCGACGTCTTTTCGACGGTTGGCGTGCAGCTCGAGAGCCCGCGCGGTCTCGTCGAATTCCAGGTGCGAATTGGAAGAAGTAGACGGGTTTACTTGTGCTTTCAGGACGTCCACTTCTCGTACCCGTCCCGCCCAAACCGGCCTGTTCTTCGCGGAATCTCGTGGCAGGCGGAGTCGGGCGAAACGGTCGCGTTAGTCGGACATTCGTGAGTGATCGCTCGAACATTCTTCGTCCAATCGAAGTGCAGAGGATGCGGCAAGTCGAGTTCGATCGCCCTGCTCTGCCGGCTGTACGAGGCGACGGGCGGCCGCGTGTGCATCGACGGCGTTGACGTGAAGTCGATCCAAATCCGCTCGTTGCGCTCCGTCATCGGCGTCGTCAGCCAAATGCCGGAGATATTCCACGGAACCATCTACGAGGTTCGACGCAATCACCAAGAGGATGCGCAATGAATCGTCTTCAGAACATCGCTCTCGGAGACACGAGCGTCACGCAGAAGCAAGTGGAAGCCGCCTGTCGCTGTGCCCACGCGACGTTCATCGAGAAGCTGGAGAACGGCTATCAAACGATGCTGGGCAGTGGGGGCGGCATTCAGCTGAGCGGCGGCCAGAAGCAGGTGAGAAACTTTTTGCTCATCACGAGTAATTTTCGACTTTTATTCATTCAGCGAATCGCTATCGCGCGCGCCATTCTCCACGCGCCGCCAATCCTACTGTATATTTATTTTGAATTGTCAATTTTCTATTTTGTTAATAATTTTAGGTTGGACGAGGCGACCAGTGCTCTTGGTTTGCCCACAAGAAAGGGAAGACGAACGTTTACTGATTTGTTTAGACGCCGACTCCGAGATGAAGGTGCAGGAAGCGCTGAAAGAAGCGTCGAAAGGAAGGACGACCATCGTGATTGCACACCGATTGAGCACGCTACGTGACGTCGACAAGATCGTGGTGATCGACGAGGGCCGAGTGGTGGAAAGCGGTCGGTCTTTTCAAGGCGATCCACCGGTCATTCTTTTCTGCAGGCTCTCACGCCGAACTGCTCAAAAAGGAAGGCGTCTACGCGTCGCTCGTGGCCGCCCAGCAATTCCAGCAGACCGACGAGAAGCCGGAGGACGAGGAAAAGAAGGCTGAAGTGGAGATTCCCCTTCGCGATCCCTCTCTCCAATCCTCGATCGCCCGCTCTTCCGTGCGAGCGCCGACGGTCAAGGCGGGTGTCTATGCGAATATCACCCAGCTACTCCCTCCTTCTGCTTGCAGGACTACGCGGCGGGGGCAGAGGACGCGCAGTCGGTGGGCCTCCGGAACGCGATCGGCAGCTTCGGATTGATTCGTTTGTACACGAACTGCCAGGGATCGTACCGCAAACTGGCCGCCGGCATCGTCTTCTCGCTTCTCCGAGGCCTCGAACTGCCGCTCTACATTCTGATCATGACGCTCGGCTTTGCGGCCTTCCAGGACAAAGAAGTCCCCTTCGAGACGTTCCAAAACCGGCTGATTTGGTTTCTAATCGTCACGCTGCTTGTCGGCGTCTACTCATGGTGCACAATCTTCGGGGCTGTCGCCTGCCTCGGCTGGGCCACGGAGCACATCAGCAATCGACTGAAGACGAGAGCCCTGGCAAACGTTCTGAAGCAGGGCCAAGAGTTCTTCGACTGGCCGTCAACGTCGAATGCAAAGGTCGGTCGATCGGTTGCTCAGCGCTTGATGGAAGTGGATTGCAGGTTCTTCAACGTGTTGTAAACAACTCGACTGCGTTGAAAGCGGTGGGTTGAAAGCAGAAAGAAGCGGGCAAATGCAGGCCGCTTTTAGGCTCTCGACACACGTCTCTATCATCTCGTGAACAACTGCTTCTGTTCGGTCATCCAAGTGCTGCTGGCGGCGGTCGCGTGCTGGGAGGTCTGCTTGAGCGGAATGGTGCTCTACTCCGCTCTGTTCGTCCTCCTTGGCTTTCTCGCCCGCTTGATGAAGAGGGGAATGCGCGAGATCAGCGATCAGGATGACTCGGCCAAGGTAAGCGAGCAGGAAGACGCTCCATCCGCCTTGCTTCCTGCAGGTGGCCGTTGAGATCATCGAGCAGACGCGCGTCATCCAGCTGCTGGGCCGCGAGGAGCACTTCAGCCGGAAGTACGACGACGCCCTGCGGCGGTTCGAGGGCCTGGAGACGCGAATGGCGCGAGCGGATTCCGTGATGTTCGCCATCACGCAGTCGTTCATCTTCTTCTCGGACATCTTCTGCTACTCCGTGGGAATCTTTTTGGTGTACAACGGGCAGCGGGCCTCCTCGCAGGTGTTCGTGTCCGCCCAGGCAAGTTCTCCCTGTTTTGAGCAACAATTCCTTTCGGTTTAGACACTGGCCACTCTCTCGTGGAGCATTCTGTTCGCCTCAGTCTCGTTCAACGAAATCCTCCACTCAATTCCCGCAATCGATTCCATGCTCGACCTCGTGGAAGCCCCCACCGGCCATCGACGACCACGAACAGGACGGGATCGAGCCCGTAAGCGAGCAGAAATGAAAGGAAGGATCAATTGGAGAGTGCTTGAAGGAAGTGGAAGGGGACGTGCACGTTGAACGGGTGGTCTTTGCGTACCCCACCCGGCCGCACGTGAACGTGGCCAACGGTCTCGTGTTGCGCGCGAGGAAGGCCGAGCAAATCGCGTTGGTCGGGCCGTCGGGTCAAGGTTCGTTCTCGTTCTCCTTTTGCGTTCAACTAATCGATGAGGGATGAAGGAAAGTCGACGATCATCAATCTGATGGAGCGCTGCTACGAACCGAAGTTCGGTCAAATCGTAAGAAGTTGCAGGCATTTCTTGTTCTTTTGCAAATCTTCTTCAGACGATCGACGGGAGCCCCATCCGTCGCTTCCGGCTCTCCTACTTGCGCAGTCGAATGGGTGAGCAGAGGAGGTTTGACGGCTGTTGATCATTCTCCCTTCCAGCACTCGTCGGGCAGAGCCAATCTTGTTCTCATGCTCGATCTATGACAACATCCGACTGGGCTGTCCGGGAGCCACTCAAGAGGACGTCTTTGAAGCCGCCCGTTTTGCGCACGCCGCTAAGTTCGTCGAACGGCTTCCGCAGGGCTACCAGACGGAGATCGGCGAAAAGGGCGCCCAGTTGAGTGGCGGTCAGCGTCAAGTGAGTGCAGCTCGGTAGACCGGAGTGATCGGAGAGACTCCAGCGAATCGCCATCGCACGGGCTCTTGTTAGAAAACCAGCAGTCCTTCTGTTGGACGAGGCGACTTCGGTGAGTGCTTGATGAACAGGAGTCTTCCCACTGTTGCTCATTTGCAGGCGTTGGACGCGGAAAGCGAACGGGTTTGGGTCGCTCGTCTAATCAACAGCAGTCCCCCATTTTTTAGGCCGTTCAACGCGCACTCGAGGTCGCGAGTTCCAATCGAACGTGCATCACGATCGCTCACCGATTGAGTTCCATCCAACACGCCGACCGCATCTACTACATCGAGAACGGCCGGGTGGTCGAGGCCGGAACGCACGCCGAACTGATGGCCCAAGAGGGCGGCAAGTATGCGGCCATGATCGCGAAGCAGGATCTGCGCTCATAATTACCGTTCGGTTTCCCACGACATTCTTTGTTTGTTGTTTACTCTTGATGCGAATGAACAAACCTCTCAAATCAAGCGAGCCGTAAGGAATCTGACCGACAACGAAAGTACACCCGTCAAAAGGCCCTCCCTTAAACACATTCGATGATTGCTGGTCTGTCCGTTGAGTTTAGCGTGTTCTTCTGGAAGATCCCACTGGGCACCATCGGACAACGAAAGCAGCAAACCCCATCCAAACACCGACGTCTGATCACGTTCCACAAGCGACCAGCCGGGAATTCCGATCGAAAACTTCGCCCACAACAGCCGGAGGTTTGTGGAGAATGGCTCGGAATATTCGTTCCTTTTCCGCTTCCTTCAACCATGTTCGGCGGGTGGTTCGGCGGCTCGTCGACGGCCGAGGTCGAGCAGATCGTTCGGCGACTCGAAGAGACGCGAATCGAGCGGGAGTTGGCGTTGAGAGAAGCGATCGTCGAGCGGAAGAACGCGTACAAAGTGAGTTCTTTCCTTCTTTCCTTTCATTCCACTTGTTCGTCGCTTGCAGATCGCAATGGCTCGAGAACGACTCAAGTGGACGGCGACTGCGGGCTTCCTGACCGCTGGCATGAGTTTGGGTTCGTCCAATTCATGAATTTTCTTTGATTACCCCGCAATTTCGACGTTCAGGTGCCGCTTTTTATCACAAGAACGTCTTCTACGCGACGCCCGTCATCCCACTCGTCTCGGTGGTCGCCTACGAAGCGCACCAGGCAGTGGGCGCCAAGATCCAGATCGTGATCCGTTCGTCCCCTTCCATCCTCCCCGTACTCACCTCTTGTGGTTGCAGAAGAAGCGGAGAGCATCCTGCGAGACACCCGCCTCAAACTCTCGCTCAAGTCGGTGAGCATCAAGGAGATCGACGCCCGAGTGAACGAGATCATCTGCTCGCCCGACCCGCTCGATTAGGACTCCGTTTTGTTTGTTCGAAATAAACTATTCGCTCGAAATCTTCCGATCGATCTCACAACCTCGGTCGATTCTCCTCCGTTCATTCCTTTCAATACAAAGAGTCCTTCATTGATCGATCGATCCACAGGAATGGGTGCGTTCTTCTCGCGACCGCCCGACGTCGCGCACATCGAACGGATTTACGATAAACAGGTGAGTTCTCGCTTTTTCTCCCCTTACTTCCTCCGGCCTTCCAGCTGCAACGGCAGATCGTGGTCGCGACGAATGCGGAGATCGAGCGGGAGGCCCTGAAGGTGAGCAGCCGCTCGTCTTCCTTCGCTTCATCTGTTCGTTCGTTCAGCTCGCTCACCGGAAGCAACTGCTGCTGTGGGAAGTGCTCGGCGTGGGCACGTTCGCGGCGACGATCCTCGTCTACAGCGGGCGGGCGAAGAACAAGCTCGTTCTGCTGCCCATCGTCCCGCTGGTCGTGCTCGTCGGCTTCCACGCGGACCAAACGACCGCCGACTTCTCGACGGCCATTCGGAAGGCGGCCGCCGACCTCCTCGCCGACCGCAACGAGGCGGCGACTCTCCGGCTGGTTGGCGGCCCGATCACGCTCGCCGAACTGAACGAGCGGAGGGCGCGCTGGAAGCGGCCGACCGCCGCTGAGTAGTCCCCTTGGTTTCTTTCGATCGTTGAGTGAATAAACGAGAGCACTTGAAGGAAGTTGTTTATAATTCTGGAGAAATAATCAAACAACGGATAACAATGAACAACAATCAAAGGAAACAACAAACGGCCGGCCGGGGGCGGGCGGCGGCTAAGCGATCAGATCAACAGTTTCTCCACCTCCTCCTTCACGGTCTGGATCTGCGACTTCAGCTGGGAGCCCTCGTTCTGCGTGATCGACGCGGCGATGACCGGACGCGTGACGCCGCACGCGCGGCCAAGCGCCGCCTTGCTCTTCACGAACACGTACGGGACGTTCTTGTCCTCGCACAGGAGCGGCAGGTGCAGGATGATCTCCAGAGGCTCCGCGTCCGCCGCCATCACCACGATCTGAACGGAGCGGGAGGATTGAACGAATGGAAGGAAGGAGGGGATTCACCTCGGCGATTCCTCGGTTCAGCGTCTTGGTGGCCTCGTTGGCGCCCTTCTTCAGCTGCTTGTAGTTCATCGCCTGCTGCACGAGGTCGAGGATCTTCTGGGAGAGCTGCGAGTTCGCCATCGGGTTCGCCTTCGGGTTCACTTCGGCCATTTTGCTCGTGGATTCGCGCGACGGGCAAATGGAACGATCACCTGAACGGGGCAGAAAATTAATCACGGTGATTGCAGGAGAATTCACACGAATTGTTCACGAAATAAACGAAATTCCGCGGATTTCGCCCGAAACGCCGCAAAAAGGCGGGAGGAACGCGGCGGGCGAAAGCGGCGGCCGCTTGGCGTCCGCTCGTTTAGGGCACGCCATCGTGGCGGGACCGCCGCCTGGCCATTCGTTCGCGGAGAGCGGAGGGGAAAGGAGGGAGGCAAGTGAGTGAAAAGAATTCCCTTCACATCAGTAATCGAATGAAATGGACTGCAAACAAGGGGAACAACTCGGGCACCCTACGTTCCTTCGCACAATCGGTGGCCTCAATCGGCCTTCCAACGATTCCCTGACATTTGCCCTCTGGTTTTTTGCCAACCCAATCAGAACGGATAAAGCAATTGATTCTTTTGCGCCGGAAATCTTTCTTTCGTTCTTCTCCGTTCGTTTTGTACACACTCATCTATCAAACTCCTTCTTCTCTTTCACTCCGCCCGCTTGCATAACAAGTTTATTAAAACAACAATGCAAAATAAAAAATTAACAAAAAATCAACGAGTTTCGGGGTTAACTAAAGGAATTAACAATCGCTCGTCCTCCCGAAAGCACACGAGAAGAACGAACGACGAGGTCGGCACTGGGAAGTGGACCGAAAGAAAGCGAGGACTCGAATGCGGGGGAGAAGGCGGGGGTTTGGTTAAGCGGAAACGGGGAGCGTTTCTCGAGGGTCGATGGTCGGCGGATTGAATCAGTGGGTGTCCATGGCCTCCGGTTGGCTGTAGACCGCCGAGTAGGTCTCCAGGCTCGAGCGGGGCGGGTAGAAGTGGGCGGACGTGGAGGCCTGCAAACGAGGAGGAGTGATTGGAAGAAGACGGGGAGGAGCACTCACCACCGGCTGTTGCATTTCGGGATAGCCGACGAACGGCGATTGGGCGTGGACCGAGGTGACGACTTTGTTCACGAATTCGGGGTACTGGACGTCTTCGGGACGGAGCGGGAACGGCTGGTGCACCATTCCGATCGTCTCGCCGGGCATCTCGGCGGGCGTCGCGTAGCGGCTGACCGAACGGGCGCCCGAGTAGACGGGCGGACTGTGCGGCAAGGGCATCGGATTCATCTGAACGGAGTGAACATGCCGTCCCCGTGGAGGACTCACGAGCGGCTGCGAGACGGCGAAGTTGGGCGGGACGGTCACTCCGTACGCGTTGAAGATGTTCTGGGGCATGGGCGGCGGCAAGGTCGACGGGGCGGGCGACGGGCTTCCCATCACGTGCTGCACGTTCGGACTAAAAGAGGATGAGCGAGTGAGTGAGTGAGCTTCCTTTCGCTTCTGTTCACTGGTGTTGGATGAGCGGACGGCTGAAGTTCATTTGAGTCTGCATGACGGGGACGGGGACGGCGGAGCTGGCGCGCGGGACGCCCGCGTAGTTGCCCGCGTGCGGCGGGCTCACGTACTGGTAGGCGGGACACGAGCGGCGGGCGGTCGGGTGCTGGCCGTCGGCGAGGTCGTGGGCGGTCAGCTCGCGGAGGCCGTCCATCGTCTCGACCATGTTGTGGCGGACCTCCTGCGCCTGCCGCCGGTCCACGATGTTCTGGCAGCGGGAGGCGGGCAGCGTGACCGTGGAGGCGGTGCTGGAGAACATCGAGATGCCTGCAATCCTTTCTTTCAGTCCTCATTCTTGCTCCTTCCGCTCACCTCGTTGACGGCCGCCGTGCAGATTGGATTCGAGGTCCGCCTCGCTCCGCTGGTCGGCGGCGGGCGGCTCTTGGGCGCGCGGCGGGAGTTCTTCGAGTTCGATGAGGTTCGCGTTCGTGTCCTGCTTCTTGTCCACCTTCTCGATCGTCTTCTTCAATGATCGGAGGCGATCTAAAGCGGAGAAGGGGTGAGTGCTCGATCAACCCGTCTGCTCGTCACTCACTTTGTTTCGAGTCGTTTCCGCACTGGATGGTCAGGGCGGCGTTGAGGGCGCCGACGGAAGTCAGCAGGAGCACGATGAAGACTGGAATGAAGGGAGGGATGAGTGGAGGTCCTTCTCGCTTCTCTTTCGCTCACCGTAGGCCATTCCAACACCCGACCGTTTGGCCAAACTGTGCGAATTCCACAGCGACCAGCCCAAAACGAACGGCGCGATCAGCGAGACCAAACTCAGCACGCAGCGAATCTGGTCGCGTTTCTGGAACATTCCGAGGATCCCGCAGGCGGTCGACGCGATCAGAGCTGAAATCCCGGGCGGTCAGCAAGCAGGCGGGAACGGAGGGGAACTCACCCAAAATCACGGCCACGTAGAAGAGTCCCTTCTTGGGCGACGTCTCCTGCTCGTAGTTGAGCAGCTGCAGGATGACGCCAACCAGCGAGAGGAAGGCGGTCAGGCCCAAGAGTGCGCGCGAGGCGCGCTGTCGGCGGGCCATGGCTGACTGCAGGCGGTCGGATGAGGAAGTCGAGCAAGAGCAAAGGCACGTCAGTTGAACGAATACTTTGGATCGCGGAAGAAAGCAGAGGAACACAATGATGACTCGAAATGCCCACGTCCATTCGGCGCCCCGCAATCGTCTGCGAGCGGCCGTCCAAAAGTGATGAAATTCGCCCCCAATTGCCCCGTTCGACTTTTCCTCACGACTTTCGCGCAAACATCACGAGTGCACGTGCCCGAAATGATCGCCCCGAAACGAACAAAGAAATCGGGGAACATCTGGACGACCGCCGATTGCGGGCGGCGCGGCCGAAAGAACCCCGCGCCGTCCGCCCGCAACCAGCCGACTTCTTTTGAGCGAACGGAATTACGTGATGATTTCGAAGGTAGGGCGAATGTTGTTGGACGGAGGTGAATACGTGGAAGGAATTGGGGCGGGAGGGAAAGGAGCATTTAATCCCCTCATATCAACCGTTTCCACTCTCTCGCACCGGCACTCCACAAATCAAGAGAACGGAAGGAGTGAAGTGATTTCAACACCCGGACGGATCAACAAGCAGGCGGACGGTTCGAGAAACTCGCCCCTCACCCGCTTCCCACCGAAAATTCGCGATGCCGACCGAACGGAAAGACGGGCGGGCGGGCGGCTCGTCGGGCGGCCGAACGGACGGCGGCGAAAGGAGGCGGTCGGCCGCCGATTGCAGAATTTCTGTCTGGGAACCCGCCGCTCGTCTCGGGCCGCCGGTCGCGCCGAAAGGAGGAGGCGGCGGGGGAGCGGCGGCCGACCGGATGGGGCTGCAGGCCGCACGGTCCAACGGCCGCCTTCCTCCGATCCGTTCGCCTCGTCAAAGGGCTCCGGATTGCGCCTCTCCGTCTGCCGCCCTTCTCATTTGGGGCCGACCGAAAAGCTCGAAGATCGCGTCGTGTTTGGCAGCGATGACGTCACTTGCAGACGGCGCTTTGCTTTTCGTCCGATCTCCAAATGAAGTCCGCTGGTGATTGAGGTCTTCTAATCAGAACATGCAGCTGGATTTCCGTTCAGTCTACTGTGTTCTTCGATTCGCCGATCGATTTGCTTGGGAACGCCGTCCGGCACGATTTCAAAACAAATCTCCGACAGCCGCAGTTCTCACGATTCCTCTTTGCTTCCGCTTTCTCGTTCGGGTGATCACGCGCTTTTTCGAACAGGCGGCTTCTGCTCACTCGCTCACCTCTTGCTCGTTTCAGGAATGCGGGTGTCGTTCCTCTTCTTGTGTGCCGCCTTCTGCGGCCTCGTCCTCTCGACCACGACCACGAGCAAACCGCCCGCCTCGCCGCCGGTGGCCCACCTGGAGACCATCGGGAGTTTGGTGTGAGTGGACGAGAGGAGCGAGGGGGCGGCTGATCGCGCGGCTTTCAGGTTCGAGGACGACACCACCTACCAGCCGCTCTCGGTCGTGTGGGAGTTCCGCGCGCTGAACCACTCGGTGCTCGAGTTTCCGGACACGATCCCCGAGTCCGTCAAGCAGAACAAACACCTCGACTACTGGCTGGCCGAAAGCAACAAGCGGATCCTCTACGCGCTCGAACGGAAGCTCCCGCCTCTGAGCTACGATTGTTCGTCCTCCTCCCTCTCCCCCTCCTTCCATCACTCATTCCTCTGCTTCCAGCGCCCACTCGCACCAAGCGGGCGGTCCCCGGCGTGATCGTGGCCGCGGGCGTCGCGGGACTCACCGGCGCCGCGGCGGGCGCGTTGATCACGAACGCCGTCTTGAAGCACACGAACAACGCGCAGCGGGCGAATTTCGTCGAATCGGAGTACCTGTGAGTTCCCCGCTTGTTCGCCCGAAAGAAAGCTGGGCGTTCAGGAAGGCGTACGAACACGACATTCGGCTGTACGCGGACGAGCGCATCCGCGAGTACTCTCAACAGCTGGACTCCGTCCTCAATCCCATCTACCGCCCGCTGGTGCTGAACGAAAAGCGTATTGCAGAGGTGACAACCACCTCTCCTTCCCTCCATCCCCTCATCTCTTCGCTGTTTGCAGGCCCTGAAGAAGCAGACGGGCAGCGGACGCGTCGTGAGCGTCGAGATTCTGAACATCTTCCGCAAGCCGCCGGGCCCGAACAACCTCGTCGAGATCCAGTCGCTCCTCTACGTCCGCAGTTCGGCCTCCGAGCACCCGCTCTATCGCGTGAGTGGACGAAAGAGCGGACTGCTGATCTTCTCCCGCTTGCAGGTGCACGTCGGCGGCCACTTCACGCCCTCGCAGCGTCTCTTCCTCAAGTACACGATGCCCTCGCTCTGGACGAAGACGCGCAACGAGTGGCTGGAGGTGGACATCGGCCGTTGCACCAAAGTGGTCGGTTGATTGCAGCAGAAGGAAGCAAGGAGTAACCGGGAAGATTGCAGGACCTGCTGAACGCGACCATCTGCCGCCGCGAGTCGCTCCGCTCGCCCGACCGCTGCAACCCGACGACGCTGGACGGGTGTCCGGTGAACGTGGAGCAGGTGAAGAACCCGTTCGTCCGCATCGAAGCCCTCGCCCAGTCGATGTACGTGGTGACGACGGCCAAGGTGAGCGGAGTGATCGGGATCCTCAGTCGCTTCCATTCGTTGCAGACGTACATCATCAAGAACAACACTGAAGGTGCGGAACTCGAGTACGCCGTGCCGAAGGGCGGCGCCTTCTACCTCTCCGTCCCGCCCCACTCGGAGATCGTCGTGGGCACCGAGCGGCGGGCGGGCGTCGGCACCGTCCACCAAGTCTTCCAGTCGACCGTGAGCGGTCCTTCTTCCTCTCGCCCACCTTCCTTCTTGCTTGCAGGAGAAGATCCACTTGAGCGAGATCGAAGAGCAGTCGATCGACGCCGCCGTCAACTACATCGCGGTCGGCCAGACGGGGCAGCTGAAGCTCCAGGAATTCACCTTCTTCAACCAACTCGGCAACTGGTTCGCGGAGAACTGGACGACCGCCTACGTTCTCTTCTTCCTGATCGTCGTCCTGCTCGTGGGCATCGGCTTCTACGCGTGCCGCCGCTACCACGAGTTCCTCTGCAGCAAGCTGACGATCGTCGTCCAGCAGAAGTGATCGCCCACCCACCTGCCTGCTCACTTCCCTCTAACGTTGTTAACTCTTCTTGTTGTTCAAAGGTTCTTAATTCTTTTATTGTTGTTTGTTTCCACCTGCCGACGGAAGTCGCCGCTTGTTTTGTGACTTTTCGTTTGTTTTTAGTGGTAATAAATTGTTAACTTTTCGATCATCTCGATCGAACCAGAAAGAAAGGAATGGATGGTGGGAAGTGGATGAAGGAGATCCGTTCGGTTCGTCTCGATCGGCGGAGCAGACAGCCGCCCCGAACGGCGCCCGACGAGCTCCGACTTGCGGCCGGCCGCCCGATTTCCGCCTTGTTTGTCGCTTGTACCGACTGCCATCGGTGATCGGAAAGGAAGTTCTTTTTGCGAATTCCTTGCTCGTTGTGTTCGAAACTCTCGATTTAATCGACCGCCCGCTTTCCGCTCGAGCGGAAGGGCGGACGACCTTCGCGGGAAGCGGGCGGCCGGCGGCGTGACGTTCACACTTTTTTCGCGTGTGACTTCGCAAACGGAGGTTCTTTTTGCAGACCGCCGAACGTCTCGACAACTCGGGACCGCGATGGCGACGACCGTGAGCTCGAATCCGAACATCCCGCCCGTCCGCATCCCGAACGCCGTCAAGTTCGCTTTCGGAGGGCTGGCCGGGTAAATTCTTGCGATTATTCCACGAATTTCTCGTTCGTTCGTTCAGGATGGGCGCCACGCTGTTCGTGCAGCCGTTGGATTTGGTGAAGAACCGAATGCAGCTGTCGGGGACGAGCGGCAAAAAGGAGTACCGCTCCTCCTTCCACGCGCTCCGCTCGATCATCGCCAACGAGGGCCTCCTGACCGTCTACACGGGCCTCTCGGCCGGCCTCGCTCGACAGGCCACCTACACGACGACTCGCCTCGGCGTCTACACGTGGCTGTTCGAGAAATTCAGGGGGGCGGACGGCGGGGGAGTGGAATGATCGACGGGCTTTCAGTCAGGACAAGGCGCCCTCCTTCGCGATGAAGGCGGCCCTCGGGATGACGGCCGGCGCGGTCGGTTCGTTCGTCGGGAATCCCACCGAGGTGCGTTCTTTTCCTCTCGATTCATTCGACCACTCGTGCTTGCAGGTCGCCTTGATCCGAATGACGAGCGACGGCCGCTTGCCGCCGGCCGAACGCATCGGAC
This sequence comes from Aphelenchoides fujianensis, assembly GCA_024699865.1. Taxonomy (NCBI): domain Eukaryota; kingdom Metazoa; phylum Nematoda; class Chromadorea; order Rhabditida; family Aphelenchoididae; genus Aphelenchoides; species Aphelenchoides fujianensis. Next base: position 487,212 of record JAMPIO010000060.1, on the reverse strand, counting down.
GCAACTACAAAAACGTGACATTCAATGCGAGTCGGCCGAATCTACGCCCATCCAAACTTCAAAAACCAATAAGCGAAGAGGGCGTGCTGGCCTTGTGGCGGGGCGTCGGGCCGACCATTGGGTGAGTTCCCTCCTCCTTCGTTCCGCTTGGATAGTTCGTGTTCAGACGTGCCATGGCCGTCAATGCTGCCCAACTCGCTACGTACTCGCAGGCCAAACAGTCGATCCTCGCCACGAACTACGTGCAGGACGGGATTCTCTGCCACTTCATCGCCTCGATGATCAGCGGTCTCGCCACCACGATCGCCTCCATGCCGCTCGACATCGGTGAGTGTCGGCATTGATTGAAGGTAGGAGGGCTGATCGACGGCTGGTTGCTGGGAATTGCTTCTGACCGACCGACCGGCTTCTTTCGTTCCTTTCATTCGACATCACAAAGACCCACTCATTTCTCGTTTGCTTGCAGCGAAGACCCGGATTCAGAACATGCGGGCGATCGACGGAAAGCCGGAATACAAGGGCATGATTGACGTCCTGACGCGCGTGATCAAAACCGAAGGAGTCCTCAGCTTGTGTACGTTCTTCCTTCGGTTTCGAGCAGTTCAGTATCTGCCGATCTTGCAGACAAGGGCTTCACGCCCTATTACTTCCGGCTCGGCCCGCACACCGTCCTCACGTTCATCATCCTCGAGCAGATGAACAAGGCCTACTTCAAGATGGTGCTCGGAACGACGGCCGGTTCGTGCGCTCTTTGATCGAAGCGAGTGGTCGGCGATAGGCAGTTCGAATGATAGACTCCCTTCTTTCTTGTGTTGAATCACTCCCACGTTCCGCACTTCCTCTTGTTTTATTCGTCCCTCCGACCGGAAAGTATTGAGTAGTGGAATAAACATTACGATTAGATGCCGACGCCGAAGTTCGCGAATTTCTTCTCGAACTCCTGCCGCAGCTCGCCGTCCATCTGGCCGTAGAGCGAGAGGACGCGCGCCCATCGCTCCTCGTTGGGCAGGGCGGGATTCCGGAGGAGGGCGGAGATCTGAAGGGAAGACTGAGAAGGAGGAAGAAGATCAAGAGGAACCTTTGCGAATTGCTGTTGGGCGGATTCGGACATCTGGGCGACGTTCGAGTGGATCCGGTCGCGATGTTTCTGCTCCCGCTCGTCGTTCTCGTTCATGAACTGGCGGTAGAGCCCCTGAACATCCGGTTGTTCACTCCATTCACTCCTCTCAGCAAACAGACTTGTTTGTCGTCGTCCAAGCGAGTGACCAGCTGGTCGATCTCTTTCACTTGCTCCTCGTACGTGCTCTTCGGCTTTCGGATGATTCGTTTGTACTGAAATGAACAGAGAGCAGATTAGAAGGAGGTTCTTGGCCGAGCTCACCTCTTCGACTACGTCCTCTGGCGCCCCTTGGAGGAAGAGGGGAAGGGAGGAGGAGAGGAGGAGGAGGACGGCGGATCGGCCGGTTGATTCGGTTGTTCTGCCTGCGATTCCATCGGGAGCGGCTTCCCGTAGATCACTTGGATCGGGGGCATCGGAGAGCGCCGTTGGGACATGAAGGAGGCGGTCGGGTCGCCGGCCATTCGGCCCGCAAAAGGATTGATGGGCGAGAGGGCGCCTTCGCTTACGTACGGAGCGATCGGTGCTTGCTGCCGCTGAAGGAGGGCGGCGTTCTGGCGGTAGGCGGCGAAATCCGAGCCGCCGAAGTTCTCGGCGCCCATCCCCGCCGGCGGCCACGGGCGGGAGTTGGCGGGCGGGAAGGGCGGCGGTTGGGCCATCGGGTGGTCGCCGAAGAAGCCGCCGCCCCCGCCGAACGGCGAGACGGGTGGCGGGTAGCCGCCGAAGAAGTTGCGGTTCGTGGGCACGATCGGACTCATGTACTGGGCGGAGGCCAGCGGCAGCAGAAGGGCGGCGAGGATTACGGTCTTCATTTCGGCGCGCAAAACAATGCGGAGAACCGTTCGGCTTTCGACTTCGAGCGACGAGTGGACACTTCGGACAGCCGCCCTCCCCCGCCAACCGGATCGCCGCCGCAAACCTGAAAAAAGTGAAAGCGGAACGCCCACTTTGGCGCCCGCCCCTCCAAAATTCTGGATTCGAGCGGGCGGCGCACAAAAGCCGCCGGTCATCCCGCCCCGATCCGCCGCTCGCCTTCTGTTCGCTTTGCTGCGGATGATCCGCCCGCTCGCCGCGCTCGCCGTGAATCGCCCCTCCTTTTTGACCTCAATTTTAACGAATTGCTCACGAAGTGCGAAGTGAGTCGAAACTGGAAGCAACGGACTGCAATCTTTTTATTTCACAACCGACTACTTTGCTCACAGGATGGAGAGACGACAATGGGACGTTAGAATAACTTATATCCGAGTGTGGAGCAAGGGAACACGAACAGTCGGTACTACGGGCGGTAGAGGGCCTACGGGAACTAACGACAGACGGGCGGGTTGCCTATTGGAGCGGGTTGCGGAACTTCTCGCCCGCGTACACGGCGTCGTTGCCCAACCTCCTCTTCGATGCGGAGGATCTGGTTGTACTTGGCCAGACGCTCCGAGCGGCAGGGGCGCCCGTCTTGATCTGAACAACAGAAAGATTGGATGAAAGAAGGCGGAAAGGAAACGAACCTGTCCGGTGGAGAGCCCGACGACCAGATCGGCGATGAACGTGTCTTCGGTTTCGCCCGAGCGGTGGGAGACCATCACGCCCCAGCCGTTCTCGCGCGACAGCTTGGCCGCCTCGATCGACTCGGTGATCGTCCCGATTTGGTTCACCTGCAAACGACAAAGATCCACCCATCCACAAGAGGCCTGTTCACCTTCAGGAGGAGGCAGTTGCATGCCTTCTTGTCGATCGCCTGGCGGATTCGCTTCGGGTTGGTGACCGTCAGGTCGTCGCCGACCAGCTGGATGGAGGCCGACTCCAGCAGCTTGGCCCAGTTCTCCCAGTCGTCCTGATCGAAGGCGTCCTCGATGGAGACCACCGGGTAGTCCTTGATGAAGGAGCGGTAGAGGTCGCCGAGCTGGTCGCCGGTCAGCCACTTGGACGAGTCCGACTTCTCGTTCTCTGCAAACACCATCGAGGATGAACGAAAGGACGAGCGGGAAGGGCACTCACTGAAGTCCAGATCGTACTTGCCGTCCTTGAAGAACTCGCTGGCGGCCACGTCCATCCCGATGGTCACCTTGCCGGTGTAGCCGGCCAGCGAGATCGCCGTGTTCAGCAGGTCCAACGCCTCCTTGTTGTCTTGGATGTTCGGGGCGAAGCCGCCCTCGTCGCCGACGGCCGTCGCGTCCAGGCCGTAGCGCTTCTTGATCTCCGATTTCAACTGAAAAAGAGAGGGATAATCAAGGAGGTGTTTTCGGAGGACTCACGTGGTGGTAGATCTCGCTGCCCATGCGCATGGCCTCGGTGAAACTCTTGGCGCCCACCGGCAGGATCATGAACTCCTGCATGGCGAGTTTGTTGCCCGCGTGCGAGCCGCCGTTGATCACGTTGAAGGCGGGCACCGGCAGGATGACCTTCGGCGTGCCGGCCAGCTTCGCGATGTACTGATAGAGCGGGACCTTCGAGTGGACGGCGCCCGCCTTGCAGACGGCCATCGAGACGCCGAGGATGGCGTTCGCGCCCAGGTTGGCTGAAAGCGACGAGTGAGCGAAAGGGCGGCAAGTGGATGGTGCACCCTTGTTCTCAGTGCCGTCCAATTCGAGCATGAAGTTGTCGATGGCCGCCTGCTCGGTCACCTGCAGGCCCTTGGCGACGAGCGCGGGCCCGATCTTCTCATTGATGTTGGAGATAGCGGTGAGAACACCTTTTCCGTGGTGAACAGCTTTGTCCTTGTCGCGCAACTCCAGGGCCTCGTGGATGCCGGTGGAGGCGCCGCTCGGGACGGCCGCACGGAGGACGCCTGAATTCATTCAAGTCTTTTAAGAGACCAAACCAAGGGGAGGAACTTGCCGTCCGAGGTGGTCAAATCGACCTCGACGGTCGGATTGCCGCGAGAGTCGTAGATTTGACGGGCGAACACGCGGACGATCGACATTTCTGCTCGAAAGGATGAGAAGTGAACCTGAAAGCAGGAGGAGGTCACTCGAATTCAATTGAAATCGAATCCGTTCGCGGCGAGTGCACGTAGCGAAGCGGAGGCCCGAAGGCCGACTGATGCAATCCGGCAGGCACGAGAAAAAGAATGCCGTTTTCCACGTGACGGCCCCGACGTCCCCACTTTCCCCCGACCCTCCGCGTTCTTTTTTTGCGGGCAGGAACGTCCAAAAGAAACTCCCGCACGCCCGCCCGCTGTTGTTCGTTCGACTCGCAGTCAACGGAAAGGCGGAGAAACGATTTCTGGTCGCCCCTTCGCCCGGTAGAAAGCAACCGCAACATGGCGAGCATCAAGAGCGAAAGCGAGCAGCAGGCGAAGAGCACGCCCGACCAAACGCCCCAAACGGACGGCCGTCGCTTTTGCACGTGAACGACGGCGGACGGGCGGAGGGCAAAGGCGGCGGGCAAACAGGCGATCGGGAAATCGGCCGACCGGCGAAAAGAAACGCTTTCAACGTGAACCGCCGCTTTCCGTCGGGACGTTCGGGAGAAACGGCGAATGAATCGAAGGCGCGCAAGCGGTCGGAAGAACCCCGATGTAAACAACGCGAACAGACGATCGAACGGAATACCCACGACCTTCGGCACTTATCCGATCGAACCTGAAGATCGTGTATCCCCTTTGTTGTTTCTAACAGAATTGTGCGGCCAAGCCTTCGGGTGAAGCTCCAATTGGAGCGATCGTGCCAAATACTCCCGCTCGTTCGTCCCCGTTTCTACCGGCCGACTCGCAACAGCCCGAAGGTTCCGGAAAGCCCCCGTTTTGCGAAGAGGCCGCTGCCCTCGACCGCCGCCCGGCTTTTCGGTCCGCCTGTCGATCGCCCGCTGGGTCTCGCCGCGAATTTCCCCCGTTCATTGGCATCTCTTTTCGCTGTTGGCTGCCATCCAGTCGGCGTTGTTGATCTCGTGAGTCGGTCGCTCTCGCATCCCGCAATGCCCGCCGTCTCTTCCGTCTCGTTCAAGGACTGGGAAGAGCCGATCGAGGACCCGATCGACGAGCTGCCCACCGAACGCGCCGCCGGAGTCGTGATCGCCATCAACAAGGATTTTGGAATGGTCTTCATCTCGCACGGCGTCCACGTCTTCTACGAAGTGCGCCTCTTCAACAAGCAGACGGTGAGTTCGACGAGAGGGTTCCACTCACTTCTTCCCGCTTTCAGGACCTCATGCTCGGCTGCACGATCGACCTCCACTACGAGAAGCGGGCCAAATGGAATTGGATGCTCAAGTGCGACGTTCGCAGCGACAAACCGAAATACGACTGCAAGGACTCGGCAATCTTCGTGAGTTCCTTCCCTTCGATCTCCATTGAACTCTCTTCTGCTCGTTTCAGCCCATCGTGTCCGTCGTCGTCGAACGTTTCCCGCCGCTCGAGGGCTTCCCCTTCCGCTTCTTCGCCCGCCTCCCGATCTTCGACACCGTCGTGATCCCGTCGGCGGGCAACAACTTCCGGGCGGGCGATCGGATCACCGTTAGTTCCCTTCTATCTCTTCTGCTTCTCATTCCGTCGTGTTCAGATCCGCTTCGCGTGGAACGACGTCCTCAATCCCCAAGTACTGCTGGTACGCCGTGCAATGGACTCCGCTGGCCCATCCGAAGCTGCAGGACTTCTATTGGGTTCGTTCTTGAGAGGGTGTTCGAATCTAACCGTCTTTTTCAGTTGGTCCAACGCTACCACACGATGCCGAAGGGCCTGGACAAGATGCACGCCGAAGCGCGCCAAGTGGAGCCTCCCAAGCCGCCCAAGCAAGAGAACATCTTCCAAGGATGCATGACCACGCTGGTCAAGCAGGAGGAATGGAGCGTCGGACGCCCCCGCTATTGAGCTCTTCCGCTAACCTCACCCCGTTCTTTCCTTCTTAAACGCTCTCCTGCCGGTCTCGTTTTCCTTTGCTTTTAATTGTATTTACTCATCACACGCGGTCAAATGAATGAATAAAATAACTTAAAAACAATCGGGTGTATCGTTTGTGTTTGCAGTTGGGTGTGAGCGGTGAATAGACAGCGCACATTCAAAGGAGACGAACAAAGTTGGAGGGGAAGCTCCCCACTTTGCCGCTCTGCGAACGTCCCGTCCACCATCCGTCGCTTGATTGGTTGATCTCGAAGATCAATTCGTTCGGCGCGAAGCTGATCTCGGTCTCATCTGAACAAGTGGAAGAGTATGACAAGCGGAAGGAGGCGGACAAACCGTCGGCTTGGTACTCCCACAGGGTAATCGCCCGGCACTCTTTTCCGGCCTCCGGCTGCTTTTCGATCACATCCTCCTCCTTCTGCTCGTCCGCTTCCTTCTGCGGAGGCGGCTCGACGGTCTGCGGGAGGACGGTGGCGATCGCCCGCGGCTTTGAGGGATCTTCGGCGATCGGCACGAAGTCGTCCTCGTTCTCCACGTACGCACCCGAATTCACGGGGATCGGCGTGTTCTTTTGGACGCCCACCTCGAATTTGAACTTCTGCGGACCTTTGGGGGTCTTCGGCGTGCTGCTCGCCAGCTTGGCGATCTCTTCTTCGAACATCTGCAAGCGGGAGGGATCACCCACCACTCTTCTCTGCTGGACTCGCCTGTGCCCGACCTCCGACGAGCGTCTTCTTGGCCGGCGGCGGCTTGCTCGCCGGCTTGGGCGGCGGCTGAGCGGCGGCCGCCTGTTGGGCCGCGCGGACGGCTGCGTTAAGGTGAACATCGTGGAGTTCCTTTTCGAGGAGTCGCCGCTCCAGCTGGAACTGTTTCTGCTGCTCCTCGCGCCGTTTGGCCTCCTCTTTCCGCCGCTCCTCCTCTTCCGCTCGCATCTGAAGAGAAGAGAGATGATTGGTGGCTGTTGGACGAAGAGGACTCACTTCCTGCCAGAACTTCTCGCGTTCGGCCAGCTGGAGGTCGTCCTTCACCGGCTTGTAGACACTGCCGACTGGAGCGGGCGGCACGAACGGGGCGGGCTTCTGGGGCGGGGGCGGCGCCATCGTCGAAATCAGATTCAACTTCTGCCGGAATCGTCTGCAGGTCGAGGTCCTCCGTGTTGCGGGCGTAGATCGTCGCGTTCACTCGTCGAACGAAACGGCGCACTTCCTCCACGTGAGCGGCGGTGTGGCCCAACCGGACGGCGGGAACGGCCTCTCCTTGCTGCAATTCACGCGATGATTGATGCGTCCGTCCCCCGTTCTTCACCCAATGAATAAGCGCCACTTTCGTCTGCTTTCCGTCCGCCGAATTCACCGTCGTGAAGCCGTACTGGACTTTGGAGGCGTCGAAGTTGTCGAGGAGCTCCTCCAGTCCGTTCTCTCCCGTCTCCCCGACCTGCAGGATGTTCGAATTGCCTTCGTACTCGAAGATGGCCCTGTAAAAGTCACGAGTTAGAGGGGGGGAACAAAGCAATTCGATCGTTTGGTCGAGAAACGTCCGATTGTTTCGGCCGCCCTCTGATTAATCGCTTGGCCGATCGACCACCGGATAAAAATGCCTGCAGCCGGCTGCAAAAGACGGCTGTTGTCCACTCGGCGGTGCGGGCAGGCGGTCGAGAGGTGTCGCCCGGGATCGGCCATTCGATACGCGGGGGTTTGGCCCCATGCTGCGGGCAAACACCCGCCCTCTTCTTTCGGCCAACCCGAAGAGTTGCGTAACGAGGCGGATGTTTGCCAACAACTTCCTCGAGGACCCCCTTCCGGCCGTGGATTCCCGCGTGTTTCTCGACGCGGCCGCCACTCCCCGAAGATCGAAAGCAGAAATCATAAACGCGCACGTCACCCTCCCGCCCGCCCGCTTATCGAGGAACAAGCACAAACTGCAGGCTAAGAAAGTTGTTTCTTGCAGCTTTTCAAGGAATTTCACGAGTGGCTTCAAGGCGGACGGAAACATTCGATTGTTCACTCCTCTCCGATTCGAATCAAACGTCGAGTACTTCCGCCTTGATCGAAAGAAAACTGACCAGTGGCCGGGCTCCGCGCACACCTCGTCGAAGGCCGCTCGAAGGGCCGGCTCGTGGTTGACGAGATTGCAAGTCATGGCGATTGGAATCCACTCGAAGAAGGCGGAAGGAATGGCCGCGGCCGCGAAAAGAGTAATGAATCGAGCGAGCGCACTCGTCCACTCCGCTCGCCCCGAACTGATTTGCCCCGTCTTTCCGCCGTCCGCCTCGTGTCTTGCGGGCGGATGGCGGCTTGTGATTACGGGGAGGAGCGGAGGGAGCGGGCCCGAGGCAAAGGTGACGCCGCCGAGACGTCCGACCGCCCGCCCGCCCGACAGGCGCTCTTGATCACGATTTGAGCGGCCGGGGATTTCGAAAATCCGCTCGGCCTTTGAATCGAGAAAAGACCCTCCGTTCCCGCTCGTTTCTTTCGCTTTCGGCCGCCTCCAGGCGGTTTTCGAGTGAGTCACGGACCGCCGATCGAGTGCAGTGGATCCCATTCCGCGTATCCCTTTCGAAGTGCCGCTTTCAAGTCGTTTTCGTTTATTTCGAACGAGTGATTCAGCGAGTGAGTGTTTGGCAAAAGGTGGAGAAAAGAGGAGGAAGGGAGGAATCGTTGGCGAATGTTGGCGGGAGGATCACGGGGAGAGGAACCCGAAGGGCGGCGGGGACGAACAGAAAGACGGGCAATCAGAAGGTGGATTGGGTGGACGACGGCCGGGCCACCTGCAGGAGCACTTGGTTGCCGCTCGACTTGACCAGCGTGACGGCCGAGAGCTGCAATCCGATCGAATGAACCGCCCATTGCTTTTGTGCACTCACTTGGTCGGTGATCGCCACTCCGTTCACCGCCATGATCCGGTCGCCCACAACGAGCGACTCGGCGGCTGTGGAGCCCGGCTGTCTGCAAGGAAGGGAGGAGTGAGTGAAAAGGAGCGAAGAGATGGACGTACAGGCTGGTTATGAGTATACCTCGCTGCCGCTTGCCGATGCCCATGCCCCACTGGTGGCCGTCGTCCTTCTTCAACGAAATCAAGTGGTTCTCGCTTCCTTCCTCGTGGACGTCCAGCAGCTGGACTTCGGCCGGTTCGCTCAGGGATTTCTGCAAGCAGGTGATTGATCGAAATCGTCTATCCCTTTGCTCACCAAATCGTTGTTGCTTCCGGTAGGCCCCTCTTCGGTGACCGGCGAGAGCTCGTTCGTGGTCAGGCGGGGGACGTCTTGCGCGACGTCCGGGGCGGCCATGTAGCCGCCGCTCGAGGGTAGCGGGGCGGGCGAGGGGACTCGCCGCTCCTCGTCGCCATCGCCCGGCATCACTTTGGAGGTCGAGGGGGCGGCGGCCGTCGTGGTCGTGCCGTTGGAAACGGGCGGCTCGGTGACCGTCGGCGGGGCGCTGGCGGGCGCGGCGGTGAGGCCGCTGGTGGACGCCTGAACGTTGAGGGCGGGCGGCGGCTGGGCGCGCGGGAGTGCCGGCGAGGCGACGGCCGACGAGGGGCGAGACGCCTGGACGCGGCTGGCGGCGTCGTTCAACTTCCAGCGGCCCACTTTGATGCTCACTTTGCCCGAGATCGTCTGCAACACACGCACGCATTATTCCATCTCTTGTTCACGACAAACCTTGAGCAATGTGGCCACATCTTCCTGCATCTTGGTCGCGACGTCCTGCCCGTTCACTGAGAGGATCTGATCGCCTTGGAGCAGGCGGCCGTCCGCTTCAGCAGCGCCGCCCTTGACGATCTCGCTAATGTAGACACCCGGCTCGTTCTTGCGGCCTGCAAACAACAGACATGAACGATTGAAAGTAGAGTAGAAAAAGGAACAACGAAAGCAGAGACAACAAAAAGAAAAGAATCCTTTTGTTTGTTCGAAAATTAGAGTCACAACCACACTGACGCTTAACAAACCAATCTTACCGCAGATGGCGAACCCAAAGCCACGTCCCGGTTTCTTGTTTATTTCTACGTCGTGCATGTTGTAGAGCTGGGTGGGATCGAGCAGGCTGAGCTGCAGGTTGACGTCGCGGTAGACGAGCAGGCGGACTTTGGCGGGCGTTCGGCGGAGGATCGTGATCGCCTGGTCATGGTTGAGGCCGGAGAGCGAGGTTCCGTTCACCTGAACCACGAGTCAATAGAAAAGAGAACAAAGTGAGGATCGCACCTCGAGCACTTGATCGCCGGGCTGCAGTCGGCCGTCGGCAGCCGCCGCTCCGTCGACGAAGATCTCGTGGATGACGATCGAGCCGAGCACCGTGTCGCAGCCTGAACATTCCAGCAAAATAAACCGCTTTAATCGAACGGGAGCTCACCGCCAACTACCGACAAGCCCAGCCCCTTGCCGTCTTTGTCGATCTCGATCAGCGTCTCGATACCCGTCTCGATGGCCGTCCGTTGCTCCATTTGCCAGGATTTCTTGCGACCTGAAAGCCGCAACGTGCAGTCGGCGGGAAGATCGGCGGCCGCCGGATTGAAATCGAATTGGACGCGGCGGCTTCGGCCCGCAGAGACGGCGGCCGGCCGGCGAAAAGCGCCGGCGGACGGGCGAGCGTGAATGAAACTTGGCCGCCCGCCCGCCCGCCCGCCGCCCCTCATCGCCCGAGGGCATTCGGCGGAAAAAGACGTCCGCTCCAAGAAGTCCCCGAGATCGATAAAAAGTGGCCGGAAAGAAGCGAGCGGCGCGTCGGAATTCCACCCACTTGGCCGCCAAAGCGGTGAACCGCGCATTTGGGCCGCGAGACCGTGAGAGAGTCACGAATTGCGGGCAGGCAGCGGGATAAAAACGGGCAGTGAGTGAAATGAGTTTATTTTCGCCTCCAATTGCGCACTTCCCAAACGACCGCAATGATTAGTCGACGGGCAGGCGGGCGGGCAGAAGAGGCGCAAAGTGGCCGCCATTATCCCGTCCGTTTGGGGAATAAAACGGTGAACTCCCCACCCAAAACCGGTCCAAACACAAAGAGGCGGTCGGTTGGTGGGGTGAATGAGTGAAGGGCAGAAGGAGCCTCCAATCGACAGACAGCCGCCTTCAATCGAAAGTCAGCGGAAATTGGGGGAGCTGCGCGGGCGGCGGCGGGCGGGATGCGGAGGCCCAAACAGAACGCAAATTCGTCGAAATGCGGCGGGACGACGAAGAAGGCGGCACGGGCGAAGAAAAGCGGGCGGCTGCGGGCGACGGCCGCCGAAGAGAGCGACCGGCGGAGTCCTCAACTCAACTCGGCCACCAATTCGGTTTGTTTTGCTCCTCTGAAGGCCGCCGACCGAGTAATCACGCCGCCTCCCCTTCGCTCCATTCGCCGCCCGCCCGTCGCGTGTCCTCGCCGTCCTTCCGCCCCGAACTCCTCATTGGGCGCCCTTCCCCGCACTCACGGGCGACCGCGTCCAAGTGGCCAGGTGAGGACTGCAGCGAGCTGATCGTCTGGCTGACGTCGTGCAGCGAGGAGGGCGCGTGATTGCTGACCGGCCGGCCCAGCTTGTTGGCGGACGCGTTGTTGTTGTGCAGGTCGGCCGGGAGGCTGAGCTTCGGCGCCAATTCCGCCTGCCCACCGGCCGCATCTTCGCCCTGAAAGCACGCTGGATTAAGGGGGGAACAGGAAACAGGGATAGAAAGTTCTTTTCGTTTCTTTCCAGCGATTTGTTCCGCCTTCTGCCGCGAGCATAATTGAGCGTTCACGGGTGAATGAACGCTCTCCAGTTGCGCCGAACTTACCAATCCGATGCGGTACAAGCGATTGCTGATCTTTCGGATCATCCCCGAGCAGCCCGGAGGTCACCAGTGGGCGCCCATCGAGTGCGGAGGTCGTCGGAAGCAGAACGAGAGCATCAAAAAGAACTCCCGGAATTCGCGAGTCGCAGCGGCACGTCCACGAGCAAAGGCGGGAGGCTTTTGATTGCGATTCCCGACGGGACGCCGCCGACCGCCGACCGGAGGGCCAATCGACACGAACTTCGCCCCCCGCCTCCTCGCCGAAAGAAATTAAAAAGCGGGCAGGGCGGGGCGGAGTGCGCGTCCAACTTTCGACCGCTGACCGCGTGCTCTCGGCCTCGAGATTTGAAATTGGAAGCGATACGTGGGGATTCACCCTCTCGTCACGCGAGAGGCGGGATTTCGGCCGTCGACTTCGAGTTGGCTTCTTTTGAATCGCGGCATAATTGGGACCGTCCGCCCACTTCCGACCGCAAGGAGCCGTTCTAACCGCTTTCTTTTGTTCCGAACCGAGTGGAAGTCGGAGGAGGAAGAAGGAGCAGAGGAACGAGGATGTGCAGGGATCGCGGCCACAATCGAATGAAACGCTCGAAAGGCGCGCGAAGAACGGCGGCCCGTCCGAAAGAAGAAGCCGGAAATCGCATTTTGATTCGCGCTCGCCGAAATCCAATCTGCGAGGGGATTCGCAAGTTGGGCGGCGGGAATTAGCCGGCGGACGGGCGCCCGCCTTCCGTTCGCCTCGCAGTCGGCCGGCGGCTTCGAGCAGCCGCCGCTTCGGACGTTTCGTGCGGCGATTCACGTCACGAGTCGAGGCCGTTGAATTGAATTCGCTGTTCGCAAAGAGGAGTGCCCATTGATGAGTCCATTGAAGTCGATTGCACGACATTCGAGAACAAAACACCCGCATTGCGCATTTCTTTCGTGCAGAAAAGTCCACTTGAATGGACGGACGCTGACTTCATTGGTTGCTTGTTTGTCGTCGAGTTGTTTGATTGAATAGTGCCCACGAACCGAACTCACTTTCAGTTTGGAGACGACTGTTGTCAGCGGCGCCTCCTGCTCGTCCTCCTTCTTCTCTTCGCCCTCGCCGGACGCCGGCCGCTCTTTCGGCCGGAGGATGAGGAGCGCCAACTCGTCGCCGCCGTCGCAGCACTCGCGAATCTGAACGAACGACAATGAAGAAGGAACAAGCAAAAAGAACTCACTTTTGTGGTGGCCGTTTGATGCGACAAGCCGAAGAGCACGCGGCCGTTGATTTCGAGCAGTTCGTCGCCCACGTGCAGTGGGAGCGGAGAGGTGGATTTGATGTCCACAACGAAGCACTTCTTGTTCTCGCCGGCCAGCGACAAGCCGAGACCGTTGGGCGGAATGTTCACGAGTTTGATGAGCGTTGGTTCGCCCGGCAGACTCCCGTACTTCCGCTCGATCTTCTCTGCAATCCGAAGGAGTGATCGCTGGAATCAAACCGAGGACTCACTCTTCGTGTAGCAAAAGCGGTCCTCCTCCTCGTCGTCGCTTTCGCTCTTCGGCAGGGCGGCCGCGCTGTCCGCCTCGATCTTCCGCTTCTCGTCGCGCAGTTCGGCCGGCGACTTGGCGGCCGAAGTGGAGGGCTCGCAGGAGATGGCCGGCGGTTTCGGTTTGGCGGCCGGCTTCGGCGGCACGTCCGGACGGATGAGAACGCGGCGCTCTTCGATGCGGTCGGTCACCTCCAGCTCCATCGGCTCGGTGGCGGTCAGCGGGGCGGAGGACGTCGTTTGGACTTCTCGCCGTTGATGCACGACGATCTCCACCTTCTGTTGGTGCAACGCGCCTTCGTCCGAGCCGCTCGCGGAGGACTTTCCGAACTGAAAGAGGGCCGGATGAAGGGGGGATGACCGTCGAGTTTATGCGGCTGCCGGGCGACCGCCGAAAGCCGCTTTTTCGTCATTTGTTTTGGGCGGCGGACGTTCTTTTGACCCGCTCCCGAATTCCCACTCGTTGAAAGGAAGGAGAGGATGCCGACATTCCCATGGAAGAATTCGATTGAAAGCGGGAATCTGACGAGTTTCGCGCTAAGAGCACTCACTTTGTCCGGCGAGAACGATTGCAGCGATTGGACGACGAAGCGGACGGGATTCGTTGAGTGCTTGATCGCCTGCACGGCCTGCTCGTGGGTGGCGTTCCGTAGGTCGTGATCGCCGACCGAAACAATTCGATCGCCCATGAAGAGTTTGCCCGAACGACCGGCCGGCGACTCGGGCTGCACGCTCTTGATGAAAATGCCGCTGACGGTCGCGCCGGTACCTATTTTGGCAGAGTTCTAAATTAATTGCGATGGATGAGGCAAACCTGGGAGTCCCCCGCGTTGACTCACTTCAACCCTGCCACCCACAATTGAGATGCCTGAAGGAAGAAGACGGTTGAAGGAAAAAGGACAACCACTTACCGAAGGTTTCGTTCGGTTCTCGATTGAGGATCACGGTTCGCGCCTCTCCCCAGAAATTGGACCGCCGTTTGGTCGTTTGATTGGCGGCGCTGGACGACTCGCCGCCCGGGGCGGTGCTCGAGGTGGTCGAGTTGATCGTGTCGACGGACGGAAGGGACTTGACGGCCGTGTGTTTCTTCTTCTCGGCCGGCGGCTCCTCCCGCTTGTTGTGGACGAGGTCGCCGTTCGATGGCTTCCGTGGCATCTGGTCGGGCTCCACGATCACGGCCGTCTCGTCAATCGTCACGCTCTTCGCCGAGGTGGAGGCCGTGGGCATCATTTCGAGCGGCGGGGGCGGCGGCAGCGGCGGCGATTCGCTGCGCTCTTCGGCGGACGGCTGCGGCGTTTTCATTCGCACTCGGTTTCCCTGCAGCTTCCAAGAGTCACCCAACCGATCGATTGAATGCTCACCGTTTTGACGGGGGATTCCAGCCTGCTCGTCTGCTGCTCGCCGGATGGCCTTCGTTGCTGTAGTGCTTTGCGGAGAGCGGCGGTCGACCACTCGGGCGTTCGATAGAAGGCGTTGAGTTCGGCTGCCGCTCCTTCCAGCACGCCCTGAACAAAGCAGACGTCAGAAACGAAAAGATCGGAGTTCAGATTGGAGAGTATCGTGTACACTTTTGCAGGAGGACCGTCGTTTCATTAAATTCGACCTCCGTTCCGCCGGACGGCCGCAAACACACGACAAAAAGGACGAAAACGGCCATTCGGCGGCCGGGGGGATTGGGCGGAGAATTGATGACCTCCGGGGACCGCCGAAATGACGACCGCGATTCCTGCGGTCCGTTTCGGCGTCGCCGTTGTTGTCACAAATCGACATTTCTGCAGAGAAAAACGTCTCCTGCTCACCCGCACGAACTCCTCGGCCAACTCGTCCATCCGCCGTCTGCACTCGTCGCTTAATTGAGCCAAAGTGGTGCGCGTCAACTCGTCGGGCGGGAGGCCGACGGCCGCCGAGGTGGACGGGAGGAGACGCTCGTCGAAGGAGTCCTGCGATTGCTGGTTCCGGAGCGACATCGAGCGCGGGCTCATCGGATCTTTGCGGCCGAGAAATGGCGACTTGTAGAAACGAGGATGGACCCTGAAGACGAACAAATTGGACGAGAAATTGGCCCCCGAGCGTCCCCCCACCGCCCGCCCGCCTAAACGCGGCCAATAGAACTCCGTGGAGCGCATCAAATATGAAAATGAAGTCAAAAAACGCGAGTGGCCGGCGGGGTGTGGAGTCGGCCGTCTTCCCGCCCCAAACTCACTTCGGGGACACGTACGATTGCTGCTGCTTGGCGGCCGACGGTTCCTGTTCGCGATGGACGTGCTGCCGCCAAGTGCGCGCGTCGGCGGCCGTGATATACGCGATGCTGCAAAAAGAAGAGGAGATGTGGTGAGCGGAAGCTAATTTCCTCCACTTCTCCCGCCTGTCCCCCGCGTTGACCCCGCTGCTCTGGGCCGAAAGTGCGCATTTGGTGAGTAAAAAACGGAGTCACTAATCGCCCGCTTCCCTCGCGGTCGGCCTCATCAATCTGCCGAAAAGGAAGCAGAAGCCAGGCATGACGGACGGGAGGAAAAAAGGGCAAAAGAAGCCGTCAGGACATCCGCAAAGCCGCTAATTCGGCCGCTTGTTTCGCGAACGAGGCGGAAAGCCGTCGAGGCCTTCCGTTCTGCCACTTACGTGCACAAAGTGCCGATCAGGTTCGTTCGCTTGAGGATGGCCCGGGCCTGCGCGTTCGTGGCCCCGCGAAGGTTCTCGGTGTTCAGGCGGACGATGTAGTCGCCCACTTGGATGCGCCCGTCCCGCCCGACCGCCTTCTTCGAGCAGATGCTCTTCACGACGCAGCCGTTCAGCGATTTGTCCACGTCCGCGTCCACCACGATGCCGAGCGGGAGGGCGCCCTTCATGATTTTGATCGACCGCTCGAGGTGGGCGGGGAGCGTCTGCACGTCGTAGGACCAAGAGCCTTTCAGCGAGACCGGAGAACCGACCGGCGAAATCGACCGACTCGAGCACCTGAACACTCGACATTCCTTTCGAACACTCGCCCCACACTCACGGCGTCCAGCTGAACATCGAAACGTTGCTGCGGGGAGTGTTCGGCGACTGGGAGCCGGAGGACGGGAAGTACAACTGAAGAGAAGGCAAGCAGTGAACGAATTCTCGGGCGGCGACTTCCCAGCCCTTGATTCACTCCCGCTCGTCCCGTCTACTCACTCACCTGGGGGTTCAAACGACGATAGAGGTCCGCCCCAATCCACACTTCCTCTTGACTCGAAGTGGCCGAGACCTGAACAGGAGAAGGATTGGCAGAAGGAAGAAGGGAAGGCGAACGAAAGTGTGGGCGTCGAGATTCGAACCGTTCAGCTGGCCGTTCGAACCGCAGTGCAGCCGCTGCTTCCGTCTAGATCGCGGAGGAGGTGCCCTTGGCCAACAGCCGCTCGGATCGCGTAATGATGGGCGAGTGGTGGCCGTTTTGAAACTGAAATCAACGAGTGAAGCGAACGGAAAGCGCCAAGTTTGCAACATCCAATGGCCAAATGGGCAAGTGGACGAAAGGCGCTCAAATTGGAGGAATCAACACGCCGGCCGCCTAATCGACGGCGACATTCCGCTTCTTTTCGCCCGACCGCCGACGAAACTTCCATTTGTGGATGGGAGATTTGGGCAAAAAGAAGGTGCGGAAGAGAGCGGTTTATTTCTCACTTAGAGAACAACACACATCGGGTGGAATGCTTCATTTCCACTGGAAGGCTCACAATTTTCAGTAACGGTAGCGATAACCGAGCTGGTCAAGAAACGAGGGTTCTCGTCGGTTATGGCAAGGGGGTTCAGAGCTTTTACGCACTCGCATACTCCCGCGGGCTCCACAATGTGTTTGCAATCGCAGCCTCTACCACAGTCGTCGCAATCCTCCTTCTTCGTACACGTCTTTCCGGTGCGCTCGAGTGACACAACTCTCGCGTGCGGCGCGTAATCCTCGCCGAAGTACAAACGAGCGGCCACGACGCTCGCCATTAGGACAAGAAGAACGGAGAGAATAAGGAACTTCATGCTTCAAATCGAATCGAATCGAACGAAGTGGTGGGTTTGCCTCCGCTTATATTCGGATTGCTTCCCGGTCGTTCGACGTGGCTTTGAATATGCAAAAGGGGACTAGAAGACGTTTGCCGAGGTGTTGATTTGGGAACTTGCGCCTGTGGACAGCAAAGTCGACGTGGCCTTTTACTCCAAACGGGCAGGAATAAGAGGGCAAACGCCCAGTCGGTTGGTTTTATGGCCTTTAGATGGGTTTTGATTACGAAAAGTCCGCTCATTGATTTGGACGGTGGGCGCCTCATTTCCATGTACTTTTGGCCAAATTCGGAGCGATCGTTTGGAACGTGGAACTCGACAGCGTAAAGCGGTCTCGACACCCGCCCACCCAAAATGGAAGAATTCAACGGACGGACGGACGGCGGGCGGCCAGCGACGACCGAGTGCCGATTTGAATTCCTTTTCCGTTTTCATTTCCGCTTCAGCGACGTCTTCGAATTTGAGCGAAGCAGCAAGCGGGGGGAACAATCGAAAGCAGCGGAATGGTGAACATTCGGGTCCAAAACAAAGCGAGCGGGCGGCGGATTAACGGCCGCCCATTCGGCCGCCGCAAACCGTTCGGAACGACGTGGACGCCGAGTGCAATTCGAAACGCATCAATGGGAGGGCGGGCCGCTTTCGTATGCGCGAGCGAAGAATGCGGCTGTCAAACGGCGATAAGCGGAAAGAAGCGAAGAGAAGAGGCGGCCGGAAAGAAGAATGCCGCTCGCCGAAGTGCCGCCGATTTGTTGCCGCCCGTCGGGTCGAACGGACAGTCGGGAGTTCGCGGCCGCCCGTCCGACAGTTCGCGGCGGAGTCAAACAGAAAGCGGCGGAAATTAAGCCGCGTAATCGGATTAAAACCGTGAGCTTTCGAGCGACGAGCGAACTTCGGCTGTCTGCAGGTGTTCTTTGAGTGACGAAAGGCGGCACCCGAACGGCCAGCGGGCGGGAGGACGGCGAACGAATGGAGGTCATTAATCACTCTCGACCGACCCGTTCGCCTCCCGACTGCCGGCCGGTTTGCCTCACGCCCGTCGCCCCGTTCACACCTCCCGTCGCTCACTCCTATCTGCCCGCACTGACCTCGTTGACGGGCATCGGCTTCGCAACGCCGAGACGGACCAAACCGGGCGGGGCGGACTTGAGGACGTCGACCGCGCGTTGCAGCGAGCTGTTCGAGAGGTCCTCGGAGTTCACGAAGAGCAGCCGGTCGCCCGGAACGATCCGCCCGTCCGCTTGGGCGACGCCGCCGGGCACCAGGCTGCGCACGACGATCACCGACTCGCCGGGATGAAGAGGGTCCTGCAAACGGCAATGAAGATGGAAGAAAGCACAAGCACTCACTCGGTAGTCGATGATCGAAAAGCCCAGCCCGCGGGAGTCCTTTTCCAAACACACGACGATCGGAACGCAGTTCCAGATCGCCAACCCGCTCAGCTGCTCCAGAGATCGCGAGCGCAGTTTGCGCGCTAACTGCAACAGAAAGTAGTGAATGAAAGTTCCACAAGGATGAAACGAACCGAACGGAAGAAAGTGTTCTCGGGATCGGAGGTCGCGTTCAGCGTGAACTCGGACTTGGCCTTGAAGAGGCGGTCATCGTGAGCGGCGGCGAGAAGCGGGTAGGCGAGTGGGAGCGACTGCTGGGGCGAGGGCATGAACAAATTGAGGGCTTGAGCGGCCTTTCGGCACAAGAACAATCGAACTTCGCCGCCCTCCTCGGCCGCCGTAGTGGCCGCTTTGCCCAACTCCTGCCGAACGGTCACGTGCGACTCGGAGTAGAGGACGATCTCGTTGACCTGAACGGACACTCGATCACTCCTTTCCTCTGCTTTCCCACCTGCAGCAACTCGTCGCCCGCCTTGAGCAGCCCGCTCTTGGCGGCCGGCCCGTCCGTCCGCAGGCTCTCGATGTAGTGATGAGGGCAGAGAGAGGCGCCGTCCACGATGTCGACCGTCCCCTCCAACGCCAGCCCGAGCCCCGCGTCCTCTTCCTGGTGCTTGTCGGGCGTCAAGTCGACCTGCACGATCTCGTAGTCGTTGCCCAATCGGTTCTCCCAGTACTTCTTGTAGTCGATCAGGTTCGAACCGACGTGACTCGTCGCTTCCTGCAGCAAACAAGTGGGATGAACGGAGGCATGAACGAAGTGCTCACTTGTTCGTGCAACATCTTCAAGCAGATCCCTTGCGGCGACTCGGGATGAAAGCGGATCATCTTCAGCCTCGCCTGCAATAAGCAATAAAAGAACGAACAAAGTGGTTGTAGCTCACCTTGGGCCCGCTCTTCACGAGTGTTCGAACGGCGTCCGCGTGCCGCCGTTTCTCCAAACTGCGCCCATTGATTTCGCAGATCAAATCATTTATTTGTATGCTCTTGGAAGACAAGTGGGCACTCGAATTGGGCACCAGAGACTTCACGAACACACCGGAGATCTCTTCTGCAAGCGATCCAATGAAACGGACGGGATTAAAGCTGCGAATGGGGCGAAGCGGTCGCCACTCGGCCGACAAATTGGGGCCATCCGCGACGAATTCGTCTTCTTTTCGGCCGTCCATTCACTCGCCGAATGGGCGCGCAATTGCCGGCCGCCCGCCCACGTGCCAAACCGGCGCCCGTCGTTTCGAATTTTAAGCCCCCGACTTCGAGAAGCCGGGAGGTCGTCGACCGAAAGGGGGAAGCCGGAGGTTGACCGTTGATTCGATTTGTGCCGCGTTACGTGCGAGCGGCTTTCGAGAGCAAAAGTGCGCATCTTCGCGCCGCCCGCCCCCGATTGTCCGAAAGAAGCGGGCGGAGGGATGAACGATCATCCCGAACGAAAGGAAAGCGGAAAGAATTGGCGGGGGGCCGGCATGTGGGTGGAAGAAATTGACTCCGAACATCTCCGAATGCGCAATGGAGGAAGAAAATTGAATTCGGGGGTCCTCGGGGGACGAATCGGCGAAACGAAGGAGGAAATTAATTGCAAGAACGGCGAAGAATGCAAGAAACTTGCCCTTTTTGTGCACGTAGCCGGCGACCGTGATGCCGAGTCCCAACGAAGGATCCCGCTCCAGCTCGACTTCGATCGTCTCGTACTTGCCGGCGATCCAGTTCTCGCTGCAGAAGGTGGTCAAAGCCTGCAAACGACGGATGGACGGGGATCTTCCTAATCGCTCACCATCTCCTGCAGCGATTTGAGGGACATCGGGCGCTCGGTGGAGGGCGTCTTGGAAGGCCGCGTGCTGTTCGTCCGGCTGGCCGCCTGCCCCGACTGCTTGGACTCCGAGCTGGACGGTCGCTGTTGATTGGGGCCGTTGAGCGAGTTGGCGGACTCCTTTTTGCTCATCCCGCCGCCCTCCGCCCCGTTCTCCACCGGCGGCTCGCTGCTTGAGGGCTGCGGTGCGGGCGAGTCGGCTTCGGTGGACGGGCAACTCGCAGCCGCCGCCGCTGCTGCAGCCACCACGTGTGCTTGGATGTGTTCTTCGAGGGAGGCGGGCGTGAGGGCGGCTTTTGTGCCCATAATCCAGCGGGCTGCAAGCGGCGAGGATCACGAGCAGAACTCGAAGGCGGAGGTCATGAGAGGGCCGGGGGCATGAGACGAAATGATGAGCAGTTCACACGCAAAAAACAGCCGTCGTTCTCGTCAGCTGTCATCTCTCAAGGCAATAAAAAGCAGGGCGTTCGAAAAGAATTCATAACCGCTTAAATTTCTTCCCACTCAAACGATGCAGATAAAGGAGAACTGTCTGAAATCTCATGCCTATCGCCCAGTAATCGCTAAATCAAAATAATAGTGGACCAAGAGTAAAGCCAGTTCACGTAAACGGAAATCCGGCGAGCGCAGCGATTTGAACTGAAACCGAAGCAAGAAAAGAAGAAAGAAAGCGCTTTATTTTGCATAAAAGTCGGATGTTGAGGGCCGCGGGCACCTGCCACTCCCGTCGCCCATCAACACGCCCATTCGGGATGTTCCTCGCGGTGCGGCGGGCGGGGATTATCGCGAAACGATCAAAAAGCGGCGGCCGAATGTCAAAACGGTTGTGAGTCAAGGGCAGTGGCTGTTTTTTAAGAATCAGACGGAAAGAAGCGTCTGCTTCCTACGGACATGTCTGCGGATTAACATCAGCCGAAAGGAAGTAGTAGGCGGGAGATAAACGGTGAAACAAGTGAGTAAAACTGGGCCCAAATCCCGACTTCTTTCGGGCGCCTCTTCTTCCTTGCGCCCCCTTTCTTCTCGCCGCCGTCTATCTTTCCTTATGCCATTAGAGCTCGTCTTAAGGAGACGCCGAACTTTCTCCTTCTTCTCACTTCTTTCTTCTGCTCGTTCCGCTGGACGAACGAAGCGGCCGGCCGGCGGACTTCGCCCAACTTGGCGGGCGCCGCCGGGGCGCGAATTCGTTCGGGATTGTTGCGGGAGAAGCGGGCGCAAAGAAGCGAGAACACGCGAAACGGACGCCAATTTGCGACCGCCGGTCCACGAATTCGAGCGGATTTTTGAACGAAATTGCGGAAGTGCGAAGACGGAGGCGGGCGGACGGAAATCGTTCGGAAGCGAAGTCGCCTTCCGGTCGACCCCAACCAAAACAATAAGCTTTCCGGGCGCATCCCATGAGAACAAAGTCGCTAATGGTTGACTGCGGAGAACAAAAGACAATGCGGCCCGTTAATAAATTAAGGCGGCGGTCAAGCGGCCGCAGGAAGCGCCCGGCCAGCCGCCCGCCCAAACCGGAAGCTGAACGGGCGTGTAGCGTGTGCGTGAACACCTCGCAGAAATGCCAACGGCCCGAAAACGAGTGAGAAATCCCGAAAAGGGCTGACCGCCGAATCATTCGGGAATTCCCTAATCTGCTGGAGATTAGTCGAGAAGGGATGGCAACCCAATTGTTCCGAAAGCCCGCAATTGTCGACGACCACACGGAGGAGCAGGGGGAAAGGAAGGAGTGAACGCATCATTACGAGGACTCACATGGCGTGTCCGCAGCGTCCTGCTCGTTCAACCCAACCGGCCGGCCGACAATCAACTCGATTTGGTCTTCCGACTGCCGCAGAAGGGTGGCCACTTGCTGCGAGGACATCCCCTGGACGTTGATCCGCCCGATCTGCAGGAGGCGGTCGCCAGCTCGTAGCCGGCGGTCCTGCAATCGGTTACTTCATTCCGCTGACTCGTTCGAACGCACTTTGTCGGCAGCAGAGCCGGGGAGGATCGTCTTGATCACGACGCCCGTGGAGGCACCGCCCACAATGCCGAACCCCAGGCCGGCTGCCGGGTCGTTCGGCAGGTGGATGACCTCCACTTGAGAGAGGTCGCCGGTCAACTGAAAGGACGAGCGATTAGACGAGAACACGCAACAATTGCTTGTTTGTCCCGGCATCCGTTCCCCCAGTTGTCTCCCGCGTATTCACTTTGACCACGTATTCCACAAAAGCATCGGCGTCGAAGTTCTCGATGATCGGGGGCGGCGGGGCGATCGGCCGCACGATTCCATTGGGCACGCGGACGGGCGGGTTCGCGAACCGCACGGAGCCGCCCTCCGACTGCGCCTTTTCGGGCAGCTCGTTGACGACCGGCGGGCCCAACTGGAAGGAGACGCGCGAGGTCTTCCGCTTCGCTTTCAGCTTCGAGCTGCCGTTGATGGAAGGCGGCATCCGCTTGCTCGTGGCCGCCGTGGAGGTGGACGGCGCGTAGGGGGCGGTCGAGGTGGAGTCGTCGTCCGAAGCGATCTCCCACAGCACGCCGCCGGGCATCGAGACCGCGCCCGCCGCCGCCACCGTCGCGAAGATGGGCGCGTTGAACGGCGAGCGCGGACGGTCGGCCGTCGACTGGAGCGTCTTTTCGGCCTTTCGGCAACGCCGCCAATTTAAGAACCGCATCCTCGAACGAAAGGAGACAATTGGGATCAAAACAGCGCGATCTCGAATCAATCGATTCAACCGAACACTTCCTGCTTCAAACCCCGAACACGAGTGGCCGAAAAGAAACGAAATCCGGGAGTTCGCAAGACCAAACGCCCTTCTTTCCGCCGCAAATCCCCGAATCTCCACCGAGCGGAAGAATCGAAGAGCACGAGGGGCGGCGAAATTCACACGTTTCGGCTGGCCGCGTTCGACGAGCCTGGGAACGCGGTGAGAGGGGCGACAAATTGGCGGAAGAATCCACTAACAACCCGAAAGACACTCGCGAACAGCCGAAAACGGTCGGTGGACGCCTGCAGGCCGCGTTGTGCGTGATTCGAGTCCTCCGGGAAAAACCAGGGCGATTTTAATTGCGACTAACACGCCACCTTCCTTCGGGTGGGCGGGCGCGAATAATCACGAAATGGACTCCGAAAGCAGCGGACAAGCGGGCGGCGTTCGCGTGAATGAAGTCGGCCGACCGGCCGGCCGCCATTGTGCCGAACTCCTCCATTCGATGGGCGAATGTCGTAATGGGCGGAAATGAGGCCCGCCAGAACCGCCCGCCAAACCCACCCACCAACCGTACGGCCGGCCGGGACGGATGGGCGATTAAGTGCGCGGGCAGGAGGGCGGAACGGCGGCCGCAAGCGGAATCCCGTCGGGAGCGGCCGTCCACCCGTGCCCGCGAGGAGTACGAAAGCGGGCGAAAACAAGCGACTCGGCCGGCAATCAGCCGCCCGCCGATCGCCGAGATCGCCCGCCGGCTATCGGATTTCCCCCGGTTGCCCACTGCCCACCCACCCCGTTCCCCCTTTCGTTGGCCCCCGAACTCACCGCCATCGGATCGACCGCGTCCCTGATCACGCCGAAGACCACAGGCACGCCCAACTGGGACACGCGGATCAGGTGCGCATGGAGGAGGCGGAGGGCGCGGGCGGCGGCGGGTTGCGCACTGGTGGACGTCGAGGCATCGGCGGGCCGCCCGAGAAGATCGGACACGAGCCGACTGTTGAGCGAGACCACGTGGTCGGCCACGCGAAGGACGCCTCCAGTTCTGCAAACGAACGAGTGAGATTCTTGGTTCTCATTAATCACGAAGAGAATCGAATCCAAGCTTCCAATTGTTGTCTTAAATCGTGGAGGTGGCGGACAAAGCGGGAATAAAGCGTTTTTGGCGGCCGGAAGGGCCAAAACAAGCGAGAATTCAGCAGAAACACGAACGAAGAAACCCGAGATCCCAACGAAGCAGTCGGCGAAATGCTCGCGAATTCCCGCTCGCGCCTCCCGCAATGATCGAAATCCCGCAGAAAGCCCGAATTACGCGGTTGTTTTCCGGCAGTCACACGCGTTTCGCCTTTCGGCCGCTTGGCCGCCGCTTTCATTCGAACCGCCGAGTGCGCGAATCCGTCGACTGCGATTTGAATTCGAAGTTAATTAAAATTCGCGGCGGCCCCAAGCGGGCGACTGGCGTCGGGTGGAGAAGGAGGCGGGCGAAAGGGAAGACGCGATGGCGCAGTTGGAAACACGAATGATTGCAAGGGCGAGGGGAAGCGGTAAGAAACGAGTGGAAGAGGATGGAAGGGCGCGATGAAGATTGCAGTTAGGGACATCGGACTGTTCGGTGACGATCAATCAATGATAGTAGTTCTGAGCGCATGATACTTTTTTCGGCCTTCCCGCGAGTGTCCGCGGGTTCGCAAACGAACGGGCGGCAAACCCGCGGGGAGTCGACGGCCGCCGTCTCCGCTCGCTGACGTCCAATTTTCGTCAATTCGGGGGTCGATTGAGTCGCCGGATTGTCCGTCGACATCAAACGTCCCGTGGACGGCTGGACGGCCGGCGGGCGGACGGAAAGCTTTCGGCTCGGCGATCAAACGGCCGGCTTTCGGGCGGCGGCGATCGGCCGGAGGGCTCGCCGCCGTTTGACGACCGCAAGCCGCATGGCCGGGGGATTTTTGATGGGAAGTGAGAAGATTCGAAGGCGGTTTGTTTCGAGGCGTCTTTTCGGCTGATTGTTTTCGCTCGTTACTCATTTTCACTTCTCGCTCCTTCGGCCCGCGTCTCCGCCAATGGACCGACCGGTGGAATAAACAAAACGCTCCGCGAACAAAAAGAAACCGCAAGTAAACAGAAGTCAGACAAAAAAGAATTCATTTTTTGCGTGGATTAAAACAAGCAGACCGCAACTCCGGCCACGTTTTCCTCCTCCCCGCTGCGAGAAGCCAACCCGCTTCTTCGGCGAAAGGCGGAAAGAAAGGCGCAAGAAGGGCGACAAACGACTCGAAATTCCGCCGGTTTGCATTTCAGAAATCAGGCAGACAGAAGCAAACCGCAAAGCGTCTTCCCGCCTTTTGGCTCGTGCACTCGAGGCCCCCTTCCGCTTTCTTCGGCCCGCTTCTTCTCGCCCGCCCAAGGACGAAATTCGCTTCCTGGCAATTCGGAGGACAGCTGGACACGAAAGAAACAAAAATCCTCATTGCGTTTGTTCCCGCCAACCGAAGGCCGAAGACGGCGACCGGGCGAAGAAAAATGAGGTTTCGGCGCGCGAATCAAGCCGAACTGAACGCACAAATCGCGCGCTCATCCTCCCGAGGAGGAGCAGCAGGTGGGCGACGGGCGGCGGCTTCCGCACGCAGCGACTGTTGCCTTTTCTTTCGGCCAAGAAGCCGCAAAGAGCGGCGGCCGGCGAGAGCGGCACTTCTCGACTGTGCGCTTCCTCCTCCTCAAAAGAGGCTCGCCGAAAGGTAGGGCGGATGAAAGTGCAGAATTCCCGCAAAAAGCGCGGAATTCGGCCGTCTGACAGGTGGGGCGGCCGGCCGGCGGTCATTAGCCGCTCATTGACGACGACGACAGACACCCTGCCGTCATCCCGCACACGCACCGAACATCGAGCAGACGCCAGGCGTTCACTTGCCACATCTCGAAGAACGGAAGTGATTCCCGCACTCGAATGTTGCCACTCGGAGGTCGCCGGTCGGGCGGAGCGGCCGGAAACCGCGGGAGTTAATTAACCAAAAAGAAGACCCGAAGCATGGGGGACGGCGGGCGGGCTGCCGGTTTGGGGAATGAGTTTGTTGCTTCGAGAAGACGCGGATGAGCGAATGGCCGCAGGGCTCGAGGAGGCGTAAACGCCGATTTGGGCGGTTCGGAACGTCCTCGGCCCTCGACGAAGCGAGTGGCTGCCTTCAAGGACGTCGCCGCCAACCCGCCCGCCCGCCCAATCGGATCAAACGGCCGATGGGGGCGGGCGGCGAAAAAACATTTGGATTCCCCGCATCGAAGTGTCGAAGAAGAAGCGAGTGGCCGCCAGAGGCGTGCAGAATTGGGCGCCGAAATCGAATCAAATCCCCGTCTAAACGGCCGAACAGCCCGAAGGTGGCCGAAACCGCCGCCAATCCAATTGGGCGGGAGGATGGAGCGGGCCGGCCGTCGTCGCTTCGTCGACGGCAGCCCAGAAGACAATCGGCGAGCGAGTGGTCGAGAAACAACAGGATAACCGCAAAGAGTAATGAATCCACAAAAGAGGAATCAGTCCACAGACAACGAAGAAGAAATTAATTCCACCGAGAAGCGGAAGAAATGCTCGCCGAAACGTCGCGAATCCGCCGTCGTTTGATTTCGACGAGGCGGGCGGCCGGAATGCCGAAAATTCCGCCCGGCGGACCTGCGGAGTCGAAAAGAACGTGGACAAACAAAGCAACACGCGTGTGGCCCCTTTCGGTCCGTGGATCTGCCCGAAGAACAAAGAAAGCAGGAATGTTTGGAAGACGGCGAGCAGCACGTGGCCGAGCGGGCGTTTCACTCACTGCTTTCGGATTCCTCGCGGCCCGACGATCGCCACGTTCGTCCCGTCCTTCGCTCACGTAGAACTCGGGCAACACTTCGCTCATGTTCACCATTCCGAAGAGAAGTTTCTGCAAACAGACGGGCGGTAGGGAACTTCTCCGTGCATTCTGGCTACTTGGTGGCTGCGGATCATGTGCGCAACGAGCGGAGCGACTTCCATCCGGCACTTCTCCACCCGCTCTTGGAGCTCCAGGTGTTGGACGGCTGCAGGCAGAAGAAGAGCGTTAATTCTTGAGCATTCCCTCGTCTTTCCACTCACTCTGCCTGCTCGTCTTTGACTTCTGCCGAATTTCCTCGATGAACTGCCGGCTTTGGGGTCCGTCCGAGTGGACCAGCCGCTCCAAGCGGCTCAACCCCGCGTCCAGGTTCACATTCTGAAGGCGGAGTTCGCGCAAAACTGCACGAATTCGTTCATCGTCTGAAGCAGAGAGTAATGCGCGATGAATTAAAAGAACGAACCGGGAATTCGGCGTTCGGGCGGGCGTGGAACGGCCGACGGTCCTGCTTTCGGGCCATCGGATCGACAGCCGGACTTCGGAGATCGGCCGTTCATCTTCGCGCTGCTCACTTCTCTTCGATCATTCCCGACGAGAAATAGGCTACGATCAGGGCTATTTGATCACAAGTCTGAAAGCAACGCTCGTGATTGAACGAAACAAACTTCTGTCCTCTCTAATCCCGAAAAGTAAACGGAAAGAAGTAGAAACGGGAGGGATGGTCAGAGGAGGGGGACACGATTGGGTACTCGGCCGCCGTTTGTCGCAACCCATCGACGAGGTCCCCCGAGGGCGCGTCCAAACAAAAACCGCTCGAGGATGCGGCGAGTGGGCCGAAGACAATTCGGCCGGATGGGCGGCCACTTGTTGAACGCGACCGAAATGAATAAAACCGCCGTCCGGCCGCGAATTAGTGAGTTCGCAATCGAATTCCTTCCGTCGGAAGGAAGAAGGCGGAAGCTGGACGAACGGTTGGCCCCCGGCGAACTCCCGCAGATGTTTTTGGGGCGGCGGTAATCGACGAAGGCCGTGGGGATCGAACTGGAGGGAAGAAACTGGAATATTGCGGAGGGAAGTGGACGTTTGAAAGGCGGAAAGAAGCGACAAGCCGGCCGAGATCCTCAAAGATGCCCGCCCGTCTCACTTCTGCCGTTTGACCCCCGCCGCCTTCGAATCTCTGCAAGCGGCGGCCTCCTCGACGGAGTTATGATGAGATCTTCCTCTCGACCGGCTGCACGTGTTGCTCCTTCGAAATGGACAAGCGGGAAGGATTCCGGCACAAACGAATGGAACGATGGGCAACGGAGAAAAGCGACGACCGCCGGAAATCGAAACGGTTTGGTCGTTGCGGTCTGCGGATAAACCGAATGGATGAAAGCCGGCGGCCGGGATGGCGGGAGAAGTGGCGTTCTCATGGACGCCCCAAGTGACAAGTGGACTTTTTGACGTCTCCTTTCCGCCCGCCCTCCGCCTCTCCGTTTCGCTCGCTTCCGTTCGACTTCGAACCGTCCCTCCTTGAATGGAAGGCCGGAGAGGCGGCAATCAAGCGAACATCCCCGCACTAATGAGAACTCTTCGAGACGACGGACAGGTGTGAGGTCGCCGGCCGTCGCCTGAAATTCGATCCGCCCCCCGCAAGTGCCGACTTCCGGACGAATTTTGACGTCGGCGACTAATTCGATTTTCACCTCCGCACGAACGACGTGGAAATTCGCGTTGAACCAACGGGCATGAGCCGGGAAGCAGGAATTTGCATGAAAACAAAAGGAAACGAGAGAAATGGAGGGGTTGTCGTTGGTCAGTTGGAACTCTTGCAGTCGGCTGCTCCGCTTTCCTTTCGTTCGCTCCCGTTGCTCGTGATCTTCGAAGATGGCCGACCAGGTGCGTTCGTCTTCTCTTGACCACCCCTGCTTTCCGTTTAGAATCAATACGAAATCCCGGCGTTCGGCGTTCCGCCGCCGCCTCCAATGCAACCGCCGCCCGTCCCGAAGTCGAACAAGCCGACGAACAACAGCGGCCGGACGGACCTTCGGTTCGTTTCTTCCCTCGATTGAAGGAGGTGATCGCTGGCTACTTGCAGGTCGGTGAAGGACAACACGGACGGGATGCTGAACAGCAACAACCCGAAGCCGCCGGTCAAGAACGCGGGCGGCACGCCGAAGCCGCCCGGCGCGCACCCGTCCCCCGCCGGAGCGGCCAAGGGGGCGGGCTCGAAGACGAAGAGCGGGCAGCACAAGGTGAAGGAGTTCGGCGCGGGCGCGAGCAAGTCGGTGGAGAACGACAAGCACGCCAAAGGTGAGTGGAAGGAGCGAGTGGTCGGCTGTATTCATGGGATGTTTGCAGACAAGTTCCCGCAGGACGATAAGCCGAACTACCGCCGGGACTTTGCGATAATCGCTATCATGGTGATCGTTGCGGTGGTTAAAACGTGTGCTGGTGAGTGCCGCCTTCGCCAATCGAGTCCTCCCCCGCATTGCAGGCACCACGTTCGTCGGACTCATTTCGTTCCTCACGCACGGCCGCTTCCAGAAGTTCGCCGTTTAGCCGCCTTGTTGTTGTGTGGAATAAATCGTGATTCTTCGTACTTGTGCCCACTTCTCGCTCGCTTCTTTCGGTTCAGACGGCCGGCCGGTTCGGAGAACGACGGTCGATGGTCGCGCGTTTCGTGCGAAAAGCCGCCCGTTGTTCCCACGCCGGCGACTCGTTGGGAGGCGGGCGGTTCACGAACTTCGTCCTCGAATCCACTCGAGGCGAGCGGCTAGTGAGAGGACGAGTGAGTGGAGCGGGCGGCCGCCTTCTCGCAGCGGTGGCCAACGAAGCGGGCACGTCATTAGGCGAAATGACCTCCGAATTTCGCCCATTTGCGTTGATTGAACGTCAAGCGGGAGCAAGCGGGCGGGCGGCGAGCGGGTTGACTCAATGGTCGCCGAAAGAAACTCGGCGACCTTCCGCCTTCCTCCTTTCGGCTACTTACTCACTGCTTCCCCCTCGAAATCCCGCCTTTCGTTCGATCTCCGGCCGTCTGCTCGTCAAACGCGACCGCCGTTTGTTTCCGCATTGTTTCGATTTGACGGGAGTTCGTTGCGGTTTGTGACAAGCCGGCTCTCCGCTCTCCTTCTTTGCTCTGATTGTTCGAATTCCCTTGTTATGTTTGGAGGGTGGGAAAATGGACAAGCGGGCGGCATTTCGTTCGGTTGACGTCTTCTGCGGGACCCAACCGCCTTCCTCCACCTTCTGCCTCCTAACCGCTGATTATCACCCCTCAATTAGTCGCTTTGAAGGGAGATTCAAGGCAACATTCGGCTGTCTGCTCCTTCTTTCTTTCGTTAGAGGAGTGCACTCCTCATCACTCGCTTACCCGCAGCCCTTCGATGGACATCCGTCTGTTCAGTCGGCCTTCTGAAGAGATTTGCGGATCGAATGACGTGCACCGTTCTCGTTCTTACCGCCCGCTTACCTCCCGCTAATCCGCCGACATTTGTGCAGTCGGTCGGTGGATTTCGAAAAGCGGCCGGCCGGCTGTTGACTGCGGGGCGCAAATTAATTCGATGAACACGCGATGGAGGCCGTTTCCGACGGTCGGATGGCGTGCTTGCAGCTTTTCGAATTTGCGGCCGGAAGTCGAGAGGTTTCGATGCCGACCGTCGACAAGATTTCGGTGAAATGCGGGCAGCCATTCGAATTACCGTAATGTGGGGCGCGTTCTGCTCCGAATCGACTTCTTTTCAGTTTCTTCGAAAAGCGCGGAGTTCCTCCGACTAATCGCCTTTCAACTCCACTCATTCCTCATCTCCGCGCATCCATCATCGTTTTGAATCGACGCGCTCGAACGGACGGCCGATCGGGGCGGAACGAGCGGCCGCGCGCGCATCCCGCCGGCAATCGACGAGGTCGGCCGCGTGCAGAGCCGACGGCAGAAGGTCGGAGCGAGTAATTAGCCCCCAATGAAGCCGCAAGGAAGCCGCGAGGAGGTGCGGGAAGGCGGCTGTTTGTGCCCGCAAGGAGTGTGCCCGTGATTAGGCAAATTTCAACCACCACGTTCTTCGGCCTTGTGCCCGTCGAGGGCGCCTGTTGTCCGCCGATTTCACAGCCGCCACGCGCGCGGATTTCGGCGAAAGGTCGACCGTTTCGTGGGTTCGGCGGCCTTTCGGCGGATCGCAAGCCGCCCGCCCCCTCCGCCTTCCCGCACACGCCACTCGGAACACACGCGAGCGGAATCGGATGGCCGGCGGGTCGATTTCGATTGGCGGCCTCGGCTTTCAGTCGAGAAAGCGGTGTTTGTCCCCACTTTGCACGTCATCGGCCCACCCACCCACCCGCCTCCTCTTTCGGTCGTTCTCATGATCCAACCCGCGGCACACGTGGGGGCTTTTCGTTGTGACCAAAACGAACGGCCACCCCGCCGCGTTCTTTTTCTGTTCGAATCGAACGGAACGGGCGGCGAGACGCCGAATTGGAGTCCCGCCTTCACACTCGGCCGTCTTCTCGCCGCCGCTTCTTCCTTTTGCTCTGCGAATTACCGTCCATTTACTCGCCGCCCGCTCGCGATCGTCCGCCCGTCCCGCTTTGCGGCCGGCGGGACGTCATCTCCGCTTTTTCGTCCTCCGCGTTGACCTCACGCCCGTGACGTCCTTCTCCGTTCGAACTTCACGTGTTCAGGAATGAGCGAGGAGGCCGAGAAGCTGCAGAAGCTCGTTGTGATGCCCGAGTCGGTGGGCAGCCTGGACAAGACCGATCCACCCGACTCCCTCCGCCACCTGATCGACTTCATCAAGCAGAAGACGCAGCAGTCGATTAAGGTGAGTGTTCTCGTTTACTGAATGGAAAGAGGAGATTGCGGCCTCCGAATTGGAGCGAGTCGAGAGAAGAGCGAGCGAAGGGGATAACCGTAGTTGTGGGGCGTGTGTCATGAACAGAAAGGAGGAGGAAGCAGACGGCCATTAGGTACAAAACAGGAGAGAGTATTGCGCATTTCCGTTCGTGCGACTAGAGACAAACGAGCAAACAGCAAGAAGGAGGGCGGGGAGGAGATCAATTGGAGGAATAGGTGGAGTAGACGACGTCTGCGGGGGCGGGAGCGGCCGTCACACCGAAGAGCGTCTCCGTTTGGACGTCGGCGGTCGCGTTGAGGGCGGGGTGGGGCGGCGGCGTGGGGAATCCGCTCGCTTCTTCGTCCTCGTCCTCCCGTTCGAGCGAGGACGAGAGGACGAACGAGTCGTCCACTCGCCGTCGCCGCTTGCACGAGCGGCCCACGAAGCCCTCGTCGCACACGCACTTGGTGGCCGGCTGCATCGCCAACTCGCACTTCGTTTGGGGCGTCCGGTCGATGGCCACGCACTTGCCGTTCCCGTTGCACTTCTTCTTGGAGCACCTGCAAGAAATCATTAGAGGCTCTTGTTCTTCCAAGTTCTCACTTTTCCGCCCGCTGGATGACCGCCGAGGCGAAGGGGCCGACGGTGTTCTCCACGTAGTCGGCCATGAGCGGACAGCGCTGCTTCATGTGCTTCGAGGTGCCCCACAAAAATACGCCGTCCACCCCCAACTGCGAGGGATAGAGGAGACTGTTGCACAGGTCGGACTGAAAGCGGGCACTATAGATTGCAACCTTCTGTCCACCCACCTTTGTGTAGAAGTGTTCCTTCAAGGTCTGATTCGTCCATTCGACTTCGTACTCAATCTTCGAGTACGCGTAGATCGGAAGGCGTCTCGCGAGCTTCTGGTTGATCATTTCGGCCTGCTCGATCCACGCCTTCACGTGCATCTGCCGCTTCTCCGTCGAGTAGTCCTCGAGGTAGAAGTAGATGGGCGGCAAAAGCATGTCGGATGCGTTAAACATCCACAGCAGCTGTTCGTTGATGATCTAACGATGGAACATTTACAGACGTTCGCAATGTAAAGAACTTACCTCGTACTTTGGGTCGCACTCTGTCCGCCCGTTGTAGCCCGCCGTGTAGTCACACAGCGGAAAGTCCTGCAAGAGGGCGGATTGGAGCTGCTTGAAGCGAGAAGGACAAACCCAGAAGGCCCATCTAGCTTTGGGGCGAGTCTCTTTGGCCACTCGAATGGTCTCCAAGAAGAACTGCCTGCAACCTCTCGATGAAGGCGACCGTCTGCGAGAAGAACCCACTTTGCGTGGAAGTCGAAGAGGTAGCGAGCGAGGTAGTCGACGGACGTGTTCTTCAGTCCCGGGTACCTTTCGTAAATAAGCGACTGAGATAGTCGCTGGTACACGCGCCGGTTCGTCCAGTTGAGATCGTAGAGCGGCCTCCACGCCTCCCAGTCGATCACAGCGAACCCGTCGAAGTTCTCGTCGGGGATCGCCCGCACGATGTCTTCGCGTGTTTTGACCAAGTGGGCGGACAGATTGACCGCTTGCGGCACGCCCCCGTTCACGTTGATTTGGCACTCATTCTTCACGTCGTTTGGCCCTGCTAGGCAGTAGGGGTATAGGCCTAAATCGCTGCAATCGGGGGCAATAGAAGGGACTCTCCAGTCGACTCACGTCTCGTAAAAGATGACCATCTTGTCGCCGTAGAATCGGCGGTTCTCGTTGGCCGAAATGCCGTGCCGATCCGGCTGGACGTTCTTGCATTGGACGGACGGAATATTCCAGATGATCTGAACAGAAATAATGGAAGGAGAAGAAGAGGGAGGAAAACGAACCTCGAACGGTTTCCTCGCCTCCGCGTATCCCCAAAAGAGGAGCAGGAAGGCGCCCGCCAGCAGCATCCTGCAAGCAGGCGGATCCCTCGGTTGGAACGACCGAAACAAACGAATTGCACAAAGAAAAGAACGCGAATTGAATCGACGGAACTGCAAAAACGTAAAAGCAGGTAGAAACTGCGGCCGTTCTTTTGACTCACTTCCCGCCCGCCCGCCCGCCCACTTGTTTGTTCGCGGTGCGGGAGTGAGTAAGAAGGAGGAAGAAGAAAAGAAAACGAGGATTTCGAACGAAAACCAAAGAAATCCTACAAACTGCCCGCAACAATCACACAACAATAATCTCTCTGTTTCAGGGCGTGGAAGCGACTTCGGCCGTCAGTTTCATGGCGAACCACCTGCAGAATCGGCAGTTGGTAACGGAATTCAGCGTCTCTCTCGCCAAGTTCTACAACGAGTAAGTCCTCTTCGCTCTTGCCCCTTCCCCCTTTCTGTCTTGCAGCCTGGGAGTGACTTCAGAAACCGCGTGCACTCAGAAGCTGGAGGAGTTGGGCAAAACGGACGAAGAGATCGGTGAGTCCAGCAAGGAAAAGGCTCGAACACGCGCCTGTGATTGCAGCGGCCTTGTTGCCCGAACTGGAGGCCGCGTGGAAGGAGTGGGAGGAGTTCCTCGAGGGCGTCGACCGCGCGGTGGAGGCCGTGGCCGGACCAAACTCCCCGAAGTCCATCTCGTCGGCAGACAGTCAGCAAGAACTCTCGGCCCTTTAACTGAATGAGTGCTTGCAGACATCAAGGTGGCTACCAAGGGGAAGGGCGCCGTCCAGTCGGGCACCCTCCTCTCCTACGTCCAGAACTCGCCCTTCCAGCTGATGCTCATCGAAGTGATCTGGTCGTTCGCCCCCGTGGCCAACCACGTCCTCAGCATCTACGAGAAGCTGCCCGCCTTCCACGCACCTCAACTGCGACATCCTCCTGCTGACCAAGTCGACCGGAGGAGGCAGGAGAACAAAAGAGAAGAAAAAGAGAGCAGTCGGTCGTTCAGATGGCGGCGGATTCCTCAAGCTGGTCGGCGTGCCCTTCCGCCTCCTGCTGGACGAGCAGGAGTCCCTTTCGAGGATCCTCCAGCACCGACAGTCGGCCGTCGTGATCTCCGGCCAAAAGACGATCCATTTGGTGAGTGGAAAAGAAGGAGGGATCACAAGACGAACTACTCGACCATCTGCTGCCTTTCCTTAACTGGCGGCCGAGTGGTCACGAGTGATGACCGGCGGGCGGCTGACCGAATTCCCCCGCACTCATCAACGGCGGTTAATGAGCGGCCATTTCCGGACGCCGCTCGTAAATTTCGGCCAACTGACCGCGTGCTCGGGAGCCAAAACGTGCGCGCTTTCAAGTTCGAAGCCAAAAGGACATGCGAGGGAGGGATGAGCCAGCGACTCCAAGTGGACACTCGATTAACGCGAGAACGATTCACGAGGGAGCATTTGGGAGAGACGAGGGAGCGGGTTCAACGAGTTCACGTGCTCTTCGCTCTCCCGATTCATCACTCCGTAGACGGGCGGGCGGCCTCCATTGTCTGCGAGGAGCCGCGAGGAGTGCGCGAAGAACGGCGGAAAGCGAACACTCGCTCGTTGTTCTCGCGTTCGCCACTTCGCACGTTTTTGTTTCGAATTGCGAAGCGTTCAAGGAGGCGAATTAAAATTGAAACAAGAGGGAAGAAGAGGGTGCGAATCACGTCACGATTTCCGCTTCCAATTCGCCGTCCATCTTCCCTTCCGTTTCGCGTTTCGGAACAGAACGACTGGCGGTCTGGCGAGCGAGCGGTTACGTGAGCACCCGCTCGTCTCATCCAACGATCTGCGAGCAGTGGGATGAAGCCGGCGGTCTCCTGCTTGGCAATTCGCAGCGTGAAGTGCGCAGAGGGGTCGTAAACAACAATGCGGAAGCGGGGCGGGTACCCCCAAAGAACGAGCGGAAAAAAGAAGTGAACAAAAAGCGGGCAGAAGCCGGCGGCCGCTCGTCCGATCGGATTTGGCGGGCGGCCACTCGACGAGACTCCCGCATTCGAGCCGATCAAGGACACTCGCCGCTTGCCGTCGGCAGTGAGCCGTTTGAACACTCGGATGCTTGTGAACACGTGCATTCGTGCAGGCGCACTGGTCGACCGGTTGCGCGAGCGCGAATCCCGCGCGCATCGCCGAAACTCAACACCCGCCCGAAACAAACGAGCGGCCGCCGCGAGTCACGTGCGGAAATCCGCGAGCCGATTGGACTTCGCGCAGCCAGCGGGCGATCTCCAACGTCACGATGCCGATCGTTGCAAATCGGTTTCGCTCCCGCCCGCCTGTCGCTGCCTTTTGTTCGCTGTTTACCCACTCGCCCGCCTCCTCCACACGCAACTCGATGCAAAACACTCGGTAACCGCCGAAAGTGCTGCCTGTTTGCTGAACAAACGAGCGAGCAGCCGGTGGTCGTTGCAGGAAGGCGGCGGGAAAGTTGCCGTTCCTTCCGCCCGCTCCCGAGTTGATCCGACGGGTGAACGAGTCGATCGAAACACTCGAACACGTGAACCTCCCCGAAAGGATCCTTTATCCTTCCTTCCGGACGGAAGGAGGAAGAGAAGTTTAAATACCCGGTCGAATGCAAATATTCACGTACAAGGCGGGTATTTTCGGACGACGCCATGCGCACGACAAACAGGCGGTTTTTGTCGCCCCGAACGGGCCGATCGGAAAGTCGTAAAGCGGCGCGCAGCCCCGCCCGCCGTCCACTCCGCTTTTGGGCTGCCGGATGATCGGCGGGGCGGTCGGTCGGGCGGGCGGCGAGGTTTGTGTGCGCAAACTTCCAGAAAGAAGCGGACGTGATCGAAAGCGGAGGCCGAGATCGTAAAACCGCCTTCCCACCCGCTCAATTAAGCGAACAGTCTCGAGTAAACAAACAAACAGTCGTCCGTCTGTGCACGAACATCCCGGCCGATCAACGACCGTCCGGCGGTCCATTCGGCGATCAAACTGTTGGGCGAATTGCCAAACGAAAGCAGCGACAAAGCGAAAAGAAGTCACCTGCTAGGAGGGAACTCTGGACGTCGAAAAAGAACTTCGAAACGAAACGGGAAGTGCGCGAATTTCGTCGAAACCTCGCGATCGTTTCGCCCACTTTACGGTCGGGGCGGAAGGCGAATGTTTCGCCGTCGATTGATCACTTGAGGGTCGCTTTCTTAACGAGCAGTCGGCCGAACGGTTCGTTCACTTGTTCCTTCTTTGCAGTTGGCCGAAATCTCCTCCACTGGGGCCACACTCGACGAGAAGTCGGGCTTCGACAAGAACGGCGGCGTGTGTCTTCTGGATCACGCGGGCAACGTGCTCTACAGCTTTCGCTGCTGATGCCGCCGAGGCCAAAGACGCCCAGTGGCCGCCTGTCGAGTCACTTCTGGCCGAGGTCTGCACTTGCTTCTTCTTGCTTCTCATCCGTCTTTTGCTTGCAGGTGGAGAAGAACAGGAAGACGGACGAGAACGCGATTAAGCAGACGACCGTCGAGAACGGGAAGCCCGTCGAATCGAAGGACACGAACGTGACGGTCGGCAAGCGGCGATGTTGCGCCATCATGTGAAGCCGCCCTCTCCTTTCATCCCTCTTCTTCCAATCAACACTCTCGGATTCTACCTTTGATCTCTACTTTTTTGTGAATAAACGGTCTCTTCGGATGACTCACGCTCGTCGTTTGTTTGTTGAAAAGGCGAACCTTTTCCTTGCGGGCGAAAACCGGATGACCTTGAACGCTTTCCGTCACCTTTTGCCCTCGCTTCTCGCACTCCAATAGAGAAGGCGGGTGGGAATGCGGGAATTTGAAGCTACCGTACGGCCGTAGGGGTTGTTTACACAAGCCGGCCGTCTTTCGAACATCTGCCGTTCGACTTCCCGTTCCCAGGGATGTTTTCTCCTTTTCGCCGCGAATCGCCGCCCTTTTCCCACCGACGATGCGCAGAGGGCCGACCGGCAAATGGCCGCCGATTGGCGTGTTTTGATTCACAGGGCGGATCCGCTCCGCGGCAAATGGCCGAAACGAATGGGAAGACCGCCCTTCTTTGCGGGGCGCCCATCACTTCGCACGGGCGGGCAGCTGGGCGACCGGCGGGCGAACGCTCCCGCTTTCTCTCCGCTTTCGCCCGCACGCCCAGCGGTCGCCGTCCGCTCCGCCCGCTCGCTCGTTGCCACTCGGCAACCAACGAGCGGTTTCACAACTTGCGGGTGGAATTCGTCAACATTTTTGCTCATTTTGCTGGGGATTTCGAAAGATGCTCGCTTGGACGTTCTCTCCTTTCTGCGGTTGGGTATCGAACGGGTGTGTTTGCCCTTGGAATGCGCTCCGCTGTTTGTTGGGGTTAGCAGGACGGCTCGTTCCGTTGCGAAATTTCGCGATAAACCCAAGGCGATGCGGGGAACGTAGGGCGTGGCGGCCATTCGGTGCGGGGATTTCGAAATAAGGCGGCAGGCATCAGCATGATGTCCGCCTTCTCGCCGCTCGCGTACTTAAGCGAGCACTCGCCCGTCCACTTCCTTCTCATTTCTTCCCGTTTGCAGCCACCCACTCCACCACCCAACCGAACGGAAGAAATGGACGGTCTCGCGGAGGTCATTGGACGTCTCGCCCAGCTGTTCGTCGGCGCCCCCGACGTCCCCGAGCAGCCGGCGGCCGGCGGCGACGCGATGGAGTTCGAGGTCGTGCCGCCCGGCCAGCAGATCCAAGTGCGCGACGATCAGGTGGGTGCGAGCGGAAATCTCATTGATCGTGGGTTCATTTCTTCTCGTTGCAGGTCCAAAACAACGCCGGCGGCTTCGTCTTCCAAGTGAGCGACGAGACGCGCGTCCGCCGCTTCCTGATCCTCGGCTGCGAGTCCGGCACGTACTACGTGAACAAAGATGAGCTCAAGACCGAGAACGCGGCGGCCCTCGTCCAGCTGATCGAGAGCGGCAAGGGCGACATGGTGAGTGGGCATGAGCGACTTGGGAGCCCATTCTTTAGCACACTTTCTAACCACGCGTTTGCAGGTGCTCCGCGAGATCCACGACGTGACGTCGGCGAACCGCGCGCCCAAACGCGACCAGGCGATCTACGCGCTCGCCCTCTGCGCCCGCCTGAACTTCTCGCTGGACGGCGCAGACGAGAAGCAGAAGGCGGAGTACCGCGCGGAGCTGCAGAAGGCCGCCTTCCGCCTGCTGCCGGTCGTCGTCCGCATCCCGACCGACCTGTTCGCCTTCCTCGGCCATTGCGAGAAGATCTCGCTGGAGCACGGAAAGGCGACCGGGTGGGGTGAGTTCCTCTTGCTGCTCGAGTCCTATTCAACTGCCTTGCAGGCCGCATGATGCGCAAGGTCGTCGAGCAGTGGTACCTGAGCAAGCCGCCGAAGCACCTCGCCCTCCAAATGACGAAGTACAAGAACCGCCAGGGCTACACGCACCGCGATGCGCTCCGTCTCTGCCACGCCGACCCGCACCACGCGTCGGATGAGGACCGCGTCTTCTACGATGCGCTCTTCTACTACGCGACCCAAGGCAAGCTGGACGAGAAGCTGCAGAAGAAGCTGGAGGACTACGGCGACGAGAAAGCGGCCGTCGTGCGCCAGCTCGGACGTCTGGAAGTTCCTCGAGGCGGTCGAGGAGGCGGCCAAGCTGAAGCCGGAGAACGCGGAGCGCTGCGCGGAGCTCATCCGCGAGTTCGGTGAGCACTTCCTCCTTCCCATTCCCCTCATTCATCTCGTGTGTTCAGGCCTCGTCCGCGAGCACGTGCCGACCGAACTGCTCAACGACGCGACCGTCTGGAAGGCGCTGCTCGAGAACATGCCCTTGATCGCCATGATCCGCAACCTCGGCAAACTCTCGGCGCTCGGCCTCATCGACGGACGCGACCCGCAGAACGAGCAGTACGTGGACAAGGTCTGCGGCGACCTGCTGAACGAGCAGAAGCTGAAGAAGACGGGCGTCCACCCGATGGCCATCCTGCTCGCCCTCGGCGTCTACAAGGCGGGCAAATCGCTCCTCGGCAAGCAGACGTTCACCTCCAACCCGCGCGTGGTCGACGCGCTTGACCAAGCGTTCACACTCTGCCAAAAATCAAAAATAAATTTCTTTCCTTTAGTTCGCCAACGTGAAGCCGACGGGCAAGCGTTTCTGCGTGGCGCTCGACGTGTCGGGTGAGTCTCCTGCTCGCTGTCCACTCCTCATTCCTTCCTTGCAGGATCGATGAGCTGCCAAATTGCCGGAACATTGCTCTCGTGCCGCGAGGGCGCGATTGGCCTCGCGCTCGTCACCCACCGCGTGGAGGAGAACGTCGAGGTTGTCGCCTTCTGCGGTCACCTCACCGAAATCCACCTGGACAAGGACACGACCTTCGCTCAGTTCCACGACAAGATCTACAACCTCTCGTTTGGCACTACCGACTGCTCGTTGCCCATGATCTGGGCCAAGCAGAACAAGAAGGAGTTCGACGTCTTCATCGTAAGTTTCTCCACCCTTCATCACGCACTCATTTCTTCTGCTGCAGCTGATGACCGACAACGAAACGTACAAATTTTAATGACAACGGGTCAAACACGAGTTTGGTCCCGCAGCAACAAGTCCGGTGATTTGGCGAAGAGTTCCTGCGTCTTTACGCCAATCGCGTTGACCTTTTGCAGCGGGACTCCATTCGCGTTTGACCCGTTGACAATAATTTTGAAACACCAGGTATTACGGGCAACGTTCATCCCTTCACGGCTCTGCGCGACTACCGCGAGGCCTCCGGAATTGCGGACGCGAAACTCGTTGTGGTCGCCATGGCGGCCACCCAATTCACGATCGCTGGTTAGTTTTACATCCGGAAACAGAAGGGGAAGTGGGCGAGAAGGGCACATGCATTGCCCACAACTCTCTTCCCTCGTTTTCCGTTCCGCTTCCGTCCCGTTTCCCATTGCTAATAACTGAACTTGCAGACCCCACGGACCCCGGAATGCTGGACGTCGTGGGCTTCGACAGCAGCTCCCCGCAGCTGATCTCCGAGTTCGTGCTCGGCCGCGTCTAACCGACTGCCACTTGTTGAGATTCTCGTTGATTTGAACGTTGTTTGTTGTTTCCGAAGGCTCCAATCCGTTGTTTGTTTTGTAAAGTTGTTTAAACTAATAAATTAACTTAATTTTGTCACTGGAGGTCGACAGAAGAGTATGATGAAACGAATGAACCCCTCTGCCGTTCATCTCACGGGCTAATTTTAGTCGTCTTGCTTGACATTTGCGATTAGTGGATTCAGTTCCATTCGTTGCGCGTCTGTCGTCGAACGAGTTGGTCGAAAGTGTGGGGTTTGTTTCGAATGCGGCGTGTGGATTTTGATCGCGAAATGTCGCGAATTGTCGGCGGTCGGGCCGGTCTCTCGTTTGCAGCAAAAAAGCCGCCGCCCGGAGCGAAACACGCGACGGCCGGCCGGGGCGGGGCAGCGAGAACTCGGCGGTCGGGCGGCCGTGAGCGTCGACCCGCGAGCACACGCACTCCCTCCCTCCCGCTGCAGGCAGGCCGCTCTCTGCGTCTCCCGCTCGGAGGTCGCCGACCGCCCCCCTTTTGCCAAACACACCATTTTTTCAACAAAAAAGACCTCCGTTCGTTTCCACGGCTTTGTTTTTAGTTCGCTTGAATTCGAAGGATGAATGGAGAGCGATTTGTGAGGATCCCATGCTCGATTACTCGATTCATTCTGTTCGTTTGAACTCCCGAGTGTGTTTTGATCGAAGTTCGCCTTTCAACCTCCGATTCCTGCTGTTTACTCGTCGGTTCGCCGCTCAAACTCGCCGCTTTCTTCCACTCGCCGCCCGAACGAGACGATCGATGGGCGAAAACACGTGGGGCGATCGGCGGGTTGATTGCCGCCCGCGCGAAGGACGGGCGGCTGTTTTCGGCTGCCGCCTGATTGCCGTCCAGCCAGCCGCTTATTCCTCTCGTTTGCAAGCGGCATGCGGGCGTTGTTTGAAACATCTTGGAGCAACGAGGAGGCCGCATTTCGGGAGTAATTCGGCGGAACGGAAGGCGGCGATTTCACGGACCGACGGCAGACGAACGGCGCCGGTCGGGAGGTGCCCGTTGAGTGCTCATTGCACCCCCTTCGCTTCTTCTCGTTCTGTGCATTCGTTTGCAGTCGGCTGCCCGGGTTCATGGAGGGCTGGGCAACAATCCCGCGTTCTATAGTTTCCAGCCATCTTGCGGGAAATCTCCTCGTCATCCACTTGTTTTGCCCACTTTCCGCACGTTCGGGGCTTCTTTCCGCTAAAATCGCGATTAATCTCGTGCATTTTAATCAAGCAGAAAGAAGAAAAGGAGGCTGGAGTGCGGGGAGCAAGAATGTGGTCGAACGGTCGAGGCGGTAAATCGACACTCTCGTTTTATCGCGAGTGGGCGGCCGGGCAGACGGACGAGCGGGCGAGCGGGTTGATCGTTGGGAACAGTCGGATGAGCACGCTGAACTCCAAAACGAAGTCTTCGCTCCGCTTTCCCTTTGCGTCGTTCCAAGAAGAAGCGGCCGCCTCGGAGTTCGCGGACACGTGCCGCACGTGCCCTTCACGAGACTCGCTGGTCTGCCGACGGATTTGTTTGTACGTGGTTTCTCTATTTGGATCCTCCGGCTACTTGTTTTCGCCTGAATCATTCTTCTTCGAATGGAGGACAAAGCGGCAGCAAGGTCCAATTGGAAAACGAGAGACCTCCCCATCTTTGGGGTGCCTTTTTCGTTCTTTTTATCTCCACTTGCGCCTTCCGCGTTCACTGCAAAACATTCGAGTGCGAAGGGCGCTAATTAGAGCACAAATGTCCATTCTTTTCGTATTTCGCTGGATTCGTAACAACCACTCTCAACAAGTCTCAGCAGAGGCCCACCAGTTTATTCGATTGTCAGGCGAGCACTGGGTACGGATTGCATTCGATTCCTGC
Source organism: Aphelenchoides fujianensis (assembly GCA_024699865.1). Classification (NCBI taxonomy): domain Eukaryota; kingdom Metazoa; phylum Nematoda; class Chromadorea; order Rhabditida; family Aphelenchoididae; genus Aphelenchoides; species Aphelenchoides fujianensis. Next base: position 444,678 of record JAMPIO010000060.1, on the reverse strand, counting down.
ATTACAAGAAAGCGGCAGGTGTTTTTGGGGTTCGCGGAACATTTTTTCTCGACTAACCGCCCGCTACTTTGCAAAGGCGAAAGGGCGGGCGCGTGATCGCGTGTTGCTCCCGACGAAAGCTGCTCGCCGTTTGTCGGGTGCTCCCGACGGCATTCGGGGGTTCGCGGAACGCCTCGTGCCGAAACGCCCGCAAAGTCATCGTTTCAGATTGATTGGATTGCCGACGGGGGAGTGGGCGGTGACCTCGCGAACAAAATGACGTCCAGTGTGGTCGGAGGTCAACAGAAGGGTGAGTAGTTTGATCGAATTGATCGCTTCCACTCGGTCGTCTGCCAAAACGATCTGCTCTCTGTCTTGTTGCGGGGTGTTTGCTCCCAAAAGTGCGCTCTCGTCTTCGAAGCAACGCTTCGCGGTTCACTCGTGCTGCGGACGGGCGAGCAGTCGCGGGCGGGGCGGAGCTTGCGGGAAACCCTTCGCTCGCTCGCTCGAATGCCGGGTGTTTATATTCGAGATCGTCGCCTCCACTCTCCGCATCCCTCGACTTCATTCCTCGTGCTTTCAGAAGTGCTCGGCCAGTGCCTTATTTGCGGAGAAGACAGTTTCGGCAAGCACTACGGTTGTCCGCTAGCGTGCCTCGGCTGCAAGACATTCTTCCGCCGGGCCGTGATCCACAAGCAGGACACGCTGTGCAAGAAGCCGGGCGTCTGTGTGGGCGAAACTTCCGCTCGTCGATTGTGCCGCTCGTGTCGCTACAAGTGGGTTCTTCCTTCTTGCTTTCTCTCTTTCAATCCAATGGAATTGCAGGAAGTGCTTAGAGATGGGAATGGTCGAGGACGCGCTCCAGCCTCGACGAGACGTGATCGGAAGGAGACGGCGGCCGGTCGTCCAACAACAGCAAACCGCTCCAATGGAGCCTTTCCTCGCTGCGGACGCGGCCTCCACTTCAAACTCCAGCCTGCCTTCTGAACCGATCGATTCGGACAACGAGCTGCTCGATCTGATCGCCAACCTGACCGAAAAAGACATCCTAATCAGAGAACGGAAGTTCGCGCTCATTCGTTCTCGAATGGAGGCCAAACGGCTCGCCGATCTCATCAAGGACGGGAAGGAGACGGTGAGTGGCTTGACAAATGGGAGCGAGCTCACTGTTTCCTTGCAGTCCAATCAAGAACGCCAGCTGAACATCATGCTGGGCTCGGACATTGCCAGCAGCACGGAGTTCGAGTTCTTCGTTCTGCTGGAGTGGGTACCAAACGATCCCATGCTTCGTCTCGCTGCCCATCGGCGACCGCCTCACGCTCCTCAAGAAGTACGCCATCTTTCAGCCTTTTTCCCCTTATTTTTTTTCCTTACCACTACCTCGAGCACGGCTACTACACGGCACAGAAGGACGTGGATGATGTTTGGCTGATTTCCAACGGGACCTGTATGCCTCGTTCCGTGGAGTGCTTGCCCCAGGAATCCGCAGCGGCCGTCGCCCCCGACCGCAAGTGGCGACAGCAGAAGCTCTACCAAGAGATGACCGACCGCTGCATCGACGAGGTCGTTTTGCCCCTACGCCGCTTGAACCTCCTGCCCGAAGAGCTCGTGTGCTTGAAGATCATCATGCTCTTCCACTCCTACTCCAATCACGGTTCGTTCTTCTTCTTCCATTCCCTCTGATGACTGTTTATTTTAGACGACGCCTCTCCGGACATCACGGACGAGAGCCGACACGCCATCTGGGAGTTCAAAAACCGCACGGTCACGGCTCTCTTTCACCACTATCGCAAGATCGGCTATACAAACTACGAGGAGCGATTCGGCAACGTCGTTCTCACGATCTCGGGTTTCGTGTCTGCAGCGGGAGCAATGCTGGAGAGCTATCAAGGTTCGCGGCCACTCCTTCATTCATTCAATTGATTTCGCTTCAGTGATGCGAGTGTTCGGTATCGTGCCGTTCGATCGCATCTCAGAGCAACTCCTCTTCGATATGTCCGAGTGAACGGCCGTCTTCGCACTTCGTTCTGTTCACGTTTATACTCGCTTGGAATTTCGCTTTTGTTCGAAATAAACCGAATGGTCGGCTAGTGCGGCGGGCTGGCGGGTTGCCACGATCCACGCGCCGAACGAGCGAACGAGACGGTCGGCCTCCAAGACGACCGGCCGGCAGAACGAAAACAACGAGAAGATAAAAAGAAGAAAGGAACGTTGAAAGAAGCGGAAGACACGTATACACTCGTATTCCCAACTACCTCACTCGCCATCCACTGCCTCGTTCCACTTGCTACTCCGAAGAAATGTCCCGAATTTCGTTCGACGTGGTCGAGGTCTCCGGAAAGCCGCGCGACGCGATCCCCCTTCGGTTTCTGAGCGGAGAGCCGTGGATTTCCGCTCCGTAAGTTCCGAACGAACAGTAGGGAATGAAGAGGAGAATTGAAGCAATTGTAACTACCCGCAAGTATTGATCATCCGATTGTCTCAACCGTCTCACGTCTCATCGATCGAACTGTTGATCCACCGAAAGTTCATCCCCAGCCGGATGGACCTCTACGCCGCCGCCTCCAAACTGAACGCCATCCCGCCCCTTCACCAGTTCGTTTTGCTTGGGTACGTGTCCTCTCCGTCAACCCATTCCGTTATTTACTTTTTGCAGGGACATCAAATTCCGCGAGAAGAAGGCGGACACCGGACGGCACGAGTTGAAGACGATTTTCGTCGACACGAACGCCACGTTCCTCCGATTCGCGTTCGGTCGGAACTACCGGGCGGCCTCGAATTCTCGCAATCAAATCGGAATCGTCGAGTTGAACGTCTTCGGCGACTCGACCGCCACCTTCGACCGGACGGCGTCGACGGTCAGCATCTTCCGACCGCGGGGCGCGTCGAGGCGCTCCGACCTCTCCACAACGAAGTCCTCCCTTGTCGTCCACGAGCATCTGGCGGATGGCCAGTCGCGGGAGCACTCGCTCGACCAGTCGGTAGGCAGAACAAGAAATGCAAGCGAGCAATCAGGAGTTTTCTTTCCGCTCGTCGAGTTCGGGCTCCAAAAGCACGGCGACCGTCGAGCTGCGTGCGGCTCTGCAAGCGGGCGGTCGAAACGAAAAGGCAGGCGGCCGACGACGAGAATTTCGCGTTGGCCAAAGCCGCCCAACGGGCTCAAGTGCAGCTGGAGCTCGTCTTGAAGCAGATTCGAGATGCCGAGCGGACGAAACGAAAAGCCGTAGACGATGACGATTTCGACCGAGCCCAGAGGTACTCCAACTATTGGTTGTTCTTCCAACACACGTTTCGCTTTGAGTCTGACCGATCAAATCCGCACGCTGCGGGAGAACGCGATGCAGCAAGTGGACAGCCGCTTCTTCGTCGCAGCCGTTCCGGTAGGTTCTTTCGAACATCTCCGCCTTTTTTCATTCCTGATGCCCAGAGCGATCCCCGCCCGGCCACAAGTCAAACGGTGAAGACGAGTGTGTCCGCAAAGTCGAACGGGACGTCGGCAAGCAGCGTTCTTCGGCGCTTCCAAGACGGGCGCCTCAAAATTGACTCGCCGCTGCCGGCCGACGCGCAGCCCGCCCCCACCTTCCGGCCGATACGTGAGTTTCGGGGAGAACGAAAAGGTTCGAGTGCATGGATTGCAGCGTTGACGCCGTCGGATGTGAGCGAGTACCCGAAGGCGAGTCGATTGAGCCCGTCGGTGGCCGAGGGATCACTCCCGCCTCCCTCGCCCGCAAGTGGAAGCATTGCGTTGAGTGCGGGTGGATCGGCAGTCTCTCGACCCTCTGCATCCCCGCACTCTCCATCCATCGCTCCATCAGTCGCTCCATCGGGGGCTCCATCTGGTACTCCTTCGAGCATGTCGATCACAACTCCTTCGATCGTGAGTCGGGGATCGACCGTCTGCTCTCGCCCGACGCCCCCGCTGCCTCCGTTGCCTCCCGACTTGCGACTGCCGATCCTGCCGGACTCGCGCCTGCCGAACGTCCGCCGTCTATCCGATCCAACCGTTTATCGCACCGATCAGCAAGACGAAAAGAACTCGACGAGCAGCAGTTTGGGCTCCCGCCTCTCCGCCCTCTTTAGCCGGTCGGCCGACCGTCCTACCGGTAGAGTGGAGAACAAACGAGTCGTCTTGCCGCCACCTCCGCAACCTCCCAGCTCGCAATCGGTTTCTCGAGAAGGAGAACCAGGTGGTTGGCGGGGCGAGAAGAAAGTGAACACGACTGATCGCACATGTCCACTCCATGATTTCTCTTCGTTCAGGAGATCGCCCCCGATAGACGAGAACGGCGAGGAATCAATCACTCTGGAAGCTCTGCTGGAAACCTTGCCAGCCACTGATCGCCCACTAGTCACTCTCGCAGCAGACAACTTTGGACTGGAGGCCGTAAGTTCACTCCTTTAACTCATTTTCACCATCCCTTTGAAGGTGGCCAACGTGTACTCGCGCAATTGGGAGGAACGGCAGAAAGGCTACCGGCAGATCCAAGAGTTCCTCACCAATCAGAATCCTTCCAAGCAGAAAGCGAGGGACATCGTGAAGGCAGTGGAGCCGCTCGTCGTGCGCGGCCTTTCGGACAAGCTCTTCAACGTCTACGCGGCCGCTTTGGGGCTGCTGAAGACTCTCATCACGCACTTCATCGTGATCCACGCGCTCGTGGAGGGCGACGGGCCGCGGCTGGTCAATGCCACGTACGATCTTCTTATTAGGTGAGCGGAGGGAGGGCTGGCGCACTTGCTACTCCTTCTTTTCAGTCGAACGGGAGACACCGTAGACAAACGATTCTCCTCTTCCACCTTCTCGGCCGTCCAGGAGTTGCTCCAAGGCGACACGAGGGTGAGCAGTAACGACAAGAATAAATCCAGAGCGTGCTCATTCAGGTCTCAAATGCGTACATGACGAAGTTCATGCTCCCGTTCGACGCCAAACACTCGGTTCGTTGCGATCGGGGGAAGGCGAAGATCGTGGTCGATGGGACTGCCGCGCTCTACACGCTGCGACTGCCGTTCGTTAGCTTCCTTCTCTCATCCCATTTGTTATCGATTGAAGAGCGCTGACGGTCAAGAAGACGTGTGAATTCGCCCTGCTTTGTTTGAACCACACGGACGCCAAGGTCCGGGACTACGGCCGCAAACTCGTGGTCTTCGTCTACGAGCGGGAGAATCGGGACGAAGTCCGAATGAACCTTCCGCGAAGGACTCAAGCGACGAAGAATTACGCCCTCCGCAACCTGCTGAACGACCTGGACGCGATCGACGAGCGGCTGGGCGGCGGCGGAGCGAACCTGCAGCTCGGCCAACTGCCGTAAGCTGTGGAGAAGAAGAAGGAAAACAATCGTGTCCTGATTGCAGCGATAGAAACGACCGAAACGGGAACGACACGCCACAAAGCAAAGGAAACGGCGGAAGTCGCGGGACGCGCCAATCGGACCAGTAGTTCGAGTAAGCGCGCAGTCTCTCGAATACTTCTCTTCATTGCTCTGCTTTTAGCTCGCTCTCCTACTCGCTTGAGTCGTGATCGGAGTCGGCCGGAACCACGAGCTGTTCGAATCATCAGCGACAAGCCGGAGGACGCGGACGATCCCATCGACTACACGCAGTGAGTTCTTTCGCTTGCGCAGTTGGAAAAGTAGGCGCGCGATCTCGCTGCTTTTCGTTCTGCCGATTTCTCCGCTCCCACTTCTCATTTCTGTCTTTTCGCAGGCCCGAGGGAATCGGCAGCACGATCCGCAGCGACGATCCCGACTTCTCGACCGCCCTCCGTTCGATTCTTGCGGCCGCCGGGCGGTCGGCCACCAGTTCTCTGAGCAAACTCTTCTCATGATGGAAATAGGAATAAATGGATTGAACCCTCGTGTTGTTTAGAGTGTGCATGTACTGCGGCCAGTTGTCACCGAAATTCAACCTTGCGGGCTTGGAGCAACATTACGAGAAGGACTGCGCAATGCTAACAACCTGCCCGAGCTGTTCGGAAGTCGTAGAAACTCGATACCTCAGCGAACACGAGTTGTTTGAATGCGAGAAGCGGCTGAACTTCAAGCAGTGCGAGCGGTGCCAACAAGCCGTGGTTGCCGACTTGTACGCAAGGCACAAGACGTCAAAGAAGTGCAAATGTGAGTGGACGGAAGGAGGAATCAAGAGAATGCTTGTGTTCAGTGCTGCCGGCCGATGGATCCGTTGGGAGATGCCCGCTGTGCTCGGAGGACGTGCTCCCGAACAACGACCTCGGCTGGAGGACCCACCTGATGTCCGAATGCCCATCCAACCCCCGACTCAAACGACGCAAGAAGAAGCCGAAGGCGGCGGCGAAATGATGACAATTCCCCCCACTTTTGTTCCAATCGGATTACGAGCAGCAGAATGAAGAAACACCCGCTCGAGTGGTCTCCTTTTTCGTCGTTTTGTTCCCCTTTTGTGCCTCTGCTCTCGATAGCCGGATGATAAGCGGCAGTCGAACGTGTTGTGCACGTTTTGTAGTGAAGAACTCGAAAGATCGACCGAAACGGTCCGCTTTGTTTGAGCTCGCCGCCCAAACATCCGCCGAGGCAGACGGGCGAGCGGGCAGTGGCCAGACGGGGCGCTCGCTTTCGCTTTCTTCCCGCCCGCGCGCTCTTTCTTGCACTCGTCGCGGTCGGCGGGCTTTCGGCGGCCGCGACCTTCGCGCCGCTTTTTGGACGAGCGAACGTCCCCGCTTTCGTCACTCCTTTCGATTCGCGTCTTTGTTTCCCGTTCGATGGGGGGATTGCGGGAGATGAGGTAAGCGGTTGGACGATAAGAAGACTTCTTTTGGACCAAACATCGCCGTGATGACAAACCCGCGATTATTCAAAGCTGTGCCCTCGTTTGCACCCGCCGCGGAGATGTACCGGCCCGTATTCTCTGCTTTCTGCTTGGAGTTTGTGGCCGGCCGGGCGGCGAGTGGCATTTGCGGCCGACGCGGGCGGCCGACCGGCGGGGGATTCGAACGAGCAGACGGCCGCTCGGTTCACGTTCGCCCGCCGTCTGCCCGCCGATTTCGACGGCCGAACGGGCGGAAAACGGAGGGCGGCCGGTGATAAACGGCTTGCTGATTTCTGCTCTCCATTGATTGTGGCGAGCAAGCGGGTCGTCTGTTCGATTTATTCAAATCCCGCGTCCTTCTCTCCGCCGCTCGTCCGTGATTGCGGGAGTTCGGGCGTGCGGCAGGTGGAAATTCGGGTGACAGTCGGGCTTCACGGCACGTCGGTTGCCAACGACGACCGGCGGGCTACAAAACGGCCGAGTGTTCCCGAATTCGTCCTTGCGAAGGCCCGTTTTGTACGTGGGAAGCCGGAGATCGGCCGAGTTCTTTCGGTCGGGCGGTCCAAGTGCACGTCCACCGTGTTCTTTTGGACCGTCATCGTCCCCAAATAGCTTTCCGTGTGTTTCCCAGTTCCGTTTGTTTATTCTTCCTCACTTGTTTTGATTGGAGCAGCGGGAACTCCGCAATCTGCCGCCGATCCTCCCGGCCGGCCGCCTCGCTTGTCGACCGCAAAGTGGGCAAAAAGGCGAACAAAAGCGAGTGATAACTGCCGCGAGTCCCCTGTATTTTGTGCACGTCCAAGTGGAGACTACGCGGCGGCCCGAAAGAAGCGACCAGCCAGCGGATCCACTCGGCCGGCTCTCCGATTTGTTTGCGGCGGCCGCCCGCTCAATTTGCCCCCCGACTTCCCGCTTTCCGTTCCGAACGGCCGAAAAGGAGTGGGTTTTCCACGGGAAGAAGCCTCTCGTCCGAATGACCGCTCGCTTCTCTCTTCTTTTGTGTTCCTCCCGCCGTTTATCGCCGTCCATTCGCTTCCTTCCGCTTTCTCCCGCTTTTGTCCGACGTCTGTCTGGTCGATCGGCCGCTCGGATTGCGAAAGCGGGGATCTTCGGGCGGCTTTCCGTTCGGCGAGGCGAACGGCGATCTTTTGGACCCTCCAACGAATTTCTTTCGCAACTCAACGCGTCAACGGGCGAATCGCCACAAACTCGAAACTGATTGCCGGCGGGAATAAAAGCGGGAATCTCCATAATCGATGGAGGCCGCGAATCGCAAGAATGACGACCGTTTTTCATCCGCCGTCCAGCACTTTGTTGTCGATCATTCGGATTCGTGCGTGGACGTGGCAAACCTCCCGACTATTTCTCGTCTGTTGCGTTTAGTTTTCGTGTCCGCATCGCTCGTGTCGTTCGTTATAGAATAGCTGCGGTGTTCCGTTCGTTCGTTTATCCTGCTTGCTTTCAGCTCAATCGGAAGCGGGTTCTTGGCGTCGCGGGAGTAGAGCGAGCTTCTTCGCACTCACTTCTTCCATCCGGTCCTCTCTTTCGTGGATCAAGGCCGTCTGATCTCGTCGAGCGGCCTCCCAGCGGCCATGGCGGGCGATCACGACGCAATGGACCGCTTTTGCGGCTCCACCTTTTGGGTGAGTGGGCGTTCGCTTCTTCCAATTGAGTAACGAGTGGTTTGCAGAACGACTCTTACTTCGATACGAGTCGCCTTCCGAACGTCTCGCCCTGCTTCCAAGCGACGGTGCTCGTCTGGACGCCGGCCGCCTTCTTCTGGCTGATGGCGCCCGTCCTCGCCTTCCAGCTTCGGTTGATGCAACGGAAGAAGACGTTCGCCCCGCTCCCATTCAGTCCTCTTCTGGTCTTGAACTTGGTGAGTGGACGGAACGAACTCAAGACATCATCATGCTTGCTTCAGGTCCTCACGATCATCGCTTTCGTCACCTCCGTTCTGCTGATCGTCAAGTACTTCCTGACCTCCGCCCCCGAACAAGGAGCGGCCTTCTTCTGGTATCCGTTGATTCGGGCGCTCACCATGGCCGGCATCTTCCTCGGGCAACTCGGAGCACAGCGGGCGGGCCTCGTCTCGTCGGGCATCATCTTCAACACGTTCCTCCTTCACGTGATCTGCTCGCTGCCCGAACTCTACTCGTGGATCGAGCGGATGGGCGAGAGTCACGAGCAGTTCACGAAGCTGTTCGACGCGTGGCGGTGCGCCCTCTTCCTCATTTGGTTCATGGCCATCAGCGGGCAAACACTCGCCCTCTGCTTCGCCAACCGCCGCTCCGCCGAGGAAGTGGCCCGACGGGAAGCGAACGTGTCGCCCGAACTGGACTCCTCGTTCCTCAACCGAATCTCGTGAGCTCTCTTCTTCTTTCTGCCGACTTCACTCAATTGCTTCCAGGTTGTGGTGGTTCAACAACGTTCCCATCATGGGCTCGAGGAAGAACCTCGAGGTGGAGGACTTGTTCGAGCTGAATCGCGAGAACCGGAGCGAGTACCTCACAGCTCTGTGGGAGCGCTTCTGGACGCCCAAACTGGAGGGTTCGTTTCCCTCATTTAACCTCTACCCACCTCTTCTCTTGTAGCCTACAACGCGAAGGTGCGCGAGATGATGGACGAGGGCACGGCCACGAGTCTGCTGGGCGACAAGTCGAAGACCAACGGCTTTTCTTTCGAGTGAGTGGCAGCTAATCGCTTCCATTCTCATCGCTTTCTTCGTTCAGCTCGATGAACAACGGAAAGGACCACTCGGCGCACTCGAAGACGAACGTCTCCTCGAAGGACAAACCGAAGATCGCGAAGCCGTCGGTGGTCTTTAATTTGTTCCAAATGTTCAAGTGGCAGCTGATCAGTGCGGGCGCGATCAAGTCCGTCGCCGACGTCCTCCAGTTCGCGAATCCGTGAGTGTCCTTTGGTCTATTTACCTTCTTGAATCAAGCTTTGTAGGTACCTGCTCCAACAGCTGCTAGTTTTCGTCTCGAACAGCGAGGCGCACTTGTGGCAGGGCATCAGCTACGCGCTCTTGATGTTCTTCGCTTCCGAGTTGCGGTCGTTGATGGTCAACTAGTGAGAGCTTCCCTGCTCGACTAAGCACTCGCATCCCCGTTCTTTCTTGCAGTTATTTCTACATCATGTTCCGAATGGGCGCGAAGATTCAAGTGGCCCTCACGTCCGCCGTCTACAAGAAGGCGAGTGGCAAGCGAATGGACGTTAACGATGCTCTCTTTTTTAGACACCTCCGTTTGTCGAACGCCGCTCGTCGCGATCGGACGGTCGGCGAGATCGTGAACGTGATGGCGATCGACGTCGAGCGGTTCCAAATGATCACCAGCCAGATTCAGCAGTACGTATCAACTGCAGTCAAAAAGAAGCTTAACCGCCGTTCAGATACTGGAGCAGCCCTCTGCAGATTTCTTTGGCTCTGGCCTTCCTTTTCAACACGCTCGGAGTCGCCGCTATTCCCGGCGTGTTCATCATGGTCAGTCCGTCCGTCGTCTTCATCTCAGGCCCTCGCCGTTCAGATCATCTTCATTCCGATGAGCCTGGGCGCTTCCGTGTTCACTCGACGCTACCAAATGAAGCAGATGAAGCTGAAGGACGAGCGAACGAAACTCATCAACGAGATTCTGAACGGGATCAAGGTCGTAAAGGTGAGCTCTCTCCTCTTCTTCACACCCCACTCCCTTCTCCCTGCAGCTGTACGCGTGGGAGCAGCCGTTGTGGGACAGCGTGGAGAAGATCCGCAAGCAGGAGCTGCGCTGCAACGTGATCTCCAACGCGATTCGCTCCCTGCTCGACATCTACAACTTCTCGACGCCCTTCTTGGTTGCTCTCTTCTCGTTCATGACGTACACGATGATCAACGGCGAGAATGTCCCTGACCCCGCAGACCGCCTTCGTCTCCCTCACTCTCTTCAATCAACTGCGGTAAGGGGAAGAGAGAAGCCGAACGAATGACCGCAATCCACTTCAGCTCTCCGATGACGATGGTCGGGCTCCTGATCAGTGAGTCCACCCGCCCCCCTAACACTCCCCCTTTAGACATGACCGTGCAAGCCATCGTCAGCAATCGGCGCATCAAGGACCTGCTGGTGGCCGACGAAATCGACCCGAACGCCGTCCAGAAAGACGCCCAGAAGGAGACCTCCGTGAAGGTCGAGGGCGGGGACTTCGCGTGGGAGGCGGCGGCCAGCCACTCGGACGCCACCCTGCAGGACGTGAACCTCGAAGTGCGAACGGGCTCGTTGATCGCGATCGTCGGACGAGTGGGAGCCGGTAGGTCCTCTCTTCTGCTCACTCCTCATCTTCACTTCTTCTCCAGGCAAATCCTCGCTGCTTTCCGCTCTGCTCGGCGAAATGAGCAAACTGCGCGGCTACGTCGGGATGCACGGCCAGGTCGCCTACGTGCCGCAGCAGCCGTGGATTCAGAACATGAGTCTGCGGAACAACGTGACCTTCGGCCGTCCCTTCAACCGCTCGTTCTACCAGAAGGTGATCGACATGTGCGCCCTGAAGAGCGACCTCGCGATGTTCCCCCAAGGCGACGCCGTGGAGATCGGAGAGGTGAGTGGATCGCCTTCTTTGGTTCATTCTGAGGTCTTTGTTTGCAGAAAGGAATCAACCTGAGCGGTGGGCAGAAGGCGCGCGTGAGTCTCGCGAGAGCCGTCTACCAGAACGCCGACCTGTACCTCTTTGACGATCCGCTCTCGGCCGTCGACTCGCACGTCGGGAAGCACATCTTCGTACGTCCTCCGTCCTCTTTTTTCCCTTCATTCGGAATTCAGGACAAAGTGATCGGGCCGAAGGGAATCCTGCGGAACAAAACGCGGCTGTTAGTCACTCACGGCGTCACGTTCCTCAAAGACGTCGACCTGATCGTCCACATCGACGACGGCCGCATCCTCGAGATGGGCTCCTACGCCGAGCTGATGGTCAAAGACGAGAAGTTCGCCGACCTGATCGCCGAAGCGGAGCGCGGCCACGACTCCTTCGTCCACGAACTCGACGTCCGCCGCCTTCGAAACGGCCGAGCAGTCCGCCCGCACGGGAGACGACGAGTTCGAGGGTGAGTGAACGCGACCTGGGGGCTTCATTGATCTCTTTTTGCTGCAGAGTACGACGACACGAACATCCCGCTGGCGGAGAGCGGGGACGTGGAGTCTCCGTTGAGCGTGACGCGCAAGATGTCGACCGTCTCGTCGTTGGCCCGCCGCTCGTGTTCCATCCGCCGGACGGTGACGCCGCCCTGCTCGCCGTCGAAGAGCTGCGAGAAGTCGGAGGGCGAGCGGACGGACGCCGAAAAGCTCATCCAATCGGAGGCGATCCAAACAGGCCGCGTGAAGTCGGCCGTCTACGTCGTGTACATGCGGGCGGCCTCCTACTTCCTTTCGATCATGTTCGCCGTTCTCTACATGTGAGCTCTTCGAACAAGAAGTCAGAACTGACTTCTGCGTTATTTTAGGGCGTACACGGGCTTCCAACTCGGCCGGAATATTTGGCTTTCGGAGTGGTCGGACGCGAACGATCCCGCAAAGAGCAGCGGCGACAACGTGCCGCTCGCCACTCGCCTCTCGCTGTACGCCGGGCTCGGAGTTGCCGAAAGTCAGTGCAGGGAAATGCAAGTCGTGTGTCTAATCGCTTGTTTTCAGCCCTCTCTCGTTTGCGTTCGCTCTGGTCTGCCTGATCTTCGGAAGTCTGCGCGCGTCGAAGGGGTTTGTCTACCGTTTGGACTGAAGGCGACACTAACTGTGAGTGTTGCAGGCTGCACGGACCGATGCTCGAACGCATTCTCCACGCGCCGATGGCCTTTTTCGGTTTGTTGGAGGTCCGAGACGGTTAACTAACTGTTTCTTTAGACACGACTCCGATCGGCCGAATCCTCGAACCGATTCGGCAAGGACGTGGACGTGGTCGACACAATGCTTCCCATGAACTTTCGGTGAGTCCATCCGACTCTTCACCAATCAATTCGCCCGCTTGCAGGTACTTCATGATGTGCCTCACGCAAGTGGCCTCGACCATTCTGATCGTCTGCATCTCAACGCCCGTCTTCATCGTTGTGGCGGTCATTCTGGTTGGCATCTACGTCTACGCACTGGTAGGCGGCTGGAGAAAAAGGAACAAAGGGAATGCGGGCTGCTTGCAGAAATTCTACGTGCCGACCTCCCGCCAGCTGCGACGATTGGAGTCGAACTTCCGCAGCCCGATCTACTCGCACTTCTCGGAGTCCATTCAAGGAGCGTCGACCATCCGCGCGTTCCAGAAGATGGACGACTTCGTGCTGCTCTCCAACGAGCGGGTCGACCGCTTCATTCGCGTGAAGTACCTCTCGCTCATCGCGAACCGCTGGCTGGGCATCCGGCTGGAGTTGCTGGGCAATCTCGTTACCTTCTTTGCGGCACCTCTTTGCCGCCCTCTCCAACGAGTTCGGATTCGTGGCCTCGGCCGGCCTGGTCGGTCTTTCGGTCAGCTACGCGATGAACGTGAGTGATCGCAGTCGATCAAGGGACCATTTCTAATGCTTTTTTGCGTCGTTTAGATCACTGAGACGATGAATTTCGCGGGTCTGAAAAGGGAATTTTCTGTCCTTATAACAAGTCTTTTTGCAGTGCGTCAAGTTTCCGAGCTGGAGACGAACATCGTGAGCGTGGAGCGCCTCAAAGAGTACTCGGAGGTCGACTCGGAAGCCCCGTGGGTGATCGAAGGCAAACGGCCGTCGAGCGGGTGGCCCGCGAAAGGAGGCGTGGTGCTGGAGAACTACGCCACTCGCTACCGCCCAGGACTCGACCTCGTCGTGAAGAACATCTCCGCCGACGTGCCACCCGCTCAGAAGATCGGGATCGTCGGGCGGACGGGCGCGGGCAAGAGCTCCCTCACGCTCGCCCTCTTCCGCATCATCGAGGCCGCCGAGGGCAAGATCGTGATCGACGGCGTGGACATCGCGACGATCGGCCTCCACGACCTCCGCTCGGGCATCACGATCATCCCGCAAGAGCCGGTGCTCTTCAGCGGAACTCTCCGCTTCAACCTCGACCCTTTCGAGCGCTACTCGGACGATCAGATCTGGCAGGCGCTGGAGATGGCCCACTTGAAGGTGAGTGGCTGAAAGATGACCGTTTGTTCACCATCTCTTGCAGGACTTCGTCTCGAGTCTTGCCGACGGTTTACGCACAAGATCACGGAGGGCGGCGACAACATCTCTGTGGGCCAAAGGCAGCTTGTGTGTTTGGCGCGCGCCCTCCTTCGCCGCTCGAAGATCCTCGTGCTCGACGAGGCGACCGCCGCCGTCGACGTGTCCACGGACGCCCTCATCCAGGAGACCATCCGGCGGCAGTTCGCCGACTCCACCGTCCTCACGATCGCCCACCGACTGAACACGATTCTCGACTACGACAAGGTCATGGTGCTCGACTCGGGCGTCATTCGAGAGTTCGCCTCGCCCCAGGAACTCCTCCAGGACTCCAATTCGGCCTTCTACGCGATGGTGGCCGACGCGAAGCTCTCCGGAAACTCCTCTTGATTCGCTTCATGAACGATCTTCTTTCTTCTCTCGTTGTTGCGCAGTTCTCATTTGTTCCCGTTTCACACACGACTGCGGGTTCTCGTTGATTTCTCGTGTGCAATCCCCCGTTCGGTCATAATCCTTTCGTTTCTCCTCCTTCGGTTCGCCTAATGCTCGTAATGAATCCACGATCGATGTTCCTAATTGTTTGTTGGGCCACGCGGCCACTCGTTACTGTTGACCTCACGAATAAACGAGCGATCACTCGACTACCGGCCGCCTAATTGGAGAAGACGGTCGATTGGAGGCGGCCGATTGGAGGCGGTCGAATCAAACGGACGAACGAGCAATCGATTCGATTAGAAACCGAGTGGCTTGAACTCCGCACAAAGTCCACTACCACCCGTTTTTCAACAGTAAGCCCCTAAAAGCGATCGAAACGTCGATCAGCGGGCGGCGGTCGTAAAGGCGGTCCGAAGATCGCGTCGTCTGCCCACCGCACACTTCGCGGCTGCAAATTGGAAGGCGGAAGCGAAATTTGACGTTCGAAAGGCGGCGGCTAATCAAGCGGAAAGCATTAGGCGAATTTACTCAACTGTAAGTACGCAAATGCGATCGGAAGACGCCGATTGCGGCAGTGGAATCGAACGAAAGCCCCCCGAATTGATGGAGTGAACGGAATCTTCTTCTTTCTCTTTCAAGCGAGTATGTGGGGGCATTTCGGTCGATCGGACGGCTGATTGATCACTTCGCGTCGATTGCGAGCCGCCCGCGCGTTTCCTTCTCCTTCTCTGTCGTGCAATTCCTACCGAGTGTAGTTTACATGCCCCACTCGACTGCGTGTATTTCTTTTTAAACGACTTGCTTTTCAGCTTGCTTGGACACTCCTTTCTGTCAAAATGGTCGCCGAAGCACCGGAAGACGTGCCGTTCGTCCAGCGGCAAGGTGGTGGACGCGCCGCTGGAGTGTGCGGAGAGCTTCCCAGCCAAATTCCTTGATTGCTTGTGGTCGCACGCGGTCTACGATACGAACCGAGTAGCCATGGTTCGCCCACCCATTCCTTCCCAGTGCTAACTACTGCTCATTCAGATCAACGCCCACAATCAAGCCGACCGGGTCACGTACACCGCCCTCTACAACCGGTCGCTTTCCGTGGCCGCCTTCTTGGAGGGTCCGGGGAATCACGAAAGGAAGCACCTTCTGCTTGGTCCTGCCGAGCTGTTGGGAATTCGTGGCCGCGATGATCGGCGGCACGTACATCGGAGGAGTTGCGAGTGGCTGCAGCATGGCCTTCAAGCCCTGTACGCTCAACCTTCTTTTGTTTGATTGAAAGGAAGAATAATTATAGATGAGTTAGAGAGGCAATTCAAAGATAGCCAGTGCAAAGTGGTGTTCACTTCGTCCAAGAAGCTGGACGAAGTGCTGGAGGCCGCTCGGAAGTGCCCGTTGATTCAAGTGAGCGGAAGATCCAAACATTCATGAATTCCCTTCGTTTGCAGTTCATCGTGGTCGTGAACCATGAGCAATCGGGCGCCCTCCAGCTGCCGATCGGTCTTGTCGACTTTGAGGTCGTTTTGTCCACGCCGCCGGCCCTCCGCTCCGCCCCGCCGACCATCGACGCCGCCAACGATCTCCTGCTTCTGCCGTACTCGTCGGGCACGACCGGAGTGCCCAAAGGAGTGAGTCGCCTGCTGTTTGAAGCAAATAGTCAACCATTGATTGAAGGTGATGTTGACGCACAGAAACTTTGGAACAATGATGAACGCCTACATTTGGTGGAGACGCCCAATTAATTCCTAACTGCTCTCCGTTACAGGTACAACCAAAACCAGGTCTACAAGCACATTCTTTGCGGCTTTGATCCACGAAAGGAAGCCCACTGCCTTGTAATGCCTTTCTATCACATCTACGGCTGCGGGATGATCTGTTCGAGCTTGATGGAGGGCTTCACGGTCGTCACGATGCAGTCCTTCGTCCCCGAACTCTTCTGCGAATCCATCCAGAATTACAAGGCAACCGTTATTCTCTTCTCGTTCCTTTCATTCATCTTCTTTCTTTAGGTCAAGCAGCTGTACGGAGTGCCGCCGATGTTCGTCTGGTTGGCAAAGAGTCTGGTCGTGAGCAAGTACGACCTTTCTTCTTTGAACAACGCGTGCACTGGAGCGGCTCCCATTGGCGTCGAGGTCTGCGGCGAGCTGAAGAAGCGGTTGGGGATGAAATACGTTGGGCAAGGCGTGAGTTCCTTTCGGTTGTTTCTTCCTATTTCCGTTGTTGCTTGCAGTTCGGAATGTCCGAATGCTCGATGGCCGCCTTCCTGCCGCACCCCCAACTAGAGACCTTCAATGCGTGCGGCTATCTCTGCCCGACCCTCGAAGCAAAGGCGAGCTCTTCGTTCTACTACTTTCACTCTTGTCATTCACCCATCTCCTCAGATCATCGACCCCGAAACGGGCGCCACTTTGCCGCCCAACCGGAGGGGAGAGCTGTGCTTCCGGGGCCCGACGGTGATGAAAGGCTACCTGAATCGTCCACGGGCGACGGCCGAGACGATCGACCGAGACGGCGGGTGGCTGCACTCGGGGGACGTCGCCTACTTCAACACGAAGGGCGAGTGCTTCATCGTGGACAGAATCAAGGAGCTCATCAAAGTGAAAGGGTTGGTAGCTTGCAAACGTCCACACTCCATCACTTTCCTGCCTGCAGATTCCAAGTACCCCCAGCCGAATTGGAGGACCTTCTGCTTGGCCATCCGTCGATTGCCGACGTCGCCGTGATCGGCGTTCCCCGATGAGCGGAGCGGAGAAGTGCCTCGTGCATTCGTCGTTCGGACTGATCCCGAAGCTGGCCGAAGCGGACGTCCAGAAATTTGTTCGAAGGTGAATAGGGAATGAGAAACATGCGTGATTATTTCTGTTTCAGATCGAGTGGCCGCCTACAAACAGCTGGTGGGTGGCGTCGAGTTTGTCGCGAGCATTCCGAAGAACCCGAGCGGGAAGATTCTTCGACGAGAACTGCGAGACCAAACCGCCCAGAAGGCAAAAATGTGACCAGCACGCGTTTTTGTTCACTTCCGTCCGATAAACACACGTCTTTTGATCAAACAACTCGCTCCTGATGGTGAGTGAGAGACCAGGAATAGACAGCCGAAACACCCGTGATCACGTGGACGTCATCAGAACATTCGAACGGGTAGTTTTGAAACAAAAAGAGGAGCAGAGAGCGGGTAAAGATGGGCGGTTGGAAGTGCGTAAACGAAGTGATTGATTTGTCTTCTTCCATTTTCTTCTGTTGCAGCTAAGAGGAGGCGACTTCCGCCGGCCGTTGATCGATGGCCGGCCGACGCGGAATTGTGATCACTTTCGCGCGAATAAAACCGCCGATCTCCCGCCACTCACTGTTTTGCTCGCCGGCCGCCGTCCGCCTTGTTGCTCTTTTGGGTTGCGGCCGCCGCCCCTCCGTCTGTCCGCTCGCCGCCCGTCCGCTCCGCCGATCATCCGCCCGCTTCGCCCAAACAGGGGGAATCGCGTGTTTGCTCGCCGCTCGGCCAAAAGCGGACGGGCGGGCGGGCGGGAGGAGTGAAACGTGGAATGCTACGTGCAGGAGTGATCGTGATCGAAGTTCGATTAAATCACCTCCATTCGTCGAAGCTGATTTGAATTCCGCCTTCCGTTCGGCGGGATTTCCGGTTGTCGTCTCCCATCGTGTACATTTCGCCTTTTTGTTCTCCCGAGTTCCATGGTAACTGGGGGCGGCGAGAGCCCGCCGAAAGCGACCGCTTTGTTTCTTCTTCTTCCGCTTCTTTCATCCCGCGCCCGCTCGTTCATCTCGTTCGAATGGAAGCGGCGAGTGGGCGCAGTTTTGATTGATTTCCGCCCAAAGAATTCCTTCGTTCTTCTCATTTCCTTCTCCGTCTTCACTCTTCCTTCCTGCTTTCAGATTGGGCATGAGTGAGGGGCGGCCGGCGAACGGCAATGCGCAGCAGCAGACCCAACAGACGGCCGTCGAGTTCGAGTCGCTCTCCGACGACTCCGAGAGCTCTGACACGCCCTTCTTCGACACGGTCGACCAGCTCATCACGGACATCGAAGTGGTTCGTTTCTTTCGTTCTTCTCCCTTTTACCCCTCTTACGCTTTAAGGAACACGACGTCTCGAAGTGGCCGTTCGTCGAGAACCTCTCGCTCGTCGTCTTCACCCTCCTGCAGGCGAGTGCCCGCGTGTTTGCTTTGTGAATCACCGCCCGCATGCTTGCAGGTCTTCTCGCCGATCCTCGTCCGTTTGGCCCACAAGGACACGCCGGCCGGCAGCCAGTCGTTCCTCGGGTCGACCGTCGTCTTGGGCACGGAGTCCGGTGAAGGTCCTTTTTCTGCTGTCTGATCATCCCGCTTCATCAACGATCTCTCTACAAGTGAGTACTTGTGTTTGTCAGCAAGAAGAGAGCTCTCGTTCGTTCAGGTTCTTCCTAATGATCTACCAGTCGTTCACGGTCAACATCTTCGAGACGCTGAAAGTCTCCATTCCGGCCTTCATCTACGTGATTCAAAACAACCTCTACTATTACGCCCTCCAACGGATCGACGCCTCGCTGTTCGCCCTCACCTACCAGCTGCGTATCCTTACCACCGCTCTGCTGATGATGGTCATCATGGGCCGACGGTTCACGCGACTCCAGTGGCTTGCGCTCGTGCTTTCGCTGGTGGGCGCGGTCGCCGTCCAAATGGGCTCGGCGGCCACGACGCCCAAACACGCCCACTCGGCGGTCGCCACTTCGGAGCAGCTCGCCGGACTCTGCGCAGTTCTCATCATGTGCCTGACCAACGGTTTTGGGGGCGTATACCTGGAGGCCGTGCTGAAGAAAAGCGAGGACGACATCTTCCTTCAGAACATTCGACTTTCGCTCGTCAGGTACCTCTTTCTTCATCCCCTTGCCCCAATCATCGCCTGCTTTCAGTTTGCCCATGGCCGCAATCACGATGGTCTCCGACCTGGGAACATTCCGACGGCAGGGCTTCTTCTGCGGGTGGAACGCCTACGTCTGGATTATCGTGCTCTCGGCCGCCTTTGGTGGGGTGGTCGTCTCTGCCGGCGAGTTCTCCCGGCTTCCAACTCTTGTTCAATTCTTGTTGCAGTGATCAAATACGCGGACAACATCAAGAAGTCCTTCTGCCAAGCGCTCGCCCTCGGCGGCACGGCGTTCGTCTCGGTTTGGATGGGCGACTCGACGTTCACGGTCTTCCTCCTGATGGGCGTGCTGCTGGTCGTCTCCTCGGTGATCATCTACTCGACCGCTCCGCCCTACCAGAAGAAAGGACAGCTGATGGCCTACGACCAACGAAGTGCGGAGAGCTGCTCGACCGACACCAGCACCGCCGCCTACCAGCCGGTCCCCCAATCCCCCGATTCCTCCTGATCGATACGTGTACCTCACCTGTGTTCCTTTCTTGTTCGCATTTACGTGTAATTATTCTTCGATAAACCTCTACGAGTCTTCTGTTTACTCAAAAGAACTTTCTTGAGCGGAGAATCTGGGCATTGCTCATTGCATGCAGAGAATTTGGTTTCCGGAGGCCATCGCCCGGAATCCGGTGCAGCAGCTCGGAGAAGGGAATGTGCAAGGGGCGGTGAGACAGGGCCGAGTTTCGGTTTGTGTCTTGCCTGCAATCCACCTCATCAGTTTCATCGAAAGAAGCGGAAACTCACAGGGAGCACGCGCCGCAGCCGTAAGCTTCCGTCCGGCACTTTCGTGTGCGAGTGCTCGACTGGCACGACCCGCAAGTCCCCGCCGGAGCAGTCAGTCCAGTCGCTCCATATGTCCATCAATCCGCCGGGCGGACAACACGAGGCTTTCGGGAGGTTCTCCTGCTCGACCGGCTGCCCGTTCGAGCACAGAATTTGATTCCCGACGGCCGTCGCCTTCATTTCATTTGCGCAGGAATTCCTCGGGAACTTGCAGGGAGAGAAGCCACACTGAACGGTTTTCTTGTTCGGGCCGCTGCAACAAAAAGAAAGTTGAAGGCGAGCGGACACTCGACGATCACCTGCATGGCCCACAAGTGGAGGCGGTCAGGCAGTAGCGCTCCATCGTCTTCGTTCCGAATCCTCCGCACTCGTCCGAGCACGCGGTCGTCGAATTCCACGAGCTCCAGATGCCGCCAGTCGGACAGCAGCGAGGCGGATTGCGCGGCGGCTGCTGTTGATTGCCGCAGCTTCTCGTCAGCCGGCACCACCACGAATTCCAGCGCGGGCGGCCCGGCTGCGTGTTCTGTGCGGCAGAAGGAGCGATCAAGAAGAGGAGCGAGAGGAGGGGAAGGAAAGAAAGGAGGCAGACATCTTTTTCGTTCGTTTCGATTGTTCTTCTTGCCGCTTCTGTTCTCGCTTTTATGTGCACCGAATCCATGGACGAGTGCACCCGAACGGTTTGCCCAGCTGCTGGACGGCCAATTCGGAAGTCTTTCGACGTTCCGCTTCCCCGCCGGCTGGAAGTGACCGTCGAGTCGGAGGCGAACGCGGAAGCGGACGGCCGTCCCGTGTGGATTCAGCCGCCCGACCGCCGATCGGCCGCTTGTTTTCGGCCGCTTGCACAAACGGGAAGCGGCAAGGATCGTTCCGGAAAGTGCGGACGTGCATTTCGTTCGTTCGTTTCGCCTCGCTTGAGGCCGTTCGAGGGTCCGAAAGATCAGCGGGATGCGGAACTCGTTCGTGTTATCCCCAGGTTAGCTTCTGTTGCTCCAACTGTACCCAGTGCAGAATCGAAAGAAAGCCATTAAAAGAGAACGAGGACGGATGCTCGTCGTCTAAGCCCCTTATCGACGGGAAGAATGGTCGCTTGTCGACGTCATCCAACGGCCGTCCCAACAAAAGGAGTTTGTTTAAGGCGAGCGGCAGGACGAACGGCCGTCTTCTTATCGGATTCAATTCGAACCCCCGTGTTCAAACAATCCGCCCACCGCCCGCACCCCTCACCTTCGACCATCCAAAGAACGGAATGGCGGAGAATTCACTTGTTTTCGTTCCCTTGAGACAGGCGGTCGACATGAAATTCGCTCTCCTCGTCCTCCTGCTCGCCCTCTCCTTCTCCTCCACAGTGGAGCTCTCGAGTGTTTCGTCGGTGAGGAGCCAGAGGAGAAAGAAGTCGGTTGATCATTCCTTTCTACAGGCTATCGGGATGGCGGCGGCCTTCTGCAGGAGAAGATGCGCTGCGATGCGGGGATCAAGTTCTGCGTGAATCTGCACGAAGAAAACGACTGGCACGGGTAATCCGCATCCCTCTCCGCTTCAGCCCTCATCTCTTCTTTTAGGAACTGCGACGACCGTGGACTGTGTAAACGGGCTGGAGTGACGGAAATCGAGAACCTGTCGATCAACTGTTGCAATACCGACGGCTGCAACAAGTTTTGATGTCCGCTCAATAGGGAACGCGTGAATAAAAAGCAGACGTTTGTGTTGACAGTTTCGTGCTTGGACGTACATGAACAGAACATTATGCGAGCTTTCCTTCGCTCTGCTCATCAGGAAATTCCCGTTCGAGCGAGGAAGAGTTCCTGGGCGGAAAGCAAGCGGTCCCGAGCGGAATTTCCGGACGTTTCCGCGCTTCCTTTCCGGCGAGTATAAAAGTCGAGCGAGCGGCCGGTCGGCTCATTTGTGTTCGAGTGACTGGCTCTGGTGAGTTTCGCGCCGTCCAACGCCTCCGACGACTCCGACGCCTCCGAAGATGTCGACCGAGTCGAGCCAAAAGGAGCCGAAATGCAAGAAGTGGGCCACCGACGACGAGCTGCGGTCCGTGAGCACCGGCGGCTCGTCCAGCGGCGACGAGCCGGCGGCCAGTGGTGAGTGCCGCCCTCCCCCTTCCGCCCACTCCTCTCCGCTCCCTCGTTGCAGTGCCCGTGCCGAACGGCTTCGCGCGGCCGCACGTGTTCGGGACCGCGGCGCCGCCGAAGCGCCACCCCGCGTTCGCCGCCCCGCCGCTGCCGCGCGCGCCCGGCGACCTCGCGGAGTCCTCGGGCGACGAGTCCGAGCCGCAGGCCGAGGCGCCCGTCCACGGTTCGTCCCCCTCAATGACAATCAGCTCCCACCTTCATCCCGTCTTCTCGTTGCAGATCGCCGTCGTCGCCGTCCGGCCGGCCGTCAACCGCAGGCCGCCGCTCCGGCGCGCTCGTTCGGCGGCCGCGAGGCGCGTCGGGAGGCGCCGAAGGGCGGCAACTTCGCGCCGAGTCGCCCGACGGCCGCGGCGAGTCGGCCGGGCGCCTTCGGACGGCCGTCGCTGCCGCCGGCGCCGCGTCCGCGTTTCGCCCACTCGCCGGCCGACCGCCCGCCCGCCTCCACGCTGTTCGCGGGCGCGCGCCTCTCGCTGGGCGCCGGCGGCCCGATGGCCTCGCAGGCGGACGCGTTCGCGCAGTTCCGCGGCGCCGGCGGCCGCCCGAGCGTCCCGTTCGGCCGTCCCGCCGTCGCCGTCGACGACGAGCCGCCCGCCCGTCCGCCGACCCGCCGCTCGGACTTCGCCGACCTCTGCAAGCTGGAGCCCGTGGACTGGAGCGCCGTCCAGCTGGCGCCCGTCGCGAAGCACTTCTACGAGGAGCAGGAGAGCGTGAAGACGCGCTCGGAGGAGGAGACGCGCAAGTGGATCTCGCAGCACCGCGTCCTGCTGCACGGAATCCGCGTGCCGCGCCCCATCCTGCGCTTCTCGGAGGCCGGCTTCCCGCCCACCCTCGTGGAGCAGCTGGAGGCGCGCTTCGAGGCGCCCACCGTCGTGCAGGGCCTCGCCTGGCCGGTGGTCCTCAGCGGGCAGGACCTCGTCTCCATAGCGCGCACGGGCTCGGGCAAGACGCTCGCCGTAAGTCCGCCGTTTGGTCTTCTCCTTCATCACCTCCTTCGGGTTGCAGTTCCTGCTGCCCGCCATCGTGCCACATCCAGGGCCAGACGGAGCGGCAGGCGCGCGACGGGCCCGCGGTGCTCGTGCTCTCGCCCACGCGCGAGCTGGCGCAGCAGGTGGCCGACGTGGCGCGCGACTTCTGCCGCTCGCTCGGCCTCAAGATCGCCTGTCTGTACGGGGGCGGCGACAAGATCCGCCAGCGCTCGGACATGCGCTTCGGCGTCGATCTCTGCATCGCGACGCCCGGCCGCTTCCTGGAGTTCCTGCGCGAGGGCACCGTCCAGCTGGCGCGCTGCTCGTACGTGGTGCTGGACGAGGCCGACCGCATGCTGGAGCTGGGCTACGACGCCCAACTGCGCTCCATCATCGGCCAGACCCGCGTAAGCGTTCAGGGATCCCTCTCGGCGTCTAATCACCCAAGGTGTTGCAGCCCGACCGGCAGACGCTGATGTTCTCGGCGACGTGGCCGGCGGAGGTGCGCTCGTTCGCCAAGCGCTACCAGCAGACGCCCGTGTTCATGAACGTGGGCCCGCTGGAGGTGGCGGCCAACGCCAACATCGAGCAGAACGTGGAGGTGCTGCGCTCGGACGAGGAGAAGCGCGTCCGGCTGCGCGCCCTCCTCACGCAGCTGGCCGCGCAGGGCGGCAAGGCGATCGTCTTCTTCCACACGCGCCGCCGCGTGGTCGATGCTGGAGGCCGAGTTCGCCGCCGCCTTCAGCACGCTCGCCATCCACGGCGACAAGCAGCAGGTGGAGCGCGACCGCGTCATGCACGGCAAGTCCCGATTGATCGCGCTCTCCCTTTAACCGCTCCCGCCCTGCAGAGTTCCGGCACGGGGAGGCGCGCGTGCTGTTCGCGACGGACGTGGTGTCGCGCGGCCTCGACATCCCCGAGGTGCGCGCCGTGATCAACTTCGACTACCCCTCCAACATCGAGCAGTACGTGCACCGCATCGGGCGCTCCGCCCGCCACGACCGCCGCGGCACCGCCTTCACGTTCCTCACGCGCGCCGACGCCCGCCAGGTGGAGGACCTCGTCCAGGTGCTCGAGCAGGCCGACCAGAAGGTCCCGCCCGAGCTCAAGGGCCTCAAGTTCTGACCATTCCATGTGTGTTCTCCGTCGTTTGTTAGGAATAAAATGTAGATGATGTTGTTGGTCCTCTTGTTCTCGGAACAGAGCAAGACGGTGAGTCAGTCGAAGGAAAGAGCGCCGTTTTTCTAACTGGCAATAAAAAACCTTGTTCGCCCCTTAATCAAGCCGCACCCGCTTTGCCC
Organism: Aphelenchoides fujianensis; assembly: GCA_024699865.1. Classification (NCBI taxonomy): domain Eukaryota; kingdom Metazoa; phylum Nematoda; class Chromadorea; order Rhabditida; family Aphelenchoididae; genus Aphelenchoides; species Aphelenchoides fujianensis. The sequence goes on along the minus strand of JAMPIO010000060.1, from coordinate 420,271 downwards.
TCAAAGCCGCTCAAAATGCAATCCAAATCGTTTATTCACGGAAACCCGAAACAAATTGTACAGAAGATTTATTGGACCAATCCTTTGCGTTCAAACTCCACGGCCTAACCTATAACATATGACGTTCCGGGCTCACATGCCATCGTAGGCTTTCGGGCCGCCGCCGCCCTCCGGAGCGACCCACACGATCTGAAAGCAGCCCTCCGATCACTTTCCTTCCGGAGAAGACACTCACGTTCTGGCGGGGGTCCTTGATCGAGCAGGTCTTGCAGTGGATGCAGTTCTGGGCGTTGATCTGCAGCCGCAGTTCGTCCGAGCTCTCGTTGCGGGGCACGAACTCGTAGACGCCTGCAATCGAGAGGAATGACGGGCGAGCTGCGCAGAGGAATCGCCTACCGGCCGGGCAGTAACGACTTTCGGGTCCGTCGAACACGGGCAGGTTCACTTCTTCGGGGATGCGGTCGTCCTTGAGCGTCAAGTGGGCGGGTTGGTTCTCCTCGTGGTTGGTGCCCGTCAACGCGACGGAGCTCAGCAGGTCGAACGTGAGCTTGTTGTCCGGCTTCGGATACTCGGGATCCGTGTGCTTCTCCTTGGGCTGCAGCTTCTCGTGGTCCGCCTTCCCGTGGTGCAGCGTCCAGGGCTCGATGCCGCGGCCGAGCACGAAGAAGAGCCCCGAGTACGCCATGCCGCCCCACCAGCCCCACTTGGAGTTGAACGAGGGCCGCACGTTGCGCGAGGCCTTCAGCTCCTTGTGGATGGCCGAGCCCTTGAACAGCTCGTCGTACTTCGTGGGCGTGATCGCTGAACATCGAGCAGATGCACAAGAACGAAGCGAAAAGAACCCACTTTCTTGGTCCAGGTCGGGGAAAATCCCCTCGGCGGCCATGATCCCGCTCCACATCGCCGTGTGCGTCCCCTTCAGCTTCGACACGTTGAGCATTCCGGCCGAACATCCGACTGCAAGCCGAGGAGTAGAAGAGAAGAGATCAAGCTGGAACTCACTCAAACAGCCGCCCGGGAAGACGAGCTTGGGGATCGTTTGGAAGCCGCCCTCGTTCAGCGCGCGCGCCCCGTAGCCGACTCGCTTGCCGCCCTCCAGCTGCTTCGCGATCGACGGGTGCAGTTTGTAGCGTTGGAACTCCTGAACGAACGGATTCAAAGAAAAAGGTACCGACAAAAAAGGACTCGCCTTGAAGGGATTGATGTACGGGTTCTTGTAGTCGAGAGCGACGACGAAGCCGAGGGCGACGAGCGGCTGCCCGCCGTCCTCGATGTGGTAGAGGAAGGAGCCGCCGTACTGGTCGCGCATCAGCGGCCAGCCGAGCGTGTGCTCCACGTAGCCGGGGCGGTGCTTCGCGGGGTCCACCTCCCACAACTCCTTCAGTCCGATGCCGTAGCTGAACGATCGCGTGATTCCTGGCTGGACGAAGGGGGGACTCACGACATGGGGCCGGATTCCTTGTTCAGCTCGAACTTCTCGATCACCTGCTTGCTCAAGTGGCCGCGGCAGCCCTCGGCGAAGATCGTGCACTTGGCCAGCAGCTCCATGCCGCGCTCGAAGCTCTCCTTGGGCGACCCGTCCTTCGCGATCCCCACGTCGCCGGTGGCGATGCCCCGCACGGAGCCGTCCTCGTTGTAGAGGACCTCCTGGCCGGCGATGCCCGGGTACACGTCCACGCCCAACTCCTCCGCCTTCTCGCCCAGCCACTTGACCACGTGGCCGAGGCGGACGATGTAGTTGCCGTGGTTGTTCAGCGGGACGCCGGGCACCATCGGCACGGGGAAAGCGGCCCTTCTTCGAGAGGATGGCCACCGCCTCGCTCTGCAAACGGGACATCCGAGAACGAGCAGAAGAAAGCGGGAACTCACGGTCACTTTCTGGTGGACGGGCGGGCAGTTCCCCTCCCAGTCGGGGAAGAGTTTGGCCAGGCCGGAAGTCTCGATCACGGCACCCGAGAGCGTGTGCGCGCCGAGCTCGGCCGCCTTTTCGATCACGCAGACGCGCACTTCTGAAAGCGAAGGACGAAAATGGACAGAAAAGCGAAAGAAGGCGAACCTTTGGACTGCTCGGCCGCGAGTTGTTTGAGGCGAATGGCCGCCGACAAGCCGCCCGGACCGCCGCCCACGATCAGCACCTGAACACCCGGTTGAACGGAAGGAAGTGGAGGGAACTCACATCGTACTCGTCGCCCACACGGCTCATGTCCACGTCCTTCCATCGCTCGTCCTTCTCGCGCGGCCGCTGCGTGTAGTGCGTGGTCGTCCAGTGGCCGTTCACCACGTGCCGGCAGACGCGCGTCGTGCGCACCAGGCGGATCGCACTCAGCCGCATTCCGGACGATCTGAACCGAGAAGGAAGTAATCGGAACAAACAATCGAAATCCCGGTCAATCGCACGCGTAAACAAAAAGAAAGCCGCCAGTTGCCGATCGAAAACACGCGTAGCGGCGGGCGGACCAACGGACACTCACGAAAAAGAAGCGGGCGGACAGCCGAACGCCCGCCCGAGAGCACCGAACGAAAGAAATGGGCGGAAGGGAGGGGCGGGAGTCCAAAGTGCATCGCGGAGCAAAACAAACTCCAGACATCGCCGTCTCCTCATTCCTCCAATCGAACCACGTGCTCATTAGTCGATAGAACATGCAGGAGGATCAAACCGCACTCAACGCTCTCGTGCTCGAGCAGAAGTACACGCTTTATCCGCAGAAATCAACCGACGCACACGAACGGCCCCCGTTCAAAACCAATCGCCCGAACTTCGACCGGCGAAGTAGAACAAATGCATTTTATGTGGCATTTTGTGCAGATTGAAGGCGTGGATCTCGTGCCCGAACGTAAGAAAGCGGGTGGGTGCGGTAGGTGAGGCGGTGGATGGCCCGAAACTGGTCGATCTCCTTGTGCGGAAAGATTTCCTTTGTGCTGACGTGCTTCAAGTCCACTTCCTCCGGCTCGTGGGTCACGTAGAGGTGGTCGCCGGGCAGGAGGGCGCAACGGAGGTGCGGATCGTCGCTCGCCTCCAGCACTTGCGGCGTGATCCGCATCGGATTCGCGTGCTGGAGCAGCGAGTCGGCAGGGACGAGTCGAACACGAGCAAGCTCGTAGAATTGAGGAGGCGGGAGGCTCACTTCGCCTGCAAACGAACGAACAATGAAGAGGGGTTGGAAACGAAAGGAACTCACAGTCTCCGGCCGATCTTTCGATCACTTTCGTCGGGTGGATCCTGCAATCACTCCGTTCAATCCCTTTCTCTCAACCGAGAGCTCACCACTGGGCTTCCGGCCATCTCCCGCTGGCAGAACTCGACGGGCGTCTCGCAGTCGTGGACGACCGGCGCGACGAAGAAGAGGGTGTCGAAGCGGCGGGGGTAGTTCTTGGGCGTCAGCCAGTTGCTCCACGGAACGAGGAGGTTGACGTCCGCCTGCTGGGTGGAGTCGTTGAAGAAGTGGGCGAACTGCTTGGGGTCTTCGCACACCTGAAGCAAGAAAGTGAACGAATGAGAGCAGAAGGATCCGAACGCACCTTCTGCTTCCACTCGACCAAACTCGGATCGTCCTTGGCGGTCACGATCTCCGACCGGCTCCGCGGTCCGTTGAAGACGAGCAGGATGCCCGCCTCTTCGAAGAGCTCGCGGAGGGCGGCCACCCGCAGCCCGAAGTCATCGTCGTGTCCCCTTGGACGCGGATCGGCTGCGCATCGACCAGGTGGAAGTTCGAGCGCTGGGCGGGGAACGCGGAGTCGGCGGGATCGAAGAGGCCGCCCGGGAAGACGAAGGAGTTCGGCATGAACTTCGCCGTCTGCCCCCTCCTCATCATCAGAACGTGGCGGATCTCCGTGTTCACTGCGAAGGAACAAACGGATGGAAACGAACGAAAAAAACGAGTGGACTTACGGAGGATCACGGAAGCCGCCGTTCTCCAGGACATTCGGACGATGGCGGCAGGGCAAGAGGAAGACGGACGGGCGGGAGTGTTCGAAGTGATCATCCGTCCGTTCCTGCCGCTTTCCGCCTTCGTCTCCAGCCGCTGATCAGAGAACCTCCGCCGAGTGAGACGAATCGCCAACCGAGCGCATCGTCGCGGGAGCGGGCAGGCGGGAGAGCCGCCCGTCTTCCTCCCCAAATTCCCCCCGTTTTCCCGCATTTCTGCCCACAATCTCCTCCGATTTCTTCTTCGCTCCAATCAACACACTTCTTTCGAAATCAAGATGCGACGTGAGTTCCCCCCATCCAAAGTGCTTGCTGATCGTTCGTTTGCAGACGCGATGACCTCCGAGACGGTCCACGTTCGGCACTGCATGCTCTTCCTCTTCGACCAGGGCCTCACCGCCGGCCAAGCTCACCAGAAGCTGAAGGAGGTCTACGGGGCGAACCGGACCATCGGCAAGACGCAAATCAACTCGTGGTTCCGGAAGTTCCGCACGGGCGACCGGTCGCTCTTCCGGCTGAAGCGGTCGAAGCCCACCGATGTGAGTGAACGATCCCCGATTCATCCACTTCTCCCTTTCGTTCGTTCAGGTGAAGATCCCGCCGCCGCCGGAGCAGTCCGACGAGGAGGAGGAGGAAGTGGTGCCCGTCGAAGCCGCGCCCGTCGTCACGGTCAAGCAGGAGCCCGTCGCCGCCCGGTCCAACGATTCGGTCGAGGTCGTCAAACAGGAGGTCAAAGAGGAGGAGGACGACGACGTGATCGTCTTGTGATTCCTCCCCCCACCTGCTCGTTCCTCTCAAGTAGTCCGTAATTCGTCCACTTTCCTCGATTCTCGTCGTTCTTTCCATTGTTCTCCATTCTTTCGGTTGGATCTCGGGTCGCCAATAAACTCTCGATTGCCACTGGAAACCGATCGGTTTACTTGAAAACGAGGATTAAACAGGGAAGTGTGAGCATTCGAAATAAATCTGGGCTGTTCCGTGGGGCAGAAGAATGAAAGCGAATCGTTACACACGGCCGTTCAGGCACGCGGTCCTCCGCCGGTCGACTGGCCGGCCTCCGCACGCAGGCGGTCTGAAGAAGAGTGGGAGTTGAATGATGGAATGGAAAGACGGAACCCACTGGTGAGCGCGTGGTAGTGGAAGGCCCACGTGACGTCCTCGATTTGATCCGAGCGGTAGGCCGTCAGGTTCCCCTTCCTCCAAGCGGAACGGTTCGGGAGCTGAATGAACGAAGTAAACAAGAGGGAAGAAAGGAATAACTCACTGTAATGGGCGGGCAACGGCTGCATCATGGCGGAAGGAGACGGAAGTTGGAACATCAGAAGGAGCAAGCGGGGAAAGGCGGCAACCGAATGGAAGACGGCGAAAAGTCGGCTCGCTTTCCGAGAACTCCGTCCGGCGGCCGCCAATCGAACGGACAGTCTGCTCGGATCCGTTCGAAGGTGGGGAGCGGGCGGACGGGAGAAAAGAGCTAAAAGCGGCTGACGGTATCCGAATCGCCAACACAACAACCTTTCAGTTTCTTTCTTCAGGCGATAGTGTGAATAGCCGCTTGTTGCAATGGAAACGACGGACCGTTCTTTATCCCCAACTTCCTGGTCGAAATCCAAGAATACAGCGAGAAGCAACCGTTTATCCAAAGATTAGAAGTGAATAGTAATGTGGGAAGCTTGGAGAAATCTGATCGATTCATTCGTACAAGAGACACGCAGGAGGGGAGGATTAGAAATCGTCGTTGCCCGGATTCTCGAACTTGGCCGTGAACTTCTCCACCTCCTTGCCCAAGGCGCCGAGCTCCGAGCGCATCGCCTCGTCCGAGTTGGCGAAGTCCTTCCACGCCTTGATCGTGGTGCCGCCCACACGCGACTCGTGCTTCTTGTAGATTTCGATGGCTGGAAAGGAGCAGTCATTCCTGCCGACAAGAAGCGGAAGAACGAACCCTTGTGAATGAAGTTGGCGACCTCAACGAAGTCGTCCTTCCTTGAAGCCGCGCGAGGTGAGGGCGGGCGTGCCGAGGCGGATGCCGCCCGGACGGAACGGCGACTTGTCTCCTGCAATCCAATTTGTTCAGTCCCCGATTGATCGAAAGAAGAGGACCGAACCGGGAGCCGTGTTCTTGTTGCACGCGATCAGGGCCAAATCCAACACCGTTTCGATGCGGAGACCCTCGAGCCCGTTTGGCCGCAGGTCCACGAGCACCAAGTGGCAGTCCGTGCCGCCTGCAATCAATCCATTGAAAGACATGGAGGAGGAGGAAGGAGGACTGACCGGTGGTGAGCGTGTAGCCGAGCTTCTGCAGCTGGCCGGCCAACGCCTGCGCGTTCTTCACGATCTGCTGCGCGTACTGCCGGTACTCGGCGGTCAGGCACTGCTTGAGGGCGACGGCGATGCCGCCGATCGTGTGGTTGTGCGGGCCGCCTTGGATGCCCGGGAAGACGGCCCAGTTGATCTTCTCCTCCAGATCGAAGGAGATCTGCTCGCCCTTGGGCGTCGTCTTCCGCACGCCCTTCCGGTAGAAGATGAGGGCGCCGCGCGGGCCTCGCAGCGACTTGTGCGTCGTGGTCATCACGACGTCCGCGTACTCGAACGGCGACGGGGCCACGCCGCCGGCCACGAGTCCCGAGATGTGCGACCTGAAGGAGAGACGAGGAGATCCACGAACATCCCTTCGGCCACTCACATGTCGGCCAGCAGGTAGGCGCCCACTTGCTCGGCCACCTTGCGGAAGCGCGCGTAGTCCAGCCAGCGGGCGTAGCAGCTGATGCCTGCAAGCGGAGGAATAAACAAGCGGATGGAAGGAGTAGGACCGACCGGCCACGATGATCTGCGGGCGGAAAAGGGCCGCGTTCTCCTCCAGCTTGTCGTAGTTGATGAGACCCGTCTTGATGTCCACCTTGTAGGGGAAAGACTCGAAGAAGAGCGAGGTGGCCGAGACCTTCTTGGCCGGCGAGAAGAACCTGCAACCATTCGAATCCCACTGGAAGAGTGAAAGGAGTGGACGAACCCGTGCGAGAGGTGGCCGCCGTCCGCCAGGTCGAGGCCCATGATCCGCCCGTGGGGTCCGACGAGCGCCGTGTAGACCGCGAAGTTGGCGGGGCTGCCGGAGAGCGGCTGCACGTTCACGCCCCACTTCTCCGGGTCGAGGCCGAACACCTCCAACGCCCGCTGTTGGCACAACACCTCGATCTTGTCGATGTACTCATTGCCCGCGTAGTACCTGCAAACAAACAAGGGGAGAAATGAATGAAGAATGAAGAGGAATGACTGACCGAGCGCCCGGGTATCCCTCCGAGTATTTGTTGATCAGACAGGAGCCGAGCGCATCGCAGACCGCCTTGGACGTGAAGTTCTCGCTGGCGATCAGCTCGAGGCCGCGCTTCTGGCGGCTCTTCTCCTGCAAACGAGCGAGGAAGAGTGAATTAAAAGAACGAAGAGGAAACCCACCTTTTTGATCAACTCCCACACGTCGGGGTCCACCTGAGAGATGTGGTCGTTGATCAGACTCTTGCCCTCGTACTTCTTGCCGCTCGGCGTTGGCCAGCGGGTTGTTAAGGCCGTCGTTGGAAGCCATTCGGACGTTCTGAACACAAACGAGTGGGCGAAAGTGGCGGAAAGCGAACCGTGAGGTGAGTGGACGCGAAAAGTGAGCGCGGCTGAACGAGCGGCGTCTCGCAGGCGAATGGCGAGCGGGCGGCGGCGAAGATCGCGGCGGACGAGTGCCGCCATTGCACTTTCGCGGCGATTCCCTTTGCGACGCCGGCCGTTGCGCGGGGCCCGACCGCCGCCGTTCGCACGCCCGATAGCATCTTCTCCTCTTTGGTTGCCGCTCACACTCAAGGTCTCCGGTGGACGCTGCAACGAGCGAGCGATTAATCAAAAGGCGGCCTGCCGACGGTCCGCCGTTTTGTTTACCGCGCGCGAAGATTAATTATCTTATCTCTTCCGCAAATAGCCGCAGCTAATCGCGCAGTAAACACGAATAAAAGCGGTAATCGTGATGAAATCGGCAATGGCCCGAATAATTCCGGGACAATAATCCGCAACACAAAGCAAGGGCAACAAATGCACCCAACCACGAGCAGAAAGCCGAAAGAATCAAAAGTTGGACGCCTTTGACGAGGAAGACGCGGCCGATCGCCGCAATTTCCTTGAAATGAGCGCCCAACCGCCCGCCGCAACTCGTGGGTTCGCATCGTTGGACACTCACAACCCACGGCGAGTGACAAACGATCTCCTTCTCGAGAGTGTAATAACCATTACGAGGTTTATTTTTAACAAAAAAATACCAAGAAGATTAATTGAATGCCGCCTACTCGCTGCGGGGCACGAGGCCAGCGGCCATTCCGCCGTCGGCCAACAGAATGGCGCCCGTGACGAAGCTGGCCGCGTCGGAGGCCAAAAACGAGACCACTTCGGCGATTTCGATCGCTTCGGCCGGCCGCTTTAACGCCGTGCGATCTGTGAGGTCCTTGCGGTAGTGGTCGAGGTATTGCTCCTCCATCGCCGAGCGGGTAGCCGAAATGAACGGCGTGTTCGTGTAGCCCGCACTGCATGCGTTCAGCCGAATTCCTTGCGGAGCGAACGCGACGGCCGACGTCCTGCAAGCGGCATGTAATCCCATTCCTTCATTGCACGCAGCTCACTTCGTGTAGTGCTCCAATCCGGCCTTGCTGGTCGAGTAGAAGGTGGGCAGCGGGCTGGGCAGCAGGGCCATCACGGTGGTCACGTTCACGACGTTGCCCTTCGTTTTGGCCAAGTGCGGAACGGCCAGTTGGGTCAGACGGATCGGACTAAAAGAACAACTCAAGTCTGCCCGAAAACAATGAAATGAACGCACTATTTCAAGTTCACGTCGAAGATGTAGTCGTAGCTGTCCATCGTCTGGCTGTCCGGCTGCCCGGGCTTCTCGTACGCGCCCGCGTTGTTCACGAGGATGTCCAGGCGGCCGAACTTCTTTATCGTCTCGTCGACCAGCCGATGGGCCGTCTCCTCGGAGTTCAGCGCTCCCCGCACGACGAGCACGCGGTCCTCAGTGCCGCCCACCTTACGCAGCTCCTCCAAGCGTGGCCTGAAGACGAAAAAGGGATGAGAGCATTGACGGGAAGAGCCTCACTTTGATTCGCTCCTCGTTCATTCCGTGGACGACCACTCGCGCCCCTCGTTTGACGAACAGAAGGACGATCTCGCGGCCGATGCCCGACGAGCTGCCCGTCACGATCGCCACTTTTCCCTCGAAGGTCGCCATCTTGCACGAAATTCGGTTGAATGTTTGAGTGGTGGCCGAGGGCCGCTTTTATTCGCTCGTTTCCATCGGGCGATCGCCGGTTATCGCCGGCCGGATTGTAAATTCCGCCCGTTCGATCTGCAGGCGGCCGAGTGCACTTTCCGCTCCTGATTGTTGCGAGCAGAAGCCGGTCGTATTCTTTATGATCATTCCGAACGCAACATCCTTGCAGGAAAAGGGAAGAAAGGAGAAATTACTCAGGTGTTTTTCATCGTGTTCGCCGCCTTTCTTCCATCGAATGCACTTTGTGCACTTTCCTCCTCCTCGTTGTTTGCACACGCCTCTTCTTCTTCCGTCTTCGTCGTCTTCGTAACGAGCGGCGAGCGAAAGGCGCGTGAACTGCGGAGTGTTGCAATCGGGGCGACCGGACAACCGGCGGATGAGCGAGCGGATTGCTCATGGCGGTCGCCGGGGGTCACTCCGCTTTGCATCGGACGTGAATCACCGCCCGACCACTCCGCTCGTTTCCGTCCGGACGGCTCGGCGGCTCGAAGTGGGCGGAATCCACTCGTTGCGCAATTTGCTGCAAACTCCGGCTTTCACTCGGCGATTCCTGCTTTTGACCTCGAGCTCCGAAAGCTCCGGCAGGTGGGAAGAAAGCGGGGATCTCGAGCGCTCGTTTCTTTCGGCCGCCCCGCCCGGCATGTGATCAAAACAAATCCGACCGCCCGTCCGCCTGCTCGCTGCCCGCCGGCCGTCTTCCCTTCCGTCCGTTGGGCCAAACGAACGGCCTTTGCGGAAAAATGGTTACCGAATGCGCTCTGCTGTTCTTCTTTTGTACTCTAGCGGCCCATGCCGAGTACCGTAAGTGGTCCTTGCTTCAATCGATTGGAATGAGAGTTCTGTGTTCAGGCGGGGGCTTCGGACCGCGAATGCCCGACGCTCCGGTCGATTTCGTGGATCGGTTGACGAAAAACCGGCAGTTCCCGCCGCCCAACCAGGCGGTCGTCCCGTACGCGCAGCCGACCGATCGACCGCCCTTTGGCCAAAGCGGGCCCGTTTACTTCGGGAACGTGCCGCCGCCCCCGCCGTTCGTTCCGCCGGCCGAACCGCCCGCTCCTCGACTGGACGCCGACCTCTCGGCCTTCGGGCAGTCGGCCGCCTTCTCGGACAGAAACCGGCTGTTCGGGATCAACGCGCCCCCGCCGCCTCCGCGAACTCCCGACTGGGCGCGGCCGTACGGCGGTCAACTCGGCCACTTCCCGCCGCCCAACGGCCCGATGATCGCGACGGTGAGCAGCGATCTGCACGTGGTGGCGCCCGGCCGTCCCGTTCAAAACGTCCACGGGAACGGCGGCTTCGTCGCCCCGCCAAACGCCCAAATCGACTTCTCGTTCGGCGGCCAATCGGCACCGCGGGAGATCGGCGCCTTCGACACGCAGGTGGACCGTTTCGCGAGTGATCGGGACGTGAACAACCGGCAGCGGGTGGTCCTGCCGCCCAACTTGGCCAACGCCCCGATGGATTCCTTCCTCCGCCGCCTCGTTCCCGACCAGAAGGTGCGGCCGGTGGTGCCGGTGGGAACGCAGCCAGCCGATGCCAACACCCGAATTCTCGTCGCTCCCGAGTTGACCAAACCGCCGCCCACGAGCACGCCGGCGATTCCGTTCGGTCAAGGTTTGTGCAGGGATCAAAGCAAAGTGGAATGTGCGTGTGTTCAGGCCACACACTGCCGCCCGAACGCGTCCAGCCCTACACCACGTACCCCGACTACCGCGCCGACTTGTTCCCGCGTCTCGAAAACCACGCGCACGAGGACCTCCGTCCGGCCTCCGGGCGGCGCGTGGGGCCGCAAGGGAACGTTCGGCGGTGGGCACGAACGAGTACCGCGAGGATCCTCGGCCAGATGGCGCCGATCAACGTGAACGATCGCCGCCGGCCGTGGGAGAAGCTGCCCGGCCACTTCGAGACGGGCCCCGCCAACCGGCCGCTCGGCGGGAACGTCGCTCTCGAGACTCTCCGCGGTCAACTCCCGCCGAGGATTCGAGGGCAGACGGATCGGAGACGACCTCTCGGTGAGCGATCAGTACGCGGGCGTGCCGATGGGGCGGTACGGGCCCGAGTACCCGGAGTTCACGACCAAGTCGCCGGAAGGCCGCGAGACGACCACGCTGATCGGAGGTGAGTGCGAGGAGATGCTCTTCTCACTTCTTCTTCCTTTTCGTTCAGTCCCGCTTTACCCGGAGGACGGCATCAAGATGGCGAGGGCCAAGCAGGCGACGGACCCGCCAGCCGGTCGATCGGCGCCGGCTTCAACATTCCGGACGTCCCCAAACGCGTCCACGTGCCGCCCGGCGACCTCCCGCCCACCCGCGAGGTGGACGAGGGGATTCGCCCCTACCGAGGGCCCGAAGAGATCACGCGCTCGCGGTACAACCAGCGGTCGGATGCCCTTGGCGGAGGTCGTGGCCGCTCCTTCAAACTCGATTTGCTGAATGAGTGATCCCGTTTTCCGACACGTGTGTTCTCTGAAATAAACCGCCTGCTTCTCGGTTGCGAGTAATCTCCTTACTGAAAGGCGTTGATCGGATTGGTTTGCGGAAGAAATGGCGTGTTCTGTTCGGAGTTCCGCCTTCCTCTCAAACCTGGGCGGCAATTCGATTTGTGGAGAGAAAGGCGGAATCTTTTCGGCCAACACCAATCAAAACACCCTGCTTCCGCTGATTCGATTGTCCTCGATTTCCACTTCCCTTGGTGTTCGGCCGGCGTGTACGTGAGTATCCCGCCATTCGGTTGGTTGCCCTGCGTTCTTCGGTCTTTCAGCCGAGTGAAAGAAAGAGAATGGAGACCGCCACGGCAGCTGCAGTGTTCTGCCGAGAGGATGCCGTCTACAAGCGGAACTTTCTTCTTCGTGAGGGCCTCAAAACGCCCCTCACCAGCGTTCTTATTCTTCGTCTACGTCCGACTGCTCTACGTGATCCTTTCGCGCAAGCGGGCCTTCACGAACATCTTCTTTCGTTTCATCGTCCTCAACGGAGTGATGGTGAGTTCTCCCTTCTCCTGCTTGCTCAACGAATGCAGCGTGTTCAGGCGTGCGGGTTCTGCGTCACCTACTTCGTGACGAAGAGCGTTGCTCTCATCTCCGTGCTCACCGGAAATCCTTCGTAGTACGGACAAGTGGCCCAATGGAAGGGATTGGTCGTGTTCGCCGCCTACGCGTTCGGTACAAGCGGCAACTGCACTCACCTCTTCTTGGCGTTGAATCGATTGAGCGCCCTGTTGTTGGGCCGAAACTACGATTGGGTTCGTTCCGCTTTACAGGGTCCCTTCCTCATTAAAGAGTTCACTTCAGGTCTGGAAGACAGCCCTTCCGTGGGTCACGGCGATCTCCCTTCTGTTGCCCTTCTTTGCATTCCCGGAGATGATCGTAAAGCCGGGAATGTTCTTCTCCTTTCTTGCTACAAAGAAGGCCTTCTGGACTTTTGGGCGACCGACTTCCAGGGATCCGAAAGCTTCTACGTGAGCAGGAAGAAGCGGCTTCTTTCAATCCACTCACTCGTGTGTTTGCAGTTTGATTACGGCGCTGTCTCTCAGGTTCCTGGACACCGCCTTCCTCGGGTTGAGCTTCGCGGTCAACTCAGCGACCATCTTCCTGTTCTTTCGCTACAAGTGGAAGAACCCAGCGATGTCGGAGGGCGGGGCGAGCAGCCTCTCGCTCATCCTGCTCGTGACCGGCGATCTCTTCTGCCACCTCTATTGGTTTGCAGACGACGTGAGTGAACGGTAAGGAAGAGAATGAGTGCTCGCTGTTTGCAGTTGATCATCGGCATGGGCGAGCGCTTTCCGGGCAACGAGCGGCTGTTCGAGACGATCTACGCGGTTTCTGCCCAGTCGGCGGAGATCATCGTCCTCCTGCCCGGCATTTGGTCGCTCGTGTGTTCCCACCAACTGCGGCGAGAATTCTTCCGCTGCACACTCGTTCGCCGCTCGAACAGCACGATCAACGCCTACAAGCTGCCCATCGTTCTCTGATCGTGTGCGGAATGAAGGGTGTTTATCGGCAAGGGAATAAACGGAATGCTCTCGTTCAGCAGCTGTACTTCTTGCGGTCGTCGGCCAGGCAGGAGGCAGTCTGGGATTCCGGCCAGAGCGCGCGGGCGTCTCTGTACAAGACCGTCGACGTGGAGCGCATTCGCCGAAATCCGGAATGGTCGTGACGATCAGCTTGTCCTTGTCCTTGTTCTCGGGCAGACGGGCGAGTTCGATGGCCGCGAGCACGTTGGCGCCCGCCGAAATCCCAGCCAGGATTCCCTCTTCGAGCGCCAGCCGACGGGCCATTTCCACCTGCAGGGAGGAAGAGAAAGTCCGGGTTCGTTCTGTTTTCTCACTCACCGCATCCATCGACCGGATTCCAATGATCCCTTCGTAGACGGGCAGGAGGTTCGCCGGTCGACTGCCGATCCCGATGCCCGGCTGGTGGGAGGAGTGGTCAACGATGAAAAGCGGAGGACTCACGATCAAGTGGGGGCCGGCCGGCTTGCCCGCGAGGACGGCGCTCTCCACGGGCTCCACCGCGAAGATCTTGACGGCCGGCTTCTTCTCTTTGAGGAATTTGCCCACGCCGGAGAGCGTCCCGCCTGCAAACAAAAAGGGAGTGAACGGAGGGCTCGTCGCTTGCCGGTCCCGACTCCCGCGCAGAAGACGTCCACTTGGCCGGCCGTCTGCTGCCAGATTTCCGGCCCCGTGCCTTCGTAGTGGGCAGCGACGTTGTTCGGGTCGGCGAACTGAAACAACAAAAGAACGATTGAAGTGGAGGAAGCACTCGGACAGACTTGATTCAGGATGATGGAATTCGGGACGATTTCCTTCAGCTCGAGAGCGCGGGCGATCGCTCCCTTGGACGCCCAACTCGGCGGGCGTCAGGACGACCTGCGCCCCGTAGGCCCGAAGGAGAGTGCGCCGCTCCAGCGACATCCCGCTCGACATCACGAGGATCAGCTTGAATTTCTTCGCTGCACAGGCGGCGGCGAGGGCGATCCCCGAGTTGCCTGAAGGAAGCGAAGACGGGAGATGAGTGGAACGAGAGAAGAGCAGACCGGAAGTCGGCTCGATGATCACGGAGCCCGGCTTGAGGCGTCCCTCCTGCACCGCCTTCTCGATCATGTACACGCCCACGCGGTCCTTTCGTCGAGCAGGCGAAGTTGAAGTACCTGGAAGACGCCCCGATTGAAGAAGTGAACAAGGGACCCACTCCAATTTGACCGCGATCTTCGCCTCCAATCCCTGCGTGACGGAGTGGAGGTAGACGAGCGGCGTGTGGCCGATGGTCTCCGTGATCGACGAGCAGATTCGATTGCTCGTGTCCACGTACATCCTTCGGCTCCCTCGGACGATCGAAGAAAACCGCACCGGCCGGCGATTCCGCTGCGAATGGAACGAGCATTCGAGTTTCGACTCGAAACGGCTTATTCGAATGCAAATTTCTGTCTTCAAGCAGCTAGAAGTGTTTGCTTGCGTGAAACGAGGGGAACTTCTTCGAATTCTTTCTGCTCTTTCGCTCCCGCTCTTCATGCCCGGCGACCTCGTGATCGGGACGTCATTTGCGGTCCCGAACGGCCCGCACACGTCAATCAGCGAGATCGAACGGCCGGAACGGAACGGCCGTGAGTTCCCGCGACCTCCGGCGGCTCGGCGGCGGGCAGCTGGCGGCGGCGATTTTCGGTCGGCCGGTTTGACGTCCCGACTTCCCCGCCGGTTTCTCGCTTACGCACCGCAAATCCCTCTCGCGAAAGGCGATTGGGCGGCGGAAATCCGCCTTCACTTTGCGGAGAAGTTTTTTCTCGACCGGCCAAATCGAATTTGCCGCCCGCCCGTCCACTCGGCCACTTCGATCGTTCCACCGTTCCGGCAATTGAATTGGGCGGCCGGCGGGTGATCCTTCCCTTCCTTCTTCTTCTTCCCTTCTTCCTCGTTCTTACTCGTCCTTTTGGCGAGGATCCCGGCTGTTTATGCGAACACGATTATTCACTTTCTTTCATCACGTGTTCCCACTCGATTTACGGCCCGAACGAACCGAAGAGAAGACGGCGAGCTGGCGGCTGTTCGGTTTTTTGAACCGCCGGCCGGCCCACTTGTTCGATCGACGAGGGAAGCGGCGAGATGTTTCGAACGAGTGGCCAATCGATTGTTTATTCTCTTGCACACTCTGGCTGTTTGTTGGTGATCGGAGTGATCTCGTGCTGATTTTTAATCACGCTCTCGTTTCGGCAGTTTACACCCGCCCGCCCGCCGCTCGTTTTGGACGCTTTTTGATCGCCGAGCGCCCGCCGCGGCTTTTTCGGGAGCCTTCTGTTCGCAAATGAGCGAGCAGAAAGAACGGCGCTTATCGTTCCCCCTTTGTGTTGTGATGACTGGAACGGGCAATAAAGGTCGTCTGTGGTCGACCAATCCCCACACTGCATGGGGGCGAGTGACCGAAGTCGGCTTTGGGCATTCCGGACGCGCTCACTCGTGAACGGCGGTCAACTTCGTACTTCCGGCCGGCCACTCCAAGCGGGCGAAAATGCCGACCGGCGTCCTTTCGGCCACTCGGCGAGCGGAAGCGACGATTTCGTACGAATTTCCCACTTCTTTTGTCCCAACGGAATTGTTTTGAGTGATCACTCGCGTTTGATCACGAGTATTTTGGTTCCTGGCTGTCGACTGGTCCCTTCGCGTAGGGGATTAGCCGCGTCCTTTTTCTCATGAATATTCCGCCGATTTGCGTGTTTCACAAGCAGCTGAGCGATTTCGATTGCGGGAGGCCCGCAAACGGGTTTCGTTTGCACGAGGTGATCTTTCGAGAGCTTTGCGTGTAGTCTTGCCGTGAACACCGTAGTTTAAAAGAAGTGCTGCAGTCATTTCTGCTCGGTCAAAGGCCGAATGGAAGCGAGGGCTCGATTTCTGCCGCCGATCACACGCGCGGATCACGTGCGGCGGCGAGCGTTTTGAAAATCGACCCGTGCGCCGCCTTCTTTCCTCTTTCTTGTCGTTGATGACTGATGGGCTGATCGACGCGCAGTTCGGATGTCCGCAGGGGGGATGAGTCAACGCGGTCTGCGCTCTCCGTCGACTTCCACGTCCCGTCGAGGCGATCGATCGAGTTTGTCGTGGAACGGCGGTCGGTTTTTCGAGGAGTTCCGCGTTGCTTCAAACTACGTTCTCTTTGCTGCGGGTTTATCGTTTCGTTCGCTCCCGTCCGTGAGAATTCTTTCGTCTGATCTCGCCGACCGCCGTCTTCGCCGAGCGGAGCAGCGGGAGGTCGCCTTGCACCGGCCGACCTCCGAATCGCCGATCGTCCGAAATGTTTGCGCTCGATTGATAAACGAGCCGGTTTTGGGCTCCCAGCCACCCGCTCGCCGTCTTCTTCTCATGCACTCTGTTTGTTCACATCGCTCGTTCGACTCCTCGCTTCGCTCCTTCGGCCTGCAAACGAGCGGGACCGAAAGGTCAAGACGATCGGCCGGCGGCGGACGTTTCGCCAGTTTTGCACCCGATCTCGTCAGCCGGCGGGCGGGGCAGGCGGCGAGCTCACTGACGTCAGCGGAAGGAGCGGACAAAAGAGCGAAAGAATGCCGACCGTTCGGTCGAATGTACTCGCTGCACACGAGAACAAACACTCGCCTTCCGCCTTCCTTTCGAAAGAATTCCACTCGTTCGGGGTCCTTCGCGCGCGGATCGCTCGCCGTTTCGAGTGGCCACGAATCTTCGGTTTCTGTTCGCGTTTTGTCACTCGCCGACCTCCGGGCGGTGGATCGCGGATTCCTTTTCGTCCAGCCGTTTCGTTCACTTCTCGAATCGATCGTTCTGCTTTCAGTTCTCACAAACGATCATGCCGCTTCTGGCGCCCGGTGGAAAACGCGTCCAGCTGCTCGGCCTCTTCGGCGCCGTCTCGACACCTCACGAACTTCCTCGAGGGCTACAGTTCTTCGTATCCGAACACAGCGGGGGATTCCTTCCAAGAATTCATCAACGGGACGTTCGTTCGACGCCATCACGCGCTGACCGAATGGTCGTACACGTTTCTTTGGAGTTCGTTTTTGAACGTGTGGTTCCTGTCTCCTACCTGGCCGGCACTTGTGCGACGCCCTTCTTCACGGAACGCTTCGGACGGAAGAGTGAGTGGAAGGTCAAAAAGAATGCTATCTGATTGCTCCGATTCAGAGTCCCTTCTCGGCGCTAACCTCTGCACGTTGAGCGGCTCGATCGTCTCCGCGCTGGCCATCGTGTTCGACCTCTACGAGCTGCTCTTCGCCGGGCGGGTGATCGCCGCTGCGGCCTCGGGAGTCTCTTTCGGTGCTCTCATCTTGTTCCTGCAAGCAAGTTCTCTACCGGAAGGGGCGATCAACAAAGTTCGTTCCTTGCAGGAAACGACTCCCACACATCTGCGTGGCCAGTGTTCCTTCCTTTCGGAGGTCTCTTTTCTGTATGTTCTTGTTTAACCATGAAATAATAATTTGCACGGGTTCAGCAACCAACCTAATCGGGATGGCCGCCGGAATGAATTGGATCTTTGGGCAGGAACCTGCTTTTGCTCTTGGGCAAGTTCGCTCTTTTGTCTGGCTGTCTATCACTCGTCTTGTTCAGGCTTTGCGGTCATTCCCTGCACTCTCTCCGGTCGTGATCATGCTGCCGCTGAAAGAGAGCCCCAAGCACCTGCTGTTGCACTCGAAAGATCAAGAGGCGGCCGCCCAAGCGATTCGCTTCTACCAGGGCGAACACGTGAACGTCGACGACATCCTCGAGCGAGATGCTGAAGGAAACCGTTGAGAAGACGGACGAGATGGGCAGCTGGCAGGCGACCCTCGAGTTGTGGCGACGCCCGTCGCTCGCGAAAGGCCGTGTTCATCGGAGTCCTCTGGCCCTCCAAGTGAGTTCTTTTGATCTTTGGGCAGCGGGTAAACAAGCAACAGAACAATCGGGAACAATCAACGGAATTATCACCCAGCCGCTGTTTGACTCGTGGACTCTTGCACCTCGGGCTTCTTTCGAAATTTCGCCGATCAAAACACGGGAACGGGGTCGCCGAGATAAGCCAAGGATGCGAGGAATGTGATCACTTCGAGAAAATTGAGCATCAAAGAACACAATAAGAATGCTCAAGAAGGGATCTCGAAAATACCTCATTAAACTGAATGCTTGCAGCTTGCCGTGGCGATCTGGCCCATCGACTTCCTCTCGACCACCCTCCTGCAGGCGCACTTCTCAACGGATGTCGCCCAGGTGTCGTCCCTCACTTTTGTGTCCACGAACTTCGTCGCTTCGTTGATCGGAATGATGATCGTCGAGAAGTGCGGACGGCGGAAGCTGCTGATCGGCGCGGGCATCGCGAACACGCTCTGCTTGGTGTGAGTTCTCGATTCTTTTCTTGCAAATCGAATGAATGCCGTGTTTAGCGCGTACATGATCTCGGACCGACTCGCCTTCCACGCGCACACTTCCTTCAAATACGGCTGCATCGCTTCACTCGTAGCGTTCGCTTTCACTTACGGCTTCGGTCTCGGCGGGTAGGCAGCAACAAAGATCACTGGTTGACTAAATGCCCTTACGTTTAGGATCGCCTACATCATCTCATCCGAGATCGCTCCTCAACGCTTCCGATCTCTCGTCCAAAGCGTCGTCTTCTTCGTGAACACGGTCTCCAACTTCCTCTTCTCGTTTGCATCACTGCCGCTCTACCGCCTGATTGACGTCTGGTCCTTCCTGCCGCTCTTCATCATTCCGTCCTGCCTTTCACTCGTTTATCTCTACTTCAAGTGAGTTCAAACAACACAACCAATTAATCCGATGAATTTTGCAGCATGCCCGAAACTCGCAATCGGGAGATCCACGAGATCGTCGAGCAGATGAGCACCGGCTCCCGTTCGCCCACCTCCTCCCACTTGAGCACCTCCAGCGACAACAGCGTTTCGGTCAAGACCCTCGACTCGGCGGAGACGCTCTCGACGGACGAGTCGGAGGAGAAACCGGCCGCCCAGTACTCTTCCAACTTGCGTCTCGCCCAGGAGCTGGAAGCCGGCAAGGAGCTCGACGGGAAGAAGGAGGTCGTTTGAATCGTTTGATTTCGTTGTCTCATTCTCTTGTACGAACACCCGTCCACTCCCCGTTTCGTATTGCATCGAGATTACGAGTAGCGAAAAGCACGCGGTAGTTTGCGGTTTGTTCTTCTTTACGTTCACATCTCCAGTCTTTCCTTCCTCTCCGTTTGTTGTCGTGCTCTTTACAGTCTGTTCGTCTTTGTCCCATCTCCCACCGTCCACAGCTTTAACCACAAGCTAGCTTCTTTAAATTATTCGATGTACAGTATTGAGTCTTCTTTCGCCCGGTCTCATTCGCTTGTTTATGCGGTAGTCGATACGAGGATTGTTAGATCGAATCAGCGAATAAAAGAAAATAGTTGTGATCATCCACATCGATCACTCTTTTCCGAGCTTCACTTTCGATTCGAGGTCGCCGGTCAGCGAGGAGACGAGGCCGAGCGCCTTGATGTCGTCTTCGAGCGTCGTTTTGTCCAGCTTCTTGCACTTCGTCCACGATGTCCGAGTACAAGCAGGTCGACAAGTAGCGCTCACCTAAACGAGAGCTCAGCTTTTCCCCAAGACATCCACAAGAACGAACCGAAGTCGGCGAGCGACGTCACGATGAGCTTGCCCTTGTTCTCGGGCCGCTTAGCGAGTTCGATGGCCGCGCAGACGTTGCCGCCACCGCTCACTCCCGCCAGCAGGCCCTCCTCTCGCGCGCCAACCGTTTGGCCATCTCGACGGCGTCCTCGCTCTTCACTCGCAGAGCCTCCTCGTAGATGTCGCGAGTGTTGTCCGTTTTTATGCCAGCTCCCGTGCCCCAAATGAGGTGAGGGCCGGTGGGCTCCAGGCCGTTGAGGACACTCGACTCGAACGGCTCCATTGCGTACACCTTCACGGAGGGCTTCTTCTCCTTCAGGTACGTGCCCACGCCGCTCATCGTGCCTCCTGCAGACGAGTGTTTGTTGAACGAAGAAGTGAAAGGCGTTACCGGAGCCAATCCCAAAAACGACGACGTCCACCTTCCCCTCTGTCTGTCGCCAGATTTCGGGTCCCGTTGATCTGTAGTGCGCGTCGATGTTCGCCTCGTTAGAGAACTGCAACGAGAAAGAGTTGAAAGAAACCCTTCCATCGACTGCTCACCTGATTCAAGACGAACGAGTCGGGGATCAGCTTCTGCAGCGCCCACACGCGATCCATGACACCCTTTAAAGCCGTCGGCGGGATCGGTCAGACACAAACTCGCTGCCGAATGCTCGCAGCAAAACGCGCCGCTCCAAGGGACATCGAGCTGGGCATCACGAAGATGATGCGATAGCCGAGGGCGACGGCAGCCATGCTCATTCCGATGCCCATGTTGCCTGTTCAAGCTCGTTGAACAAAACAAACTAACTAAAAGACAAACCTGAAGTGCCCTCGATGAGCGTCGTCTTGCCGGGAGTGATCAATCCCTTCTCTTGGGCAGTGAGGATCATGTTCGCGGCCGGGCGGTCCTTCACGCTGCACGCGGGGTTCATGTACTCGAGCTTCACGGCGATCTTCGCGTCCAGGCCGGCGGTCACTCGATTGAGGTAAACGAGCGGCGTCCATCCGATTGCATCGACCGCGTTCTCGCAAATCCGGTCGGTCGTTTCCTTGTGGCCGGCCATCGGGAACAGCAGGCAGTTTTCTCCTAACAATAAACACTCAAATGAACACCAAGAACGAAGGTTAAAGGCCGAAGAATGTCCGAAATCTCACGTACACGACCGAAAGCAGAAAGTACGCGCACAAACCCGAAAAGCGCCTCCTTGCCGGCGGGAATTCCGATCGAATGCGCGCTCTTTCGCCTGCTCGCCTTCAGTTGTTTTCGTTCAAGTGCGCAAGAGGAGAACGTGCGAACGAACAAAAAAGGATTGAGAAAAGTGGGAAGAAGGCGGCTTTTTGGTCGATCGGAGCGAAGAACTCCCCGCCGCCCACTGCGCTCATTCTTTGACCGCAACGTGCGAAACACGACTTCTTTTCGACGACGAGCTTCGACCTTTCGCTCACCCACGAGAAGAATGGAAAGGGCGGATTATTTCGACATTGGCAGTCGTTTGTGAACCGCGAGGAGTGATTGGCGACGGGCGGGCGGGCTTAGAAATCATCAAAAACACGTGTCTGTTTACCCACTGATTGCACACGAAATAAGCATTTGATTTCAAAGCCAAACAACAGAAATTCGTCGCGCGTCCGCATTCCAACCAAGGAACAGCACTCGAATGGCGTTTTCTCGTTCGACTGCCTGCTTCTTCCCACCGTCCCACTCGAAAAGAAACAAGAAGGTTTATTGATCTGCGAACAAGCTAACAGAAACAACGTGATTTCTACAACTAAAGTGGATTCGATGGGAGTAAATGTGATTGGAGGGTTCTTGAAAGACCGATGGCTGCGTAAGTGGACTAATCGACGCGTCGACGGGGCGGATCCATCCGCGCGCTCTCCGCTCAGAAGGATCCCCACTTCTTCTTCAAAGCCGCGAGGTCCTCCTCCAACGTCGTTTCGGTCATCGCGGCGGCCTCCTCCTTGATCGTGTTGTACAGAAGAGTGCTCAAGTAGCGCTCGCCTGAACGAAACAATGGCCATTAAAGGCGAAAAGTGAGCTGAATGAACGAACCAAAATCCGCCAAAGAGCTCACGATGAGTTTGCCCCTGTTTTCCGGACGTTTCGCGAGTTCGATCGCCGCACAAACGTTCGCTCCGGACGAAATCCCAGCACATCAGGCCCTCCTCAAGTGCGAGCCGCTTGGCCATCTCCACGGCATCCGCAGACTTGATGCGAAGAGCCTCCTCGTAGATCTTGTCCAGGATTTCGGGCACCTGAAGACAAACAGTTGATTTTCATGAGCACTTTAGCGAGTGTTCTCGCCCATGCCCGCGCCCGGTGCCCGGAATGCTATGATACGGCCCGTGAGGATGGCCGTTGATCACTGAAGCTTCGTACGGCTCAACCGCGTAAACTTTGACGCTTGGCTTCTTTTCCTGCGAAGAAGAGCAGCATTAGCAAAGAAAGAAGTTCCAAAGCGTACCTTCAAGTACTTCCCGACGCCTTCCAACGTTCCCCCGCTGCCCACCCCATACACGACGAGGTCGACCGCTCCTTGTGTTTGATTCCACACCTCCGGGCCGGTGGTCGTGTAGTGAGCTTCAATGTTGTTTCGATTGGCAAACTACAAAGAGAAATGAGTGAATAAAAGACCGAAAGAAGGGCGTACTTGATTGAGGATCACCGCATTGCCGATCTTCTTCTGCAGTTCCCGCGCACGCTCGAGAGATCCCAGCACCGCACGGCTCGGCTCGGTGAGGATCAGCTCAGCGCCGAAGGCCTTCAGGGCCGTGCGGCGTTCGAGGGACATCGAGCTGGGCATCACGAGAATCAGCTTGTAGCCGAGCAGCTTGGCCGCCCACGCGAGCCCGAGGCCCATGTTCCCGCTGGTCGGTTCGATCAGGACGTCGCCCTTCTTCAGCCGCCCCTCCTGCTCCGCTTTCTGGATCATCACAAGGCCTACGCGGTCCTTCACACTGCACGCCGGATTGAACCACTCGCCTGAACGAGCAAACGGAATAAACAGCACAAGAAAGAAGTCGCTCACATTTCACGGCGATCTTCGCTTCGAGTCCTTCGGTCACTTTGTTCAGGTAGACCATCGGCGTGTTCCCGATCATGTCGAGGACCGACGAGCAGATGCGGTCGTGCGTGGGAGCGGGCATCTCGATGGTTTGGATTGGTTGTGAGTGGAAGTCTGAAAGCAATCGAGTGAAAGGAAAGAAGTTCCTTTCGATCGCAAAGGAAGCGAAGAGGAACGCGTGCGAAGAGGAACGCGTGCGAAGAGCGAACGGCGGCCGTCTACTTCCGCCCTCCCGCCCGCTCAGTCCTCTTTTAAAGAAGCGCCCGCAGAAAGCGCACTACAAATCGGTGATTGTGATCGGCGGGGGCCCTCCTCCGTCTTCCCAATTTGACACGTTGCTCCCGCCCGCACGTACGCAATAATTGAGGGCGGGCGACTCCAGCGATCAAAGAACCCGGCCGCCCGCCCAAAACTACAGACCGCCGAAAGTCACGTTCCGTTTGCCGCCGATGATCGCGCGCTCAACTCGTCCGCCGAGTACGCAGAAAGAGCGATCTTTCGGAACACAAACCCCACAAAGCACTTCTTTTCGTCACGTTCACTCCGAAAGACCGCTTCTTCGTTCTTGATGCAACCAATGATTTCATTTCGTTGTGCTGCTGCTGTCTTCGCTTCACGTTCCTAACGCCTGCAAAAAGAAAGCAATAGGGAACCCTTGTTGTCTGATAAGCCGCCTTGCCGAGGGTTAGTCGGCGGCTTTGTACTGACAAGAACGCGCGCCATCCTCGACGATTGCCGCATCACGTCATTCACACTCCAGAGACTTCAAATAAACAGTCGGCTAATGAACAAACATGCAAAAGCAGCACTCGATTGGAGACACGCGAATGCGGGAGGCCCGCATTGCCCACAAATCTTCTTATCGGCCGTCCAGCGGCGATTGGAGTGTGCGAAGAAACAAAGAAAGGCGCGGGCACTCGCGTCCGCCAACCAATTTCCACTTGCTTCGAATGAAATCCAACGGAAATGCGGCAGCTCTAGTCCTGCTTCTTTTCTTCTTAGGCCGCCCTTTGTGGGCGTTCAGCTGCAGGTGATCGATTGCTGAACTTCTTTGCGTTACCATTATCCGATTGTAGATGGCGATCCCGCGACCTGCTCGGAAATGGTCGGCTATTACGAAGGACTGTTCGCGAATCCCGAGGATACCGAGTCATTCACAGCGCAGTTCCAATTAACCATTGTTGCGAATACTACTGACCAAAATCTCTACATTTACATCGACCATTTGAACACTTCTGACAATATTTACTGGTAGTGAGACAAAGGCATGTTAGCGTTTCTTAGCCGTCCTTTTTACAGGCATCTGATTACGGGTCAAGTCGAGTAAGAAAGGCAGCCTTAACCACAGGAACCGAGGAACTTCAGCTGCGATTTGACCACTTCTCCGTGTGTTAGCCCATTCCGAGATGTGGGCCCTTCCATTCGACTCCACGTACACAAAGAGTTTCCAACACAAACCCGTTTGTTTTATCAATCGGTCTTTGTGATAACAAAATCGTTTCTTTGCAGTGATCATCACCATCTTCGACGGTCCCGTTCGACAACGTGAACGGCCTCTTCACGTTGAATGATCCGGTTGAGGCGTGCACGAACAACCAAATTCCAATTCCCGACCTACGACGCGCTACCCGACAGCTTCTTTCTATTGTGTTTGCTGTGAGGCCTACACGCCAGCGACCGAACTCGCGTGTCCCTTCGGATGGATGGTTGAGTGAGTTTCTTTACCGCTGAATGTCTGAATGAGTAAGGCGAGTGAGTTAGTGACGAGTAGAAGTGGGCTTCGAGCTATTGAGTTGCTTTGTTTGGATTCAAAACGTCGATACAGCTATAGAATGCGCTTCGTCTAGCAGTTACCACCCCGCTAATGAACAGGGTACCAAACAAAGGAAGATGAAAAACACGTGAATCTGAACGAACCAAACGTACGAAAAGCCGCATTATAGATGCAAAACGTTAATTCGAAACCAAACGAAGCGTGGAGGCTGAATGTCCTCGAGAAATCTTCTTATCGTCCGGGCCGCTCGCCCGCCCAAAAAAGCGGCGATTGGAGTGTGCAAGAAACAAAAGCGCGCGGACATTCACGATTTGATTCGATTCTTTTTGCTTGTTCTGGCTGAAATCTGTCTGATGTGAAATGAGGCGAATACCTCCATTATTCTTCTTCGTTGTTTCTTCTTTTCCGGCTATTCAGCCGCAGGTACTTGGCTTAGCGCTTCTATTTTGTTTTCATTTGTGCTTTAAAGCTGACGACATCGTTGCCACGAAACTCACCGCCTTCTACACGGGAACCTTTGCAAAGACAGAACGCCACTTCGAACAACTTCACAGCGGAGTTCCAGTTCACTCTGTTCGCGAACACCAGCGATTCCAACTTCTACTTCATCATCGATCACTCCAATTCGTCGACGGAGATCAGCTGGCACGTGGACGGCGACTATTGCAACGAATTGTGAGGACGAATCGACAAACCCGTCGTTTATTTGCTTGTAGCTGCGAGATCGGCTCGCCGTGCGTGTGTCCCTTTAGCGAACTCGGCTTACATCCAATTCCACGTCCACGGGGGCGGCAGTACGCATTCGATTGATCTCCCATCCATCAGAGATGTTTGCAGTGGTTCTTTCAATCCTCGACGGTCCGTTCGACAGCGAAAGCGGCCTGTTCACGTTGAACCAACCGATCGGGCAGTGTACGAACGACCAAATGCCAAATCCCCAATTGGCCCATGGACACGAGCGGGCTGCAGTACTGCGTGTGCTGTGACGGCTACTCGCCCGTTCAAGAACTCGATTGTCCGGCAGACGGGTGGTTGAGTAAGTGGGCGAAAGAACGAGCGGAAGTGAGTGGGCGAGCAGCGAGGATTGCTCGCTGGATTGTGAGGAAGAGCGTGGGTGAGGGCGTGCCCGTCGATTCACTCACTCATTAACGCCGGCCGGAAGCAGCAAAAGAAAGAAGGTGGGCGGTTGATCAGCGGGATCTGAGCCGTCGGAACGAGTCGCCGCCTAATCCTCTTCTTTGTTGATCCACCCACCCACTCCCTCGTTCAAATGCCAAGCAACAAGTTTGCGGGTGGTAACAATCGTAAAAATGTTTCCTTGCAATCAAATTTGAGCGAAACGAAAGGGAAGTGATGTGATTAACGAGAAGCACGCAGACGAGCGTCTTCTTATCTTCGTTTCGTTTTTGGTCTCCAAGTGCGAATTGAAAGGAAATGGGCGCTCTGAAGCGTGCGCCTTTGATTCGACCGCTAGATGATGATTTCCGCTCGTCCGAGAATGTTTCTATTCCCTTTTTCTATTGTTCGTTAGTTTCTTCGAAGGCAGAAGGTAGTCGCTTTTATCCCCTAGACGTGTACTCCTCTTGTAGACATAACATGCGCCGATGTGGTCGGCTTCTACACGGGAACCTTCACGCGCTACGCCATCGCCTCCTTTCGCCGCCGAATTCCAGCTCGAGATGCACTCGAACGTCACACTCGGAGAGGTGACCGGCAACTTTGATTACATCAACGCCGAGAAGACGCCCGATCAAATCTTACTTGCACATGGCTGCAGGTCCCCAGCTGTACCCCCCATGTTCTTTTTTCATTACTTAGTTCTTCTGTACGTTAAGATGCGAGCTGGGAGGCCCCAACTGCACGGCCCCCTTCAACATAATCAGCGGCTACTTCGTCTTACACATTCACCATAACAGCGGTAGGCGGCACATTAGAGGAAGTTCCTTTCTTGATGGCTTGCAGACCTCCTCGAGATCATCACCACGGAGTTCGAAGAAGATCTTTTTGTAGTCAAGAATGTGACCGGCCAATGCACGAACTCCGCAATGATCGATGCGGACAGCGTGCAAGCAGTCAATATTTCTCAAATTTCTTATTGCATCTGCTGTGGCACGTACTCGCCCGACGACGATGTGTTGAACTGCCCGCTAAATCCGTGGGAAACAAAAAGCAAGTGAAAAATGGCGGAGTGGCGTGAGGGAAGAAGGAGTGTGTGGAGAGCAGTCAGTCGAGTGAAATTCGCATTCGTTCACTCATTCACTTACGGTTCCTTCAACCGCATGAGTTTAGCTTCGACCAGCACTTCGACCTCGACGAGCACATCCACGAGCACGAGCACAGCTCCGTCGACTGCCACCAGCACGCCGTCCACGCCCTCGACGCCGTCTACCAGCACCCCGTCCTCCACAACTCCAGCAAGCGAAGGTCCTTCATTTCTTCTGTCCACTCATTTTGTTCATTCACTTGTGTGTTCAGACCCGTTCAACATCGACTGCTCCAATCCAACCACTCCGCTGGACGTCATCTACTGCGACAAGACCTGGGTGAGTCTTTTCTTTCTTCTCTTTTTCATGTTAATAATGTCGTTTTGTTCAGAACAAACCGGAGCAAGTGAAATCGATAGTGTTGAACACTACAAACGGCTTCGAAAGCATTACCGCCAAAAAAGCAGACGTCTACGAGTTGTCCCACATTTTCTCTCGAGTGGGCAGCATTCCGGGGATTTTTACTGACGTGAGCGAGCGCGTGGCCTGTCGTTTGGCTAATGCGCTGGTTGCAGGATTTCACTCACGTTTACAACCTCTACGACAAGGCATTCCTTTGTTGCCTAAAATTTCCTTTTTATTACGCGTGCTTCCAGATTCTGAACATCAGCGAGAACACGCTGTGGGCGGCAAACGATCAGGACGCGGCTTCGACCACGAGGCAACCGAAAGCAGGAGAAAAATCACGAGTGTTTGTTGCAGATTGCTGACCGGACTGGACTCGTTGATGTCGCTGAACGATGTCGATCTTGAGTACTCCTTCCTTCTTCTTCAGTTCATTTATTCGTCTTCCTTCTTGCAGTCTGACCCACGGCGAGAACGTCGGCTTGACGCGAATGAAGAAGCCGAGTTGCGAGAAGCACGTGGGCTTCGCGGACTACGGCGACTCCTTCGGGCCGAGTGACCGCGGCGGGTTCTTGGCGTCGATCGAAATCCCCGTCGAGAGTTTGTGTGACGAGAACGACGCCGGTCTGTCCACTCGCTTCTGCCTTCATTCTTTCTTACTTTCTTTAGCTCCGATCTACTACGCGATCTACCGCAACGTGAACATTTTCGTGCCCAACTCGACGGACGAGGCGTCCAAAAAGCACCACCTCGTCTCCGGCTTCTCAATCGACGAGGAGGCTGAGGAGAGCGGGAAGACTTTTGACCCGGAGAAGGAGCCCCCGAAATACGAACGCTGTGCCGTCGGCTTCCATCAGAACCGAAACCGCGTGCTTTCGGCCACGATGATCAACAAGACGCTGCCGAGCACGAGCTCCAAGACCATGGCCGTCCTGCGGTACAAGAAGGAGGGCGTCCGCGAGAGCCTCCACGGCAGCTTCAAGGTCACCTGGTGGGACGGAAACGAGTGGTCTCAAGAACGCTACTGCGGTGTGCACACGGAAGGCGATTTCTACGTAGCCTTGTAACCTCCAAATGTTCAGTCAAGCGTTCATTCGCTCGTTTAGATGCCCCCACTTGACCGACTTCACGCTCCTCGTCGATGGCGCCCAAACCGATCCAATTCTTTGCGACAAGGCGCTCTCCGCCGTCGGCTACACCGTCAATTCCGGTTCTATCCTTTCCTTGCTGCTGCTCAACATCGGAAACGCGTTCAACTTGTAAGCACTGGATTGTACTTGCAATCAAACGTTTCCTGCAGCTTTGCCCCGTTGCGCGCCCTGATCTTCGGCTTGTTCATCGCCGCGCCATGGGCCCGCTTCAAAGTGGACGCGCTGACCGCCGCCTACAACGTCACTCTGATGCTCTTCTACTTTTTCTTCACGATCTTCAACGACCAGCAGCGGACGGGCGGGGTGGTGGGATGCCAAGCGATCGCCGGGGTCACCTACTTCCTCCTGCTTTGGTGCGTTCTCTCCATTAGCAGCTCTCTGACCCATTCTTTCTGCTTGCAGCTGTGTTTGCCTGACTCTCTTCCAATCGTGGCGCATTCTGAAGATCTTCGCGTGGTCGTCGCTGATGGAACGCGTGATCCTTCTGATTACGAAGCCCCTTGTCATTATGATCGCTTCTCTTGGTTCGTTTACCCCAACGATTCTTTATGTGTCGTCCATTTAGCGATCCCTGCGCTCGTCTGCGGGATTGCTGCAGCGGTTGTTCGGGACTTCTTCAACCGGAAAGACGAATTCTGTTGGATTAACCCCAAATTCGTCGTGCTCGGTGTCGTCATTCCGATCAGCCTGCTCGTCCTGAACGGCGTCTTCTGCTTTTCTGTGATCATCTTCCGGATGTTCCCCACCGCTCGAGTGTTCAGCCCGCTTCGTCGTCTCACTTCCGTCCAGTCCTCCGTGATGTCCCAAGGGCAACGGAGGAACGTGCGCGAGAAGGTGATTGCCGTGCTCATCATGCAGTTCTCGCTGGGCATCCCGTAGGTCGACTGCTTGTGTTCGAACAAATCAACAAGGATTGCAGATGGGCTGTTCAATACTTGACGCTCTTCGCCCCAAAAGCAACCGCCTGGCACTACATCTACACGTTGATCATTGGGAGCCAAGGGATCATCCTGCTGCTTCTGTTCGCCTACAAACGCTGGAAGGCGTACGATCGGCAGCAACAAATCAGTTCGTCGGGAGCGGGCGGCACGGAGTTCACGTCGACGGGCGGCCGACCGCAACAGCCGCCGCCCGAGCCGCCGCAGCCGCCACAGCCGCGAGGACTCCCTCGGACCTACGATTCGGCTTACGAAAACCAGCAGCCGGCAAGGAGGAGCGGCTCGACCGTCCAGCGGGCCCGTCAGTTCGTCCTCAACAAGCTGCCCAGTCGGAAGGAGCGAAGAAGCGACCCGCCGCCGATGCCGCCGCTCGAGTCGATGCCGAAACGACGATGAGGGCACGACTTCCTGCTTTCCCATTGCATTCTTGTTTGTCGGTAGAATAAACGAAATCCACGCGTGTTTAACGTGATCTCGGCGATTGAAACGGGGCGGACATTAAAAAGAAATCGATTTCCCGCTCTTTATGGTGACTCATCTCAAACACTCGTTTGTTTGCCTGCGGAGAGGACGTGTGATGAGCGGGAAAGAGGGATCGTTATCATTTGGAAGGTGGCTTTCCGCGTTGGCGGGGGTTTCTACCGGAATGCACGTTTCTTCAGACTTATTGCAAGGTTAAGCAATGTGATCAAACGCTAGCTGTCATGCTTTACCACTCGCTCTTTCTTTTATTCTGCTTCTTGATCTCAAATGAGGCCGCTGCGATGAGCACTGTGCAGGTAATGCCGTCGATTCTCTGTGTTCTACTCGCATTTCTTTTTAGTTCCTTCAAACGCACATGGAGTACTGGGATCCTCGCAACCTCACCGACCTTTCGTACTTGTGTCAGCTGGACATCGAGCGGTTGGGCGACGCGTTCGACCCCACGAATCCGCTGAACGACGCGACC
Source organism: Aphelenchoides fujianensis (assembly GCA_024699865.1). Classification (NCBI taxonomy): domain Eukaryota; kingdom Metazoa; phylum Nematoda; class Chromadorea; order Rhabditida; family Aphelenchoididae; genus Aphelenchoides; species Aphelenchoides fujianensis. The sequence continues at coordinate 389,993 of JAMPIO010000060.1, read as the reverse complement.
ATCACGTCCAAATGTTCGCTCTTTCCTGCTGCTTTCATTGCTTTTTTCAAGTCCTTGATGCCTCCGCGAAGCTGCAGCCCGGCGTGTTCGAAGAAGTCCAGCTGTTTTGGGGCTCGCCGTTGGAGTGCGCGGCCATTCAGATCGGAAATGCGGCCGCCGGCGAGTCGGAGATCATTTACGGGCGATACTCACGGCAAGCTCGTACTTTCTGTTGCTCACTCATTTCAGAATTCAGGCTGTTCATCAACAACCGAGTGCTTGGGCTGCGGCAGTCGCTCGAGTGCTTCAACGACGGTCTCAAGAGCAATTTCATGTGTGCAAGGAAGCCACTTGCCTGCCGTTAACCTCTTTTTACCGTTTGAGGTGGGACCTCTGCCTGCCGCACACGTGCGAAGAGAACGACGCCCTGGAGATCGGACGGAAAATCTTTCGCCGCTCCGAGTGGCGTCCCGACGGCTTCGACTCGACGTTCACTCCCTTCTGCTACGCGACGAACGAGCACACGAACGACCGGCAGACAGATTGGAGATTTTGGATTGTCCTGTTCGCTTGTCGCCTTCGACCATTGGAACCATGGTGTTGTTTAGGGCCGTCCTTTGCATTCCCGCCCTGCTCGCTCTCATTGGGTCGATCGTTACCTACAGCCTGGAGAGCATTCGGGATTTGCGGAAGCGTTCGTTCGATTCTTTTGTCCACCTTCCACTCGTTTGTTTGCAGTTTGGTTGTGGACGTTCTTGATCTCGTTTTCTTTCCACACAAACTCCAAGACGATCTTCGCAGTTCGTTCCGCTCGCAGAGGCGGCGACCAGCTGGAGATTCTGCACGTGATGCGCGTGGTTTCGATCTGCTCGGTGATTCTCGGCCACACGTGCATCTCGATTCGCTTCTTTGCGGGTTCGTCCGACCGCCCACTCATCCCATTTCTTTGTCTTGCAGACAACGTGGACAATGTGCGGAGAACGAAGAAAGATTGGTGGATGGAGGTCATCTACAACGGCTAGCGCTTTCTTCGTTCCACATTGAACACTTGTTTGCAGGTTATTTCGCCGTTGACAACTACTTTTTTATCTCCGGCCTGCTGACCGCTTACTTGTTCCTGAAGCTCGAGCAGAACCCGAGAGTTTTGCGAACTCCGTCCTTCTGGGCGCTCTTCTTTGTCCACCGCCTCGTGCGCCTCGTGCCCGCCTACTTTTCTGTGCTCCTCTTCAAGACGTTCGTATTCCCGCTGCTGCTCAATGGATCCGTCCAGAACATGGGCCTTCAGTCCACGGAAGACGTTTGCCTCCACACCTGGTGGACCAATCTTCTTTTCGTCAACAACCTTGTCGGGAGCAACACACAAGTTAGCTGAACATACGGAGGGTAGATTCATTCGTTTGTCGTAGTGCCTGATTCCCGCGTGGTTTGTGGCGACCGACCTGCAGATTTTCCTCTTCGCGCCCCTCCTCTTGCTCCCGATCGTGTGGAAGCCGATGGTTGGAATGGCGATCGTCGGCAGCGGCATTCTGCTCTCGACGGCCGCCCACTTCTTCACGGTTTACTCAAATTTCTACCCGCCGACCGTCTTCCTCGAGCCGACCGAAGTCTCGGGGATGGCGACGAATTTGGAGTGAGTTCTAACGCGTTCACTTGTTTACGACGAGCGTTTGCAGCGAATACAACCGCAACGTTTACTACGCGGCTTGGATCCGATGTCAAGCACGTTCTTCCATTCACTTCCTCCTTGATCTCTCTTTCGTTCTTAGGTGTATCTTGTCGGATTGCTCGTAGGCGTCTTCCTCCGCAAACGAGGGAAACTCCACGTCCCCGTTGGGCGGCCGTCTGCTTGTGGCTGCTGGCCGCCGGGTCGATGGCCGCCTGCCAGTTCGGGCTGCACGGCTGGCGGAACGGTGACCCTTGGAGTCGATGGGAAAGCGCGTTCTACTCGGCTTTCAGTCGACTCGGGTGGACCTTCGGGCTGGCCGTGATCACGCTTTCCACTCGTTTCGGCTTCGCGGGACCGTTGGGTCGGCTGGCGGGGATCAAGGCGTGGATTCCGGTCGCTCGTCTCACTTACTGCATGTACCTCCTGCACCCGCTCGTTCTCCAGTACGCGATCTTCTCCATTCGAGGACCAGTCGTTTTCAAAGGAACGATGGACATGGCAAGAGATCTTTCCCTTTTTCTAATCTTTCCTTCTTTCAGTTCCTGTCCGCGTACCTTCCCGTCCTAGTGGTCACTTTCGTCCTCTCGATCGGCTGGTCCGCGTGCTACGAAGTCAGCTTCGGAAACTTGGAGCGCCTTCTGCTTGGCCCGCCCGCCCGACGAGCGGCCACTCCCGCCCACTCTGAAGAGAATACTCGGCTTTAATGGTTGATCGAATAAGAGAAGCTGGTGGTTGATGTGTGGGGGAGAAATGTGTGAATTGAGCCCAAATATGCGGAGATCGGGGGTCAAAGGTTGAAATCGGGCAACGGGAGGCCGCGTTCGTGTCGCTCGAACAGCTGATCGATCATGATTTTGATCTGAAGTCGGACCTTCACTCAATCATTCATCGTTTACCCACCTTCTTGTTGTCGGCGGGCGGAAGTCCGCGGAGGCGATACGCAATGATCTTTCCGAACAAAAGATTCTCGTCCTGCATCCAATCGAAGCGCTCGGCGATCTGCGAGACGGAGGGCGGCGGAACGCGAGCGGGCGGCGCTTTCCGCGAGCGCGCGCGTTTGGCCGGCGGCTCGGCCGTCTCCTCTTTTTGCGGGCTGGTGAGCAGCTGCTGGATGGCGATGAGGGCGGAGTTCTCCGCCGGCTGCCCGCCCTCCCCGTTGACCGTTGGGTTGGAAGGCGTCGAACCGCGATCGCTCAGCGAAGCCGTCGCGGAGTCCGTCGACGAAGCCGCCTCCTCGTCCAAGAAGACGGGCGACCGGCTGCAGGCGGCCGAAAGAAAGTTAGAGAGGAGGGCGTTGGCCACCCCCTCGTCGTCCAATCGGCCAAGCGTTTTTCCTTCTGAACTCTGCTGTGTAAACAAAAGGGAGGACAAACGAACCGTTCTTCTTGCCCTCTTCGTTTTTCTTGACCGCGACTCCGATCACGCTTTCTTGCAGGAAGGAGAGGTCGGAGAAGAACGGCCTACACTCGTGTGTTTAGAGCTATTGAGAGCAAGCTGCCTACCATTTGGGCGAGTAGGACCAGCCGTCTCGGATCGCGAACTTCAGTTCCTTTTTGTAGCGATCACGCATCTGCAGGAAGCGCTTCTTCACCGTCTCGGCTGAAAGCATTCCTTTCAGTCGTGTTCAACCCCCGTCTGCTAACCAGAAAGACCGGCCCCGACCTCTTCGGCCACTTCTGCCCAGAGGCTCTGCAGTTCGTCCCTCCCTTCCGGTCCGCTTTGTCGCGTCGAAGAGCGGCGGGCGCGCGCGAACGGCCGAAATCAACGCGCAGCTGACCGCCGACTTTTTGCCGGTCGGCTTTTCGGCGGCGGGCGTCTGAAAGCACAAGGCGGAAGTCGTGATAAGCGGCCGCTGCCCGGCCGGATGGAATTTGCGGTCGCCAAGACAACCGCCGGCCGGCCGGCCGTCAATCCCCGCACTCACCTCCGAGGAGGGCCGCGATTCCGTGCCGGAGGAGTCGGGAGCCGTCCGGCTGCTCCGCCGGAGATCCTCATCTTTCGCCTGTTGAATGGCAATGTACTGCTCTCGATGATACTGCTTGAGGTGATGCGAGAGCGAAGTGGTCGACTGCTTCGCCCCCGATTGAAGACAGCTGAAAGAAGAACGAGTAATCGAGTGGAACACAAGCAAGCACCAACCGTTGCACGTGTAGCAGAGGGCGGTGTTGTCCGCGCGCTTCAGGAAATACCGCCACCAGGACTTGGGCGGCTGCGAGAGATCGTAGGCGGGCTCCTCGTCTCCGACCGAGACGGCCGAAGAATCCTTTGAAGTCGGCCCTCCGTTCGTTCGATCCGCCTGCTGCGAGAAGGCGGCTTCTCCGATAGCGGCGAGCAGGAGATCGAAGTCGCCGTTCGCGCACAACACGTCCGCCGCCATCTGCAAGACAGCAGCGATCAGCAGTGAGGAGTGGGCGGAAGTCAACAGAAAATCAGAAGAAATGAACGCGACCGGAAAGAAAGTTCCCGCATTTAATGCGGGGCGTGGAGAAAAGGCGAGCCGCCGGTTGCCCCTGCCGACCATCGAGTGCTGGAATGGAGGCGAGAAGGAGGGCAGTTCGCGCCTTCCGTCGGCCACCGGTACAAATTTCGCCCAATCTGCCGGCTGCCTGCCGGTCGGCTTCTTCCTCCGAATTAGAGGCGGAGGCCACCGGGCGACGAGCCGGCGGCCGGCCGTCCGCGAGAGTCGAGTGGCGACGTGAAAACATGAGGCGCGTTAATAAGCGGCGGCCGGGCGGCCGGAGGAGGGCGGGCGGAGGCCCGAAGTTTGGCTCCGGGAGGCGGCCGCTCGTCGGGATCGCCGGCCGGTGAGCGGACGGAAGGCGAGCGGCTTCAACCGCCAATTAGCCGTCCACCGGGCGGCTCCCAGGAATTCGTTCCAATTACCCCGAACGGCAGGAAGGAGCGAAAGGTGGTGGCTTTCAGCCTCGAAAGTGCGAAGTGTTGCTGCCGGAAACCGCTCGGAACGGACATTTCCGGCCGCCCACGAGCGGCAAAGGGCGCTCGTCATTTACGCGAAGAAGGCCGCCCCGCAGTGGAAACGCCGCGTTTGGGCGAGCAGCCGGAAATGTCGCCCGAAAGCGTCGTTTCCGGAAAGCGCAGGCAGGCCGGAAGAGGCAACTCGCCTTCAAAGCAAACATTCCTCCCTAGTTTGTGAATCCCGGCAACGTTGCCTAATTGGGAGCTAGGTAGAACCTAGCACTCGTAATCAAGCAGAAGGTTCCAACCTTCCGAATGATTGAGTTCTCGCCTCCTCAACACGAATGAGAGGTGCCCGCTTCCGGTACGAAAGAGGGCGATAAGAAGCGAGCGGAAGGGGCGAAGTCGAGGCCGCTTCTTCGCTTCGGCGAGGTGACACACGGCGCCCAATTTCCGGCTTCCGGTGGCGGGCGGCCCGAGCGCTCCGGCAAATCCGACGGGCGGCCGGAAGCCGGAGGACGCCCGTCTTTTTATTAAAACCCCCCACTACATCGAATTATTAATCCACGGACACGGCGAGCAGGCAGCAGCGGGGAGGATGCGTGAACGTCGACTCGAAGCGGCGAAGAAGCGGGCGGGCGGGCGGCGTGCGGAAGATGCGCGCCGGCCGGTCGGTTTCCTCGGCGGCAGATTCGCGAATCGAATGACGGCGGCGGGCGAAAGCGGTCGCGAAAACCGGAACCAGCGACGAGCGGCGGCGAAAACAACCGGATTGACCGCCGGGCGCTTCTTTTGCCCCCGTGGATCCGCCGACGCGTTTGCGGCTTCCCGAATCGCCTGCGGCGTTCGCGGAGCATCGCTTTGGAAGTCGCTTGATCTTCGCGCGGCCATGCAAGAAGCGGGAAGGATTGATGGACTGTCACAGGACCTGCTTGTTGAGTGAGAGAAATTTGCATCGGAAGACTGTCAGATCGTCCGTAAAAGGAATTCCCGCATTTCCAATCGGCCTCTTGCTCTCGCTCCCGTCGGTTGCTGCCCGAATGTCGCCCGGTTTCCTCGCTTTCGTTCTTCTGGCCGTCGGCGGCCCGGCCTTCGCTTCGGACTTCTGTCCGCCGGATCTTCCCACCGGTAGGCGAAGAAGGGGAGTCCAAGCTGTGAACGAGGGGATTGCAGACTGCACGGGAGGATTCGAGGCGGCGAAAGCGTACGGCGTCAAGTACGGCGTGAACAGAATCTTCGTCAACGGGTCGAACGCGAGTTTGGTTCCGCAGCAACAAGTCCACTGATTTGGCGAAGAGCTCCTGGTTCTTTTCGCCAATCGAGTTAACTTTCTGCAGCGGGACTCCACTTGCGTTTGACCCGTCGGCAATAATTTTGAAACACCAGGTACGTCTACGGATTGCTCCACACGTGCCAGGTTGGAGAAATCTCAAGTGCAGTCCATTGGCTTCTTTGCAGGCGTTCATGTACGAACTGAACGAGGACCAATGGCACGAAATGAGGGCCATTGCCTTGGTTCGTTTTCCACCCTCTTCTCTCGACTGCCGTGGTTACAGAACGCTCCGCGGGACGGATTCCGCAAATGCGTCGTCTCGTCGATGAGCTTCGCGCTCGACTTCGACGAGAGCAACCGACCGATCGCTCTGCGGATCGTGGACATGATCAACGGTCAATACTTTGTGAGTCCTTTCCTTTCTGCTGCTCTCCACTCATTTGTTTGAAGGTCGCAGGAGTTGAAAGTCTCCCGTTATTGACGGTGACCGACCTCAACTTGAAGAAGGACACGAGCTTCGAGAACGAGACCGCCGCCGTGCTCACGGAGGCGGCCGTCGGCGTCGTCTGCAAAGTAAGGTCTTTCGACCTCCACCACCTGATCGATCCGTTCAGCGCACGTACAGCGACCTCAAGACGGTGGCCGGGCTCATGGTGCAAAAAGGCCAGAACGCTTCGGCCGTGTGCCTGCTGAACGAGCTGCCCGGACCGAAGGTGACGCTGGCCATCGGCTTCGTGCTCGAGGGCGGAGTGGTGGCCGAGGCGCTCGACCGGGCGTACGGCGGGGCTGGATCGTGCGTTACCTTCTTGCTTTCCTCTAATCTTCGTTGGTTGCAGTTCGTTGGGCGCGTTCTTCACGAACTTCCACCGAAACTATTGGTTCGCTATGTGGCTGTTTGCGGGCGTCTTCACGCTGCTCGTCCTCCCGCTGCCGATCCTCGCCGGCCGCCTGCACCACCTGATGCTCGTCTCGGCGGCCCGCTTCAACTGCGCCCTGGACGCGCTCGTGGCTTCGAACTGCGACGTCCTCGAGCACATCCTCACGCGCCAGAAGCTTCTCACCGAGTGCGGCTACGACACGATCAGCCTGCGGGACGTGAGCGTGAGTGCTCGGATGGCTTTTCCCCTTCAATGCGATTGCTTGCAGTTCCAAGATCTGAAAGACAAGGCCGACCAACTCCAACAGATGCAACAGACGCCTCTCCAAACCCCCGTCCAGACGCCCGTCCAGTCGACCGACGCCACGAAACCGTCGGTGCCCTCGCTGCCCACGCAGCCGACCGTCACGTGATTTCTTCGTTTTGTTCGAGAATAAACTCTGTTGAAAGTGGTTTGATAGAAGACGAAGGTCGTCGTGATCTTTCATTCCGTCGGTGTTTGTTGGTCGCCTTTCCGCGGCCCTCTTCGACGGCTCCCGCGTGTCCCCAATTGGCCGCCGCCCATCGACCGTTCGCTTCTCAATTGAATTCGATTAGGGAGATGGTCGTTGGAGTTTGTCCGTGCACTTGCGAACGATCGTCCTCCGCTGCACCGAGAACGAGGAGGATCCATGACGACGCGTGCAGACTTCCGCCCTTCTCACTAGCGTTCTGCACTCCTGAATGCGCCGATTATTCGCGACCAGGAATCAGTTCGAAGCGGCGAGATTAACTTCCGCCCATCCGGTTGTTTCTTCCTCGCAAACAGGAGTGTTTTCCCTGCTCGTCATCATCGGCGAGGAGCCGCCGCCCCCGCTCTACCTCTGCAAACATCCGCTTTCTATTCTCGTGCCCCCACCGCTCGGCGTTCAAACAAACGCGGGATCGTTCGGATGGCCGGAGGCCAAACTCGCGGTAATTGGTTTGTTTTGTGCTCATCCTCCGACTCGCCGGCCGGCCGTTCGAAAGTCAACGATCGACCGAAAAGTGTTCGCTTTTGCGTCAACAAACACCAAGAAACATTTCGTTCGGTTGGCCCTACCGTAGCATAGAGATTGTTTCGAATCAAAACACGCCAATTCAGCGCGGTTATTCACTTCTTTATGGCGAATTTCACCGCTGACATCACGGCCTTTCGAGGAAAGAAGGTGAGCGTTGGGCAGTCGGCCCTCACTTCCTGACAGCTGTCCACAACAATCGACTCGTGAGGTCGTGATTCTCGCAGCTGTTCGTCTCGTTGGAATCGCTAATTGGCCGGTGGTTCGAATTCGTGTTGTTCCTTGGGTTCTGCTCTCGGTTCAACTGGAAAGGCGGCGGAAACAAGCGAGAATGTTTCGTTTGATTGAGTTACGTCGACAGTCGTCCTCGTTGTGCCCCCGTTCACGTACACGCCGCCTTCTGTCTTGTTTCTATTTCCGGCCGGGTGGGTGGGCGAGAAGTGACTTCTTTTCGGCCGGTTACGTGAGGGCGGGCCGCGAACTTTGCGGCTTCTTCGGCCTTCCGGCGACGTCAATTCGGGGCACAAATCGCCGCCCCGATTGCGTGTAGCCGGCGGATGTCCGCAGTCGGAGGAAGCGGGAACTCTGCCCCTAACGCGAAAACAAATGGTTTAGTCACGGCTGAGCCGTCTGTCGGATTAGGCGGCCGCCTGCCCGTCGACTGTAGTCTGCCGTTTAATCCACCGCATTTCCCAACTGGACGCCTGTTTCCAATTAAACCGCCTAAGACCTTCCTTCCGCTACGTTCTTCCGCCTTCGTCTTTTCATTTGGCCACTCACAACTTCCGCCTGCCGACTGTCCTTTTGGGGAGGCCACTTGTTGCTTGTGACCGTCGATCTGCCCGCGGGGACGTCACTTGTTCGACCCACGTGGCTCGTTGGAGATTCGAAAAGTCGCCCGTTATGCAAATGCAGTCAGTTGGCGGTCGTCAAGCGGGGGACGGGGGTTCTCTGAACACGAGGAGTCCATTTGGATGATTGGGCCTTGCGAAAACAATCGAGCGGACGGCTCTTTCATCAATCGACCGTCTTCTGCTCGCCCTGGCTCGCTCGCTTGTGATCATCGAATTCGTGATGCAAGCGTTCACTCATCGGATGAGCGAGCGAGCGAGCGAGCGGAAAGCTCCTTTTGGCCCGCTCGAACACACGTGTGCCGCCCGACTCCGCCCTCCAGCCCTCCAGCGGTCAGTCTCTTAAAAGGGAAGGCGGCACGGGCGGGAAAGCGGCGGCTTTTCGTTTCGCTTCGAAGTGTTCGCATCGACATCAAAGGAGACCATTGACTTCTTTTGTCGTCCCCCTGATTGGATTTCCTTGAAACGGCATTGAACGTTCATTTCGTTCTCCAACCCACGCGTTTTTGATTCGATTGCCGGCAATTGGATTCGCGAGATTGCCGCGTAGTTCAAATGTTTCGCGTCGAGCCTTGCGTTTTATCCATCGAGCGCTCATCTTCTCTGCTGCTTTCAGACTTGTGACTCCCCCCGATCAAAACGGAAATGTTCTCCTCCACACACCAACTGAACCTCCTGCTCGCCCTCCTGTTCGCCTTCTGCTTCGTCGCCCGCTGCGCCCCGCTCGCTGGAGAGGACGAGGAGGACGAGTTGACGGTGAGTGAACCCCCCGAACCCAAAGCGCCTACTGTGGGGCCGCGGGGTTGTTTTTTGCTCACCGGAAATGCCGCTCGTTCCACCGTGTTTTGCTGACGGTCGCATTTCTGCTCGAGCGGGCGGCGTTCCGCAAACTGCGGGCGGCACGTCATTCCGGACGCCTGATTTCTGGCCCGGGGTTCAACGGGCATTTTCGAGGAAGAGAACGAGATTAACGGTCGATTGATTTCAGCGAAACGACCTCCTTGTGCAGTCCGTGAAGCGACTCAACAACCTGAGCAACTACCGCGTGTTCCGCGCACAACGCTCCAAGGGCGGCCTTCCGCAATTCTTCCGTTTCGGCAAACGCTCCTCCCCCGACCTAATTCCGCTAAATGGAGAGCTCGACGAAGAAGACGACCGGCTGTACGGCCTACTGAAAGCGAGCCCAAACCGACCGTTAAACTTCGCACTTCCACGGGGCGTTTCGCTTCGAAGCGGCCGGCCGAAAGTGGATTGCGGCCGCTTGTTCGACGTTTCTGCCCGGACATTCCGCTTACTTTTTGTGTTGTACATTTCGCCGAGTAATCCGAGTAAATTGGACCAATTTGTACGCCCTGCAGCCAAACACTCCCGAATGCAAACGAATGAACGAAAAGGGGACTTGTTTGCAAGAGAAGCAACATAATGGAGGGAGCAGGTGTGAATGCGGAGATCGAGTGGAGGAAAGGGGCCTGCAGAAATCAGAAGGCGTCTTTCAACGCGCGCAGCAGCGAGGTATTTCGGACGTCGCTTGTGGGCGGCAGGCGGCGGGGGCCTCGCTTGTGGCGGTGAATGAGGTACTCGAGCACTTGCGATTCGTAGGGCGACACGTGATGGAAGCTCACACTCGTGTCGCTGATTTCTTGCGGGAACTGAAACGCGATGTTTAGCAGTAGAAATGAAAAAAGAAGCACGCTCACTTGTTTGTAGCCGTAAAAAGCGTTCTGCTTCACGAACTCGGTCAGCCAGCGGTTTTCGAACTCGTCCACGTGGAAGTGGTGGAACCGCTCGCGGCCTTGAGCGTCGCGCGTGTCCGTCGGGTAGATCCCGACCTTGGCCATGCAACGACCCAACTGAACGAAGGGTGGAGATGGAAAGAGGTGAGAGGACCCACCTCTTGGTCCTCTTCCGCCCGGTGGAAGTCGGGGCAAATCGAATCGTTTCGCATGATCTCGTTGAAGACCTCCATCCCCTTGTTGCTCACCACGTACACTCCGCCGTCCACGTAGCCCCTCGGCTGAACACGCAACGATCACCACTTTTTGCCTTGTTGAACGAACCTCGAAGAAACCCCAGCGATAGCCGAGAACGAGCGGCTTCTTCGGATCGTGCTCGGCGACCAGCTTCCGCGCGTTCTCCATCACCACGTACGAGTCGTCGTCTGCCCGCAGGTACCAATCGAAGCGGTTGTTCGTCGTCTCGTAAACGTAGCGGAACACTCGGCGGATTTTCTCCCACGAGTGGTCGCGCGTGGCCATGAACGGAAAGTAGACGTGCGGGATGTCCTCGCTCAACGGCGCGTCCGTGAACACCAGCTTGTCGTCGCACTTCTTTGCCCACGTCTCCAGAATGGTGGCCAACTAAAGAAGGGCAGATCAGGGATTGAAATCGGTGGATGAACGAACCCTCGACTCGTGTGCACTGGCCGTCGTGTGAATCAAGCAAAGAATGGAGTCTTTCCGTCCACTCGCTGCCCGAAAGATCGAGAGCAAAAGAAGCGACAAAGAAGCGAGAAACATGACGGCCGCTTGATTAATAAACTGGATCCATCCCATCGCCTTAAGTACCCGCTTCAAATGGAACTCGGAATGTTCTCCGCCTCGCTCATTGCGCAAAAAAGCGGGGCCCTCTGGCTCTTATCCTCCCAGCGGATCTTCTCGTGTCATTGCGGTCGAGTGCACACTGGACGTCTTTCTTGACCCACGGATTCGCACGTTCCCGCGATGCCCTGATCGGTGCACGCTGAAGAGTAGCCAAACACCCCGCTCATGGACTCTCATTCAACCATTGTTTGCCCCTCCAAAACGACAAAAGCAAACGAAGTTTCGTTCGAGATAACCCTAACAGTTGTCAGCATCAATTAGAATGATGGGCGGAAGATCGGAATCAACCCGCCGCCGGCGGGCTTCCACCTGCGATCGCGCCGATAAGCCCGCCGCAAAGGTCAGACGCCCGCACACCTTCCGGACGTGAATTTGCATGCGGAACAACGTAAAGAAGGAAAGAGTTAAGGAATCGAATCACTCGCCTTTTGCATTCCGCCCCGTCGACCGGCCGTCCGCAAACAAATGGGCAACTCGTGAGTGTCTGAGACCGGATTGAGGCCCACAACAGCCTGCTTTCAGGAATTCGGCCGCCGATGCCAAGAAGACGAAAGCGGCGCCCCCGCCGCCCGTCCCGATCGCCCGCCCGCCGCTCGAGCGGCCCAACCGCCGCCTGCGGTCGCCGTGAAGCGATCGCTCGTCGATACGAGCGAGTCGCCGAAAGCTCGCCGCTCGCTGCGGGATCGGCTGCTGCTTCGGCGTTCGGAGCAGAAGAGGCGGCAGGCGAAGCAAAAGGCGGAGCCGCCCCTGCCGCCCGTCGGAACGGCCGCTTCGGGCGAGCGGACGACCCAATGCACACAAACCGTCACCCAGATGTCGATGGGAGGTGAGTGGGCGACCAGCCGAACTGCCCACCACTTTCTTCAGAATGCGCCGAGTCAACTCCGCCGCTCCACCCAACAGCGCACTCTGCTCGTCTCGACGACCACGAGCTCGAACGTGGTCAGCGACTCGAAGCCCTCCCAAACGCAAACGACGACGACGACCAAGCGAACGGAAAAGACGGCCGCCGAGACGATCCGCCCGGCCGAAGGCTCCAAGAACTCGTTCGTGCGGAAGCCCGTCGGCGAGATGGAGCAGGCAAGCGGGAATACACCCTCCTCTCATTCCTCTTCGGATTGCAGACCGATTTCGTTCGCACGCGCGTGAACCTCGTCCGGCGATCACGAAGCAGCGCCGGCAGTCGAAGCTGTCGAAAGGCGAGTAACTTCTCCAGTTCCTTTTTTCCAATCACTTCCGTTTTTTTCAGGCAAAGCGAACGACGAGGACTACTGCCGCGAGTTCACTGCCGAGTGAGTGGACGCTTGAAAACCGATCATCGTTTCTTCGTTTAGGGAACCCCCGCCGGACGACGAGAAAAACGAGGGAGCGAGAAGTGCGATTCGGCTACGACCCCCCACTACGCAGGCGCCCGGCGGAAACTAACGCGAATTCAATGCCCGCCATAAACTTCTTTCCTTTTTTCGCTGGACGGTCGGGTCGCCCGTTTTGTTTCGCTTCCGATCGGGCGTAAAGAAACGAAAGCGGGCGTTTGTTTTTGTTGATCGTGATTCAGAAGGCGGCCGGCCGCTCGGACTTCGTTGGTTCAAACGGCCGGTCGGAAGAATTCATTCGTTTGTTCGTGCGAGATGAGGATTCCTCGCTCTTTCCTTCCTTCTCCTTCCGTTGGTGATGGCGGCTGATGAGGAGCGCATTAACAAGACGGGATTACCAGTTCCCGATAAAGCGAACTACTTTTGCTTTCATGGTCCTTCCAAAGCCAGATGCAGAACAGTGGACGTGAGTTGGAACAATAAGTGTGTGTGTCTAGTGAGTGTGTTGTTTAGCATTTGCTTTTCCTACGACACGGACACGCAGCTCGATCCCGCCCATCCGGGCCGCTTCCCCGTGGAGCAGTGTGGAGAGCAGAGACGACGACTCGTTCGTGGACGGCTTCGTGGCCATCCACGTCAAGTACAACGGAACGTACCCGAACCAAACGGAACTCTTCCTTCTCAGCGCGCAGAAGGACGTTTGGTTCCGGCTGGGAGACGACTTCGTCCCGTTTGATCCTTCTGATGCAATGGTCTTCGACTTTTACCGCAACGTGCGTAGAACTTAAGTCTTCTTTTTGGTTAATCCTTTTATTTGCAGCCCGGCCGCGACCACTTGGCGTTGCACGGCTACTCCTCTCGCGTTTCTATCTTCCGGAGTTCTACGACAAGAAGAACATCACACTCGCCCTCGCATTCAACCAAACGGGCATCAGAAGCGTTCATGTTCGTGAATACCGATTGTGCTCCTCTCATTTCCGTTCTGCATTGCAGAGCTCGCTAACCGACGTGACGCCCAGAAAGGTGTTGCCGGCGAGTCCGAACAGACGACCCGCCAACGCTTCTTAGTGCAGATCTGACTATCACTGAAGAGGCAACAACCGAGACCCTCAAAGAAGCGAAGAAGCCTGGGGCTCAGCGACCCGTTCGCTCCACAGTTTCCTGAAAGGAAGCGATTTCCCTCCTGCCCTCGCTGAAGCGATCCGTTTCGCACGAATCGACCACCACCCAAACGACGCCCACCACTCAAACAAGCACGACAACACAAACGATCGGCACCAAGTCCACCCCTCGCCCTCCTTCCACCACAAAAGAGGCGATCTTCACTTCCGCGCACTGGACCACGACGACGACGAGCTTCTTTGCACAGAGCGGCCGGCCGATTAACCAGAAGAAAGCCCTAGTGAAGAGCGAGCCAACGACTCGAAGCCCCGCCCCAACCACTCACAACATTCACTCCTCTACTTCGCCCTCCCACTCAACCGTTCACTTCTTCCATCGGCTCGACTCCGCAAACGACTTCGACTGCGAGCAGTAAGTCCGGCGGAGGGCACGCGCCATCCGGCCACTCACCCCACCACCTCATTTCCGACCACTCGGCTGCCGAAAGAAGAGGACATTTGGGAGGAACTGATGAACCCAAAGGCGGGATCGGCCGTTCGAGTGGTCGGCCGTGAGGACGACGACGAGGAGGACACGCCGCCCGAACTCCTGCAATTCGAACTCGCCGACCGCCTGCTCGCTTCGAACAACCTGCCCCTCCGTGCCCCGCCTTTCCTTCCGCCCTTCCCGCCGTTCAACGCTCCCAACACCTCCACGCCGACGAACCAAACCACCCAATCGCCGTGCCACTTTCCGCCCAACCCGCCCGAGTGGGCGTCGCAGTTCCCATCGGGTTTCCCTCCGTTTGGACCCATGAACCAATTCCCTAATCAGTTTCCTTTCTATTGATGTCGTGCTAGTAAACGAGAAGACTTCTTTATGTACAAAAAACTGAACGAGAGCCAGTGGACAAGGGATTACTCCTTCTTGATCTTCGACTTCAGCACGAGGCGAAGGAGTGTGCGCAGAACGAAGAGAACGATTGCGAGAGACAAGCAGAAAGTCGAAAGGAGGAATGCAATGACATCTAACGAGAAATACTTCCAAAGCGGCATTGCCGACTGCATTTGAAGGACGGCGGCCAGTTTGGGGTGGCGGGCGGCGTACTCGACGGATCGCACGAGAACGTCCTTCGGATCTTCGGGCCGCTCGCGGAGCATTCGGGCGATCTCCTTCGCGTTCTGCTCGTACTTCGGATCTTCGAGGACGGTGCGGAGAGCGTCGCGCATCGTCTCGAACGAGAGCTCTTCCTTTCGCAAGTAGACGGCGACCTCGTTGTACAGCATTGCGTCGACGTTGTAGAACTGATCGACGAAGAAAGGGATGGAAATGAGCGGCTTTCCGGCGTAGGACGCCTCCAGATACGAGTTTAGGCCGCTGTGCGTGACAAACAAGTGAACGCAAGGATCGTCTGCAAGAATTTCGTTCATTCCTCCTCTTCTTTGTCGTCTAAACTCACTCAGCAGAGCTTTCTGGTTCATCCAGGCCACAGGATAGACGTTCGTGTGATTCTGCAGCTGCAGGCGAACGTCATCCTCTTCGTCCAGCTTCCAGACGAACTGGTAGTCGGGGAACGAGTGGAACGCCCGCAGGAGCTCCAGCTTCAAGCCGAACGGGATCAAACTCGTGCGAATCAACGAGCCGAACGAGACGAGGATCGTCCCTTTGAACGGACGGGAGAGCACTTCGTTCATCTCCTAAACGATCGGACAATGAGGACTTGACTATAGTGGAGGGCTCACTTCAGAGAGGGGTTTGATCTCCGGTTTGAAGGTGATGCCGCCGATGTACTTGGTCTTCGGCGAGAGTGGTTGGGGAATGTCGAGGATCTCGTTCGAATTGAGAAAGACGTAGGAGACACTCGAGACCATCTTCCACACGGACGGCAGGTTGGGGATCTTCTGGCGGAGGTACGCGAGTTCTTCGGCCGCCAGCGTCTCAGGGAAGAGATTCACGTCAGCCGAGTACAGGAAGGACTTCAGGCGGCTCCAGAAGCTCTTCTCTTTGCCCTGCTGCTCGCATTGAAATACGTCTGCAATCAGTTCATTTGATCAATCACTAGTTCTCTCACTCGTGACCCACCGGGCGCAAAAGAGGGCGGTCGCGGGGTGTCGATGTAGCCGTTAATCTGCGAGAACTTGCTGGATGACGGTGTAGTAATGGACGGATGGGATCTTGAGTAGTTGGTTGAGGCCGAGGGCGCAGTATTCGAACGGAATCGTCAAGATACACGTCATAATCTTCTGCTTTCAGCCGTTTGATAAGCGCGTCGTCTTCGAGCAGGCCTGGAGCACGTGAGCGGCGGTCAAGTGACGACTTCTGGGCCGAAAACTCACGTTCGCAGAAGAGGCGTTCTGTTCGCTATGGACATAGCCTTCGCGACGGTTTAGGGGCGGCGTCGTGAAAGGCGTCGTCAGGTGGGCGGCCTTCGCGAACGGACTCCCGCCCGGCAGTTCGATTCGAAAGACGTTTCGAAGCCGCGTCGATCCGTTCGTCTGGACTTTCGGGTTGTACACGAGGATGAGCTTGTCCTAAACCACGGGAAACCAGGAGGTTATATGGCTAGAAATGAATGGAAAACATACCACAGTGTGCCCTCGCTCAATCAACGTGTCAGCAATAGCTCCCGAAAAGGGCAGGTGGGTATTCGAAAAAGCAATTTGATACATGAGCACCTTCAAACCCCATGCTACGGTGGGTAGCAGCAGAAGGAAGAACAACGGGGGCGAGAGTACGTGCCTCATTTCGGAGGACTGGCGGGTTGACAGACGAGTCCCCGATTAAGTAGACGGGCGATCACTTCCGTGTGTTTCGCGCCCACAGCCGCCCGCCCGCTCGGTTGATAAGAAAGGCGGAAGAAAAGGGAACGAATTCGCAGAACGAAGTGATGATGATCGACGGCGGGTGTTGCACTCTTGTGTTCTCCGAGCGAAGAACGCGAAGGCGATTGGCGAAAGAACGGCGGCAGCCACGAACGGCCGTCCGACTGCCCGCTTTCCACTGCTTTCTGTTGCCACCTTCAGCCTCGCTTTTATCTGCGCGGAGTGATCGGTGATGTTCGTACTCACGCAAACATCACTGACCACTCGGGCGGGTTCAAACGAATCGATCGGCCGTCTGCCCACTCATTTTACGGGTCGTCAACTACAGACTACACTCCCGCTCGCTCGTCCCTTCGGTTCAATCAAGACGTCTTTATTTTCGCCGGCCGGACGGCGGCGATCAGCCGGACGAGTCGTTTGATAACGAGCAATACGGTGGTCATCAGAAGGGCGGCGGACAGGAGGAGCACGATCACTACATCAAGGCAGAAAGAACTTATAACCGGGCATTCCGGCTGCCTCGAAACGCAACACCTCGGCGAGCTTGGGGTGTTTGGCCGCGTACTCGATCGAATCCACAAGCACCTCCTTCGGGTTCTCCTTTCGATCTCGAAGCATCGCGGCAATCCGAGCGGCGTTCTCTGCGTACCTACAACCACAATTGGAATCGACCCAATGGTAGGAAGTGAACGAACGAGGGATCGTCCAGCACGTGATGCAAGGCGTCGATCAGGCGGGCGGCCGTGATCTCCGTTTTGTCCACGAACACGGCCACTCGGTTTCGAATGGCGCACCCGGTGTTGTATTGCTGGAATAAGCGATGAGGGATGAGCCGAACTTGTAGTTATGCTTACCTGATCAGCAAACACTGGGATTCCGATCAAGCTAAAACGAAAGTTCTTCAGTTTAACGAGAGGATTCAAGCACTTACGGTTTCCCAGCCATCGAAGCTTCAATGTAGCTGTTAAGTCCCATGTGGCTGATGAAAACGCGCACGTTTGAGTGCTCTAAAGCAAAAAGATCAACTCCTGAACAGCATCTAAGACACTCACTTAACAAGCTCGACCTGTGGAAGCCACTCAATCGGATGAACGTTCGTTTGGTTTGTGAAGAGTTCAAAATCCGGGTCGTTGCCATCGAACTTCCAAAGAAATTGGTAGCTGGGCAAGGCGGCAAAAGCCCGCAGGATCTCCGTTTTGATCGACCGGCGGACGGCGGTCGTCGGCAGGAGTGAACCAAAGAGAAGACAATCGTTCCATTCGAAGGCTGGTCCAGAATCCGCTGCACTTCCTAAACAACGGGAGCGTCGATCGCAAGAGCAGTAAACAAGCGACTTACGGGCGTCAGTTCGGTCTTCGTGTTCGCCGTCACGATTCCACCCACGTATTTCGTCTTTCGGAGACTCCGGACGTGGCCGACTGATGAGTTCGTTCGTGTTCCGGAAGACGTAGGTGATTCGGTTGAAGAGATCGACGGGCGACGGGAAGTTCGGGTACTTGCGGGCCAGGAATGCGTACTCCTCCACTCCGATGCCCGAGATCGAAAAACCAATGGTCGAAGGCCGTCCGGAAGGCCCGCAGTCGTTGGAAGAAGCCGAACTCTTTCGGGAACACTTCCTGTTCGAAGATGAACGAGACGAAAGACGGCATCGATCCAATGGCCCAATTTGGGTACGGTACTTTAGAATCAACGTTTTCTCACTCGTCGTATTGCGTGGCCGTGTACGCGTTGATCGACGGAATGCCCAACACCCAGCCAAGTCCCCACTCCGCAGTAGTCGTAAGGGGCCGTCAAGTACGAATCGTAGTGTTCGGTTTTCAGCGTTTCCGATCAACTCCTCGTTGTTCAAAAGATCTGAACCCGAAAGAACGATAATTGAAAGAGACACTCCCGCCAATGCTCTCACCTTCGCAAAACACCTTTCTTGCTTCGATGTAGTCGGGGTTGTGTCGTGGATCGGGCGCATAATCGAAGGGATCCGAGAAGTGGCCGAGACGGAGAAAGGGATTCTCTTCGTCCTTCCTGACCACTTTGTACACGTTCCGCAGTCGAGCAGAGCCGTTTGATCGTCACTCTCGGATTGAAGAGCATCACGAGTTGATCCACCGTGTGGCCGGCATCGATGAGCGTGTATCCGCAAGGGCACCGCTGAACGGCATGTGGCTCTTGGAGAAGGCAACTTGGTAGAAGAGAATCTTGAGGCCATCCGCTGATCCACAGAGAAAGACGAGCGAAAGGTAGAGAAGGAGCATTGTCCGGCTTGTTTGAGGTCGATTGCAAAGGAGAAAACTAATGAACCACCGGCGGCTTTATCGCCCGCAGACGGGCAGCAAGGGGGATTCCCGGCGAACACAAAAAGAAGTGAGCAGCCGACGTTCCCCGTCGTTCGCTCCCCTCGCGCCCTTGCGTCGCTGGAAGAACGGCGAGTGAGCGGAAAGAAGTGAGCGGCGTGTGATCGAGGTCGTCCGTTCACTTCGCACTTCTTCCGGCGTTTCTGTTCGAACGGCTGTCGGTGGTGACGAAGGCGGGCGGGCGGTCGGTCCACCAGAGGACGAGTGCACTTTTAGGCGGCCTCTCTCCGCTTATCGCCGCTGCGGCACCGACGACGAGCGGCCGATCGTCTCGTCGTTCCGGGAATCGATGACTCCTTTCAGTGCGAATTTACTTCCGCCTTCCATTCGTGTTACACTTCGACGGGGAGATCAAACAAACGAGTGCGAGGCGTCCAGCTGATTGGCATCCGCCTCATTCCGCGAATGACTCGTTTGATAGCAGACGGTTGGGGCAATAAAATTGGTGGATTGTCTGTTTACTTTCTGCTGCTTATTGATCGGCTTGTGATCAGCCTGCGGGGATCGAGTGAGGGGCTAGGTGATCGAAAGACCGACTGGACATCCTTAAATAAACAAAAGACGGCCTTAGATAAACAAGAGAAAGAACTCTTGATCTCCGATCCGCCCGCTGGAATCCGGCAGCGCCACGAGACGCCCGGCCGAACGAAAGCAGTGGGCAGACGGAGATTAATCGCCGTCTCTTCGCCCTTCCTCGTTCTTCCGACCACGCGTTCGGGGGCACGAGCGATCTTTTAGTCGTTTGAACTCAGAGGAAATCCGCTGTACGAGTCGTCTAATGAATTCGAAATGAAGTGGTTTCTGCCCACAAAGAGAAGCCGGGCGGGTATTATGGGGTCGTCCACTCCGCTCCGGGGGTCACTCGGCCGGCCGCCCGCTTCCGCCCGCTCGGCCGCCGGTTTTCCCGACGGAAATCGCCCGCTTTCGTCCACTTTTGGAAGTTTCTCTTGCAAATCGAATTGTTTTCTTTTGCACGAACCGAAACGTCGCCAGCTGGCCCCCAACGGATTTCCCCCGGGTTCCTCGCGGTCGGTCGGCAGTTCGGAGCGGAAAGGCAGGAAGTCAAGTGGCCACACGGGCTGCTTTTTTCGTCGTGCGGGTGTCACCGAACGACCCGTTCGGAACGCAAGAGTTCAATCACACTTCCCCCTCTGGCTCGAATCGATTGCCCGCCGGCCAACAGTCAGCTGGACGGCCGGAACAGGCGCGAGTGAACGCCGCGTGTTGACACAAGAGACTCCCGCTTTCTTCTTTTGTTCGGCCGGCTTCTCCCTTGACGTAAAGAGCGGCTTACGATCAACGCCGCGCGCCCCGTTTGTTTTCGTTCTGCTCGTGATCGCCGGCCGGTCGGGCGGTTCACTGGCCCGGGACGAAGGGACCACAAGTCAAAACATCGGCCGCCTGTGCGGCGAACAAAGCGGCCGGCTGCCAGAGATCTCCGCAGTTTCCCACCACTCGCCGCTTCAACACGATGGCAGAAATCCCGCATTTTGTGTAAAAACGTGCGTAAATCGACGACCTGCCGGTTATTTTTGGCCGCCGATGCCGCCGTTCACGTGTTCTCGGCGTAATAAAAACTGAATGGCGTCGTCGTGTGCTCTCGCAAACATGCGGGCATTCAACGAACACTCGGGCGTTTCGCCTCCCCAACGAGCAACCGGCGACCGTTCGCTTGTTTGCCGTCCGCCGGGTCGCCTTTTGATTCGGACGGCCGCACTCAGACGGCCGCTTTATTCGGAGATCAACGAGGATCAACGGTTCTCGTGTTCTTTGGTTGTTTCGACCGACCGCGGTTGGACGAGCGGCAAACCGAAAGGAGTTCCCTTCCACTCGTGCAAACGAGAAACAATGGGGTTCAACGGTTGACCCCGCCGCCGTTCTCTCGAATTCGCTCCCTTTCCGACCGCACGCCCAAATGTCGGGACGAACGTCATCGCTTTTGACCTTGAGTGATCTCCGTCTCTTCTACCGCCAATTATCATCGCTTCTGCAATGAAATCGATGCGTTTATTCGCCTTCTGCACCGCCCAACCAACACCTCCGGCCGATAACAACGAGGGGAGGATGGGAGGGAGCGAACGGCTCGAAAACAAACAACGCATTCGAAATGGACCCGTAATTAACGAACGTCCGGCAAACGAACAGTCGAGAAACTCGGCGGCCGCGAAGCAGCGGATGCACAAAGCGATCGGGCGGGAGCGAGGATTTGGGACGTGCGGAGTGCGGGAACGAGCGGCGAATAAATTAGTGGACAATCAATGAGAGGGAGAACACGCGTATTGTGGAGTGAAAGCAAAGAAGTGAGTACCCATGGAACGAACAGGAAGTGACCAGCGAGTGATCGAAAGAGTGGACGGTCTAAGCGAACAGAGAGCGCTATGTACAATCTAGTGGGCGGAAGGCCGTTGAACTCAGTTGGACGTCGACTGGACGGCCGTCGAGACGAAGAGCAGCGGCTTGTTGGCGACAGGTGCACTCGAAGAGCTCCACTTCTTCCCTCCTCCTCGTCCTCCGCATCCCGAGAGGCCACCGAGAGGATTTGGAAGGTGGAGGAATCGGTGGACGAGGAAGACGAGGCGAGCCGCTGGTCGGCATTTTGGACGGGCCGCAGCGGCATTCCGGTGCGGATGGGCTTCGAGGTGATGCGGCGGGTGGTCGGCTCGGACATCGGGGCGTCGGGCAGGTGGGTGGTGGCGGTCGCAGGGCAGAGGTCGCCTGAAAGCGGGCGGGTGAGGTCGCTGAAGGGTGAGGAGCGGACGAACCTTCCGCAGCAACCGGCGGCTGCTCGTTTTCGGCGACTGGACTCGGCGTCTGCAGATCGGCCGACGACTTGCGGCGACTCGCGTAGCGCACGGAACGGCGGGTCGTGTTCACATCGCCGTTGGTTCTCTTGATCCGAAGATCCCGAGTTGTTCGGCGTGACGGGCGACTGCGGGCGGTCCGGCTCCTGGCGCCACACGAACCACTTGCGGGCGTCTTGGTGCACTTCGATGATCTGAAGCAAGGCCAGCGATTACGTCAATGCAACACAACGAATCGGAATCATTTTCGATCATTACGCAAACGAAAGGATCGCAACGTTTCTTGCCGCCCGTCCGCAAACAAAGCGGAAGACAAAAGAGCGTGCGGACGTTCGGCCGTCATCGCGTGTCGCCGCCGCTTCCGTTCGGGCCGCACAAACAGAAAGCGGCGGCCGTTCGGCCACGCGCGAAGGTGATTTCAGCCGACGAACCCACGCCCCGCGGAACCCCCGCAATTCAAAATTCGTCCACAGCCCTCGTCCGCAGTGCTTGAATAAACAATGCGCGTAATGGCAGCAGGCGAGTGGGAAAGGCGCCCCCAACCCTGTGGCCCGAAAGAAACGTCAGCCGTCTCAAATTGGAGGCGGGGGCGGCCGCCCGCCCGCATCCAATTGCATCGCGTAATTTCCGGACAGAAAGACGAACCTGGAATCGGAAGTCGCGCTTCTTGCTCTCGCTCATGCCCACGGAGTTGGAGGCACAGCGAAGCGGGCGAGTTGTCCGTCCAGAACGGGTGCTCGATCGTGTTGCTCACGGTGAGGGTCATGGTGCTGGGCAGCGAGTGCGGGTGGATCCTTTGTGAGTGGACTTCCTCAAGCAACTCCATGGCTGGGGGCCGGTCGATCGGTGCGAAGGACGAGGGCGGGGAAGAAACGAACACGCGAACTGAAAACAATCAAAATAATTCAAGGAAGGAGCGCCGAGCGCACGATCACGCGCCCACACGTCAATCGGAATCGCAAAACAGACGGCCGAGCGCCCGATCTCAGATGCAAATCCCGGCGATGTTCGACGGCGCGACGAAAATAGAAGAGCGCTCAGAACACAACGAGCCGCCGGGTGCACGATGTCCGCCGTGGGAGGGGGCGAACACGTGGACAACGACAAAAATCACGAACATTCCGGCGATTTGAATGCGGAACGGAGCGAACGAACCGAACGAGGGCATCCGGAGGGCCGACGAACAAGCGAAGGGCAAGGGTGGAGGGCGAAAAGAGTGATTGGAGGTAAAAATAACACCGCCGACCTCCGCCTTCCACCGGGCCACTCACTTCCAACCCGCCATTAATCAAGAGCACGCCGCCGGGCGGCCGCCGATCGACAGGCGGGCGCCGTTCGCTGGCCGCATTCCGCCGTTTCGTCAGCAAGCGGGCGTTCCTCGCGTGGATAAGAAGGGACAACAAACGTTTCACAATCGATTGGGAACGATCTAGAATGATCGACAAACACGACCGCTTGACCCCAGTGTTTCCCTTGGACTGCGCACTGCCCGAAGCGGCGACCCGTTCGGGAAGGCGGGCAGCCGTCGCAGTGAGCAGTTCGCGGGCGGGAGAACGTTTTTGTCCCGTCCGCAGGCCCCGCCCCTCGCCGTCCGCCTTTCGCTCGACTGCTCGTGCTGGCGGCCACGTTTTCGTCGAACGGACGTCTTCGAAGAGGCGTTCCGGAGATCGCCGTCCACCGAAGGATCTTCGAGGATCCTCGGCATCGGTTTTGTGACGACTCGAAACAAAAGGAGCGCAAAGTGACGCCAATTCGTGTGCAAGGGGGACAAAAGGATGGAATGCGAGAAGGCCGCTCGATTACAGTCGGCCGGACAAAAGCGAACAGAAGGCGGGGGAAACGGAGCCTCGTTCGTCTGCCGGCCGTCGATCCGTCCGACTGCTCCCCGACGAAAGGCGACGGCGGCGATCGGGAGTTTTGAATTACGAACAGGTGGACCAACAGACGAGACGGCCGGCCGAACGTCGACGGCCGACCGGATTCCCCGTCACGCACTCGAACAATGAGCTCCGCCGACCGCCGGCCGCTCTCCCGCACTCGGCGGCCCCCTTATCGTCCTCGCAACTCACGAGATCACGATGGACGAGGGGAGTGCGCACTGATAGGCGAGATTTCCGGTGCAAGCAATCCCCGGCCAGTGTTTGTGGTCGTGATTACAGCCGGCTTACGAGTGGGGGGATTTGCAGCGAGGAGTGTTCGGGCCGGCGATCGGCGAGAACGAGAGCAAGAACCGTGACGTCGGCCGAAGGGAATGGCGGGAATTCCCAGCGGCCTGGAGCGTCGGTGGGAGCCGGCGGGCAAACAGCCGGCCGCGAACTCCACGCGGCTCACAAGACGCGAAAACAGCCGGCGGTTATAGCCCCCTCCGCGACGATCACGAGGTGGGCGGCGGCCAGATGCTCACGAGTGTGCGGCGTGGACTCGTAAAACAATGGTGAACGCGTGGATGCCCCCGCACGCGAGAAGACGCAACGTGAACTCATTAGCTCTCGGCGATAAACGACGAACAGAACTCCCGTCGCCGACCACCGGCTTCCTTCAGCCTGCAGAACCCGAGTGATAAAAAGAAGGAAGGAAGGACGGCGAGGCGGTAGTAGGCGAACGGCCGCCGTTTGGGCGCCCGCCAGCCGCAACGCAAACTCCGCATTTCGCAGTTGGCGGTGAGGGCAAATACCGTAGTGTAAAGTACGCGAGAGGAAGGCGTGAACACGCCACCGAAGTGTGAAGAGGAGTGATCAACGAACACGAGCAGCGGGCGCCTTTTAACGACCGGGCAGAGGAGCGCCTGATCCTCCAAACAACAACATTTGTCGATGAGGAGAAACGTTCCAGCCGGACGGCTATTCTTTGATGCCTTGCAGTTTCGAAAACACGCCCGAACGGCTCCCCGCCTGCAGCGAGCGGCGAGCGGGAAGGGAGGAGCCCGGCGGATGATCGAGAGCGAGAGGCCGCCCAATTAAATCGAAGTCGCGTGACGGAGGGGTGGGCCGCCCGCCGTTATCGCCGGCCGCCCAGGCTGGAGGCGGCCGGAACGGCGGCTGAGTGATCGACGGACGCGCGGTCCAGTTTTGCAATTTCCCCCGTTCCGCCTAATTGGAAGCTGCGAGAAGGCGGGCGGGCAGTCGTGTAGTTGGATGGTTGTGCACCCGACCTCCGGTCGCTAATCGACGGACGGAGCTGCGGGCGCATCAATCAAAACGGGCACCCCTTTCAACACACTCCACTCCCCGCTCTCCCGTTTTGTGCGCGTGATTGTAGTGCGCGGAAAAGGGCGAAGAAATCGAAGACGAAAAAACATCCCAACGACTTCGCCGCCGTGATCGCTGGACACTCGGCGGCCGCAAGGACGTCAATTTGGGGGCGTCGAAATGTCGCCGAATTGCGGCCAATCCCCCCGCCGCCATCAAAGGCGCCACGAGTCGTAAACCGAAGGAGAGGAGGAAGGAAGGAAGGATGAACTCCGTGGTGTGCAGTGTCTTCTTCCTCCTTTTGATTGGCACTTGCGAACGAACCGTTCGTCCGCTCAACGAACAGAATTACGGTGCGGAATGCGAGAAGTGCACGTCCGCGCACGTCCGTCGATCGTTCGGAGATCAACGGCCGCCGCGAGTGGCGGGCAACAATAAACACGCGCAACGGGCGGCGGGTCGCGCGGTGAGGAAATTCGAGAGGAGACCCTTTTGGTCGTTCACGTGAACGGCGTGTTCGTGATCGTCGCCGGCGGGGCGTGACGTCGCCGAGCGGGAACAAACAAAGGGGGACGGTAAACGGCGACGGTGCGAAGTTCAAAGACCGTTGGAGTGAGTGTGAAATCACGCGCCAAAACAATCGAGTTGCAATCAAATGCCTACAGAAAGGGGAGGGGAGAATATCTGAAGAGCGATGAGCACAGCAATCGTGTTCGCACTTTCCAAATATTTCCATCCGCTTTTCTTCCGCGCCGCCCGACACGCCCGCCGGCCGCCGTGCACCCGGAGCGGCGGCACTCGGCGCTCGGTTTGATGAACACCCGCTTTACACTCGCCGCCCGCCCGCCCCGTCCGTTCGGAGCGGAACGATTCGCAACTTTCGTGCATTCCGAAAGGTGCGGTGGACGGGCGACCTCGGATTCGAATGCAAATCCCCCGATTGACCGAACGGACTTCCGAGAACGAAACGCTCACTTTCGACTCACGAGGAGCGGGCCGACGGCCATCGTTCTTCCCGGTCGTTCGTGTAATTTACGACACGATCGAGCGGGACGGGTGTAACGGGTACGACTTCTCGGAACACGCGGGTTGAACGATCAATCTCCGAGACGAAAGCGGAAGAAATGCTGGGCAGAAGGAAGTGGAAGCAGCCGCTAATCCTCGCTCGTTTGAACGAAGGCGTGGGAAAATTTCGAATTTGGAAGCCGCAAAAAGGAAAGAGGAAAGGAATTCGAACGAAGTGCGCAATCTCGCGCGAAACAAGTGGGATTTGCACGGGCTGGAAACAAAACGAGTGCAAACAGCCGCCGATCCGCACGAACATCCGCCGGCCGGCCGGCCCACTCGCTCGCCCGCCCGTACCGTTCGCCGGGGCCCGCATTTCCGTGCAAACGGGCGGTGGGCGAAGTTCGCAGACGGCCGCTCCTCGCGTTCCAAGTGATAAGCGGGCCGCTCGGACGGAAGGTTCACGAATTCCGGCGATCCGTTCGGCCGCCCGCCCGCCGCTCGACGGGGCGCGGCGGGGTCGCTTGAACCGATGGACAGACGGCGCCGAACAAAGGAGGCAACTTTGCGTTCAGTCGACCCGAAAGGAACCCAATCGGCGGCTGCAGAACGCACGCGACGGTTCGGGGGAGCGCCGAGCGAGCGCTC
The DNA here is from genome assembly GCA_024699865.1 of Aphelenchoides fujianensis. Taxonomy (NCBI): domain Eukaryota; kingdom Metazoa; phylum Nematoda; class Chromadorea; order Rhabditida; family Aphelenchoididae; genus Aphelenchoides; species Aphelenchoides fujianensis. Next base: position 363,565 of record JAMPIO010000060.1, on the reverse strand, counting down.
CCTTCCCACCCGAATGCTCGCCGGGGTCAACGCGCATCCCCGAGCGCCCCGCGCGGATAACGCCGCCCTCCTGCGGTCCGTTGATCGACGCAACAGCGAGGGATTGCAGACGAAAAAAGCGAGGAGCTGGAACTGCTCGTTGGTTGTGGATCCCCCTGGACACCTTTCGAAAAGCAGAGGATCAACCGAAGAAAGTGGTGCCCAACCCCCGATCGCGTGCCCTTCGCCCTCGCCGCCGCCTTCGATCAGAAAGCGGCGGCAAGGGCGAACCGCCCGAAGAAATCGCCGCTCGCCGACCAACGAAGATTCTCCACTTTTCCTGCTCGTTGCTCCTTCTTCTTCGATGGTCACCCGAATTCGTCCGAACGATTGATCCCAACGGAAGTCCACCACTTCGCTTCGCTGCCGCCCGTTCGTCCCACTCGAACGGCGGCCGTCCGCGTGACGCGAGGACGAAACCGAAAGCCGAACGTCGAGTGGGACGGCCGGCCGGCGGCTTCCGAGTGGCAATCGAGCGGCTAAACGAATCGCTTTGCGCTCCCGCCCGACCAAAAGAACAATCGCACGTGCGAAGGAGCGGCGATGGCCGGCGGCGATTGTTTTGATTTTCGTCCGCGCCGTTGGATTCGGGCCTTGCGGAAAAAAACTTCTTTTTTCGTCAAGAAGTTCGCCGCCGTCTTGAGAAATTCGGGCGAGTGATCGAATTCTTTACACTTTTCGAATGACTGGAGGAAAGCGAAAACAAACGAGTGGCAATCAACACATTCGAAACGCGGGAGACAGTCGGGCGTTTGTGCTCGTAGTCGTGATGATCAAACTGCTTTTCATTCCTCCTGCTACTCGGCATCGTTGCGGAGGCCGCCGATCAGAAGAACGAACCCCTGGCCGTCCCTCCGATTCTTCAAGGTGAGAGCAGGAGAAAGAAGCGCCCTTCAATCCGCTTTCAGAATTGCTGCCGAAAGAGACACGCGAGAAGCTGGATGAGTTGACCTCGGACCAACACGAAGTGCTGCAAGCCTCGTTCAAGAAACACGGCCCGAATGCCGCCGCCCTCTCGCTCGACTTGAGCGCGAACCACCCCGAGCTTGCGAAGAACGTGGGCAAAGTGATGCGGGAGTTCGAGCGGCGGGTCCAATCGCTTCCGGAAGCCGGGAAAGCGTTCGTCGGAAAGGTTTGAACGCCTGTCCATCTTAGCCGGCCGCCGCACGCACGCCTTTTGCAGGTGATCGGCACGCTGCAGAACGTCGAGAGCGAAGCCGACCTGCGGAAGGCGGCCGCCGATCTCGTGCGCCGATGGGCCGAACTGAACGAGGCCGCCGCGAAGGCGGTGGGCGAGCAGTTCCCGACCGTTCCGAAGGTCCTCGAAAGTGAGTTGAAGCGAGGGAACGCGCAGAAGAGTGAGTGATCGCCCGTTTCAGACGAGAAATTCAAGGAATTCGCGAACAAACGGGACTGAAGACCGACTTCCTTTTGTATCGCCGTCCATGGCCGCGAAAATAAAACCCGCCAGTCGTGTGTGTTCAGTGCGGGAATCACGATTATGATCGTCGGTTTATATCGGCGGCGGGCGGCGGGCGAGTGGCCAGTCGGTCGGGGGACTCCCGCTCGTGATTCACGAACGTTTCCCGTAAGCCGGCGGGCGGCTGAAAAGTAGCCACTCACTCTCCCGCCCCGCCCGTCAGTCAGTCGGTCGGCGGTCAGAGCGGGAGTGAGTGGGCAGGTGGGTGATTCGTGCATTCATTGCGAAACAACGAGGATGGGAGGTGCAATCCGCGTTTATTTTTAACAACATCAACAACAAACAATGAACAAAATAGAAGATTGATGGACTCAACGCGACTTTCGTCCTCCCGACTGCCGACCTCCAGGCTTCCGCCCTCCCGATTGGTGGCCGCCGGGCTGCCGGCCGCCGGCTTGTCGTCCCTGCCGCTTCTGACGGCGCTCCTCTTGGAAACTGCGGACCTTCTCCTTCCGCTTTCGCTCCTTCGCGATCTGCGGGGCGGATCGCCGTTCGTTGCGGACCTTCGCTCCTGCACGAAGAGAAAAGGGGGTTGAATGGAGGAAGATCGGAAGGAGAGCTCACCGGTTTGTTGGTCCTTCCAGCGACGTCCTCGCTTGCCGCCAGCCGGCCGCCCGTCATGGTCGTCCTCCTCGTCGGCGTACGAGACCTTCTGCTTCTGCATCCACTGGTCGTAGCGGCCGGACTTGTACGAGGCGGGCACCCACGTGCCCTCCTCCGTGCGGATGCGCTTCACGGAGGTCTGCTCGCCGGACACGAACTTCTTCGCCTTGCGGTCCCTGCAAACGAGGAGGAATTGAAAGGATGAGGAAGAAGGGAACCCACCATTTCTTCGTGTGCTGCCGCTTGTAGAGCCCCTTGTCGTCGTCGGCGTTGATGTCGATGCTGACCGCCTTGGCCGTCTGCTCGAAGTTGCCGTCCACCTTGAGGGCGCGCTCGGTGAAGTGGTCGGCGGGCACGTAGGCGATGTAGTGCTCCTGCTTCTCGCGCTCCCGCTCCTCCTCCCGCAGCCGCTTCTTTTTCGCCTTCGAGCTCTCGGCAGAGGCGGCGGCCGGGTCGAACTTGCGGCCGGTGATCACCTCCGAGAAGGCGTTCGCCTGCAAACAAGGAAGGAAGGTTGAAGGGCGGGTGGTTGTGCTCACCACGTCGTTCTCGTCCGCACTCTCGACCTCCGGCTTCTCCAACGGCATCTCCTCGTCGTCGTCCGCCTCCTCCGCCCGCTCGACCGCCGCCTTCTTCTTCTTCTCGATCGCCCGTTGGTGGAGTTTGCGCTTCGCCTTCATCACCTGCGCGCCCTCGTTCTTGGAGCCGATGTTCAGCTCGAAGATGGTGGCATTCGGCCGCCAGTTCTTGAGTCCCGCCAGCACGTCGGTCTCCGCCTTGCTGAGGGCCTCGTCCTTGAAGTAGGGGTGGGAGACCACCTCCAGATGGCGGTACTCCTTCTTGACGCGCCGGACGGACTCCGCTGAGGGCGGCTGCTTCGTCTTGTTGTACTTCTTCATCGCGTTCTCCGACTTGTACCGCAAGGTCCGACTGCAAACAAGAGGAGATGAACAGAAAGAGAGGATGCCCGCCCACCATCTCGAGAGCCCGATCGTGAATCGCCTTCAGGAACTCGGTGTCCTGATGCACGATCTCCTCGGGGTACTTGCCGATCACGAAGTCGCTTTCTGAACGAAAAAGTGAGAAGAACGATAATATGGAAATGGACGAACCTTTGAACTCCGCGCCCGTCCGTGGCGAAATTCAGCTCGCGGCCGAGGAAGAGGAAGAAGTCGATCACGTACGGAAGCTCCTCGTACGTGATCAACGAGAACGCGGAGCCCGTCTTGCCCGCTCGAGCCACTCGGCCTGAACACGAACGAGAGACAAGTGAACACCCTTCTCCTTTTTCCACTCACCCACTCGGTGGACGAACAGCTTGGGACGGGCGGGAAAGTGGACGTTGATCGCGTTGTCCAGCAGCGGGATATCCACGCCGCGCGCCGCAACGTCCGTCACCACGAGCACGGTGGACTCCTTGTTCCGGAAGCTGAACGAAACAAATGGAGGAGAAGAAAGCGATGGGGGGACGAACCGTTGGATGTTCAGCCGACGAGCGCCCGGGTCCAGCTGGGAGTGGAGGTACGCGCAGTCCAAATCGGCCTCCTTCAGCAGGGCCACGTAGTACTCGACGTGTTTGATCGTGGCACAAAAGACGATCGTCTGCTCTTTCTTCCGAATGAAATCCCGCAGCATGTGAAGGAGGGCGTTCGTTTTGTCCGCCTCGCGGCACAAGAAGAACTGGAGGTTGAGTTTGTCGCTCAGCTTCGTGTCCACGTCCAGACGAACTGAAAGCCCGACAAGAGGATGAACGAGGGGAGAAATGGGTGGACCAACCGAGGAGCGGCTCCGTCAGTCCCGCATTCACGAAATCGATCAGCATTTTGGGCAGAGTGGCCGAAAAGAGGAGCGTCTGCCGGTTGTCGGGCAGCCGCTTCAGGATGTCGAACAGCTGCTCCATGAAGCCCATCTCGAACAGCCGGTCGGCCTCGTCGAACACCACGTAGCGCACTTGGTTCAGCTTCAAGCTCATCTCAACGGCGATGTGCAGCAGTCGGCCGGGCGTCGCGAGCAGACTGCAAGAAAGAGAACTCATTCGAAAGCTGCCGGAAGGAACGAACATGTCGGGATTCTGGTGCATCGCGTCGAACTGCTCGTCCATGTTGTCGCCGCCCACGAGGCACGCGCAGCGGAGGCCGGTGAAACGGCCGAGCTGAACGAAAGAAATCCGTTGAGGCGTTCACTCGAACGGCGGACTCACTTCTTTGACGACCTTGAACGTCTGGAGCGCCAACTCGCGGGTGGGCGAAAGGAGGAGCGCCCGGGCACCTCGCTGATCCCGCTGCTTCAGCTTCTGCAGCAGGGGGATCACGAAGGCGGCCGTTTTGCCCGATCCCGTGCGCGACATCGCGACCACGTCCTTCCCGTCGAGGATCGGCGGAATCGACTTCCGTTGGATGGGCGTCGGCTGCTGGTAGCCCTGCCGGCTGATGCCCTTGAACACATTGTGGTCCAATCCTAAACCAGCCGAAACAACCAAATGGAAGAGGAATCGGAGGACAAACCCATGGACTGCCATCCGCCCGCCTTCTTGTTCTTTCGGTTCTGATTCGCCTTCAGCAGCTCGTAGTGCTCGACGTCCGTGGCCTCCGCGTCGCTCATTTTGATCGTGAAGGTGGAAAAAAGCAGTGCGGAGTGATTGCAGACGAGCCTCAAAGCTGAAATCATTGGAAGAGGACGATGTTCCCGCTTATCGATTGCTTTCGTTGACGGCGAGGTTTCTGACAAGCAACGTTTGTCGTTGCATCGGTACTTTTGCCTAGTTTTCCTTGCCATCTTTATTCATCCATGTTTGGTGTCAACTTCGTAAGGATCCCTTTCAAGCATCGAGCCAGAAGACAACAAGCGAAATAGCAACGATCACGAGATCAAGCAACCCTACGCTTCCGTTCACACGCCGATCCTCCGGTCAGGCGACCGGAAGGATGACGAATCTGCGGATTGTCGACCGCGGGGCGGCCAGATCGCTCTCGGTTCTCGCTCGAGGCCGTCGACGGGACGATCAGGCAGACGGGCCTGATCGTTCAGTCGGCCATCGGGCAGCGGCGAGGACGGTCGGTTGCGCTTTCTGCTCGCTCCGATCCCCGTTCATTCGTTTCTCGTCAGATCAACAACGGCGATAGAGTTCCGTTGTTTGTAACTTGCGTTTTTGTTTAACTGGTTAAACATGTCTCTGAGGTTTGCATTGGCCAGGGAGGGCAAAGATGGATTAAGAACGAAAGAAACCATTCTGCTCGTTTTTGATCTCAGGTAAAGGGACTTTGCGGAGGTGCAAAGAACGGGGTCATTTGATCACCCCGTACCATCCTGCTACCCTCATCAACTGCGTGTCGTATTCTCTCGTTATGGCCACTCCACCGACCACTTCACCGACCGCTCCACAAACGAGAGAAGCGTGGCGGTGGGTCCCGGACGGAAATGCGTGAATGTTGGCAAATACCGTCGGCTCGTGCTTTCGTTTGGCTTTCCGCCGCAGCGTTCATTTTGGCCGAGTATTGAGCGTCTTTTCTTTTAATAATTTTGCCTCCTTTTGTCCTTCTGCTGTCCACGGTTTACCGTCCATCTGTTTAGAGACCACAAGCGAGGGAACGCCGGAAGACGAGCGGAAGATGGAAGAGGGCGAGCAAGTGATTCCGGCCAAATGGAGTCGCGTTCCGATTCCCGCCGGACCACAGCCACTGTAAGAGCTTTCCGTTCTCTTTTGTTCGATTATTGCGTTGCTTAAGACCGCGGCACGGGCACAAAATGGTCGCCATTAAGGAGTTTCTCGTGATCTTCGGCGGCGGCAACGAGGGGATCGTGAACGATTTGTACGTGTTCAACACCAACGACAAGCTCTGGTACAAGCCTTCGGTGCGCGGCGAGTTGCCGCCCGGCCTGGCCGCCTTCGGGATGTGCACGGACGGGCTGCGAATCTTCATTTTCGGCGGGATGGTCGACCGGAACGTGTACGTGATCTCTTCCTTTCGTTCATCTTTCAATTGCCTTCGTTCAGCTACTCGAACGACCTGTACGAACTGGACGCCCGTCGCTGGGAGTACAAACACATCCTGCCGCAAAACCGCCAGGCGCCCTTCCTGCCGGAGCCCCGTTTCGCCCACTCGTTCAACATCGACTCCGAGGGCACCGGTTACGTGTTCGGCGGGATGACCTTCGACGCGCGGCATGACCACGAGCCCCGAAAGCTGAACGATTTCTTCCGCGTCCGCCTCCAGTCCGCCATGGGCCACACGTGGGAGGAGTTGGAGACCGACGGCCGGAAGCCCTCGCCGCGCGAGTCCCACACGGCCGTCATCTTCGAGCGGAACGGGCAGAAAGTTCTTCTTTTCTTTCTTATTCAATTGAATTGCGCGTTTGTTTGCAGCAACTATTCGTGTACGGCGGGATGGACGGAGAGCGCCGCTTGTCGGACATTTGGGTCTGCGACCTGCACACGTTCCTGTGGACGGAGATCGAGCAGCTCGGCGTGGCGCCGTTGGGTCGCTCGCTGCACACGGCGGTCGTGATCGACGAGCGGATGTTCGTGTTCGGCGGCTGGGTGTCGATGGAGGGCGAGGAGGTGGGCGCCGAGGGGGCGGCCCCGCAGTGGAAGTGCTCCAACGACCTGGCCGCCTTCAACCTCCTCTCGAACACGTGGGAGAAGTTCGGCGAGAAGCTGATCGCGCCGGGCGAGTCGCTGCCGAAGGCGCGGGCGGGACACGCGGCCGCCGTCGTCCACTCGCGCATGTACGTGTGGTCGGGGCGGGACGGCATCCGGAAGCTGATGAACGCCCAGCTCTGCTGCAAGGACATGTTCCTGCTGGACACGAAGCCGCCCTTCCCGCCCACCCACCTCCAGCTGATCAGGGCCACACTCGAGGGCGTCGAGATCCAATGGCCCGCCGCCCCCACCGCCGATTCCTACATCCTGCAGACGAAGCGGGTGCCGTCGCTGGACGAGCGAAGTGAGTGGTCATTCCCTCCGTTCATTCACTCGTGTTCCTCCGTTTAGGCGCCCAGCAATCCCTCGCGCGAGGGGCCGCCCCCAAGCCGGTCGGCCAAGTGCCCCCGCAGAACGGCCACGCGGGAGTGGCGGCCAAGGCGTTCCCCAATCCAGAACGACCTTTCGGCCGCCGATTGGCCGTCGAACTCGGGCGAGTCGCCGGAGACCGGCGAGACCTCGGCTCCGGGCGCAAAAGTTTGTTCCTCATTCTTCCCATCGACTGAGTGGATCGCTTGCAGCCGAACGACACCCTGCCGCCCGGCCGGCTACGTGTACAAGCCGTCGGAGAACTCCAGCTTGAATGTGAGTCCGCTTACTTTTCCCCATCAACGCTTCTTTTTTTCAACAGCAAATGCCGAACAACATCCTGGACGAGGCGTTCAACGACTCCGAAGCGCCCGTCTCCGAGCCCTCCACCGCCGCCGCCAACCAATCGGCTGCAGAGAGGCGCCGAGCAGTCGACGGCCAACGAAACCGACCGGCTGCTGGACCCCGCGGAGATCTCGCTCTCCGACCCCGTCGACCCGCAGGCCCGCGTCGGCGACGAGAACGCCGTCCCCGAGGAGCCGCAGAGCACGCCGACGACCGCGCGGGGCGCCGACCGCCCGGCCGACGTCCCCGCGGACCCGCCGGCCGCTCCCGCAACAGGAGTGAACGAGGCGAGCGCTGCATCGAAGAGATCCTTCATTTCTTTTTGTGTTCAGAACGACCCACGCGCACCACCCGCAGCGGTCGCCACGTCTTCTTCGGCGAGCACCGACGCGGCCGCTCCGTCCGAACCGACCGCACCCGCCGGCCGCTTCAACGGAGGCGGTCGTGCCTCCAGAAGCGGAGGACGTTTGGCACGACGTCGCGGAGGTCAAGGGCACGTTCGTCAAGGTCACGCACTACTTCGTGGACGGCGACTCGGTGAACGAAGAAGGGCCTGCTATGTTGTTTACCGCGTTGTTTGCAGGAGGGCGGCGAACGGCAGAAGGCGCCGCTGCAGCCGGGCGTCCAGTACCGCTTTCGAGTGGCTTCGGTCAATCCGTTCGGGCAGGGCACGTGGTCTCCGGTCGCCACCTTCCGCACGTGTGTTCCCGGTGATTCCCTCGGCTGTCTCTTCCCTTCCTAATCCTTTCGTTCAGGTTTCCCGGGCGCCCCGTCGTCCATCAAGATTTCGAAGGCGCAGGAGTGCGCGATGCTGAACTGGGCGCCGCCGGCCATTCCGAACGGCGTGATCAGCGAGTACTCCGTCTACTTGGCCATGCGAGGCGCCACGGAGAACACGAACGCCTTCATGCGCGTGTACGTGGGCAAGGAGCCCCGCTGCACGGTCGACGCGTCCACCCTCCACCGAGCACACGTGGAGACGAACCCGAAGCCGGCGGTCATCTTCCGAATTGCCGCCCGCAACGAGAAGGTTTGTTCTTCTCTTTGGTTCTTGTTCATCGCCGGACCGCTTGCAGGGCTACGGTCCAGCCACTCAGAATCCGATGGCTACAAGACAACTGGGCGAACGCGCCGCTCGTCCGATCGGCCGCCTTCTCCAGCGGCGCGCCGAGTTCGCTGCTCGCCTCCTCCTCCTCGCCGTACGCCAAACGAGTTCGATTGGGTGCCGACTGACGATCGCCCGGATTGTCGTGCTGTAAATACTCTCCGACCTCTTTGAAAGAAGTGTCTTCAACTCCCTAATAAATCCTCTCAGTGCCGGATTGAAGCCGGAACACACCCACTCCCCTCTTTCGTCTGTCTATCGCTAAGCCTAATAATTGAAGCGTAATTCCGCGTAAGCAACGTTCTTCTTGTCGTCCCTCTCACGTTTAGTCACTCGTCTGCGGCTTGTCACTCCCCTTAATTCCAGCACGAACAATCGAACGGAGATTGTGCCCGTTTCCTCTCGATATTTTCGCATTTCGCTCTTCCATTTGGTTTGTTTGCACTCACTAGTCGTTCGAATAAACGCCCGAATGGCCACTTCAATCGAGGAAAGAGATCAGAAGAAATGGGGTTCAAATGCGAACGCCGTCCCGCTCCAACTCGTGCAGCCAGCGCTTCTCCTCGTTGATCCGTCCGCTCGCATTCAAATGCAGCCGCGTCCATTCGGGCGGGAAGGTGTCGAAATCGAAGCGGTACTTCCCGAAGTGCCGCACGCTGGACGTCTTCACGTTGTAGAAGACCCTCCGTTGGGCCTCCTCGGCCATCAAGTACGCCACCCACCAGCCGAAGGTGGACGAGGAGGCGGTCAGCAGCATCGAATCGCAGTAACGAGAGCCCAGCTCCATCGCATCCGAGGGGTTCGGTTCGTCCACCACGTAAATTGACTCGTAGGACTGCAACAAGGAGGAATGAAGGGGGAAAGAAAGAGCTCGTACCGCCGGATCCGGCCGAATCTGCCGGGCGAACTCCCGATCGTCGCTGAAGATCACCACCGAAATCTCGTCGAAGTGGGCGTGCAGGCGGCGGAGGACGAAGTCGAGGGCGGGGATCGCAAAGTCCAGCCGGCTCTCCTCCATGAACGAAACCTCGGGGCTCAAGAAGTCGGTTCTTCGCGCGTGCACGCAAAGCTTGTGCGAGTGGTCGTACCTGCAGCAAAAACGGATGCAGAAGGTGAGGGAAGCAAACGAACTAACCCGAAGAGAAGCTCAGCCTTTCGTTCGACCCGCTCGCGCACTTCGGCGGAGAAGCGGAGGAATCGTCGGATTTCCGCCTTCTGTTCGTGGAAGTAGCGGTAGCATTGGAAGAAGTTACCGCTCAGCGCGACCACCGGCATCTGCTCGTCCACGTTCCACCTCCGAATGTCCTCGCAAACCTCCTCGTTTTCGGTGGCCGTCCGCACGCGGGCGTAGGGCAAATGGGATGAGTCCTTCAAGCACTCCACTCATCTTCAATCCTGGCTAAGGGGAACTCACGAACACGGGCACTTCGTGAAGGACGTTCGGGAGGTCGCGCACCTGCTCGCTGAAATTCGCGCAGTTCCGCGGGTCCACGAAACGCGTTCGGTTCAGCCGGGCGGCCAGCACTCGCAGGCTCGCTTCTCCGGAACAACTGAAGGCTTTCCGAAAATGAATGAACGGAGTAAGGAATTCGGCTGCTCACCGTGTTCCCCAGTCGGGACTTGCAGCTCACGTGCAGATCGTCCAACCGGAGGAATCGGGGTCCGCGATATGCGGCGAGGGCTCGGCGAAAGCGGATGTGCTGCACGAGCGAGGTAAACGATCAACACCACAGCAGAAAGAAGCGATGAGTAATTCGGACTTCTTTTCCTTCTGAAGAGCTTAAACACGCGCTTTATCACCAGCTCCACTCCTCGAATTACCCGACTGTTCCAACGACGTCGAGAGAAGAAGGCGGCTGACGGTCGATCGAAAAAGAAACTCCGGAAGTCGACCCCAACGATCATCTCCACAAACAACGAGCCGTGGATTCCCTCCACTTGTCGTCACGCATTCCCGCTTCTTCCTTTCCTTTGCTTCGAGTCCATCCGGCGGCTTATCAACGGCGGGATCTGCGGTAGAAACTCGCTTTCATTCCCGCCCGCAAGTACGTGAACACCCGCCCTCTTGCTTTTGTTGCTGATTGTTCTCCTCTTTTGCAAATTAGAATCACTCTGAAGTAATAAAAGGAACTGGGGACAAGTTGCACTTCGTTCATGACCCCGCACACACACCTCACTTGAGCTCGAATACGAACGAGCAGTAATTGGAAAAGCAGCCGCAAATCCAATTTCCCGGCCGAGTGCCGGAAGGGCCAAACATAGAGAGCGAACTTCTGTGTGCTTCCTTTTTACATCCGCAAGGAGGAAAGATTCTGGAAACAACGGCGAATTCTCATTCATCTCGGCCGTTTAATGTCGCCAGATGTTCGAATGATCGTGTCCGCACGTGTTTCCCAACACTCCAAAAGGAGGAGTGATGCAAGAGTGCAATGCTCGATGCTTTCCGCGTTAAATCCGCCGTCGTCCATCGGGCATCCAACGGCCGGCGGCCAGACGGCGCGCGAAGGGCGGGGCGGATTGCGAAAGAGGCCGGCCAGCCAGCCAGCCGGGCGGCGGGCGGCCGCAATGATGTAAAAAGCGAGTCATTCGCGATTCGCCGGCCGCGGCCGCCTTCCTCCTTCGTCCCCAATCCGAATTGATTCCTTCCTTTTTTCCCAGCACTCAACACTTCGATTTTTTCTTCAATCAACCGCAGAGCAACGAAGAGGATGGTGGACAATCACCCGTGAGTTCTCGCTTGCTTTTTTTTATCGCCGTCGCTGTTGTAAACAGCGAGCGGCGGGCGTGATGCCAGCGGTCGCTTGTTTCTTGTTTTGATCGTTCGAGAGGGGCGAAGGCGGAAGTGAGCAAGTGAACAGCCGTCCGCGAGCCAACTCGCGCGTTCGGACTGCAGTTTCGGGCGGCACTCAAGTGAAGAGTTGTTTGTTGTTTTTGCGCTGTTTGCCGGGCTAGCCGGACAGCGGCGAGTGCGTTTGGCTCGGCGCCGTTCTCCACCGCCCGAATGGCCGCCGCTTTTCGCCGCTCTTTGGCCGACCGTCCGGCCGACGAGGAAGCGAAAAGCGGACGTGTTCGAGGAGGAGGGAACGTGCTTTTCGCTGGTTTGTTTGGACTCCCAAGAACTCTTGGCCCTCTTCGCGCTTTTTTTGCTGTCACTCGGGGACTTCCGCCTTTCTTCCACCAAATTTCTTGTACTTTTGTTCAATTTCGATCCGTCCAATTGCAGAGTCATGCAGTCGACGATTCAAGGACTGCTGGAGCAGGTGGGGCCGGTCAAGGTGAGTGGGAAGAAATAGGACGTTCTTTCGATTATTTCCGCCTTGTTTGCAGGACACCGCGCACAACAAGTGAATTCTTTGGTCTGGTTATTCTTTCATTCACCGTTCTCCCTTGCAGAGTGACGATCGTGGGCGTCGGACCAGGTCGGCATGGCGATCGCACACAGCATCCTCCAACAGGTGAGTCCATTTACGAGACGCTCTTTTATTTCTTCCACTTGCAGAACATCGCGTCGGAGATCTGCCTCGTGGACATGGTTGAGGACAAGCTGAAAGGCGAGGTGAGCACTCGATTAGAGTGAACCTCTCACTCCTTCCTGTTTTCTGCAGATGATGGACCTCCAGCACGGCCTCGCGTTCACTCGTCCCTGCAAGATCACCGCCTCCACCGAACTACGAGCAGAGCGAGGGCTCGAAGGTGTGCGTGATCACGGCGGGCGCCCGCCAGAAGCAGGGCGAATCCCGTTTGTCGCTGGTCAAGCGGAACGTCGAGATCTTCAAGGGGATCATCCCGCAGCTCGTGAAGCACTCGCCGAACACCGTCCTTCTGGTCGTCTCGAACCCGGTGGACGTGCTCACGTACGTCGCGTGGAAGCTGAGCGGATTGCCGAAGGAGCGCGTCTTCGGTTCGGGCACGAACCTCGACAGCCGCCCGCTTTCGCTTCCTCCTGAGCGAGCGCTTGAAAATCGCCACCTCCAGTTGCCACGGCTGGGTGATCGGCGAGCACGGCGATTCGAGCGGTTTGTTCCGTTTTCCTCCCCACTTCATTTGCATTTCTTTCTTGCGTTTAGTGGCCGTCTGGTCGGGCGTGAACGTCGCCGGGGTGACGCTGCGCGCGGTGAACCCGAAATTGGATCGGCAGAGGACAAGGAGGACTGGGAGAAGTCCATTCACAAGCAAGTGGTGGATTCGGCCTACGAGGTTGGTGCACAGACGAGTTCTTTCTGCTCACTTCCTCTCCGTTCAGGTCATCCGTCTGAAGGGCTACACTTCGTGGGCCATCGGTTCGAATTCTTCTTCCAAATATCCACCCATTTCTATTCTTTTCAGGCCTCAGCGTGGCTTCCATCGTGCGCGCCATCATGCACAACAGCCGCAATGTCTTCGCCCTGTCCACAAACGTCAAGGCAAGCCTTCTAACTCTCTCTCATCACTAGTCGTTTGTTTGCAGGGCTTCCACGGCATCGATAAGGATGTGTACCTCTCGCTGCCGTGTGTGCTGGGCGCGAACGGCCTCACCCACGTCGTCAAGCAGAACCTCACGAGAAGGAGGTGGAGCAGCTGCAGAAGTCGGCGGAGACGCTCCACGACGTGCAAAAGGACCTGGACTTGTGAACACTCGAGAGAACTCCTCTTCCTTCTTCCCACTACTCCCGACTAATGGCTTTAGTCCTCGTTCTTCCAATCCCCTGTAGACTCTTAGGTCGCCTAATTTATCTCCTGTAGTTCAATTAACGATGATTCATTCAAATGAATATGGTGATCGCAAACTGGAGGCGACCTTGAAGAAGTCGCTCGCGCGGACGTCAGCAATTAGAACCCCGACAGGAAAGGAGAAAGTTGTGTGTGCAATTGATACCCCCGCATTCCCTTTCGGGTGTTGAAAACTGCGTCCGACTGATCAAAGTCGCCGCTAATCGGCGGCAGGCGAGCAGACGGCGGTCGATCGAACGAAGAGAACTTTGTGCTGCCCATGCCCCCTCTACAACAAGTGTGTTTTGGAAGCAGAAAGGGTCGAAGTGAGTGAGAATGGCACCACTTTCGAATTGAGGCGGGTTTTCGAACACACGCGGTTTGATTGCACTTCGATGAACGGCCGCCCGACCGCCCGCCCGGCTGTTTTGCACAAGCGGGCGAGCAGGCGGAAGACCGCACGGACACTACGGAATTTGTTTGGCGACGATCCGACCGCCTCCTGCCCGCTGATTATGAGGGGGGTTGATTGAAAAGAAGAAGAGTGCACTCCCGTCCGTTCTTTTGCCCTTCGCTCGCTTTTGTCATCCCCCGCCGGCCGAAAGAAATGCCTCTGAAATCCGAGTTTCCGCCCGTACCGATCGATGAACGGCCCCTTTCTCCACGCAGTTCCTCGAGAAGCTGTGGCTCCACTCGCTGAACGACCCCAACAAGCCGGCTTTGGTTCGGTTGAACGAGAGGGAGGAAGGAGGTCGCTCTGTTTGCCTTCAGATCAACGCCCACAATCCGGAGGATCGGGTCACCTTCCGCGAGTTGTTCCTCTTTCTCCCACTCGTTGGCCACCTTCCTTCGATCGAAGGGCTTCGGCCACCACGATGTCGCCCTCATCGCTACGTGGAACTCCTGGCAGTACATGGCCGCCTTCGGAGGTGTGACGTTGGCCGGCGGGGCGCTTGTCCGGAGCTTCCTATTTGTTTACGGAATGTTCGTTTCCCACACGTTTCTTCTCATTCCCTCTCCGGCTTGCAGACGAACTCCAACGGCAGATCCTCGATTGCGGGGCGTCGGTCGTCTTCTGCGGCGAAGCGTTGCTCGAAAAGACGCGATCGGCCATCAAGAAATGCCCCAAAGTGAAGGCGAGTGACCGTGCATCTATGATGAAGGATCTATCTTTATTCGTCATTTCTGCAGTTGATCGTGGTGATTGCGGAGAAGCCAACGACCAAATTCCACGGCCAGAATGTTTTCAACTTCGCCGACGTGATCCGAACGGAGCCCAAGATCAACTTCAGCGTCAAGCACGACGTGAAGAAGGACTGCGTTTTGATCCCGTACAGCAGGTGGGCGATTCAGTTTTCTTTTCGGTCTACTCGTCCCTTGATAGTGGCACCACCGGCCTACCCAAAGGCGTCGTTCTTTCGCACTACAACATGTCCGCAACCATTGGAGCCGTTGATGCTGCTTACAAGGCAACTATCTTTCCGAAGCTGGGAATCGCCGGTCGGGTGGAGGACGAGACGTTCCTCCTGATTATGCCTCTCTACCACGTGAGGTGCCACTTCTTTTGATGAATGATAAACGAAGGGATGTTCAGGTCTACGGGAACTCCGTTTGCCTGCACTCGCTTGATGAGCGGGGCGACCAGCGTGAGTGAACGGGGATGTTTGAAGTGTTCAACTGTTTGTTTGCAGGTCGTGATGAAGGGCTTCGAGCCCGAGTTGTTTTGTGCTTCCATTCAGAAGTACAAGGCGCGTGCTTTACTCCCGGCTCTTCAACCGCTGTCTCCTTTTTCAGGTCAAGCTGCTGAAGCTGGTGCCTCCCATCATGGTCTTCCTGGCAAAGTCGCCCGATCGTTGCCAAGCACGACCTCTCGTTCGTTGCTCTTCCTGTCGAGCGGAGCTGCCCCGCTCGGTCAGTGACCTCGCGCAAGAAGTCAGGAAGCGCCTCCCGCACGTCAAGTTCATCTCGCAAGGCTACGGAATGAGCGAAGCGTCTGTTGCGAGGTGAGTGTTGTCTTTGGCCTGTTTTTCGGCTAGGTGATGCTTGGCGGTTTGCATCACTTGACGCAAGCATCATGTAAGCGGCGAAAATCGTCGTTAGACGATAAATTCCGACCACTCGGAGTGATCGCCTTCGTTTCAGCCACTTTCCTTATCTCTCCGAGAAGCTGAACGCCGCCGCGTGCGGGAAGTTGATGCCGAACATGCAGCAGAAGATCGTCCACGTGGAGACCGGCAAGGAGCAGCCGCTCGGACAGCCGGGCGAGATCTGCGTCAAGGGGCCAAACGTGAGCAGCAAAGGGAAGGAAATGGAAATCATTTGGTCGTTTGCAGGTGATGCTCGGCTACCTGAACAGACCGAAAGAAACGGCTGCAACGACCACGACAAAGAAGGCTGGCTGCACACCGGGGACATCGGCTACGTGGACAAAGACGGGCCTTCTTTACATCATCGACCGTCTGAAGGAATTGATCAAAGTCAAAGGCTCTCGTCGCTAGCCCTCCCGCCGCCAGCCGAACTCGAGGACCTTCTGCTTTCTCATCCGTCGATTGCCGACGCCGCCGTGATTGGAGTGCCGAATGCCAAAGGCAGGCGAACTGCCGAAGGCCTTCGTCGTTCGAAGCGACCCCAAACTCACGCAGAAAGAAGTCTTCGATTTCGTCGCCGGTCAGTCGTTGCCTCCGCTACCCATCCACAAAAGAATTGTTTGCAGAACGACTCGCGCAGTACAAACACTGAATGGAGGAGTGGAATTCATCGAAGCCATTCCCCGCTCGCCGGCCGGCAAGATCCTCCGAAGGGAACTTCGCGAGCGGACGGCCAAGTTGTAACGAGCGAGTGCTTGATTCCTTTCCTACCATCGAATGAAAAGGGTGCGATTGAAGGAATTTATCTTCGAGCAGATACCTCTGTAGAAGTGGTGTGGGCGAAAGAAGGAAACAAATGTGGATGAGCAGAAAGGCAGCGTCTAGACGATCTCCTTTTGCAACTCCACCTGCGAGAAATCGAAGACGTTGAGGTTGGCGGGCGCCTGCTTGTGCTCGCGGGCCTTCCGCAGGTTCACGTCGATTTGGGCGAACCGCATGACGTTTTTGCCGCAGAACTGCGGGTTCACAAAGGCCACGTTTTGGTTGCTCTAAAGACACAAGAATCGACACGAAAGAAGGGAGTGACACAAACCTTCGCAAAGGACACCAAATTGCAGGGCGCGATCACGAAGTGCGGCCGCTCGCTCAAATGCGGGCGGAAGTCCTCACGCAGAACGGGCACCCGCGAGTGGAGGAAGGCGGGGCAGAGCGACCGTTGGCTGCAAACAACCGTTCCTTCACATCCACTTGCTCGAAGGAAAGAACTCACTCCAGCATGTGGCCGCACAGACGGGTCATTCGGTCCTCTTGGGTGCTGCCCTGGAACTTCTCCGCTGCCGCCAGCATCCAGATGGCCTGCGAGCACGTGACCCCGAAGCGGACGCCGTTCAGATCGAAGACGGCGGGGTCCGTCAGGAGGTGCACGTTCTGAATTCACATGGAGATCACTCGAAAGAAGCAAGAGGACGAACAGCCGGGCGGCTCCTCGGCCATCCGAAGTCCGCAAAGCTCATCGGGGGCGTGGGGAAGACGCTGATCACCGCCGAGTCCTGGGCGGCGTTCGGCACCACGACGATCCGCACGTTCTGCCCCTTCAGCTTGGCGCACAGCAGCTGGAAGTTGCGGGCCGTCAGCTTCGTGAACTTGGCGACTTTCCGACGGGTCGCAGAACGGGCCGCTCTGAACAACCATTGAGAATCAAGAAGGCCGAAAAGGGGAACGAACCAGAACGAGGGCGTGCGCGGAGGTCGAGAGAACCTTGCCGACCACCCACTCCACCCGCTTCTCGCCCGCTTCTTCGGTCGCCGCGCCCAGCATCAATCCCTGAATGACGAGCACCCGCAAGGAGTCTGCAATACAATCCAAACTAATTTAAAGGAGCTCCTTCAGAACGAACCGTGGATCGGGTTCAACGAGGCCATCGGAAGGGCCTTCGGCGGATGAAGGCACTCGCCTTCAGCTGATTGGACATTCCGAGCGTGCACTCGAACGTTCCCATCTGCAAACCACGAGATAAGCCATAAGGATTGGCTGGAAGATCACAAACCATTCCGTTGAAGAAGGAGAAGCCGGAAAGTTCGTTCACGTCCAACTGGAAGGCGGAGTTTCCCGCTCTTGATCACGATCGTCTCGTCGCCGCTCTCGTTCCGCTGCAGCAGGAGCCGCCCGCTGATCTCCAGACCGCTTGTCCGCCTCCTCCTGAGCGGCCGTCTGGTTGGCGATTTGATCGTCAATCGAGGTCTCCTCGCCGTCTGAAAGGGACGAAAGGAAGGCATCACTCCTCGATTGTTGCAATGCGCGCCCACCTCGTCCGTGAACCGCTTTCCGTAGAAGAAGAGGTCGTCCGTGGACTTCGGCGAGCGGACGACCAACTCGGCCGCCTCGTGGGCGCGGAGGTCGATCGGCGCGAAGTGGTGGCCGCTTTTGTTCGTCGGCTCGGTGGAGATCGGAGAGTCGGGTTGGCGTCTGCAAACAGACAAGCTTCCAATCACCTGCCGACTACTCGACTGCTCACTTCGGCTGGCTGAGCGGCACGTAGCGCGAAGTGCGCGGCGTGGACACGTTCTCCAGCTCGTTCAGAACACCGCGATCCGAGCGCGCGGACGTGGGCGTGCGGGCGAACGACAGGCGGGTGGGCGTCTGGACGAGCGGCTTCGGTTTGAACTGAAACGAACAGATTGTAAACAATTGGGTGAGTAGTGAAAGGACAAACCTCCGCGTCCGATCTTCTCCAGCAGCTTCATGTCCACGTTCGCGATCTCCGTTGAGGGCGTGGGAGCAGAGCTCGTTAAACAGGGACTCCTCGTCCTCCCATCGCTTCGCCTCGAGTTTGTCTGAAACATTCGAAGGTCCCCTCCAATCCATCCGGTTCTTCCACTCACAAGCAACGAAGAAGCGCTCCTCGTCGTCGGTCTTCAGCGTGAGGCCGCCGAAGGACGTGAAGCGCTCTTTCAGCTTCGCGAAGTCGTCGATGGCCGTTGGGTCGTAGTCGGCGTCCATTTCGAGCCACAAAGAAGAAAGGGAACGAATGGAGGCACTCGACAAACAACCCGCAGAAGCGAACCCTTTCGTACCGTTTTCCCGCCCGCCAAACCGAAAACCCCCGTTCGAATGTACCGCCGGTTTCGCTCGCAGTTCGCACACAACAGGCGGCGGGCGCAACTCGGGTGCGCTCGGCGCATCGACGACCTCCGCCTTTGCCGCTCCAGGGCAACGCGCGGCATTTTGGCGCGAGGATTCCGCCCGATCGCTCCGGATCGTCTGCAAAGGAATACTCGAACGACAGAGCTCGCATTCAATGCTCTGGCAGAACGCCAAGCGAGAGTTCATTTTTCCACAGAGAGACGCAGGAAAGCGGCTAGCTTTTGATTGTTTCGCGCTCCCAGGATTGTTTGGATCGGTTTTGCTCATGGGAAAAATCTGATCTGAACACGTTGCTTTGTGCTCATCCACGTGCGTTCTTCTGCCGCCTTCCGATCGTGTTCCTTCCGGTTCAAGATCATGCGAATAATCCGCCGGTTTGCAGCTTCTTTCTTATTTTCGTCCCGCCGCGGCACGAACACGAGCGAGTCCAATGAATTCGGGCGGCAATGGGATGCACTACCCGCAGAACGCAGGCGCCTTCGGCTTCGACGTGCCGCCCCCGCAGTACATTCCACAGGCGCCCTATGGTGAGTGGACGTTTTCGTTTGCTCGGCCATCCGCCCGCTTTTCAGTTCAAGGAGGACCCGACGCGCAGTTCCAAGCCCACCGGACGATCCCCGGCGCCAACCCGCAGATGATGCCCGTCTACCCGAACGTGGATCCAAATGCACTTAACGCACGCGCAGGTTCGTTCCCCATGAACTCTTCTTTTGATTTCTTTCGCCTTTCAGCTCCAACACCCGCCCCAGCACTTCGAGCAGCAGGGAGCGATGATGGTGAGTTCTTTTGGCTTCTTTTATTTGTTGGAACGTCGCTCGTTTCAGCAACAATTCCCGCAGCACCCGTTCATGGGCCAGGAGCAGCAGGCGCCGATGATGGGCGGCCAGATGTACCCGCAGATGTACGGACAAGTGCCCCTGTACCGGCCGGCCGCCGCCCCGCCCTTCATCATGCCGCGCGCGCCGCCGCAGACCTACCGCGGCGGCGTGCAGATGCAGCAGCCGCCGCCCGGGCCCATGATGCACCCGCTGGCCGGCCCGCAGTTCGGCGCACCGCCGCCCCACCTGCCCGGCCCGCGGCCTCCCCTACCAGCAGTCGGGCAGCTTCCACCCGCCCAGCGGCTACGGCTCCCGCAACGAGACGCCCGCCACGACCATCTCCCGCCCCAACTCCAAACGCTCGTCGCCGCAGGACGGCCGGCCGGCGGACGGCCAGAAGCTCCCGCCGCACCGCCCGCACAGCCAGCAGCCGAGCGTGGACGAGTACTCGCCGCCCGTCTCCTCGCCCCCCACCAACCCGGGCACGCCGCCAGGGCCTCACGCCGATGACCAACGTCCAGATGGACGACTACATGAAGACGGCCAACGGCGAGGACAACTTCGCGCGGATCGCCTCCGAGCTCATCCAAGCCACGCAAACCCAACAGCAGCAGAACGAAGAGGGCGAAGCGGTGAGTTCTGTTTGCTCTCTTCATTCCATCTTCGTTGCCAGCAAAAGAACGCAGAGCAAAACGAGGAGGACCACCGGCCGCATTCCAACACGTTCGAGAACTCGCAGCTGCAGAACAGGGCGAGCAAGGACTGGCAGCAGGACGCGCGCTTCACCGGCGTCATCCGCTCGCAGAACAACGGCGGCAACGGCGTCCAGCAGCAACAGCAGATGGGCACCTGGAATCAACACAACAATCGTTCGTTCTCTTTCTTCTTCCGCTTTATTGCTTCGGATTGCAGGCGACTACTTCCGCGGCCCCCAGCGCGACTTCCACCACGAGCAGTCGTTCCAGCCGCCGCACTTCGATCAACACTCGCAGTACGGCGGCCGGAACAGCGCCGGCCCGCGCAACCAACAGCCGAACCGCCCGCGCGGCCCGCCGCCGCGCTCCTCGCAGGACGTCCGCCAGACGAACGACTTCCGCAGCGGCCGCTCGTCGCCGTCGAAGAACCAACCGCCGATGAACGCGAACTTCGCCCACGCCGGACGCCCAACAGGCGGCGCGGCCCGGCGGCAACGCGTGGCGCGGCCAAAACGAGCGCCCGCCGCAACAGCCGCCCGCCAACCCGCCCGCCGCCCGGCCGGCCCAAGAGCGCGTCCAGGAGTGCACGTACTGCCGCTCGCTGAACAAACCCCTCGCCGTGATCACCAGCCACACCACCCGCGACCCGAACGGCGTGGTCTCTGCGAGGAGTTCAAAAAGCTCACCTGCGGCAAGTGCGGCGCCACCGGCCCCAACGCGCACCTGGAGGTCTTTTGCCCGACCGGTCAGTTCGCTTCCTTCCTTCTCACTGCTTCATTTCCTTCGCTTGCAGAACACCAGCAACACCCGAAGTCGCAGGCGATCAACGCGGCGCTCCAGAAAACTGAACTCCTTCTTCCACCAACGCTACAAACCCGTGCATCCCGCTCCGTTCGCCGTCCACCACGCGCCCACGTCCAACTACGGGCCGCCCCGTCGGTACTGAGCTCTCGATGTTCGCGTTTGGTTGTTGTTGATTGGTTGGAGCAAAGAAATTGTCTTATTAAAAGCTTTAATGCGTACTCTTCTTGAACCCCAACAAGCTTGCAAGCTTTCCTCTGATGAACGAGCGTGTTTATTGGAAGAAATGCTCGATGGAAGAGTGGCCGGACATTCGCGATCACAGTTTTGCCTGCCGATCGCGCAGTTCTCGCCTCAAGATCTTCCCGCTCGGCGACTTCGGGATAATCGAGACAAACTGGACGCTTCCTTTTAACTGCTTGTACGCGGGCGACACGAGCTGCAAAAAGGTTTGGTCCTTCTCTGTTTCGGTTTGAGCCTTACCGTTGATGTACTTGTGAACGTCTTCTGCGGTCAAGCCGGAGGGTTTTCGGGCACGATGAATGCGCGTGGAACCTCCCCGCTACGGTCATCGGGCACTCCGATCACGGCGGCGTCGGCAATCGAGGGATGAGGCGAGCAGAAGGTCTTCGAGCTCTGCAGGCGCCACTTGCAACCTGCAAAGGAAAGAAGTGAAGGGAGGGCGAACAGGAAAGCTACGTACCCCTTGACTTTAATAAGCTCCTTGAGACGATCAATGATGTACAGAAGGCCGTCTCTGTCCACGTAGCCGATGTCGCCCGTCCTCAACCAGCCGTCTTTCGTGATCGCCTCGGCTGTGGCCTTTGGGCGACGATAGTAGCCAGTTGTGATATTCGGACCGCGCACCCAGATCTCCAAAGGGGACAAAGGCAACTGCAACGCCGTGAATCTTCTGTCCACTCACCTCTCCCGCCTCCCCAATGGGTTGCTCCTTTACCGCTTTCCACATTCACGATCATCTGCTGCATGTTTGGGGCGCACGATCCCCACGTTCCCGAGGTTCGGCCGATCAGCAGGCAAAGATCACCGGAAAGTGGGAGGCGACCTATCTGCCCCCCAGTTCAGCTTTAACTAGATTTTCATACCGTCGTTTCGGTCATTCCTGCACAACAGCTGTTTAATTGAATTTCTTCATCCGACTATCAGCACTCACCATAGCCTAAAGTAATAGAAATCACTCCTCATTCTCCCCCGCTTTTTCACTTGCCTTGAACCACGAACTCCAGTGAAGGAAGCCGACGTTTCACTTCTGCCGCCAAATCAGCGCCGAGCGGGGCCGCCCCGCACAGGACGAACTTCAGGCGACTCAAATCGAAGCGGGAAACCACGTCGTCTTTCGCCAAGAAGAGCTGCAAAGGATGAGAGTGACCAGTAGCCTCTCGTGCATCCGACCACTCGCCATGACGGGAGGGACGGTGAAGAGCATCCGAATTCTGAACTCCTCAAGCGGTCCGGCAGAACAACTCGCCCTCGAACCTCCGCATCAGGATGACGGTCGTTCCATTCAGCAGGTTTTGCGCGAGAAGAAAGAGGCCGTACAGGTGGTAGAGGGGCAGTTTGATCAGCATCCTCTCCTTGCTCGGATCGAAGCGAGGATCGATGCGAGGGCCAAATTCGCTTTGCGTAGTACTCGTTGTACATCAGCACGATCGAAGACATGTTGTAGTGCGTGATCTGAACTCCCTTGGGCGTCCCGCTCGTTCCGCTGCAACGAAAGAGAAGAGTTGTAGAGTGGGAAAGAGCGTAAAGTGCCTCGAGTAGGGAATGAGCAGCAAGTGTTTTTTCGAGTCGATCGGCGGCGTCGAAGAGAAGTCGGGAATGCATTGGAGAGCATCCGGAAAACGAGAATTCTCCATCTCGCAGGACTCGCTCGTTCTTGTTGTCGATCACCACGAGTGTCTTCAAACAAGCCTGTTGATAGAGAGGAGTGGCCTATGGACTCACTTTCACGTGCGACAATCGAGCAGGTCGCCTTGCGCACGCTTCCGAGCTAGCTCGGAGCTGCAGAAGACAACCGACGCCCCGCAATCGGCAATCTGGCGTTCGATTTCGACTGAAACGAACAAGAACATAAGGGTCTTCCGTTCTTCATCAAACGAACAGGAAGTGAAAGCAAAACTCGGCCCCGCTCAACGCTCCTCCTCGAACGGCGGTGGCCGCGAAAGCGACGGCGAACTCCCAGCAGTTGGACGTCACAATGGCAAGGCGACATCGCCGAGTCCGAACTGCCGAGAACGAAGGAAGGCGGCCAACGAGTGAATGTGCGAGTGGAGGGTGCGGTACGTGATCCGGTCATCGGGATTGTGGGCGTCGATCTGGAACAAGCGAGTGAGATGACGGCGGCTTAAAGGAAACGAACCAGGGCGATCTTGTTGGGATCTTCGATCCCGAAACGCCGGATGCTTCTCGATCAGCTGCTCGCTGAACGGACGTTCGTCGATGAAGACGGGCGGGAAGTCGGAGGAAAGCGGCATTTCGCTGCCGTTCTCTTTCGTTTTTTCGTTTAATTGGAAGGGGAAACCGTCTTATCGGCGGTTCGTTTCCGTCTGCGCACTCTGCGCGAGTTATCAACGACAGGAAGCGAGTTATTTCGAGCTCCATTTCGGTCGACATAACCGAAGCACAAACCAGAAGGCGCGTGTTTGGTGGTCGGCGGGCGAAGGCGGTCGGTCGGGTCTCGTGCCCGAGTGACGGATTCCCTTCTCTTCCGATGGACCACACAAACTTTAGTTCCGAAGTGCAAACAAAAAGGAAGACGAACGAGATGGCGTGTTTCCGAGTGGTCAGAAGTGGAGCAAGCGAGCCGTCTGGCGGCTTATCGCTCAGGCCTTAATTTGAAACAAAACCGGCAGCAAAGAGCCGAAGGAACTGCTAGCAGACGTGAATTTGCATACGCCAAGAACAAGAACAGAACTGGGATAAAATCGCTTTTCTTTGGCGTTCAACTGGGGGCTTTCGAGGCGGTCGATCCACTCCTTCCTGCCGCTTCCACTGACCAATCGACGGTAATCTCCAACTGGCAAGAGTTCAGCAATCTGCCCGCTTGCAGATGGGAGCTGGCCGTTCGACGCCCGTCGATGCGAACAACAATCCCCGTTGCCGGCGATCACGCACGTGGTCTTCGACCTGGACGGGACGCTCATCGACTCCGGAGGAGCAATATTACAAAGTGGGCATTCCCTTTCGCTCAGTGGACATCTGTCCGTGCTTTCAGCTTCAAGTGGACACCCTTCGGAAGTTCGGCAAGGAATTCACGATCGAAATGAAGCGGAAGCTGCTGGGCGTGACCACCGACAAAGGAGGTGGAGCTGCTGATCGCGATGAACGGGCTGCAGGTGACCCCCGCCCAGTACCTGCGGGTTCGTTCCTCGTCTTTCTCTCCCTCTAACGAACTGCTTGCTTAAAGGAGTACGAATCGCAGTACGAGCACTACCTGAGCCAATGCCCACCGTTGCCTGGCGCGAACGAACTCATCATGCACCTGCACGCGACGGGCGTCCCGATGGCCATCTGCACGAACTCCACGCGCCTCCAGTTCGACATCAAAACGAGCCGGCAGTACGGGAAAGTGGCTGCAGATGATCCCGCTCCAGGTGGTCGCGGCCAGCGATCCCGCCGTCAATCGCCCCGAAGCCCGCACCCCGATCCCTACTTCGTCACGATGGAACGGTTCGAAAAGAAGCCGAAGAGCCCGAAGAACGTGCTCGTCTTCGAAGGTTCTTTCTTCCACATCCCCCGCGTTCACTCCTCCTGTTGCAGATTCGATCACGGGCGCCCGTTCGGCCATCGACGCCGGCTGCACGGTGATCCTGATCCCGCAACCGCATTTCAACACGCCCGAAATGCACGAGCAGATCGACAAAACTGCGCCCCCACCTAGCCGCCGTCCTCAACTCGATGGTCGACTTCGTGCCCGAGCAGTACGGGCTGCCGCCTTTCAAAAGTGATCTCGACGGAGAATAAACACGAGCATGCCGGCAGTTGGTGGTAGGAGGGTTCCGTTGGGTCTCGAATGGAACGTCCGCAACGTTCTCTCGTTTGGCGTCGGTGTCTGCAAAGGAGCTGGAAGCGTCTCTTCTGTCGTTCTCCTGTTTCCGTCGATCTCAGCTTGCTTTCTCCGTGTGTTCCCCATCTTAGCGGGAAGATGACGAAGAACAAGTGCCCGCACTGCGGGAAGATCTTCAAACGGGCCGGGAATCTAAAGGACCACATCTCCAAGCAGCATGCGAGTGAGTTCTCTTCTGATTCTGACTCGATTTCCGTTGATGTTTGCAGGCGAATTCGTGTGCCGGCAGTGCAAGGCCGAGTTCGAGAGCCGCGAGCGACCTCCGCGAGCACATCCGCGCCGCCCACTCGCTGCCGTGCCCGGCCGCGCCGTGCACCTCTTCAAGACGCCCAATCAACACATGTTGAAGCGGCACATGAAGCAGATGCACGGCCAGAACTCCTACCTGTGCTCGATCTCCTGGCTGCGGGCACACGTGCGCGTACAACCGTCTGAAGCGGCACATGATCGAGGCGCACTCGGACCGGCTGCCGAACAGCCCGGCGAACGTGAGTCCACTCTTCCGGCTTTCCTGTTGATTTCTCGTTCGGTTTCAGGTAGGCCTCCGCCAGTCCGGAGGGCTCAGACGAAGGAGGAAGCGACGGACTCCGAGGGGGCCGGACGAGAACGACGCCAATTCGAGCCGCAAACTCGTCTGCACCAAGTGCAAAAAGCGATTCGCGACCCAAATCCTGCTGCGGCGGCACAACAACGCGGTCCACTTGAAGGTGTACAAGACGTTCAAGCGGGAGCACAAGTACAAGTGCACCGAGTGCCCGAAAGCGTTCAAGACGCCCGGAACCCTCGACGACCACCTGGCCGGCCACCGAGGTTCGATTCCTCCCTTCCTCGCCTCGAATTCATTCCGTTCGCTTTGCAGGAGAAACGCAGTACGAGTGCGAGCGCTGCCAGAAGTCGTTCATCGCGCGCGCCCAGTTCGCCGTCCACCTCCGCAAGTACCACGCGATGAGCATCAAGGACGTGACCAAAGCGGCCGCCACGGTCATCTCGGCGGGTGCCTGAAGCGAAGAAGAAGAATTCCAGTCACTCCACCCGCTTGTTTTGTTGTCCTGTTGCTGTTAATTGTTGTGATTGTTGAATCTGGTCAATAAAAGCTAATTATTATCCTCGAATCTTCCCCAGGAACAGAAACCGAAAGAAGAAGAGCGAGCGGACGGACGGCCGCCGAAAATCGGCGCTCGGAAGGCGGGCGGCGTCCCGAGCGGAAAGCGTGAGGCCTACGCGGAGTGCGGGCCCGCTCCAAGCGGCGGCTGTCCGCCCGCGGAGTCACTTTTGCTCGCCGTTTTTCCGCCGTGATTTCCAATCGGAATTTCGATGATTTACCGTCGATTAATTCGTTCGCTTGCAGGTTTCGAGTTCGCTCAATCCAACGCATCAAGGACATCCGCGAAAATGGCTACGGATGGGTGAGTTTTCATTGAATTTCGCGGAAATTCCGCATTCCTCCAATTCTCCCGAATTTTCCCCTCATTCCCGCTTGTTTGCAGAGATGCCCCTTCTCTCGACGTGCAGCAGGCGTTGAAGCGCGTGGTGAAGTCCGCCCTCGTGGTCGGCGGCGTGTCGCGCGGACTCCACGAGGCCGCCAAGGTCCTGGACAAGTGAGTTCCCTTTTCTTCGCCTTCCTGTTCGTTCATTCCGCTCGATTTGCAGGCGTGAAGCGCTGTTCTGCCTGTACGCCGAGGAGTGCGACGAGGAGAACTACGAGAAGCTGGTGCGCGCCCTCTGCAAGGCCCACGAGATCCCCATCTACAAGATCTCGACCAAGGCGGAGCTCGGCGAGCTGGTCGGGCAGTGCAAGTACGACAAGGAGGGCAAGGCCCGCAAGGTGGTCGGCTGCTCGTGCGCCGTCGTCAAGGACTGGGGCCGCGACGAGGACGCGCGCAATGTCCTCCTGGAGCACCTGAAGAAGGTCTGAGGCCCGCCGCCCGCCCGCCCCGATGCTCGTCGTTCTTTGTTACACGTTGTTCGTCTCTGTGGTTTGTTGAACGATTGTTGCATTGAGGTGTTTATGGGTTAATAAAATTTGTTGTTTGTTCTCCGCACCTCGGCCTTCCATCGAACAGTTTACTCGAAGTCAAAAGAAACAGAAAGTGGGCGAAAAATAGTGGCGAATGCGGGCATTCGGTCGGCGGCCTCCTCGATCACTCGCCGCTCATCATCCTGCAAGAGAAGGAGGGGGTGAATGTGCGAAAAGGCGAGCACTCACTCCATGAACTCGTCGAAGTCCACCGTCCCCGAGCCGTCCGTGTCGATTTCGGCGATCATTTCGTCCAACTCCTCCTCTGAAACGTTGTCGTCCAGCGCGCGCAGGATCTCGCGCAAGTCGGACACGTTGATGTACCCATTGCCCTGCAATCCACTCGATGCACTCCCGTTCATCCCCTCGAAGCAGACCTCCTTGTCGTACAGCCGGAAGGCTTCTCGCAGCTCGTCCTCCAGGCCCTCGTTGTCCTCGCCGGCGACCACGAAGTTCGCCACCATGGCCGCAAACTCCTCGAACTCGATCTCTCCCGAGCCTCAAGCAACACTTTCCTCCTCCGTCTTCGAGTGAAACGAACCGTCGGAGTCGAACTCCTTGATGAGCTGCTTGAGATCCCGTTCCTCGAAGGCCTGCCCCATTGTTCGGAGAATTTGACCGACTTGATTGGCGCGGATGTAACCTTTTTGCTCCTTGTCGAACATGTTGAAGTACTGCAACGATGCGGATAACAAACGATGAGCAAGAGATCCAACACCTTTCGGAATTCTGCAAAGAACGGAATGAGATGAGTAGCCGTCAGAGGACTCACGTTCGATCTGGTCGGAGGTCAGCTGCTCGAGGGCTTCGGTCACGTTGTCCGCCTGCAATCCGCCGAACACTCCTCCATCGACGAGGGGCATCGCTTACCATTTTGATTGCTCGTTAATCCCACTAATCGATAGTCACGAGTCGAAAGGGCGGGCGGGTGGAAAACAAAGCGGATCGTAGGAAAGCGGTGGAAGTCGGGCGGAAGAACGCGAATGCGAGGCGGCCGGCCGCTTCAAGGGCGGGCGTGCGCGACCTCTCGTGGCCGATCGCTCGAAATCCACGGCCGGCCGCGGGAAATCGGAGGCGAACGTGCGGCGGCCTCCGCATTTCGGCGCATCTCCGAGGCGCGCACGCGTGTTTGCCCTCGCTTCTTCGGATTTCAGCTCTCCGCTGGCTGTCGGGCGGTCGCTCTCGTGAAGCGCGCGGCCGACTTCGCACTTCCGGCCGCCCAAACCCACTTGACCGCCGGGCGGCCGCCTTCTCCTTCGAACTTTTTTCCGAATGCCCGCCGGATCGCTTGCATCACGGGAGGAGCGTGAAAGCAGGCCGAATTTCGAGGAGTTTATTGCACTCAATTCACAACAGAAATCTCAAACAATCGGAGTCGTGGCCAAAACCCGCATGAACGAGACGAACGGAGCGATCAGTCCGAAGCGAAGAGAATCTGATTGTCCTCCTCCATCGCCTTCTTCAGCAAATCTTGGAGGAAGACGCGCACCTTCGCCGTCGGCCACTTCTTCACGATCTCCGAGGTGGTCTTCAGGTAGAAGGTGGCGTCGGCCACACAGCTCAGGTTCTTCGCGATGACGTCGATGTCCGCTCGGGCAATCTGGTCGGGGTCCTTCGGCCGGGCGGCCATCGCTTCGAGCAGGCCGGGCGGGAAGAAGTCGGCCGACAGGTCGCCGAAGTTGAGCGGCAAGTCGGGGCGGGCGGTCCTGCAACCCACTCGTTCATCTCTCCCTCATTTACTCTAGCACTCACAAGTTCAGCGTGTTCAGCAGGTGCTGATTGTACTGCTGCTCCGAAGCGAGGGCGAGGGCCGTGAAGCCGAGGTTGGCGGCGACGTTCGTCGAGACGGGCGGCAGCGGCGACTCGGCGGACTCAAAGGGCAGCGGCGGGAGGAGACGTCGCTTCTTGGAGGACTTTGGAGTCGGTTCTAAAGAGGCATTAATTGATTAAGCAACAGTCAGCAGCTCACCTCCGTCCACTTCGTTGTTGTTCGTCGGCTCGATCTTCACAAACGCGTCGATCGGGCTGCCCGCCTCGTGGATTTCCGTTTCGATCTGCTCGTGCACGCTGCAAGACGACTAATTCACTTCAACCTTCTTCACTCACCTTCGTTTGGTCGGGACGGCGGGGATCATCTGCTGAAAGAGGTCGGAGTGCTTGTTCTTGATGTGATTCCGCAAGGAGTTGGTGCCAATGCGAGACGAGTAGGGGAACTCCGAAGCACAGCTGATGCAGCGCGCCCGTCCGTCGGCGATGTCGAAGTACTGGAAGTATTTGCTCCGACTGGTGGCCATCCCGACTGAAAGCAGGCGGGTGATCGGAAGGAACGAAGGCGGGTGGACGGCGCGCGAGAGGCAGCCGCCGAACGGAACGCCGCCGACGGATCCGCACGTTGCGCGGCGCGCAGTCGGAACGGGCGGGCGGACGGGTCGGCGGAAGGCGGCGGGCGGAAACGCCGGAGGGCGCGAATCCGAACAGCGAAATCGGGGTGAACGGCACGCCGCGCGCGAGTGGAATCGCCGCCTTCCGTCGGGATCCGCCGCCCGAATTTCCTTCCGCGCCCCTTTTCGGGTCACTCGCCGCTCCGCCGACTCCGCGAGATCGCCGCCGTTCGGGCGGGAGGTGGGAGGCGGCCGGCGGAGCGCCCACGCCTCTCGCGCGCACCTTCCGCTCCACTTTCTGTTCCACCGGACGGAACGAACGCGCCCCGACTTCCGCTTAATTGAGCCGATCGAGCGGCTCGTAAACGCTGAGGTCAAGACGGGGCAACGGACGGCGGCGAAGGGCGGCGAGTCAATCCGAGGAGCCCGCCTTTCTGCCGGCCGGACGAGCGGGCGGCGGCCGGGCGGAAGAGGCGAAGCGGAAGAGGACAGCCGGGCGCGCTGGCCGCCACGGAAATGCGAGAGCGAACGTGGAGTGAGTGAAAAGCGGAGCGGACGGAGCGGAAACCGAAGACTCTCCGCCGATGCGGAAAGAACCGCGAGAGCGCACGCAAAGCGGAGGCTGCAGACGACCAAAACGGAAGTTCCCGACGTTTGCGAATCCGACCGATTCGCCGCCGAGAGGCCCGCATTTCCGCAAGAAAGAACAAACCGCCGGCCGCAAACCCAAATGCCCACTGAGAGGCCGACGGGATCAAGAGTGCACGCGCTTGTTCTCACACAACGCAATCAACATGCTGACCTTTTGTTTGCGGACAGATGATTTCTATCTCTGTCAATAGTTCAAACAATTCCACCTTCTTCGTTCGATCGAAGCTTGAATCAAGCGCATTTTTCGGTTTGCCATGCGCTTTCGGAATTCGGTAGCCATCAGCCATGGTAACCTGCGCTTCACAAGTGGTTTTTCCACAAGAATGAAAGTGTTTGTGTTCTTTGCGGATTGGGCGAACAGAAGTTCAAAACCCTTCCTTCACGCCGACTGTTTACATTCGACGATCGGGCAAGGGAGTGATCAACGGAAAGCAATCGAATTGACGGCCAGTTAAAAGCGACGAAACGACGATAGAACTTTGCTGGTCTTCTCTTGCTCCATTCGAGAGTACCCGAATCGGTCACCAATTGAATCGCGTGTTCAATTGTTGCCCTTCCGGTCGGTCCACTGCCTTCTTCCTTTTTTTACGATTGTTTGTGTAGAGGCGACTAATTACTCGGCTTTGTCGGTCCACTTGCAGCCGTCGATCAACACGCACCTCCAGTGGATTCATCTCGTAATTGGACACGCACACCCGTTTGTTCCGACGGCTGCAAACTGCGGGGCGTCGTGTCCAAACCGCATTACTGCGTGGATTAACCGAGGACGGGAGATTTGCGAGAGCCGAAAGGTTTCACGGGCTCCCGATTCGAACGAAACGCCGACCGTACGGCTTCCTTCCTCCTCGTTTTGCGCCCTCATTTCGCTGATGAGTGGCGATTAGTGAGGGCTGGACTCCGTGTGTGATTCGAGAAGCCCTCCGAGTGCCGGTTAACCGAAAGGAAGCCTCGTGTCGAAAAGAAGGCAGCCGAGGAGCGTAAACAGCGGCGCCCTTTCGACTGTTTTCGTTCGTCCGCTCGAATCGAAGTTCGCCGCGCTTCACACTCACGTGCTGCGCGCTTCCGTCCGTCGATCGTGATTGTGGCGGGGCAGGCGGGCGGGTGTCGATTACTCTTCCAATCATCTCGGGCGGTCGGGCGTTTCACTCACTCCCCCGCCCGCCACTCGCCGCCGCCGATCGTCCTTGAAAGGCGGCGGGAACGTTGGGCGCACTCGAGAGGGAACGGGGGCGTTTTCATTCATGAACTCGTCGCTCGCCGCCACTCGTCTCCTGCCGCTCGATCAAACCGTTGGGTTGATCACTCCCCCCGCCCTCTCCGCCCGCCGCCCGCCCGCCCGCTCGCCCGCCCGACTGTTCCCATCGTGATCACCTTCGCTCCTTTCCGTTGTGTTCGGATTCAAAAGTGTTCCCTTTTGCGGTCGAGAACACTCCAATGGCCTCCTCCTTCCTCCAATTTGTTTCTTCCGCCGACCCGCTCGCTGCCCGCATTCCTCGAGGCCATGTTCGGGAATGTTTCGCGCCAAAAGCGGATGCTCGCGAGCTCCTCCGCTTTTAACTTGTAATCGAATTATCCCTTCCGTGCGGCCACTCGAGCAGATCGGATGCACGTTCCGAAAGGACCGCCCGTCTTTTGGACCTGCAGGAAGGACTCCTGCTTTCAATTAGCGGGCGGCCGGTTGCTCGCGGTAATCACACGTTGCCCTCCCGCAATTGGACTCCGGTCGGCGTGCGGGAGCGGCCGAACGAACTCGCGGCTGCCCGCTAATCCGCCGCCCGCCCGCATCGCTTCGGGCTGCCGGGTAATCCGAACCGTCGTTCCGAGCGGCGCATTTCGAATTCGTCGGTTTTGCACACGTGAATCACGAGATTTGCGTTCCGCCCGCCCGCCGCCTCCCCCACCGGCCGGCCGGCCGCTTGTTTGTTTGCGGATCCGCCGCCCGCGTGCCCTCAGGCGGTTCGTGTGGGATCCTCGCCGTTCCCCACCCTCACGCCCTCCCTCCCGCCCGCCCACTGCCCGCGAAGCCCCGCAACGGCCCTCGGAACGGGAGATTCGATCTCGGCCGCTAATCCGCCAACGGAACGGCCTCATTTGGTTTCTGTTTGTTGCGGGCACAACGCGCGGTTTCGTTCGGCTGGTCGTTAGGCACAAGACGGCGGCGAGGGGGAGAACGGCGCGTCCTGCGGTCTGACGAGTACGGTAATCAAATTGAAGCCACCTGCCGTCCGGCGGCCCCAGAAGGCAGGCGGGCGGGCGGGAAGCAGGTGGACGGCGCATGTGGCCGTCGGAGATGTCGGCGGTCTTCGCTCCACCCGCTCGCCCGTCTGAATGGAGGAAAGAACGATTGACGGTCCGCGTTCCCTCCATTCGGTTGTTTACCGTCGATCGTTCGTCCTTGTGCGGAGTGGTTGAATGGAGGCGAGCGGGAGTGTTCGATCCGGAGGACGGTCGTGAACCGCCGGTCGGAGATTTTCCTCTTTGGTTTCACTTTGGACTTCGGCCGGTCCACGTACACGCCCCGCCCGCACTCTCGCTGGAGCAAAGAAGGCGGTCGGCGGTTTAATTTCTGCTCGTTTCTCCGAAAGTGGCCGTAAATCAGCTGTTCGTCTCGAATTCCACTCCTTGCGGCCGGCCTCTTGGTTCCGCTCGAAATCCTGCGGTTTAATCGAAGAAAACGCTCTCCACTCTGCAGATGCACTCGCTGCTCGAGGGCGGACTCATTACTCATCGGAACGAGCACGTGCGGCGGTTCGCCGTTCGGCCGTAAAAGGCGGCCGTCGTTCCCGCCCCCACCGACCGTAATTCGCGGCCAGAAATGTTTGTTCGGAGCGGGAAGAGCGGGCTGTCGGCCGGCGGGATGTTTCTTTCGTCTTCGAGGGCATGATTTTCAAAAGTTCAGTTCCTGCTCGCCGGCCGGCTTCTCCGAACGAGCCCGAAGTTTACGAGCGGCCTCGTTCGCTTCGGCGAGCGGCAGCTGTTCGGGCCGCGAGATCCGCGGCTGATTGGGCGGGATCGAGCGGCCGATCTCCGAATTCGCCGGCCGACCACGAGGTTCGGGCAGGCGGCTCACGAAACGAGCGATCGGGAACTCTTCGGGCGGATCGTGACCTCATTTGCCGCTTGTCACCCGCCGGCAGACGCGAGGTGACAAACTTCGTACTCATTTGTCAACTGGGGCCGATTTGAGGCCGCTTTGAGTTCGGAGAGGGCGTTCGGAACCCCCACCGGCCGTTCAGTGACCACATGGCGGCCGCGAGTTGACCGCACCGACCGGCCGGCCGCTTGTTTTCGGCCGATCGGGCGGCGGGTGGGCGAAATCCCCCGTTCGGATCATCCGGCCGCCTCCAATCGATCGTCGTTCCACTCGGCGCGGTTTGTTGGAACCGCCGGCTTCCGCTCAGCCGCCGCCCGCAAACTTCCGCTCGCTCCACTCCGTTCCAACCGACCAACCGGCCGACCGGCGGGCGGGCGGACGGCAATTGGCATCGGGCGAGGCGGACTGTTTGCCTCCCGCATGGCGAAATGAAAGACGAATTCCGGCCGCTCCTCGAATTCGCCTTCTTTGCATCCTGCAGCTTCCTTGCGTTCGAATTGCTCTCTGCTCTTGAACTCCGGGCGTGACCGTTGCGAAATCCCTCCCGTCATAAGCGGGGGAGAGCGACCGGAAGTCGGAGTGTTCGAGTGATAGCGGGCGGGGGTAATTGGCGGCATGGGGGAAGGTGTTTACTCCTCCGCCTCTCTGCACTTCCAGCCAGTTCTTTCGTGCGGGCACGTAGCTCGCGTGTCGTCCTGCAGAGGGGATTGGGTTGGAGGTCTTTAATCGCCGCTCGTGTTGCGAACATTCGAGAGTTTCAGGCAGTTTACTCGCTTCTGTCCATTAAGCTCCTGATTGCAGCCAACCTCCTTCTTTCGCTCTTCTCTCGCACCTTCAAATGGCGACTACCGGACGTCAAAAACAGCACGCGCAGCTGCCCCAGATCGATGGCCTCACTCGCGAGCAGGTGGAGGAGTTCAAGGAGGCCTTCGAAGTGAGTAGACGGCTGCGACAACCTTCCCTTACTTGAACGCTTGCAGCTCTTCGACAAGGACGGCGATGGACGCGTTACGGCACAGGAGCTGGGCATCGTGATGCAATCGCTGGGCCACACGCCCACCCAACAGGAGTTGCTCGACATGGTGAACGAGATTGACGAAGACGGTGAGTCGTCTCAAAGAAAACAAAGGGCACGTGGGCCGCCTTTCGAAACGAGGGCAATTAATCTTGAGGGTCCTTGGGGCTCTCCGTTTGTTTATTGATAAGAGCGGGCGAACGGCTCGGAGGGAAGAGGGTTCATTACGAGAAGACTCTTCCAACAATGCTTATGCTGAACTGCGCACGCTCATGTCCAACGAGTTGGCCGAAAAGCTGCCCGTGCCGAACAGATCGACGTTCACCGTCGTCCCGCAAACCGTTTCTTCTGCAATCAAGCACTCATTGATCGCATTTAATCGAGTGAACGCACGAATCCCGAACTGCTTGACGTTCGCCGTGCGGAAGGGTCCGAACGGGAAGAAGTCGCTGGCGTCGCGGACCGTTTCCGCTTGCGTCCCGATTCCGTTCGCGTTCCAGTACTGAACGGGGAGGAATGGGCAAACCAAGGGAAGGGAACGAACCCAAAGACCAGCCGGATTGACCGCAGTAGACGAGCCGGTGATCAGCGACCAGTCGTACCAGTTCGTGTAGATCCCCACCGAGACTCCGCTCGCCTGCAACAAAGCGAGCATTCAATCGAACGCATTCATTCGCTTACGGCTGCCGCGTTGATGAAACTTTGGATGAAATTGACGTTCTGGTAGACGTTCGAGCCCCACAGGTCCGGTCGCGTGACTTGCAGCCACAAGCGGTTCAAGTTCAAGCCCTGGAAGAAAGTTCAATTGATCCACGTCCACTCTGTTTACCTGAGAGTTGGCAAAGCTGTAGGCAGCGCTGAATTGCGTCCCGCCGCCCACCGAGTTGCCCAGAGCGGGGGTCACGTACGCTTCTGCAAGCCCACTCCATTTCTTCTCTTCTTCGATCAAACGACTCGCGAACCGTAAGCGAGTCCCGCCTTGTTCGCGTTGAACACGTTGCTCACTCCGGTGCTGTCGCCCTGCCCGCCGCTCGCCGGTCCGTAAATGCGAGCAAAGTAGAGCGAGTAGCCCTTGGAAGCAAAGCACGAGAACGTCGACTGGGAGATGGAGGAGACGCCGTCGAAGCCCAGCGAGTTGCCGTTGCCCGCTATCAGCTGCGGGAAGTGGACCCCCGACTTGTTGACGGCAGCCGTTGAAACGAGGCCAAAAAAGACGAGCAAGAGGAAGAACGATTGCATTCTAAAAGATGCAAGTGGGGGTTGAGAAGAAGAAGCCGATTGCTCGTTTAAATACCGGCCATCCTCTGTACAACCGGCCGTTAAGCGGTGATAACGAGCGCTAAGCGGATGAGTGGAGGCCAGCGGGGGTAATCTGAGTCATTCGGTCACTCGTCCCCCGTCAAGGCCGCACCCCTTTGTGATCACCCACTTTCTTTGGGCAAGCGGAAGTGGACGGTCGGAGGTCGTTTCGACTTATAGCGGAGATAGGTCAAATAAACAGCCAAGTTTACGACAATTTCGAACGAAACGGCGGTCTTTTGCGAACGGAAGGCCGTAAATCGAAACGACTTTTGAACAAACACAATCGCCTCGTTGTTGTCCAAAGAGCGGCATTTACCGATGGGTTGGCTGCGGGAAAAGTGGGCTCAATTTTGTCTCTTTCTCTACTCCCCAACGTTGATTTGCGGTGGAAGTGAGCAAATGAATACACCTCTTCATTGCCTTCTCTAATCCAACTGTTTAGGCAACGGAACGATCGAACTGGCCGAATTCGCGAGAATGATGAACCGGAAGGTCAAGGAGTCGGACGTGGAGCGGGAACTGCGCGAGGCGTTCCAAGTGTTCGACCGAGACCAAGACGGCTACATTTCGGCTAGCGAGTTGCGCTTCGTCATGCGGAATCTCGGCGAGAACCTCTCGGACGAGGAGTGCAACGAAATGATCAAAGGTTCGTCTCCATGTGCTCCTCTCTGCTCTCATTGGCTCCTTTTCAGAAGCCGACCGCGACAAGGACGGCCGCGTCGATTTTGCCGAGTTTGTGACGATGATGACCTCCCAGTCGCCCGGTAGCAAGTCCTAACCGTCTCTCCACTCCTTATTTATGTACATTCGAGTAACTAGATTGTTTTCTAACAACGTACGGGTATTCCATCGGTAATCGACCGACTTCTTTTGTTCCTGACCCTCTGCTTCATCCGATTATTCCGCCGCTTTCCGCAAAGCCCCTAACCTTCCAGTTCGTGCACGCATTTTCGTTCAACTCGGTCATTGCACGCCCTCATCGACACTTGAGTTTTGTACAGCCCACCCTCGATTTGACTCCAATAAACCGAACGAGCAACTCACCTGACGCTTCGGAAGGAACAGGAGGACTGCAAACGACGTAGCACTTGCTTCTGTGAACGACACGACTTCTGAAGCGATTGAAGGCGACCACACACGAGCCATTTGCTTCGGTCGTTCACACTCGAAACAAAAGAAGAATCCTTGAAGAACATCTCGACATTTCCGTCGTTTCTTGATGACTTCTCGCTGCTTTGTTCTTCGGGTCGTTCGCTGAAGGAACAATCGAAAGAATGCTCTTTCCGGCCTCTGGCCGCGATGATTGCGGAAGGCTCGTTGTGCGTAAAGCCGAAAACGGAAGCCAACAAGCGGAAGGGAGCGACCATTCCGTCGGAATCCGCTCGCCGGTTGTTTGCTCGCCAAAATCCGTTGTTCTTTGTTCCAAAACAAAGCCGCCGGATTTCCGCACCGTCCAAAGGCAGGTGGGCAAATTGGCCGTCCGTATAAAACCGAAAGCAAGCAGAAAGAAGAACAGCCTACCGATCATGCACTCCACCGTCTTCTTCCTCTTGTTACTTTCTTCCTTCTGCTCGGCGGAAGAGCTGGAGAAGGGCTTCAACCCAGCGATGGACTACTGGCGGCAGATCAGCGGCGCCCTTGACTACAAACAGTACCAGAGCTTGAAGGCGTTGATCGGCGAGAACGAGGAGACGAGCAAGGCGGAGTTGGAAAAGAAGGTCGAGAAGTGGGCCGCCGAAAACGGGCTCTCAGTTTGTTCCCCTCCCGCTTCTTTCTGCTCATCCATTGGACTTCAGGAAGACTTCAAAATCTTCGGGCAGATCCAGAAGGAATATCGGGAGATCGCCGAGAAGCAAACGCAAACGGCGGACGGCCAGGAGGAGAACCAAATGACGAAAATCATCGGGAAGCTGGCGGCAAGTGACCTCCCCTCTCATCTCTCCTTTATTCCGTTCGTTTAGACGATCAACGACGACCAGTCGATCAGCTTCAAAGAGGCCTGTCCGGAAACAGAACGAAGTGGTGCGCCAGACCGGACGCAAAAGGACGTCGTGATGCTCGGACTCCAGAACCTCATCAACAAGTGGTGCGAGTGAACGACTCTTCTTCGTTTGATCCCTTTAGAACCCCTGTCTTTCATTTGGTTCCAGCCATAAACACGCTTTCTTTGCTCATTTGAACAGACGCTCGGATCGAACACCTTTCGCTCGCCTTTTGTCGGTGGGATTAACGAGAGAGTAGCGTAATCGAAGGCTTTGATCCGCAACGGAAGGGGCGATTGTCTGGGCGTGTACGCAAACGAAAAAGAAGACGACAGAAGCGACGACCCAGTGGAAGTGCAGCAGGAAAGACGGAAACGCGGAATAATCACGGGCTTTCATCCGCTTTTATTCTCTCGAGTAGTCGAATGCGAAACCGGAACGAGGTGAGCAGTCGCTTGTCCGTTGGGAATGGCGATTGCCGAGTAGTTGTAATCGCCGTTCGACGGTCACTCGCTGTTCCGCGGCTTCTTGTTGCAATTTGAAAATTACTCTCGACTTCATGAACAGGCAGAACAAGCAGCATCTTTTTTCATTTGATCCAACGGTAAAGCTTTGCGTGAAGCGCGTTGCAATTCTCGAGTTTGTTTGTACGTTCGATCGGCGCTCTGCTCAAACAGGTGATCAAAATTCAGGTGGACGTCTCAAATGAGGAAGAATCAAGTGGATGGAAGAAAGCGCAGCCGCAAACCCCAGCGGAACGCAAAGCGCGCGCCGTAGTGGACGTCACACGAGTGCCGAAGCGCCGCCGAGCCGTCCGAGAGGTCAGTGCGCGCGTCCATGGCCTCGGCGACCGTTGCGCAACCGCGCGGCAGGTGGACAGCGCGAGTGCCGGCGAGTTTCGAAGCGTGGACGCAACGCTCATTTTTGTGCTCGCTTTCTTGTTCGCTTCCGCTTTTCTCGCGCTCTCGTTCGTCACGGGAGACGTTGTTCGACTCAGCGTTTGCTGATCACTGTCGTCAGTTGTTGCTTCCCGTTTGACTCTTTTTGGTTGATGAACTTTGCCGTTCGTGCTTTGAATTCGAGCGGACTCGGCACCCATTCGATTACTGCGAGTGAAAAACGCTGCATTCAGGCAGCTCTTCCTCCTGTTCGCGACCAGTCGTTTGGCTTGCGTGTGCGCCGGCTTCTTGAAGCGCTCCGACATCCGAAAACACGTCGTCAAGGCGTCTTCGTCCACTCCTCCGCCGAAGGCCACGAACGGCGTGACGCGCGTAGACGGCAAGCAGACGGAGACCCTGACGGCCGTGCGCAACACCATGTTCGCGCTGTGGAACGGGCACGTGTTCGAGACCGCCGCTCTCTTCTCCGGAGCTCGCGCAGGTCGAGCGATGGCACAAAGAAGGGAAGATCACCGAACAGTGATGGAATCAGGCAAGTTAGTTGTCTTCAATGCACGAGCACGATTTTCATCGATTGCACTGAACGGAAAGCGGCGGAATAATCGAAGAGAAGTTCATCGGTGTGTTGCACGGACGAGTTACTGCACTCGTTTCTCTAATAGACGAAAGCTTGCTATCGGCTGCTTTTTGGGCGACTGGCAACGAATCAAACGAAAGCCGTCCTTTTCGTTGTTGGTCCCAGAATGGATTAGAGGCCTCCCGTTCTTTCACTGCACTCTGAACGCACATCTGTCGGAATCTTTCTAAAAAACGTCCATTACAGTTCGCTGGCTCGACTTCTGCTGCTACGAATGTTTCGACGCGCCGGAAGAACTCGGACGACGAACGAAAGGGGCACCGACGAAGAACAACAACCCCGACTACACGCGCATGCAGTACCCGGCCTTCATCCCTCCGCGAAGCGACGAGGACCCCAACTGCGGACCGTCAGCGAAGCGGCTGCGAACGGAAAAGACGGACACGACGTGTAACATCTGCAACATGGATACTTGTGGGTTGCTTTATGAACAACAATCTTAACCGTTGCATTGCTCATGCAGACGCGTGCCCGGCCAAAGTGACAGAAAAGGGCATGCGGAAGGCACGCGAGGACGGCGACCTGCTCAAGATGTGGGCCTACATGGTCCACGCCTTCCTCCAGAAGACGAGCGAGTTCAATTCCAATCCAATCCGGTTTGCGGTTTCTCATCAAAAAAGAAAAAAAGTCTTGTCAACAACCAACCAATCGGTAGATTAGAGTGCAAGTAGAGAGCGTAAGCTAAAAGCTCAATTCTCAGAATGCTTGCCTCTGAACGCCGTTGATATTCTAAGCCCATTCTACTCGCTCGTAATAAAGTACGAATGGATGTCCACGAAACGACTGCTAATCTGAAATTTACTCCACTTCCAACAGAGTTCTCTCCATTACGCATTCGATTTCAGAAGGGAGCCCCGACTCGAAGCTCATGAAGCTGTACTACGCGGGTCCGAGAGGCGGTGGGGTAAGCAACAAAGATGCTTCCTATCATTGCGTTTTGGATGGAAATATTCGCTCGATTTTTACGAAAGGCAGCTTCAGTGCCGCGCTGGCGGCATCATATCTCCGTCTGAATTTTTTCGCCCTTGATGTTCCATTCATTGTACGCAAACTAATCACCGAATGGAAGGACTGGCCGGGAAAGTACACTCGAGAGGATCTCAAGGGCCTTGCCATCGAATTGAAAAAATTCTACCCCACACTATCGCCTGTCCCTGAACAACGCGCAGTTTTTCGGTTCTTCGAGTGCACGCCGTCGGCGGACGGTAGAATCAACTACCGCACTGGCTGTCGTTCCCGCTTAAGCGGACGAAAGCACAAGGTGCACGGTGATTCTGATTATCGGGTGTCGAGTCGTGATGCCTGGGAAAACGTCCTCTTTCTAACCATCCAGCCCCTGCTGTCCGATGAGGATTTCGAGCTCCTCCGCAGTTTTCACGCAGCGACAACGGCCGAAGAAATGCGCGACGCTCTCTGCTCTCTCCCGACCGCTCACCTTCTTGATCGCGAAGACCAGAAGCGGTTGTTCTCGCAGCCAAACGAGAACCGCCGCGCGTGGCTCGTGTTTGACGAAAAGAAGTCTTTCATTTGTGAGCAAATCAACAGACGCACTGGCAAAACCCGTTGGCACGGGCAGAGTGTTGCCAGGTGGTTAGACACCAACGTCGTCCTGCCGTTTCGCCGCGCGCTCAGGCAATACAACAACGAGCTGAAAGAGGCGAAG
Source organism: Aphelenchoides fujianensis (assembly GCA_024699865.1). Classification (NCBI taxonomy): domain Eukaryota; kingdom Metazoa; phylum Nematoda; class Chromadorea; order Rhabditida; family Aphelenchoididae; genus Aphelenchoides; species Aphelenchoides fujianensis. The sequence continues at coordinate 323,023 of JAMPIO010000060.1, read as the reverse complement.
ATCAAGCCCACTCCCATCCCGCAAGTGGAGGAGTTCTTGCGGGGCAAATGCGGCACGCGCCATGCCCTTTTTTCGGATCATTCCTACTTGAGCGTGAATGAGGTTCGAGAGAAACGGCAGCGTGCTTAGCGCGTCTACCCGCTCGTTCCCGACTCGTTCGGAAAAGAGCGGCCGGTGGACTTCGTGGCGTTCCTCGACGATCCAAATGCTTTCGGCCGCTTCATGGCGATGGCCGAAAGGTTGTTTTTCAAAGACATCGAAGATGCGCAGGAGTTCGCGCTCAATCGGCCCGCATGAAGGCCATCGACTTGCTGACCGAGTCCGCTGCTGACGCGGATTCGAAGGCGTCGATAAAGCGAGTAAAAAAGGCCCTCGAAGACCTCAAGCCTGGCGGAAGAGGGGGAGATTTCTACCTGTTTTGGAATGACTCTTCGCTTCGCGCTCGCGAGGAAGTCCTGGCGGCATTCGCTTTTGCCCTCGAGTACGTCGGCGAGACGGAAGACGGCGACCACCGCAATTGGGCCCACCAGGATTGCATTGAGAAGTTCATCGACGGACTTCCAATGGATAAATGCCAGGAGGTGCATCGCGGCTTGGGGCAGAAGATTGTGAGCGGGCAGACCATCAAAAAGGCCCGCTTCACAACCTTGAAAGGCCGGCTGATCACCAAAGCGATCGCCGAACTTCTCGAGGGCGCTCACTTGATGGCATTGCGCGCTAAGAACCTCTTTAACGTGCGCGGCTCAAAGCGGGGAGTGATCGGGACCCAATGGTCGGACGACGAGTACATGCACTTCGCAATGCTCGTGCACACCTGGTCGTTCGAGCAGATAACGACCGACGGCTCTGATGTTTACGAAGTCATCGTCCTCAACGAGCTCCCCACCATCAAAGCCGCTCTCGCCCGCCGAAAGTCTCGCCTTCATCCGCCTGCTGATCCTGTTGTCGTCAGCGAACTTTCGGAAGAAGACCAAAAAGAAAACGAAGAATTCCAGCAGCTGATGAACGCCCAAAAGGAGGAGGAAGGCAAAATGCAACAGGCCACGCAAAAGGCAGCCAAAGAGTACACATCCGGTAAAGACGACGAATAAGCGCAACCCGCAGGGTGCCTTTCTTCTGTTTTATGCTCGCACGAACAGCAAGCCTAATGAGCGCCGTGGTTTTCGTTATCCGCTCGCATTCTTCACTGATTTCTCCGCAGCAACCACTTTCATTTGCGTGCAAAGACGGCGTGTGTTTGCGGGTAGAAGTGTTTGGTTTTAGACGGAAGTGAAATCTCGGCCATTTGTTCTGCTCCTCGTTCAATTGCACTGCTCTCTCACTCGTACAACTCTTTTTCTGTACATTAATTTCATACCGGTTTGCCCGTTTCAACTGTAGAATTTCCAGTGTACAAAGCCTGATTGTCACGAATTTCAGTACCAATATCTCATTACATTTATGTGCTCTTTGTTGCAAACTAAGATGTGCATGCTTTTGTTGAATAAATAGACACTTTCATGGCTAGAACTTTATTCAAGCAAAATGAGAGATAAGATAAGAAGTAAAACCGAACGGCACGAGCGAGTGGTCGATTCGAGGGATTGTTTCAGCGAGATCTCGCGGTCGATCGGCTTGGGCGGCGTCTCGTGGAAGTTCTCGCCGTCCATCGACAGGCGCGGGATCGGCGGGCTGCTGGAGGCCTCCGTCGAGGACTGCGAGCCGCCCTCCTTCAGCGTCTTCTTCGTGCGGGGCAGTAGGTCGATCGGCCGGCCTGCAGTCGCGCGTGCACCTCGTCGGGACTCAACGCGGACGGCGTCTTCTCCTCCTCGTCCGCGTTCATCGGCCTGAACGACGAGCAATCAGTCGATCCTCTCGCTCGAACTCACCGGATCTCCGCGTAGACCAACAAAGAGGACACTTCGAACGGCTCGCTGAACTGATTGAAAAGCGGCACCGAGCGGTAGCCCGGCCGCAAGCAGTCGACCGGGAAGCCCGCCTGTCCGATGAAAGGATCCGTCTTTGGACCGACGAAATCCCCGTCCTCCACCGTGAAGCGGAGGATCGCGAGTTCCGGCCGGAAGATCTGGAAGACGAACGTCTCGTTCCAGTGCGGGTTCACGCCGTTGGAAGCTGAAAGCAACCGTGATTACTCGTCCACTCGACTGCCGACTGACTGATGGACTCCGTTCGGTAGAAGTGGAATCCGTGGGCAAGCCGGCCTCGATCTCCACGAAGGGCGAGCAGATGCCCTTGTTGTGGTCCTTCCGCGAGAGGTGCTTGCCGGCGATGATTTGGAGCGTGAGGACGATCGGGCACGAGTGGGCGCACGGCGTGTCGTTGGCGAGGTCCGGCCGGAAGGTCTCGTCCATCAGGTAGAGCGGCTTCAGCACGTGGCCGCAGCGGCACTTCGCCAGGAAACTTCGCGTTGTTCAGCTGTATTGGCCGGAACCGCTGGCCGTTTAGTTTTGACCTTCGACTTCAAGTGAGTTTCAACGCTTGACTCGTGAAATTGGGAGCACAAGGAAGCGAAAACAGAAGACGAACAAGTCGTTGCGGCCGAGGGCTCTGCTTTCCAACCACCCTCTTCAGGGAGTCAGCTGCGTCGAAGTGACTTGCTGATGTCCATGGAACCCCCGCCTTTCACTTGCTTCGTCCACCATCTCTGCCGCCTTTTGCGCGAAACAACATTGTTTATCCTAATGAAATCCAAGTACAACGTACGAAAACACACGCTTTTGGCCGCACCGTCAGTGTTGGAAACCGCTGGGATGGAGTGGATGGACGACGGAGAGGGAAGAAGTCGCTGGTTTATGGAATTTCGACCGTTCTCTAATACACACGGATTCTGCTTAATTATTTCACTGACTGAGCGGCGGAACAGAAGGAAGGAAGGAGGAGGAAACGAGCGAGAGGCCGACGGAAATGCGATTAAAGTAGATTTGCAAACGGGAATAGTGCGGAGAATTGAAGAGAAACGAGCACAACGAACAATCAAACGAAAGGAGAAGAACGAGGAATAATCTAGACCATCTAGTAGCTCAGTAGTACCTGCAATTTCAACATTATTGACAGAAGGTCCTTAACACAGCTCACGTCTCCTTTTCCACCCAAATCTTGCCCGGATACCGACGGATGAGGTAGCGCCGGAGCTCGTCGTAGATGAAGATGACGATCGAGAACGGCAGCGCGGGGAACCCACCAGGAGAACCTAAACGACGGATTAATAGTTTTGGTATGCATTGGGACGTTAAACCAACCGCAATCCATACATCCTGAGGCCGCGGTTAAAACACCGAGAAACGAGGGGGGGGGTTGCGCCGCGCCCCGCCGCCCGCCGCGGCAGAACGTGCCTAATCCGGGGCAGTAGCAGAGGAAGGCCGCGAGCGCCGTCTCGAAAAGCAGGCCAAAATTCATTGTCCAGTTCGACATTCCCTTGGTGCACGATGGAGTTGCGGCGGGTCTTCGAAATGATCAGATCTGCCCACTGGACGATCACGATGGCCACGAAGTAGGCCGTCTGGCACGTGTACTCGAGGATCTTCCGATTCTTGTACGTCTGCAGGGAGGAAGAAGGTGAATGAGAGAGAAGAAGGAGGGCCACTCACCCATTCCTGTCCGTAGCTGTCGACCAGGTTGTTCACGGCGGCCGAGTCCCACTCGGCACGCAGCTGGTAGAGGCGGGAGGGCAGGAAGCCGTTGTCGCTCATGATCCAGAAGTACGTGAAGAAGCCGGCCGACGCCTGGATCATTCCGATCTGTCCGTACGCGAGCGAGATCAGCCGCTCGTTCACGAGTTTGTCGTGCACGGGGTCACGCGGACGACGCTTCATGATGTCCGACTCGGCCTCTTCGTACGCCAGCGAGATGGCGGGCACCTGAACGGGAGAAGTGAGAAGACAGAACGGAGGCGAGTGGACCCACCATGTCTGTTCCGAGATCGATACACAGGATGGTGATCGTGCCGAGGGGCAGCGGGATGCCGAACAGGATGTACGTGAGGAAGGGCGAGATCTCGGGGATGTTCGAGGTGAGCGTGTAGGCGATCGACTTCTTCAGGTTGTCGAAGATCAGCCGGCCCTCTTCCACTCCGACGACGATCGAAGCGAAGTTGTCGTCCAGCAGGATCATGTCGGCGGCCTGCTTCGAGACGTCCGAGCCCGTGATGCCCATCGCCACTCCGATGTCCGCCTTCTTCAACGCCGGCGAGTCGTTCACGCCGTCGCCGGTCACCGCGACGAATTTGGCCCTGCCGCTGGAAGCCCTCGACGATCATCAGCTTCTGCTGCGGCGGAGGTGCGCGCGAAGACGATCTCCGAGTGGTGGCTGATGATGTCGGCCAGCTGGTCGGCGGTCATGTCGCGCAGGTCGGAGCCGTGGATGACGGCCGCGCGCGCCTCGTCGGCGTTCACCTGATCCACGGGGATGCCGCGGCGGAGGGCGATGTCCTCGACAGTCTCCGCGCCGTCGCTGATGATTCCGACCGACTTGGCGATCGCCTTCGCCGTGATCTGAACGGAGGGAGAGGATTGAATGAAAGCGAAAGGAGGAACGAAACCGGGTGATCGCCGGTGACCATCACGACCTTGATGCCGGCCGAGCGGCACTTGGCGACGGCGTCGGGGACGGCGGCCCGCGGCGGGTCGATCATGCTCATGAGGCCGACGAAGCGGAGGTTCGACACCGGGAAGTTAACCTCCTCCACGTCGAACTTGAAGCCGCGCGGGAACTTCTCGGCGTCCAGACGGAAGTCGCAGAAGCCGAGCACGCGCTCGCCCATCCCGCCGAGCTCGAGGTACGCGTCGTTGAACTCTTGGCGCAGCTTCTCGTCCAGCGGCTGCTCGTTGCCGTCCAGCAGAATCGTGGTGCAGCGGTCAAGGATGCGTTCGGGGGCGCCCTTCATGACGAGGAGGTAGGCCGGGTTGCCGTCGTCCACCTCGTGCACCGAGACTTGGTACTTGTTCGTGGAGTTGAACGGAATCTCGGCGATCTTCGGGTTCTTGTGGCGGAAGTCCGTCACGTTGCCGACGGTCAGCTCGGTGAACTTGAGCAGCGCGATCTCGGAGGCGTCGCCGGTGCACTCGCGGCGGAGGATCGGCATGTTCTCCTGGCCGTTCTTGAACTCCGCCCGGTTGCAGAGGGCGGCGATGCGAAGGAGGGCCGACTGCGTGGCGCTCACGTTCGCCGACTTGCTGCCTTGGAAGTTCTCCGTCGTGTCGCAGGTCTCGATCTTGCGGTCGAACCACGTGTGCGCGACGGTCATTCGGTTCTGCGTGAGCGTTCCCGTCTTGTCGGAGCAGATCGTCGAAGTCGAGCCCAACGTCTCGACGGCCTCCAGGTTCTTCACTGAAAGTCGAACAAATCAACAAACTGCAAACGAAAGGACAGAACGAACCCAAGCAGTTCTTCGCGGCCATTCGCTTTGCAGTCAGGGTCAAGCACACGGTCACAGTGGCGATCAGACCTGAAAGCACTCGATTGGTAATCAATCGAAGCCGAGCAAAGCGCACCTTCGGGCACGTTGGCGACAATGATTCCGATGAGGAACACGACGGCCGTGAGCCAGTGGTAGCCGAGGATGAAAGCGATGATGAAGAAGGTGACTCCGAGGAAGACGGCGACGCCCGTGATCAGGTGGATGAAGTGCTCGATCTCGCGCGCGATGGGCGTCATGCCGCTGTCCAGGTCGGCGGCCAAGTGGGCGATGCGGCCCATGACCGTCCGGTCGCCCGTGTTGATCACCACGCCCTTGGCCGTGCCCTCGACGGCGTTCGTCGAGAAGAAGGCCAGGTTGCGCGTCTCCAGCGGGTTGTCGTTCGTGCAGTCGGGCGAGCGGGACTGCGGCTCCGACTCGCCGGTCAGCGACGAGTTGTCCACCTTGAAGCCCATGGCGCGGATGACGCGCACATCCGCCGGGATCCGATCGCCGCCCTTGATTTCGACGATGTCGCCCACGACGAGCTTCTCGGTCGGCAGCTCGATCTTCTTGCCGTCACGCAGCACGAGAGCGAACTGAACGGAGAAGAGATGAGTGGACACCTCGAAAGCAAGTGAGGACTCACGGTGGGGACCATCGACTTGAAGGACTCCATGATCTTCGAGCTCTTGCTTTCCTGGTAGTATTGGAAGCAGCCGGTGATGATCACGACGCCCATCAGCACGATGCCCAGGTAGAGGTTGTCGGCCGCCGGGTTCTCCAGCGTGAAGTAGTCGACCGTGTACGCGATGTAGCACAGGATGGCGCCCACCCAGAGGAGCATCGCAAAGCCGCCGAACAGGTTCTTGCAGAACTTCACCCACTCGGGCGTCGTCTTCGGCGGCGTCAGGGCGTTCGGGCCGTCCCGCTTGAACACTTCGGTCGCCTGGTCGGTGGTCAGACCCTGAACGAGAACTCCTTCACTCCTCACTCTTCCACTCGCCCTCACCTGGTCGGCGTTGGTTTGAAGACGGGCAAGGAGTTCGTTGAGCGGGATCTTGTGCTCGTCCATCTGGACCTCCTTCTTGAGGTCGTCCAGCTCCTCCTTCTCATCCCGCTTCTTTTTGCCCATCTCGTTCGGACTGTTGGACAACCTGAAAGCAGCCCGATTGAAGGCAAAGCACTCGCAATTAGCCCCCGACAAACACGAACACGCGGCAAGGTAAGAATAGAAGTTGTTTAAAGTAAACAACGAGAATCTCGGCCGGCGTGTGGTTTCCCACGAGAATGCGGGCTGAAATCGAAATGTCGCTCCAGAAAGCCGCCTTAATCCCGAAGGTGAAAGCGGGCGTGAGAGTGGGAGGATTATGAACTGAAAGCCAAGATCTTCGTTTTAATCAAACGAAGAGGTCTCCAACGAGAAGAGAGCAAGTGTACAGCAGGCATTCGAAGCGAAGAATCGTCTGCCCCAACCCCAGCGTTATGTAAATCGAACGAGCGATCGGTGGGCAGGCGGGCAGACGGGCGGGCGGGAGAGTGGAGCGGTCAAAAACTGATCGTTCGCCGCAGATCGAAGCAAACGACGAGCCGCCCGGCCGTTTGCAATCGAAGAACAAAGCTGCGTGAAACGAAGTGGAGTTGCGAGCGAGCCGACGGCCCGGAGCGGCGGATTGCGGACGACGGCGAGCGGCGAGAAGATCGGCAAACAAGCGGGCGGGCGGCCCGCCTTTCATTCGCCGTCGCTGCTCGGCGGACTCCCGATCGGCGGCTAATCCATTGAACAGACAAGCGGCCCGCCGTCCGGAAGCCGCCTCCCGCACCCGAATTCCACTCGACCCCGCGACTTCAACGGGCGGCCGATTGGAACGGGCGGCCAACGGGGAATATTTTGCGGGGAGGCCGGCGGGCGTCGTTCTTTGCGCCGCCGTCTCGTCGGCCGTCTGCCCCCGTTGGCCTTCGAATTGAACGGACGTCGCTTCTTTCCGCGCTGCTTGTAGAACATGGGAAAGCGGGCGGCGGCCGGCGGAAGGGCGAAGAGCGGCGGTCTGCCCTCTCCGGCGGCCATTTGTTCGCCCTGCTGACGTCACTCGCTGGCACAATAAAATGCGGAGATTACGTTTGAGAACTCGAAATAAAAAAGCCGCCGCTCGTTGCAGGCGCCCGAGCGGCGAGGGGAGGCGCGAGCGGGATGTTCGCCGCCCTCAGGCCATCCGCGAGGCCGAAAGCGAGAGGAGCGCCCAAGCGGAGCGTTTCGTTCGCATTTCGAACCGTCCGAATTGAGTTCGGCGGCCGTCCGGATGGCCGCCGGCCTGCCGAGTGGTTGCGATCTCCCATTCGCGGACGGGGACGAGAAGCGGGAACAAAAAAGGAAAGTTGAGTGAATCCGGACTGGCCGGCGGGCGATTCGGCCGTTTCGAGTCAAACCCGCGCCCGTCAAGCCGGCGGAGTGGGGAGGCGCACGGACCTCCGAAATGAATTCCCCGGACGGGCGGGCGGCCAGCCGGCAGATGCGCACGTTCGTTCGTTGGGCCCACTTGTAAACGCGCCTGGCGGTGAGCAGGACGCTAATTTCTGCATTCGAAACGAGCGAACGGACGGCGGGCAGACGGCGGCCCCAAAGAAAACATTCGCCAAACGAAGAGATCGCGGCGGCCTGCTGGCGGGACACACGGCGGCGGCGGCGGCTTAGCGGCGGCCGGCCGAGCGGTCGGAGTGACGCGGAGAATTCGAGCGGTCAAATCCGCCGCCCAATCGCTCGTTGATCCGCCAGCCAAGTCAAATTGCTCGCTTCGATTGGTCTTCGACTGCGCCAGACGCCCATTATTCCGTTCGTTGACCGGCGAGCGAAGCGAGACGCGGAGCCAAAAGTTCAAAACGGCGGCGCGTCTCATGAGCGCGAAAAACGCCCGCGCGCTCGCCGCCGGTCGATCGGCAGCGTAACGAAGGAGCGCGCGAGGAAGCAAAAAAGAAACACAGAGGCCCGCGCTTCCCGACAGCTCACGGGAGGGCCCCTGCAATCGATCTTCGCGAGGCCCGACTTGATTTTTGTGCGTCGGGAACTCGACGCCGACGGTGCGCTCCGGAGGGCGGCGGCGAGCGGCCGGGCGGGTCGCGCGGCAAGAGCGGAGTGCGCGGAGCGAAGTATTTTGGACGCCGCTCGCAGCGAGCGGGGCGAAGAAGAACGAAAGTAGTCGAAAATGAAAGCGGCGGGCGACCGGGACGGGTTTTGAGCTGAAATCGGGCCCCCGCCGACGTCATCAGCGGGCTCTCCGGCCGCCCCTTCCGGTCTGCAGCCTCGAGGGCACTTGGCGGCGAGAAACCGAATGCTCGCGGCGAGGTCATTCACGTCGCCCGGGCACGCGGCCGGCCTATCAGCGGCCGCGGAGGCTCACCGGCGGTCATCGATCGGACGACGTGCAGAAGTCAGAAGCCGGGCCGCGTCCCCCGCACTCCGATGAGCGTCGCCGATGATTCAACAAAAGATTTCGAAAAAGCGGTGGGCCAGCCGCCGCTCGGACCGAATTACACCCGCTCGCCGATGCGGGGAGGCGACGAGCGGGCGGCAGATGGCGGGAGAAATCGCGAAGCAATGAACAGGGGCGGACGGCGGCGGCGCTCCGCTCGACGAAGAGCGGCCGGAGCGAAGCGGCAGCACGACCGTCGGGCGGCTCTCTCGCCCGCCCGCCCGTCTGTTCCGTCTGCGGGCTGCTGTTGGGACGGGCCGGCCGCGAGAGGGCGACCGGGAATGCGGGCAAAAGCGAATCGAAACCTCCCGCTCTTTTCCTCTCCTTCGTTTCACCTGCCCGCCGCCCGCCACTCGCCGGCAGCCGAGCGGCCGGAGGGAGCGGGCGACCGGCGGCAGTGCGGCGAGCAAATCCGCCCCGCCGACCTTCGATCGCTTCCGCCGAGTGCGCAGTCGGTCGGGCGGGAGTCGAATTCGATTTCAATTGACGTCGCCGATCGCGACGCGCAAACGAGTGCACTCTTCTTCTTTCACGCACCGATCGAGAGCGAAAGGACGAAAAGAAGGCAGAAAGAAACACAATTCGTAGGGAAGAAAGAAGCGAATTATTCCATCCGCATCGATGCAACAGACGATGAATGCGTAAATGCTTCCCCTTCTTCTTTTCTGGTGGCCTTTGATTTCTTTCGTCGCCGCCGTGATCAGAAAGTGAGCGCTCATCGGAACGTGGCGAGTGCACGCCGCCGATGACCCCCACGGGCGATAAGGCGGGCGAAAAGAAACACTTTTATGTCCCCCGCCGCCCGCTTATGAGCTTTTGTGGGAACGTTTCCCTCTCGCCTGCTCCCAAATTAAAGCAAGCAGTGATCTAAACAAACAAAGAGGAACGGCGGCCAGTCTGTGGACGAGTGACGACATAGTTCAAATTAAACAACGGCGACTAAACGCATGATTCCAGTAGATGCTCACTGCATCTTTGGTTTCAAATGAAGGTGAACAGCGGCCTTATCGATGAGAAGCGTTTGTTTCGATCAAGGAGACTACACATAACGAGAAACCTTCCCGTCTAGCATTCGATCGTTTATTATTGCGAGTTATCATGAGGTGTTGGCGGGAACAAGTGAACTGATTGGAGGAAGAAGAGGGAATAACTTAGAACTTCTCGTCGGTCGAACGGGACGTCCGCTTCTCGACGTCGTCGCTCGTGTACTGCGGGGGATCGGAGGTCGGCGGGTCGGCCCACGACTGCCGTTCGGCCGAGCCGAAGATGAGGAAAAGCAGGCCGGCCGTCAGGTTGACCGCCGATCCGGTGAGGAAGAACCACGCCCACTCCTGCCGGGTGCCGCCCGTGTTGATGAACCCGAAGATGGTCGGCGCAGCGATGCCCGCCGAGTGAGCCGACGAGGGCGGTCAGCGAGGAGAGGGTGCCCGTGAAGGGCTGAACTGGAGCGATGATCAACGGTCAGTGAATGGAAAGAACGAACCGGAGCGATGAAAAAGACACAGGTGAACGAGCCAGCGATCTCTCCGCTGAGAACAAAGCGCCAAACAGGATGATGAGGATCAACGCCAACGTGGGCCGCGTGCAGTCCAACAGGAAAGCCATGCAGGCGAGGATGATGGCAGTGCCCAGGCAAGCTGCAAAAGTGGCACATTGAAGGCGGCCTTCATCTTCGATCTCACCGAGTGATTGGAGCGTCTTGCAGGTGAGCGTGTCGCTGAAGCCCCATCGCGCCTTCGCTCCGATCGGCCCCGTACGAGATGGCGATCTTTGAAGACGATTTGCACGATGAAGGGAACGGACGAGTAGAGGCCGTTGTCATTCACGGACAACGCCATCACGTCTCGCAGGAAGGAGGGCAGGAAGTTGGCGAAGATCGACGAGGAGTACTGGTATGAGAACTCGCAGCTCATGATGCTGAAAGCACGACAGACAGGTGGAAGAGCAGATGAAAGGCCCTCACCTGTAGACGACCGGGCTGAGCAGAATCGCCCGCCAGGGCACCGGCAGCTTCTCCTCCTGAACACTCGGTGGTTGAAAGAGAGAATACGGGTGTACTCACGTGTTTCTTCTTCAAGCCCTCGCTCGCCAACGCCTCGTGGAGGAACTTCTTTTCGGCCTCGGAGGCAAAAGCGGCTGTTCTCCGGGTGGTCGGAGACGAGGATCCAGAAGGCGACCGCAAAGACCAGTCCGGTCACTCCTGAAAAGAAGCACGAGGTCAGTGGACAGCCGATCACTCCTACCGAAAAAGTAGAAGATCAACGGATAGCCGCCCATGAACTCGACGGCGCACAGCCGGGCGCTGATCAGAACGCTCACGACAGAGGAGAGCTGGTGGCCGGAGGAGTAGAGGGCGGCGCCGGTCGCGCGTTCGGCCGGCGGCGTCCAGTGGGAAACCACTTTCGTGATGCAGGGGAACATGAAGCCCTCGCTCATGCCCATCAGGAAGCGGATCACGAGGAAGCCGTAGTAGCCGAGGTGGATGGCCGCCAGCGGAGAGGCGAGCGAAAGCACCGAGTAGAAGAGAAGGGCGGCGATGGCCAACCGTTTGGCGCTGAAGTGGTCGGCCAGTGCTCCGGACACTCCCTGCAAGAAGGCGGAAGAGTGATGGTCGATGAAGAACGAGGGAACAAACCATCGTGAGGAGGGAGGCGTAGAAGAAGGCAGCGAACAACTGCGACTGCTGCATCGGCGACCACATGAGATCGCCCGTGTAGCCGAGTTCCTCCTCCTTTTCGGCGAGGTTCGGGCACTGCTCGGAAGAGATCACGTGTCGAGTGGTTGTGTCTTTGATAGGCCGTGTTGTTCACCATGCACGTCACGGTTAAGGCCCAAGTGCATCTACAGGCTTCTTGTTTAGAGACTGGACGATGGAGGGGGTACTCACGTAAATGCTGGAGGAGGCGGTGAAGGCGAGGCACAGGAAGCAGAGGATGAAGAGCCGGAAGGATTTCCAGTGCAGGAGCGGCACGGGCGGCGCCACGGACTCCTCGGATTGTTCCATCATGGCTGGCTGGAAGGAGCGGGGTGAAAACAACTCGAAGCAAGACGGAAGGGAAGAAAGCGGGCGGATCGGCCGGCCGTCTGCGAGCACGAAGTCCCTTCGATCGATCGACCGGACGAGACGGAAGCCGAATCGATCGGCCGTTCGAACTCTTCGTCCGCATGACCGCAAGCTTCCCGCCGCTTTTTATCAGCCGGCCGCTTTCGCTCTCGAAGGTTCAGAGATCGCAGTTATCGAAATCCAACCAAAACAGTCAAAGACGAGAAGGAATACGCGGAATCGCGCAAGTGACGTCCGCAAGAAAGAAACTTTAAACTCACTTGTTTTGCGGGCGGGCGGACTAAAGAGCGGCCTCTTCTTTGCACTGGGCGGCCAGCGGGACGAGCGGAACGGCAATTCGAGGGCCGCTCTCCAATCCGCGGGCAGAAATCGAAACTAGCGGGAAGCAGGCGGCCGAGGAAAACGGGCAGACGAGACTCTCCCCTTCAACGAGTGCACGCCGCCGCAATTCCGATGCAAAGCCGGAGGTCTTCGCTCTTTTGTTTCGGGAATTCGCGGAATGCTCGTGCCGGACACCAAAGATGGCAGCGGGGATGGAAAGCGGATTGTTCTTTTGGTATCGTGGAGGGCGAGTGAACGGCGGCTGGACTCGTCGATCGACGGCCGGCTGGCGGAAAGGTCGACCGTTTTGATCTTCTCGGCCGCCCCCTTTTTGTAATGCGAGAGTTCTTTCTTGTTCTTGGAATCGAGTAGACGGACGATGATGTTTGATTGCGGTGGACGGGGCACTTGATGCTCCCGATCTCTGTTGTAAACCCACCCGCTCGCCTCTTTCGTCGACGGTCGATTGATCGAAGGTGTTTTATTCCTGTGGGTTCCAAGAAGAAGACGAAGAGAACGAATGAAGATCACACGGGTTGGAGGCGCGGATGCCGCGTGTTTGATATGCGGAGGGCGTGTTCAACGGGCAGGAGAAGGGAGAGAAAACACTCGAATGATCACAACAAAGTCGGCTTCTCGATCGTGCTCTTGGCTCGCGTCCGCTGCTCGTCGTTCCCGTCGCCCAGCGGCTCCGTTTCCTTTAATCGGGTGGATTCCAATGGTTAAAAAGGAGGGCAGAACTGACGGGTATTCGGGTCATGTTCAGCGAACCCTTGGAGGCCATTCGGACGTGCCGCGGGCGGTGCTGGAGCGAAGCCTTCCGTTGGGGCGATAGCGGTTGGATGTCGCGCACGATGTTCGAGGCACGAAGGGCAGAGAGGAAGGCAGAAGCAGTGATTTGCAGGTATTTGCAATTGGTCGTGACGTAGAGCGTAAAGTCGGGCACGAACTGGACCGCTTTTGGCTGGACAGTCGCCTGCAGAGGAGGAGTGAATGGACCACCTTCATTCGAGTGCTTACCGGTGAACAGCGAGCGGGTGGAGCTCTTGAAGCGAGTGGCCACGAGGTTCTCTTGGATGGCCGAAAGGATGTTCGCGCCGAACGCCTCCCACGGCCCGACGTTGAACTTCATTCCCGGAGTCCTCGAACTCGACGATGGCGTGGCCTTCGAGGATCAAAACGAATCGCCGGGAGGCCACCCCCGCAGTGAACAAATTGAGGCGGTGGTGGTAGTGGGTGCGCGATTCGATGCCCAATTCCCGGCTGAGGTCCACTTGGTGGAGGTTGTTTCGGATCATCTGCGAGAGGGCGCGCGGCTCCACGTACGCCTCGGAGAAGATCGGGAAGCTCGAGCGGAGCCAATTGGACGTCACTTTAAGCGCCGACTCGCTCACGTTCGTCCACTCGGCGTCCGCCGCGTTCATCTCGTGCTTTGCTCATCTGAACGCACGGAATGAACTCGTGGATGGCTTTTGCTGCCTTACTTTCCGCTTCCGCTTCTGCCGGAATCGATTGTCGACTATGGTGTCCGTCTCGTCCACGATCTCCGCTTGCAGGATTTCCTACAGGAACACGATGAAGAGATGAAAGGAGGCAGAGAGTTCTCACTTCGATAATGTCTTCCAATGTAATGATCCCAATGACATCTTCGTCCTCGTCCGTCACGATGGCCAAGTGAAAGTCGCCCTAAACACACGGAGACTTTCAACAGTGCACTTGAAATAAAGGAACCCACTGCTTTGAACTCCTCCAGCATTTGGTGGAGAAGAGTCTCCGAGTTCACGAAGCGAAGGACGTGGTTGTAGTACTGAAGAGGACACCGATGAACGAGAAGGCCCAATCAATCGCTCACTTTGCAGACTGTCGAGACATTGAAGCCGTCGCCCGGGTCCAAGAGAGGCGAGATCGCGGACGAACAGCAGCGAGATGATTCGATTGCGGTCGCCGTCCTCGTAGACCGGAATGCGCGTGTAGCCCTTTCTTGAGGATCTCGTTGATGTTCTTCGCGTTTAGGATCGTGTTCGTGGAGAGCATGAACACGTCCTCAAGTGGAGTCATGATCTCCTTCACGCTCTTCTCGACGAGTTCCATCGCCCCCACGGCGATCTTTAAGTCCGCAACGAGGTCGCTGTTGGGATTGTCCCAGTGATGCTGCAGCTTCATCAACTCCAACAACTGGCGTCTGTCGTAGCCGACGAGATCCTCGCCGAGCACGCAGTCGAGTATTTTGCCGATGGGCCCTGAACGAAAAGCAATCAGTCACTCATTGCTTGCTCGACCTCACTTACAAGCAATCGGGAACGTAAGGAGCATCATCACTCGAGTCAGGTTGATCGTGTGGGCGCCCACGTACAACCCCTTTCTTGATGCACACCGCTTGAGGGCAGATCTGAACAGAAAAGAGTAGAAGTGAAAGACCATCGAGTTCTTCCGCCCACCTCGCCCAACACCACGATCCCCGCACTCGCCACGATGAACGCGACGAATCCACTCGTCAAGTCGCCCATCAGAATCGAAATGGCCGAGTTCACGAGCACATTCGTGAGCAAAATGGAGCAAAGAAGGTAGTTCCCCTTCTTTCTAACCGGCAAGATGGCCTTCGCGTACCGCCGCTCCTGCTCCGACCCTGCAGAAGTCGACAGTCAACTTGAAAGAGAAAGAAGCACTCGCCGGATTTCTGGATGAGCATCAGTTCTAAAAGCAGAAATCAGTGAGCTATTAATCTGCAAATACAGACTCCCCTCACCTTGGCAAGAAAGCGACATGAGCCCGAGGTTGAGTCCCGAGCAGAAGGCGGACACGCAGAACAACAACAGAATAACAAGATACTGCAACTCATCAGGCATCTGCAAGCAGGAAGCCAATACAATTCAAAAGATGAACTTTAACCCACGTAATGCTGAGGCGGATCACTCGTGCTGATGATCCACGTTCGCATCTCATCCAAGGAGGATCATGTCTTCTTCCTCCTCTTCCACCTGCCCGGCCTGGAGGTACGGCCGCTCCTTCAGGCAAATGCGGTACGGGTCTTCGCTTCTGAACAGGCGGAAAGTGAAAGAAGGAAGGAAACGTGCACTCACTCCTTGAACTTTGCGTTGATCTCGATCACCTTTTCGGAGTGCGAGTGGAACTCGTTGTGCGGAGATGTTCATGACCGAATTGATGCAGTTGTCCACCTGAACGGGAGCATCAGAAAGGCGCGAGAGAAAGCTGCTTGCCGTGAAGGTCACGTAGCTCACGCGGTCCAGCCAGAAGCCCATCAGAACGACTCGAACCTCTGCATCCGGCTCGACAACCGACGAACGCGCCAAGCTGCAAACAAGTGGGGGATCTCCTCATTGCAATTGAAAGAACTCACTCGTAGGAATGAAAGGCGTTCGTGTGGAGTGGCCATTCGATTCGGATGCCCGAGACGATCGGTCGCACTTTGATCGTGACGAGGTCGGCGGGATTGATGTCCTTTGGGTAAGACAAATTTGGTGTCCGGCTGCGGGCGAAAGGAGTGAACGAAAGATAAGAAGAGGTCAACTGACCTGAACGACCAAACTCGCAGCTGGAAGGCGGCGATCCAACGGCCAAAATGCCGAAAAGAAGCGACAAGCCGGCGGCTCTCATTCGACTCCTCGTTTTCCCGATCGATCGCCGTCGCGCAGCCGCTCGATTGAGGCGCACGCACTCATGCGCTCGGGCGGCGCAGAGTCTTCGGTACGTGATGCCTGAAAGGGGCAACCGAATATGAAGAGCGGCGGGCGGCGGGCGGCCGGCGGCGGTCTCCCGAAAAGGCGACCGGCGGGCGACGAGGTTCAGCACGCGACAACCGGCGGGCGCGCTGATCGGGCGGCGAGATGCAAAGTCAGCGGAAAGCGGCGACAACTCGATGGTTCGAAACAGAGGTGAGCATTCCTTCCGTCAGTGATCGAACACGATTATTTCTCCTCATGATCGAAAGCAAGCGGAACAGCGGGGAGCGTGTCGGGCCTTGATCACCACTCGTCCACAAACAAAGCGGCGAACGCGGCTGTTCGGCCGACCGGTGAACTTGCCGGCGGCCGCCGAACTCGCCGGCTTTTGATCGAAATCCACGCGGGAACAAAAGAAACCGGAAAACGTCAGGCGACAAACCCGCCGACCTCCCGCTCCCCGGCGGCTCGCGGACGGCGGCGACGTTTGGCACTTCGGAAACGAATTCTCTCCTTCGGGGATTAAAAACTGATGGCTGACGGCGGCAAATCATTCGTCTTCCCTCCGCTCCGCCCGCTCCGTCTTCTTCTCCTCCTCGAACGGGGGAAGAATAAACAAAAGAAGCACGTGGCGGAATGAAACAAAAGAAGAATTGTTTCTTGACGAGACGTCCTTTCCGCCTTCCGTCTTTCCGAGATGTACTTCGGTTAGCACCTGCTCCAAGACATAACTGCCTACATTGGACTTCAAAGAATGACAAATTCGGCAGACATGCTTCTTGCGATGAGCCCGCCGACCAAACACGCGCCGATCACTTACTCATTAACATTTATTTATGAAACAAGCAGTTGATTTCTTTTGGCTCGCTCGCTTGTTGATCAAATCAGTCGGCCGGGCCTTGAAGAGATCGGCCGGTCACTTCGTGGTCGTCTTCCCATTTCTATTGAAGTGTGGTGCGCTTCGAGAATGTCTGGTCGCTTTGCCTAACTCGCTTTACTTGCATGCTCCAATCCACGGCATTCCTTCTTGTTCTTTTTGATTGTGACGACGAGTGCTGGCAGAGGTTGTGCGATCGATTCACTCTGGTTGTTGATCGCTTTCGAGTTTTCCAGCCGGTCCGCAAGTGCGTTGCGTTTTCTGCCCGGCCGGGAACGAGAACTGCGCTGGAAGAGTGCCTCGGTTCTGCCTGCATTCATGCGACTCCTCGTTGCTGGTCTGTCTACTCTCCAATTCGCCTTGATTTCTCTTCCAGAACGTCCATTGACGAGACGCTACTGCGCCAAGTGGCGGGAGCCCGAACTGCCGCCCGCCGGCCACTGCAAAATCTTCCGTTCGTCCTTCGGATCCGAGCAAATCTGCCTGTGCACTCGCGACCTCTGCAACGGGCAAAACATCGCGATCGGCACCTCCACTTTCGATTCGCCGGTCATCCAAACGCAACCTTCGTGCAAGTGAGCTAAAAGCTGAGTGAAAATCTCCTCGATTTCTTTCGATTTAGACGGGAAATCGGAACACGCGCTCTCTTCAACTTCCACGCCGCCCTCACGCAAGCCTTCCGCCAGAAGTTCGAGGAGGAACTCGCCAAACACGGCCACTAAAAGCGGCAAACGGGAAACAAATCGAATAAAAACGGAGAACCGCTAACCATTTGGTTTGTTTTCAAGCGCGTATTTCGTTTCGTAGTTGGCGGCCGTCTAGGTCTGCCGATTTTCGCGAGTGATAAAGCATTTGGCCGACTAAACAAAGCGTATTTGTTGGAACAGTCAAGCAACGAAAAAATCACCCTGAAAACCCTTCCGCAAGTCAGTGGACAGCCGAATGAAATCCCGGGTGGAGAGTTTTCGAGTGACAATCCTGTTCCTCCTGTTTCACTTGTCGCTCTGAACCGAAGCGAGGAAGACGGTGCTTAACGGGCTGATATCAAACGAAACGGACGATTCATGCCCGTCTCCTCGCTTTCCTCCCGCCGAGTGCTCAATCGCCGCCGTTCCGCATCGAAAACTTCCCTCCGGAACTCCCGGCCGAGTGGCGAAATGGCCGAAATTCCCGTCTAATGATGGCCGTCCCCATCCATCGCTTGTTCCTTCGGATCCCCAGAATGGCGCACTTTGGTCGTGAGGAGCTGATCGACTGCGTGCGGCATGCGGTCGCGCTGGACGACGCCACGGGCTTCGCGCCGCGAGTTCTCGGCCGCCCCACCGTGTGAGTGGCTTCCTTTCGTTCGATTGGAGATTGGACGTGTGTTTGTTGCAGACGATCAAAACCCGGGCGGCTTGCCGTTGGAGTTGACGCAGCGAACCGAGCGGCCGGAGGAAGACGACCCCTCGCCGCCCTTCAAATTCGCCCAACTGGCGGCCGAAGCCGAACGGACGTCCGCCGTGTGCCGTGCGGGAGTGCTCAAGAGGGCGAAGAACGTGCAAAACCTGGTCGATGCTCGGCGGCAGCAGAAGCCGAAGCTGGACGTGGAGAGCGCGCGGGTGTACTTCAAACCGAAGAACGTCCCCGACTCCCCCGTCCGTCCACCTCGCTCTTCTCCCAACTGCTGGAGCAGAGCGGGACGGCCGAGAAGACGCGTTTCGGAGAGTTCTCGAAGTTCGAGGCACTGGTGGGTTCTTTCTTCTGCTCGTTCTGTTCACTTCTCGTTCGAATTGCAGGAGAACGAACCGCATTCGCGCACGATCAACGTGATCTTCCCGTTCGCCGCCCGCCGCCCGAACGAGACGCCCAAAATGCTGGAGGTGCGCGTGAAGGAGAGCGCGCTGGTCGAGGAGTTCATCGGCCTTTGCTGCTTCTTGTACACGACTGCCGGCTTCAAACCCGAATGGCAAGTGCTCCAATCATTTCGGTCTTCATGCGCTCGTCGTCTAGTGCCTCTCCCGCCAACTACTCGCTCTACCTGGCCGACGAGACGTTCGACTTCGACGTCGAGCTGCCCGCTTTGGATCGCCACCGACCGGTCGCCGACTGCCACTTCACGATGCTCGCGCATGGTCCAAACCGAAGAAGGCGAACAGGCCGAGAGCGAGAAGTACCTCGTTTCCGTCCACCAAACGAACGGCCACCGCTTCGTCTTCGAACTGGACTCCTTGAACCACACGCTGGAGTGGCTGCGCGACAAGAGCGCCCAACGAAGTGCGGAGATGGTCGGCCGAATGCCGAAGATGGGCAACTTGAGAAGTGAGACTTCCGATGTGATGAGTGCTGTTCAAACCGGGTGATTGCAGAAATCGCCTACCAACTGGAAACACCTCGACGGCCCCGACCAGCCGCTCAAGCTGACGAACACGATCGCGAGTGTGGGGACGCTGGAGTTTCTGCTCATCCGACACAACAGTTCGTTCAGTTCTCTCGCCTTTCCTGTGCAATCGATTCGTTCAGGTTCTCGCGGCGACTTCGTCCCGCAAACGCGCGAATCTCACGACTCCTCGCTGCGCACCCCGCTGTTCGTCCAAACGAAACAGCGGCCGGCCGACTTGCGACACGCGCCCCTGATGTCGACACCGTCCAACTCGTCGACGGCGAGTCCGCTCGGCAAAACGGACTCCCCGACGACGCCCGTCTTTCGCTCCAACTTCTTCGCGTTGGGCTCGGGGCCGATCGTCCAGGGAGTACCAAGTGGAGCGGCTCCATCGGCTAAAGGCCAAGTGGACGGCCAAGCTGGGTACTTCTTGCTGCCTTCCCTTGTACTTCCTTCTATTACCTTCTTTCAGCCATTCGAGAAGACTGCTTGGAGATCGTGCCCGTGATCTTCGAATCGAAACGGAAGTTCGTGCCGCCAATCCTCGCAGAAGTCGACCGTTTTGTCGTGGGAGTTGGTCGGCGGGATCGAACACGTGGAGCGGAACAACGGTCAGTCCATTCCTTCTTCTTTGTGCACCTCCTTCTCCATTCAGGCCGTCGACTGCTGAAGATCGTGTGGCTGCCGATGAGCCCCGAAGTGTTCGCTCTGCAGGGGCGCTTCAAGCAGCAAGCCGGCCGCCCGCCCCGCAAGCCCTCCGCCTTCGACGACTTCTACCAAGACGCCCCCTCGTCCACCGGCCGCCGGACGTCCTCCAGCCAGTCGGGCGGCACGACCTCCGACTCCTCGTCCTCCAAAACTCGCGGGATGACCGAGGACTCGCTGCCCGACTCGTCCGACGAGGCGACCCTCCAGCAGCTGCTTCAAGTAGGTGGACACACATGAATGGACTGCATGAAAGTGTTTAGGCTTACGAGGCGATGAGCTGGAAGATTCTGCAGATCGAAACGAACGACGAGGATGCGAGGGACATTGCCGCGAAGGTGCGGGCAGTCTTCTTCAATCGTTCATCCCTTCCTCTTCGTTCAGGCGATGGAGCTCGTCGAATCGAAGCGATCGGTCGTTCGTCGGCTGTTCGCGAATTCGGCCGGCGGCACGCGGCGCGTCCGGACAGCCGCCGAGTTCACGTTCGGGCGCCGAAGGAGCCGCCCGTCCACCCGGCCGTCTCGAACGGGAAGCGGGCCTCGACGGTCGGGATTTCCGCCTCGCCGTCGGCGCCCAACCTGCGAAAGCGGATGTCCGTTAATCCCGTTCCGATCTTCACGCGGATGTTCAGCAAACCGGACGGCTGATTGCAATCGAGCGTGCAAACCTGTCCTTTCCCCTCTTTTTCACATTCCAAGCGATCCGGTCTCTTTTGCCCTCATTCCACGCCCTTCAACCCACCGGTTTCTTCCCACTTCTTTCCAATGGACGTGTTCGCATTTCGTTGCTCTTTTGGCGGCCATAAAACCCTTTCTGCTCAGAGCGGAGTGTGAATCACCCGTGTTGTTGATGCTCACGTCAATGCCGTCATTTAAACAACCAACAAGTGAAATGACTGGTACTTGTGCGTCCTACGTGGTCGATCCCTTTCCCGTAGTTATTAGGTACGGAAGGTTGCGATAACAAGCGCGGACTGGTGATTCACCGGACAATGCGGATGCTGTTTTTCGGTCCCGCTTCGTCGTCGTCCGGCCGGCCGGTCGGCAGCGAGTGAGGAATTCGCCCACTGATTAATGCGGAGACGAATCGCCTTCTTTCCATTTCGTTGCTCCTCGCTTGCTGGAGCGGAGAGCAGAGGCGGACTGCCGCCTGCAGAACGGGGTGCGGCCGAGCGGCGGGTAGGCGGCCGATCAAGTTGGCCCCAGCGCGGAATTATCGAATTCATCAACGGAAGGATGGACGGCTGACGCTGTCCGGAGGCAAGCGAATGGGAAAAGGAGGAAAAAGAAGGGCGTGTCTCGGCCGCCCAAGCCGAAGAAGAAACAAAACCGAAGAAGGGCGGTGATTAAAAGCCTCCATCCACTCGGCCGTCCCCCTTCGAACCGGAGTTCCCAGCGCCCAACGCAAACTCCGCTCGGCATCCGCTTGCTGATCGCTACAGCGGTTAAAAGCCCCCACGCAGATCGAAGGGTTCATTCGTGTGCGCAATGAGGTCCCTTCTCGTCCTGGGCCTCGTGCTGGCGGTTAGCGGGCGCGTTTCCGCCGCCGGCCCGACCGATGGCTTTGGCCAAGTGGTACCAAACGGTCTACAATCCGGCAGCTCCAAACGATCCCAAGTTCAACATTCGCTACTACGTGAAGAATGGAACCTTACGGCTCGCCGATCATCTACGGAACGGCGGGGCGCGTGAAGGTCGAGGATTTGATGGCCAGCTACGTTCGTTTGCTCGTCTTTGTTCCTAACTTTATCCCTTTTTTTCAGCCGTTCCCCAGTCTCCCAAGCGGACACTTTCGACACGTCAACGATCGTGTACGTGGAACAGCGCCACTTCGGCGAGTTCCGCGGGCAACAGTCGGTGCCGGCGAGCGTCAAGTGAACTTCGCGCAGGTAAGCGGCGTGCATGAAGCTTTAAAGGGATTGCACGAGGGCAATCAAAAGTCGGGGAATTGATCTTTGGACGTCCTTCAATTCCCATTCAAAAGAATGATCGGTCGACGAATTGGAGGGGACTGATAAGCGATGAATCAATGCAGGGACATGATGCGGGGAGAAGGGCAAAGAATGACCAACGAAATTCAAGCAGTTAGATTTAATTCACATGTCAAATGTGCTTTCAGCTCACGTTGAAAAACGTGGTCGCCGACACACGTCGGTCTCATTCAAGCAAGCTTTCTTCCGATTACAACACGAACAGCTTCCTGGTGTTCGGCGGCGGTCACGGCGGGCTGATCGCGGGCTACGTGGCGAACGCCCTGAAGGACGACAAGAACCTCAAAGTGCTGGGATGGTCGTCCTCCGCTCCGCTCAAGTATCTCCGACGGACGGGTCGGGCGTGACGATCGACTCGAACAAACTGAAGGAGATCGGCAAGCAATTCGTCCAACAAGTGATCGCGCCGTCTGACTGCACCCTTAACGCGGCCCAAGCGACCGCCCAAAACGCGCAACTTCTTCGGCGGATTCGAGGTTCCACTGAAAGCTAGAACACTAAAATGATGTTGCTTCAGGATTGACTGATGCTTCGGTGTTGTCGGGCACGCGGCTCTCTCCCGCTGTCGCTCTTGGCACTGGCCCCGGCCAACCGCCGAACACCGATTTGCTGAAGCTGGCCATTTGGCTTCGGAACGGTCTCATCTCGCTCGGCTTCGACAACAAGCCTTACGACGCCAACGGGGCTGCCATTTCACCCACGCGATTTTCAAGGTAGCTGCTCGGAAAAAAATACTGGTTAGAACAAGATGCTTTGCAGCAATTGTGTTCGTGGATGGCCCCTCTTCCGACGACCGACAACACACCAGCAACAATCGACAAAAATCTTATCGATGGACTTTTGAAGGTGCTCACTGGTCAGGACACGGGTCCCGTTTATTGGGACTTAACGCGCATTCCGATCGATACGACTCCCAACTACCAGTGGGATCCAAACAGTGCGGCCGCCGCCTATCAAGACTACACCGACTATCAGATCCTCTACTGCGTCGATGCGACCGACACGAAGGGCGATCCCTTCAGCGGAAGCCAACCGCTCGGCACTCAAACCTGCCAGAACGAGAAGCCGACTTCAAGGCTTTTGTTCAAAACGATGCCCAAACGCTCTTCACTGAGGGCACACCTACCAGCCGCAGTTGACGATCGGCGACGTGTCGAACAACGACTTGCCCGATTTCGCTAAAGAAACACGTCATTCAATCGTTCGTTTTCTTGTTCAGACCTCTGGTGAATTGAACGCGAGGTGCTTGCAGGCTGGACGACGGCTCCATCTTCACGAAGCAGAACTTCAGCCGCTGACCAGGTCAAGAATCGGACTACGCTTTCAACTACCGGCTGTACGGCTTCGATCAGATCGAACTCGACAATCCGCGTGGCTGCGACAACGACCGAGGTGAAACAAGTGCGCTACGAAGTGAGCATTTTAAAAAACAATTAGATTTGATTCGTGTTCTATCTTCAGATCCTGCGCGCGTTTGGGTGCTTGGGCGACTTCGTGGACAAGAGCAATCCGGACACGTGCAACACAGACAAGATCTTCAACGGTAATGCTGACAACAAGGTAGTTCGAGAAGTCCCTTCCCACTCAAAGCCGTTTATGCAGGCCCCCACCGCCGGCACTTGCCCGTACGACAACTCCAAGTTCCCGTGGGGTTACCCGGCGGTCACGTTCAACGGGCAGTCCACCTCCTCGTCCACGTGGTCGACAAGCTCCCCCGGCACGGCCTCCACCTCCGCGAAGCCGGGCACCTCGACCAAGGGAACGGGGGCGATCGGCCCGGTGGTATCGGTCGTGAGCGGGCTGCTCATGGTTTCCCTCGCTCACTTGTTCAAGGCCTAAAGCTCTCATTTGCTCGCTTGCCCGTCAAGTGGAAGTACAATCCGTCTTCTTTCCGTGTTAATAAATCTCGTGTACGTAACCGAATGAGTGGTTGAAGCTGCTGGAAAGAACCAAGGGTTCTTTCTGATCCGTCGCAGAAGAAAGAGACGACATCCCAGTACGGTCGACTTCTTCCCGCACGTTCCGGATTGTCGGGGATTGTCGCCAAAGGTTTGCCGTTCGGCACGCCCATTTTCGAAACGGATCTTCCGGGATTAAAGCGGAGAGCGGACGTCAAGCCAAACGCGAAAGTTTTGCTCTTGGCTGAACACTCCTTTCTTCCTGGCCGGCCGTAAGCTTCTTTCCATTCGATTGTTTGTTTGAATCCACAACGAAATTCGAAGGCTGTGACGAGTGTTATTGCTCGGATGTCCGCATTCTTTTTTCGATTTCGAGCAATAAAATCGAAAGAATCTTTTGCTTTGCGGAATGCCGCCTGCCCGCGAGTGGGCAGAAAGCGTTGAACTGATAGGCAGCAACGAGTGCGGGATAGTGGCGGCCTCAAGCAGTCGGCTAATTGCTTACGATCAACCGAAAGCGGGAACAAAGCGGAAAGAGGAGAATGCGGACGGAATTTCCCCCGCAATTCTCCCGCTTCGGCCGCAAAGAACGCCGATTGCCCGCACAAATCCGGCGGTCTCCTCTCTTCTTCTTATCGGAATGCAAACACCCCACTCTTCTTTCCGCTAATCGACGACCTCCGATTGCCGCCGTAAATCCGGCGAACAAGCGGCGGCGGCTCGTTTGATCGCAGCGGTCATGTTCGGTCGTGAGAGCAAACAGCGGAGTGATCGTCTGGAGCAAGAGCGGAAGATCGCCCGTTCTGCCGGCTGCCGGAAGATCGTGGATCGCTAAACTCGTCAAATCAAACAAGCGGTCGGCGGGCGCCTTTCGGCGCGCGTGTCGAACAACCGGCGGAAGTGAGCGGCGGTCAATCCGCTCGCTCCCGACCACCGGAACGCCTTTCGTCTCGCCGCCACCGCCGCCAATCGGCCGCGCGACCGGACAAATTGGATTGGGCGGCTGTTGACTCGTGGATTAGCCGGACACCTCTCGCTAATTGCCCACGAGTTTTTCGTGCGGGCGGCGAACAATAAAAGAGTGTAAAGCCGTGTAAAACCCAATCAATCGACTCATTCCTGACGGCTGAACGATCGCTTCCTTTGCTCGCCAAAGTGGATTGAAGACGACTAACTTTTTCTTTGGATCACTGCGGTTCAAATGCACGGAAGGTTTATTGGACTACGCTTGAAAGGAATAGAAATTCACAGGTTATTGCATTGCTGCGGTTTGTTTCGTTTGACTGCTCACTCCTTCGCTCAGTTGAGGCCGCGCAGGTGGTTGGAGAGGGCCAGGCCGGCGGGCGCTGCAAGAAATGGAGGTCACTGAAAGGGGAAACGAAGGGAATGCTCACAGTTCAGGATGTGGGAGACGATCGGGAAGTTGAAGTCGAGGTCGTGCTTAGGTTTCCGGCGTCTGCTGATCGAACCAGTTGAACGAACGAGTGGCCGTACTGCTTGCCGAGTTCGCCGGCCTGAACACCCGGCATTGACCACAGAAATGAACAGCAAGGATGAAGAATCACCTGGTTGAAGAACTCCTGGGTGTCCGGCTTCAAGGCGGCGTGGCGGGCGGCGACGAAGGCGCGGACGTGGGCGGCCTTTTGGTGGGCGAGGGCCTCCAAGCGGGGCGAACGCTCGTGGAGGGTGTCGCGCACTTCTTGGATGGACGTGAACTCGGGCAGCCGCCACAACAAATTGCGTGCAACTATCGCGTCTTGCAAGGTCAGGCCGGAGAGCTCCTGGCGGACGTGGAACGGCAGGAAAGCTGCAAACAATCGAACTTTTCATTGCGAGTTCTCTTGTCGAGTACCTTGGATGTGTTGCGGGATGAACGCGAGCAGCGAGCGCTGTCCTCCTTGCCCCGGCTGTTGAGGGCGGGACGGGCGCTTGCGGACGGCCGTCGAAGGAGTTGCCGAAGGCCGGGGAGCGGCCGGGCGCTGCTCTCCGAACCACGCGGAGCAGCCGGAGACAAGGAGGACAAGGAGGGCGAAGGAGTGAGCGGACATCTCGAGAGGAGTGATCGTTGTCGTTGTGAAGAGGAGGATCCACTTGCGGCTTTTAAACGATCGTTTGTGTGCGCAGCCTCCACGCGTTCAAACGGGCGAATCGCCGTTCTGCCCGCGAGTTCTCGTTCGCTGTTCGACAACTCCGCGCATGTTCCGGCTTCATCGGCCGTCTGTTCAAACAGCCCGCAGCATTCGGCCGCTTCACAACGACGAGAACACCCGCAGAATCCCATTAGTTTCGCTCCACTCGTGACCGCGAGTGGCCGCAGCAGGTGGATCTTCCGCTCGAACTTCCGACTTCTTCCTGCTCGCTTGCTTGATTGAAAGTTGTTCAAAACACACGACAAATCCGACTACAAGGTCCGTGTTCTCTTCCAACTGGCAGCGCACGTGAACAAAATTCGAAACTGCAGGAGCAGCAGACGGGGCAGATCGATCGCAAAATGGCCGGCCAAGTCCCCGATCACTGTTCAGATGTTGAATAAAGGGCGTCGGATCTTGCCTCGACGGCTTGCTGCTTGTTTTCGGTTTTAACAACTCCGTAGTTTTGTTATTTGGTGGCCGTGCGGAAAATATCTTCCATTACGGCCTTTTTGATGCTCCCACAAGCAGGTAGAGGTCTGAAGTGCTAGTTGCTTCTTGTCGGGCTCTCCTCACCCATCTGCAATCCGCTTTCTAACCATCCTGGGAGATCGCATTCTTTTCATTCGTTAGCGTAGTTCCACGAAGAAGAGCTAGATTCTTCGAGCTACCGATCCGCCGCGATTTCCTTGCCATCCACACGTCTTCGCCGTTAGCTACCCCTTTGTTTCTTCTTCTTTCGTGTCGAACGAAAGAAATGTAATGGATTAAGAAAGTTTATTCTTGCACGAAATAAAGCTTTGGATTGATGAACGGTCGTTATACTACGCAATTAGAGGAAGAAGAGAAGGGGTGTGGGCGCATGGTCGGCGGTCATGCGGGTGGACGGGCCGCCGCTCAGTGCTTCGCGTAGTGCTGGACGAACGCGTGGCCGGCCGGGGCTGAAAGAAGTCGGTGAGGTGGCGATCATTTCCCGCAATGCTCACTGTTGAGGGCGGTCTGGACGTGCGGGAAGACGTGGGCGAGGTTCTGCTTGGTCTGTCCGTCCTGCTTGGCGAGGAGGTTCTTCGCTTGGTGGGCGAAGTTGACGGCCAGGTGGCTCAACTGAAAACACTCCCGTTCATCCCCATTGCTCTCCTTCTGCTGACCTCGGAGAAGAACTGCTGGGACTTGGGCGAGAGCTGGGCCTTCAGTCCGTTGAACGCCTGCTTGGCCTGCTGGGCGCGCTTGGTGGCGAGCGCGTAGGCTTGCGGCGAGGCCTGCTTGACCGCGTGCTGCACTTGGGCGAACGAGGTGAACTGCGGGGCGTGGTGGGCGACCTGCTGGAGCGCCTTCAAGTCCTTCATTTGAAGCGAGGCCAAATCCTGGCGGGCCGACGGCGACAAGCGGGCCTGATGGTTGTGCGGCACGAAGGAGAGCAGGCCGTCGGCGTTCACGGCCACGGCGACCAGGCAAAGGAGGGCCAACGAGCGGAACATCTTGACTGGCTGGAGGTTGGGAGGTGGAGGAAGTCGAGGATGTTCGGCTTTTGATGTCCGTTCCATCCATCCTCCCGTTTTTATACGGAACAAAGCTAAGCGGGATTGTTTGCTTTCAATCAGCCTTCCCTCCCCCGCAGTACACGGGATTCGATGTTGGGCGAATCATGTTCGCGTTTGTTCAAACAGCCGATCCGCTCGTGACTTCCGGCCGGCTTCTTTCTTCCTGCCGCGAGTGCCCGATCGCCCGGCGAAAGTTTCGGCGCGCCCGGCTGCCCAAACACGCGCAAGGGTTGTCGTTGGGGTGTGCGGGCAGAAAATCCACTCGTCGAATGCTCGTGATCTCGTGCACTTCGCCCGGCGGATGGCAAAAGTTCAAGAATTCGGGAATTCGTTTCGGCTCCCCCCTTTCCTAATTGCTCGCAATCTGTCGTCGCGGTGAGCGGAGAGCGGATTGTTTGTGTTGGGGTCGTTTGAGCGTAATTTATGTTGATGTTGCCCGTGCGCGGGCAAAATGAAACGCTCGCATCGATCATCCAGCGCCCGCGCCCGTCGGGCGGCGGCGGGAGCGACGAAAATCGAGTTGTTCGCATCGGTCAAATAGGCGCGTCAAACGACGAGCAACAAATCGCTTTGACTTCCGTCTCATCATTACGACGAAGAGCGCCTTCTGTCGAATTGGCAACATCCCGCTTCTAATGGGAAACTCGGCTGCTCGCTGTAAATCAGCCAGCCAGCCGATCATTCCGCCCGCGTACCGTAGAGAATCCCGAGGAGTGGGCAAACAGGGCCGCCGGTTGATAATCGAGGAGTGCGGGAGGGTCGTAAAGCGGCCGGTTTACGAGCGGTCGGACATGAGTTCCCGCTCCTCTCGCTTAATTGATCCTCGCAGCCATAAATTGGGGACTTTCGGGGAGGACGGGCGGGAAAGCGGGTGGTTGGGGACTGGCGGACGAACGGCCTAATCGAATGCAAAAAGAAGTCCGTTCACGAATGCGCACTCCTGCTCTTTGTTTTCGCCCGTCCCTTCGGCAAACAACAACAAACCGGGCGACGATCGATCGCCGCTCATCGCGAGCTGTTGATCCAACAGGACAAATTGCCGGTGGAGGGCGCCTGGCGGCCGCCGGCCCAATTAATCGCTCATCTTCTCGGGATCACGACCGAGTGGCGGCCGGGCGGGCGGGCGGCGAGATCGATTAGCGGGCCCGCGGATTTATTTGCCGTCCCGGTCGGCAGGCGGCCGAGGGGCCGGGCGACCAATCGGCCTCCAACCTGCCCGCTTTCTTCCCGCGACTCCTCCGACTTCTCCGCACTCCCGGCCGGCCCTCTTACGCAAACAAACAACCAACGAGGATCGCGAGGTCGGGAGTCGGCCGACCATCGACTGATAAGCCGACTGGCCGTAAATTTCGCTTCTGGATCGTAAAGCGGAGGGGGCTCCGTGAGAAGTAATTTATTTGCACTAATTAGATGCGAGAAACAGGCGACAGAATGTACACAAAGAAGGGAATTATGCTCGAGAGAAGGAGAGAAGCGAACACGTGGGGATCAATCCGAAGGAATAGTTTACGGTCAGTGGGAGGCCTCCTTTTCGGTGGAGCTGCTCCTCGAGCGGACGGCCGGCGGCTCCTCGTCGGCGGGCGCCTGCTTCCGTTGGGCCGCGTGGGCGGCGATGGCCGAAAGGATTCGCTGCTGGTGGGCGTGCGGGTCGGCGGCCGGCTGGGAGGTCGGCGGGAGCGGCTGCGGGAGCGGCGCGTCGGGCGTGCAGCCGAAGGGCGGCGCGTAGGGGACGCCGTAGAAGGCGGGCGGGAGCATCGAGGCGGCGGCCATCGCGGCGCGCATCTGCGGGTTGGCGGCCATGGCGGCGGCGAGCAGCGGGTCGAAGAAGGGCGGCGGGTTGGGCGCGCCGTTCGCGCCCGGCCGGCGGCATCGGCGGAAGGCGCGGCGGCCCGCCCGGCAGACACGTCGGCGGGGCGCCCGCAGTGAGCGGCGGCGGCACGAGGAAGCCGAGCGGCATCTGAAGCATCGGATTCGGCCCGAAGAAGGGCGCGCCGGGAAACGGGAGGCCCGCGAACGGATTGACGGTCGGCTGTCGCTTGAAGCTGCAATCACGGAAGGGTGGAGAAGAGAATGAAAATAAGAGAGGAACTCACCGCTTTCGTCGCCGCAGGAAGCTCCCGTTGTCGAACATGTCCTCGGCGCCCGGGTGCAGCGTCCAGTAGTTGCCCTTGCCCGGATTGCCCGGCTCCCGCGACACCTTCACGAAGCAGTCGTTCAGCGAGAGGTTGTGGCGAATGGAGTTTTGCCACTTGGGGAAGCGCTCGCCGTAGTACGGGAACTTCTTGGAGATGAAGTCGCAGATCTGCGAGAGCGTCAGCTTTTGCTCCTCGCTGTTGACGATCGCCATCGTGATCAGCGCGATGTACGAGTAGGGCGGCTTGGCGTGGCCCGACTTGGAGCGCGCTGGACTCCCGCCCGAACTGCAAGCAGGCGAGTGAGTGGAAGGAGGGAGAAGGGCGAACGAACCTTTTGGACTCCTCGTCGCCCTCGGCGTCCTCCGCGGTCTCGTCCAGCGTGCCCGAGGAGGACGTGGAAGAGGGCGGCCGGTCGAGGGCCGCCAAGGCGGCCAGCGGGTCGAGCGGCGGCGTCGCGACTTTCGGCTTCTTGGCATTCGCGTTCGGCAGAAGGCGGTCGAACGGGCGGGAGCGGCGGCCGGCGCCTCGCTTTTCGGCTCTTGGCGGCGTGGACGGGCGACTCGCCGCGCGCTTCGGCGTCTGCGCGGGCGTCTCCGCCGAAATCCGCCGGCATTTCGGCGCCGTCGGTTCGTCCGCCTTCTGCGCGGCGGCGTCGCGTTCATTCGCCGGCGGGCGGTCGGCGGAGCGCGGCCGTTTGCGCGAGGGCGCGGCGCCCGACGAGGAGGGCGGGTGGTTGCACAGGATGGCGTCCATCGAAAACAACATCGTTCGCGGGCGGCTGTGGGTCAAAATCTGAAAACAAACGAGTGGAATCAAAGGCGGCCAGACGATCAACACGAGCGGCCGCTGTTAACATCGAGCGGCCGTTAACATGAGCCAAAAAGAAAAGAGATCAATTCGTACCGTAGGCCCCCAAAGAGCAAAGCGGATTTCGGAATTTTTCCAAAGAAAACACACTCCATCAGGCGGCGAGGGGCGCCCGGCGGCCAACTGGCGGGGCGGCGTGTCCCAACAAAAGCCAACATTTTGACGGGCCCGTCGGCGCACGGCCGGCTGCCCCCCAAGCGACGACAGCTTTCGGCCGATCAGCGAACCAACGAAATCGCTGCAGTTTCCAAAAAGATTTTTGTTTCGAAGCGTGCAGATCCGCGCACAAAAATGGAATTGCGCCGAAGAGAAGACGCGATTGGTTTCTCCACCAAATTACAAAAGAAACACGACGAACGGAGGGGGCGACGGACGAAATCGACGCCGACGGCATTCGGAGTGACGGCGATCGCCGCTCTTCTACGAAAACATTTTCGGAACTCCGCGCCGTCGTCGCGCAGCGGAACGAAACGTCCACTTCACGAAAGAACGATCGCAGGTTGGAAAACAAATCGATCGACAGCCGGCGGCTCCTCCCGTGGATCCAAAAACGGCGCCCGGCAGGAGCCCTCCGCTTATCAAAACGAGGGAGCGGCAAAAACGTTTGAAGTGGGCCGCCAAATCAACAAACCGCCTTCTCCCTCCCTTCTCTTCGCTTCCTCGTCGACTGCGCGTCGCCGGCGGCCGGGCGGCGAATCAAAGCGAATTGGTGGCGCCGTCGTTTATCAACGGAAGAAAAAACAACTTTGCGTTGCGATGCCTCACCGTTCGGCGCCCTCTTTCGGCCTTCTAATTAGCAAACGAAAACGATTGCACGCGTCAATCACGCAGATTGTGGACGTGCTGGAGGACCGTGCGGATTGGACCCTCTCGTAAACAGACAAGAAAAATGGTCGGATTCCCGAAGTTCAAAAATCTCCGAAAACAAAACAAGAAGACGTGCGATCAGCAAGAAGCGAGAAAAGAAGCGAGCAGCCGACTGCTGACGTCTCGATCGCCCTCTTGTTTTCGGCCTTTGGACATGCCGCAGCTTCTCTGCAGGAATCCGCGAGCAAACGATACAACTCGTGTTTTCTTTCGGTTAGCAAGATGATTGACGACCAGCGTGAAATGGCATCCGATGGCATATCGAAGCGTAATGAAACGACGGCTTGTGCGGAACACCTCTCGACAACGACAAGAAACAAATGGAAACAAAGAGGAAGAGAAACGAGTTGGGGCAGAAAAGTTTACAAACTCTCCGTTGCTCCGAAAACATTGACGGAGTACCCGCCACGCCGCCCGTGCGCCGTCGATCGCAGGGGGCGGCGCCGCTCGTCCATTCGCCGCTCGACGGGCGGAGGGGCGGCGCGTCTGCGGAGGCGCCGATTGGTCGGCGGCGGCGGCGGCGAAAGGTGGACGAAGTTTTGGTTGCCGATCGAGGGCCCAACCAAAACAATCGCGGCCGCCCATCGTGGCCGTCGGATCAAAGCGGGCGAGCGGTGGGACGGCGAGCGTTTGCTTTCCGTTCGGCCGTGTAGATCGATTTGTTTCCCGCCTCGTCACTCGGCGGGCCCTCGATCTTCGCCAATTTGTCAGCTCGAATCAAAACTTTTCGTTCGCCTTTGGCCCGTGCCGCCGATCGGAATTCGAAGCGAATTTCGAGTCGAGCAAAAGGGAAGAGATCGAAATCGAACGACCAAGCGGCCGACCGTACACCCACGCAGCCGACAGGCGAAAGGTGCGGAGCGAAGGAAAACGTTTTGCGTCGTCTGCGAACAAACAAACGCCGATTGACAGTCGGCGACTTCCGAATTCGCGTCCCGCCGGCGTCGGCGGGCCCTCCGCGCTGATAAGAGCGCCCGTTTGGGTCTCGAGAGTGAAAGCGGGAAGAAGAAATCGCTCCACACAGCGAACAAAAGCGAAACCTCCGCAAAAGGCTCGACTGCCGGCAGAAATCCCCGAGGGCGTCTACGCGAGGTGTTTGTGTTCCCAATTAGAAGGAAGAAGAAACGAGCGAGCAGATGGACGAAAAGCGAACACTTTTCTCGAAACTCCCGAATGGGCGCTGCAGCCGAAGAAAGAAAGAAGAAGAATGAAGAGCGTGTGGGTGGCCGCGCGGATTATCCTGGCCGCTCCTCGCCGGCCGTACGGTAGACGAGCGGGCGGGCGGCTGCGTGAATGGAGCCACCGTTCGGGATGCAGCCGCCCCGCTCGGCGCCCGATACGCATCTCGCGAATTGTTCGGATCGACGCCGAATTGTGCAACGCAGCGGGAGCGGCGCGGATTCGCCCGCGAGTTTCCGCTTCGGCGATTTCGGCCGCCGACCGCCCGGCCGAGGTGTGAACTGCGCGGAGCGGGGAGCGTGCAAGCTGATGGCTTCCGGAGCGCGCGGGTGGGCGGCCAAACCGACGGCTTCGAGCTGCGAAAACGGTTGCTCGTCGCCCACTCGGCGGCCAAACGGCGTCGATAAGCGCCGACTTCCTCGATCGATCGACCAGATTCTTATCGCCTCCCGCCTCCCGAAGGCCGTCGGCGCGAATTCGAAAATGTTTTCGTTCACTCGAGCAGAAGCGGGCGGCGAGGCGGCGAGCGTGTCGTCGTGTACCGCCGCCCGCTGATGGGCGTGAAGGGCGGCTGCAAGTGGGGCAGAAGAACGGCGACTGATGGACGGCACGCACCGTACAACGCCGACTGCACGGCGAGGACCAACGAATTCGAATGGCGGCACCGTACTCGCCGCCCTCAACTTCGAAATCGGACGGCAAGGGCGGCAGTTAAGCGGCCGTAAATCCGGCGATCGGCCGTCGCTTCGAACTGCCGCCTTTCGCACGTTTTTTATCCACTCGCCAAACATTTTTACATCCGCCCAACGAGGCCCTCCGCAGCCGAACGAGCGGCTCGTAAAGACGGCCGTCGAAAACGTTCCGCTCGCGGACGGACCACCCACCTGCAGCCGCCCGGCTTTTCGACACCCGACCGAGCGGCCGGCCGGCAAACGTTTTCGAATAAAACCGAACGACCGGCTCGCTAATTGACTTTTGGGATAAAAACGACGACGATCGAATGGGCGGATCGACCGTACCGCCCTCCGGATCTCCAACGGGCGGCAATTACCTCCGGAAACCTGCGGACAGCCGCCCCTTGACACACTTGCCGCCCGCCGATCGTGTTGCTCTTTCTTTGTCAAACATTTCTTTTGGTCGCAATTAGGCGGAATACCGTAGAGCTGCGCGGATTGGGCGGAAATCCCACTTGTTTCCATCCGTTTGGTCTCTTGGCTTCGAACAAAAACTCCGGTGGACTCGTGGGAATCCGCGGGACCTCGATGAAAAGAAGGGAGGAATCCGGAGTGGAGCAAAGAAAAAACATTCCCGCGGACCGGAGATAACGAGAAAACGCTTGAGATCTCGCCCGTTCGTGGAGGAGGAGGAGGAGTGAACACTCGAATGTCCGCCGCACATGTTCGCCGCTTGTGCAACGGAACTCCTCGCATACGGTTGGAGGTCCGAGATCCGGGATGTTCGGGAACACGCACTCAATTAAGCAGGTGGAGAAGTTCGGGCCGGATAATCGCCGCTTCGTCCACGCACTTGTGCGCCCTCCCCCGATCGCCGAGGTGTCGCTTCCGTCGGACGGGCGGCGTTTGTTTTGAATCGGAAGTTGGACGAGCGATTAGGCCCGCGATTAGTGCGCGTTTGAAGGGCCGAGCGGCAGTTGAGACGGGCGGTGCGTGGAGCGGAAAGAAGGGGGCCTAACTCGCCGCCTATCAACACCAAACGATCGAAAAGCCCCCACTTTCTCATGGAAATCGCCCCCAATTGAGATCAACGGAAGCCGCCGCCCCGGTCGGAACACGCGCGAAACAACAACCGAGTGAATCGCGAACACGATCGTCGTCGTGCAGCACGAAGACGATCGCGGTCGAGTGCGCAAATCCCGTCGGGATGGTCGCCAATCGAAGCGGATCCCCAACGGGCGGCTGCTTGATTTGATTAGCGGGGAATCGAGTAAACACTCCGCCGCCCCGCCGATCGCCGCCCATCGCAATTCGTTGATTGATTCGCGCATTCGATGCGCAGAAGAAGAAGAAATGTTTTCGCTGCGCGCCGCCCGCTTCCGGCCGAATTCCTCCGCGCGCCCGCCCCTACGGTAAACGATCGGCGATGAGAAGACCGCGAGGGGTGTAAAGAAGACAGCTCTTTCCAAACACTCTCGCCTTCGTTGTTGTAATGAGATGGAATGGGAATTATCGAACGATATCCCTTGTTTGGACAGTCAGAAGCGTTGTTTTGTGCACGAAGCAAACTGTGAGTTCGCTTTCCGGCGGCATGTTTTGTCACGAAATTCCAATTTGTTTTGCGTCCGCCGTGCGGCGAGCGGAATTCTTCCGACTGTCAGCCGTCAGGTGCGGGCGGGCGGGAGCGGCATGTCAGGAGAATCGATCGGCATCGGCCGTCCGACGGATTTCGCCCGCCGACTCGCCGTCGACGTGATTCGAAGTGGCGGGCGACTGGCGATTGGGCGCGCGGATTGACGCGCGCGACCTCCCGCTTCTTACCGTACGCAACCCCGAGGAGAAGAAGAATAAAGAAAGAGAGCGTAAAAGACGGCAGAATGAACTCACTCATGTTCGCTGCGGCCATCGCGGCTCAAGTGACGAGCTGCGGGCCGCTTTGGCCGATCGGGGTGGAGGGCGGAGTCACTCGCTTCGTTCCACAAGTGCGTGATTTCTGCAAATACTCGGGTTAATGACCAACAAGACGGCCGGCAGAACACAAACAAGTGGTGGGTATTTTCGTAACACGAGAGCGGCTAACGGCCGGCCGGAGTGCGCCAAAGCGGGGCGCCAGCCGCCGTTTTTATCGCCAATTTGCACCTTCGGCCACAAAGCCGCCCGCCAATCGCCCGTAAACACGACTCTTAATTCCTCCTTCTTCTTTCTTTTGCTGCGGCCGCGGCAGGACGGGCTGGGGTTTCGAGAAGCCGGCCGACCTTTGGGATCGTGCAGAATTCCCGCCAATCCACTTGTTCGGCTAATTGGCGACCGAATCGAGAGCAGAACGAACAAAAAGCAGTCAGGTTCATCGAGGAATTGCGTGCTCCAAGCGAATCGAAGTGGGTGGTCGGCGGAGAACCCGGACGGTCGATCGAAGGAACGAATTTGAACCCGGATTTTGTGCAAGAACTGTCGATCCCTCCAATCTTTGCTCTTCGTTCGGCACCTCGCATTCCCTCGATTCAAACGAACAGAGTGCTGGTCACGCAACGAGCCATTATTCTCGTCCACAACGACCCTTCTGGACGGCTGAATGGCCGAAAGCGGTCGTTTGTGTTCCCCAAATGTTGTCCCGCATTCACGGCCACGTGTGTTTTCGGCACGAACACGACTGTTGCAGCCGAGCGGCGGAGATCGATGGTCGAAAGGGTGCTCGTTAATCCGCAAACAGAAAGCCGAAAGTTCCGAAGCGGGCGGCCGGATTATTAAAACGAAAATAAATCAGCCGGCCGCCCGCTCGACTGCAAACAGGCGATCTCGCGGGACTCCGCCGATCGCGCGGCCCCACGGACGTCCTTTCGGCTCGATCGCGCGTTGCGTCACGCCGAAGGCGCCAAACGACCGCCGCCGTCTTGCGGTTGAGGTCGCGCGAACAAAAAGCCGCCGATCTTCACGCCGCTTTGAGGTCGAGCGGCGAGGCGGGAGTGTGAACAGGGGGGACGAGTGAGTAAATACGGTAATCATTCACACGTCTTCCCTTCTGCCTACTTCTACCGTACTCGCTGGAAGCAGGAGCAGAAGACTAACTTCTTTATGCAAATCGAATAAGCGCGAGGATCAACAGGCGGCGCGTTCGCGAGTTGATGAGAAGTCGGACGCCTCTTAACCTTGGAGTCTCTCGGGTGTTGGTTTGATTCGGGGCAAGGGATCCCGATTGACCTTCGAGATTGACTGCGCGGCCGTTGATTCGGGGCCACTCGAGAGGCGGCGGGTTAATTCGCCCATTCATCCACGAACAAGTGGGTAATTGGATGGTGGGAGTGAGCAGAAGGCGGCAGCGAGAGGAAGGGGGGATCATAAACGAGCGAGCGAAAGGCGCAAAGTTCGCGGATTACGACCCAAAACACCCACGGGCACGAGCCGGCCGCCTTTCGGCCGTCCGCGAGCGGCGATCGGCGGCCGTCGGCGGGCGCAAAGGGGGCGATTGGCCGCGCTGACCGGACTAATTGCCCGCCGCCCACCTTCCGCCCGCCCGCCCGCCCGCCTGTTCGCATCAAAGGCGGCGATCCGCAAAGGGGGCAACAAGTGGACGGTGGCGGCGATCGCAGTTGACAAGTGGGATTTGATTGGCGACATGAAACCGCCGGACGGAAACGAGCGGCCGAAAGAACACTCGAGCGGGATTAGGCGGAAGTTGGGTGTTTGTGGGGACGTGCAACAAACGAAAGAATTCGAGTGTAAAGTAGGGGGATCAACCGGTAGATCAATAGCCGCCTTTCTTTCTCCTGATGACGACTCGCTTGCAATTCGGGCGGGCGGCCGGCGGAAGTCGCCTCGAATTTGTCGCCGCCGATCGGCCGCGAGCAGCCTTGAGATTCGCGCGCTGATCGGCGGCTAATCCGAAGCGACAAGCCCGCCGTTTTGTACGGCGCGCATTCCGCCGGCCGGTCGCCCGCTCGCGATCCGCTCGGGGCGGCTAATTGCGGAATGCGAGAAGTCGGACGAGAAATACGGTGGCCGCTTCCCCCACGAACTCCCCCGATCGGCCGGCCGTCAGCGAGAATGGCGCCAATTCGTCTCCTTTCGGATTTTATTTGCAACTCGAAGTCGGCAATCGTTGAGAACCGACCGCTCTCCCGCTCGGCGGCGCCTCGCCGTCTGCGTCGAGTGGCGTCGTTCGGTCTGCGCGGAGGCGAGTCGAACAGTTGCTCCGCGTGCCGCCGCCTCGCCGCGCAATCCCGAAGACAAATGGGCGGCGATTCGAATGGCCGATCCGCCCAAACGGCCGCCGATTTCCTTGCTTCGAAACAAAGTCAACAGAGCGGAGGGAACGGGCAGGAGGCTGTAATCCTCACACGGCCGACTGAGAAAACGAATTGGCCGCTTGAAATTGGAGTCCAGACTGCACTTCTCATGCAACAAACGAACTTGTGGATCATTCCATTCGGACGCTGGGAAGCGATCGGCCGGCCGAAGTCCACGGAATGCGGCTCACGACCTTGTGGCGGCAGGTCGACGGCCGTCCGGCTTTCATCCCCGAGCCCCAGCCGCCTCGTTTCTCCTTTCCGAAGTCCCGTGTACGTTCCACCTCTTCTTCCATTCACTTATTCGATGCCTTCAGGTCGTCCTCGTCGCCCTGCTCGGATTGACGGCGGGCGCGACGGCCGCCCACTTGGCCGTGCGGACGCTCGAGGAGCTGGAGATCTTCTTTCCCGCTGGGGACGACGACTGACCACTCCGTTCGACGATAAACACACTTCTTTTCGCTCGTTTGTTGTCTTTTCGTACGGCCGTCTGGCGGTCGGGGCGGCTGTTTGGGCAGCCGAGTGGCCGCGAGCAAACCGGCGACTCCGCCGGCCGTCCACTTCGTTGCGAAACGAAAGCAACTTCAATCCTCCGGTTGTTACTCGTGAAATGCGCACAATTACGGGGATCCCTGCCCACTTGTTCTTTGTGTTTCTTCTCGTTGTTCCCGTGTTCCCGCAGTCGCCGAAGCCGATCGTCCCCGAGTCCTCCGCTCCCGCTCCGCATGGGAACCACGAGATCTACCGGAAGCATTCACTCGTTGGACCTTTCCTTGACCTTTTGCCGAAACGAAAGGGGAACAAACTGCGCTCCATCTTGGATCAGGACGACCTGACGAAGGCGGAGATCGAAGAGGCGGTCGTCGAGTGGGTCGAGAAGCAGGACAAGGAGATCCAAGTAGGTCCACCGCCTTTTTTCACTCTCTTCTGAGCTGCCTGCAGGAGAAGTACGCGGCGTTCAAACGAGCCCTCAAAGTCCGTCTGTTGCGGCTCAAGCTGAAGCACGAGCTGAAGATGAAGGACCTTTCGGCCGAAGCAAAGAAACTTGACGAGGACATTCAAGTGAGCGAATTGAGGGAATGCTGCTGTTGACGGCCGCCTTTAGAACGTGATCGAGGACCAGGACTTGACGTGGGCGGAGACGTGCAAGAAGAAGAACGACCTCATGCGCAAGGCGAGCCCCAAAGCGCTCAAAGAGGTGGGCCTCCGGCTGGAGAAGTGCGAGGAGAAGCGGCCGGAGAGCGAGAGCGAGTACAGCGCCGAGTCGAACGAAGAGCGCCCCAATCCGGCCGACTACACGAATCACCACGGCGGTTTCGACTACCAGCAGGGCAACCAGGAGTTCGACTACGCAGAGGGCCATCCACGAGGTCCCCACCGGCCGCTTGGCGGCAAGAAGGGTGGCGGGAAGCGAAAAGACGGAAGGGAGGACGACCGGCGGCAATCCGGACGGCATCGCGGCCCGCACGAAGGCGACGAGTACCAGGGCAACGACTACGACAACGGAGGCGACTAATTGCCGCTCTATTAATGTGCTTGTGAATAAACCGAGTACTCTCTTCGGCTGTTTTAGAGCGTTCGACGGTTGTTTTTGGCAAGCAAAAAAGGACGCGAAAAGAACGACCCAGTTCGTTTTTTGCTTTGCGAATCAACAAGCCCACACTTCCGAATGCATTTTCTACTTCATTCGCTGCACAAGAGAGACAAGCGAGGAACGGGAGAGGGGAGGCGACTCTTCACTGCGGGTTCGCGGCCGGCGGGGCGGCGGCGGCTCCTTGTTCTTGGCTTCGGCACGGGCGGAGATGTACGCGTCCAGGGCGGTCACGGCGGGATCGACGTAGCCTGAAACGAAGAAGGGTGGATCAGGGAGCTGGAAGGCGGAGGACTCACGAGTGTACAGCGTCTGGGCGCCCATCGTCTGGGGCATGGAGAGGTAGAGCAGGAAGACCGCCTTGGCCTGGAAGTGGAGGATGAGTGAGGAGTTAGAGGGCAGAACGTACGAGGTAGTAGATCGGGAACCACGAGAGGATGGAGTCGCTCCAGAAGTCGATGAGGCGAACCAAACATAGGAGACTAATGCGAAGGCCCCGAACACCGTCCAGTACGTGAGCCACTGGGTGTCATCGTCCTTCTGCTCGGTGCTGAATCGCCTTCACGCTCGCGCTACAAAAAATGATTAAGGAACATTAAAAAGTTTTTGATACTCACTACGCCGGCCAGCCGAACCCGATGAGGTTGCAGAGCAATTGCGCGAGCGCGCCGACCACGAGGTAGACGGCCACCAGTCCCATCGCGCCATAAGCGAGCTGCAAGCAGAGGGGGTGATTAGTGGAAGGAAGAGGGAGGAGGGGAGGACTCACGTGCTTCGCGCTTCGCGCCAGTCGACGCCTCCAGCTTCGTGGCGACCTGCTGCACACTGGAGTTCTGGTTCTCGTAGAGGAACTTCAGCAGCTCGAGCTTCAGCCCCTCGACGGACTCCACTTTGGCGCCACCGGCCGCGGCGGCGGGCGCGTCCTGGCGCAGCGACGGCGGCTTGCGGACGGAGAGCGGACGGGCGGTCGCCATCGTTTCGGCCATCTCGAGAGCGGGAGGAGCGGGTGGGTGGATGGGAGGAAGAGGAGAGCGAGTGGGCGCGAGGCGGCCGGCTGCTCCGCTTTTATACGCGCAGTTTTCGGCGGAATTTGCATCAGGCATTTGCATCTCTCCCGTCCTCCTTTCAGTGTCTTGGAGTTTGTGCTCGGCGCAATCTGTCGGCCGCTTCAATTGGTTCGCCGCTCGTCGTTTTGCTCCGAACCGTCGATCCCCGACCAGAGGCCATTCGCGCGAGCTAAAAGCGGAATCATCGAGTCCACACAAAGGAACCCCTTTCGTACCGAATGCGAAGATCTCCGTGCACTCCGCGGCGTTCCACCGCCCGATGTCCGCTTCCACTTTGCCCGCTGCACTCTAAACGACAATCGAATCGAGGGCGAATCCGTAACGAACGTTTGTCGGCTTAATCGAATCCGAAGGTCGGCGTGAACCGAACGACGTACCCCTGATGACGATAAATGGGAGCACTCCACGACGAAACACCCGAATGACCGCCGAAAGGGCAGAAATCGAATTCGCTCCGTCACTCGGCGGTCTCGAATCAAATCGGGGCTCTCTTCACGCACTTCCACGCTCAACAGGAGCCTCTCGGAATAGCGCTGCTTATCGCCATGGCCGTCGAGTCGTCCCTGGACACAAATGAACACAACGTGCACTCGTGTGCAGCAGGCGTC
Organism: Aphelenchoides fujianensis; assembly: GCA_024699865.1. Taxonomy (NCBI): domain Eukaryota; kingdom Metazoa; phylum Nematoda; class Chromadorea; order Rhabditida; family Aphelenchoididae; genus Aphelenchoides; species Aphelenchoides fujianensis. The sequence continues at coordinate 282,326 of JAMPIO010000060.1, read as the reverse complement.
TAGTTTGGGACGGCCACTGGAGAGTTCACCGTTAAGCCGTGCAGACGGCGATTCTCTACAGCTAATGATCTTTCACTGCTTGTGCATGGGCTTTGTCGGACAAAACACGATGCGCTCCCGTGTGTCTGCTTCCTTTTGCGAGACGTTCACTGCTTCTCTCCAAAAGTGTTCAAGCGATTGATTCATTCAGAGAGACGCCCATAAGTCTTTCCGGAGGATTTGCGACAAAAAGTGATGATTAAACAACCGGATGAATGATCGTCTGTGAAGGTGCAGAGGCAAAGTGCGTGAATTTGAACTCTTCCTTTCGGGTAACAAAAAATTGTCGTGACTAATGATCGCCACGCCAAAACCCTCTCCAAGCTCCCCGGCAGCGACACCTACGCGGACACGCCAAAAGGGGTGTGTTCCGCGGATTAAACGTCGTGATGAGCAAAAGGAGCAAAGTTTGTGTCCGGCGCTTAGCAGGGAATGATTACTTTCGATGAGACGGAAGAGGTGACTATCGTGACGGATGTTGTTGTCTGTGGCTTCTGAAACACTCCATCGTCAGCATTGTTTATTACGAAGGGGAGCAAAGATTCCCTACACTCGCCGCTCGGTGCACTCAAGCACTTCCGTTCTTCGCCTGCCACTGCTCAAACAGATGAGTGGGAAAGACGGTCGAATGACGCAGTTGGTGGCCGTCGGGTTGGCGTCAGGATCACGTGCCCGCTTGCTTCGTTCGGCCAATCGACGGCGGGATCAACGGCCGGCCGTCCGGGTGCCCTTTCGGCAAACAGACGGCAGGCTTCTCGAACTTCGAAGGTTGCAGCTCCTGCTCGAGTGATTTGTAGTCGAGGCTTTGGACTTCCACAAACAACGTGCTGCGAGCAGAAAGGCCGGGGAATCGAATCAGCGGTCGACGTCAGCGAAACGTGTGCTCCAATCCACTCACTCGCCCATTCGACAAACGAAAGTAAACACGAGAAACAATCGGATTGTCGACGTCTCATCCACAAGCACGAGGAAATTTGCAGCAGTACGGTAGTCGCTTTCGTACGAATTCGCCCCTTCGGCATCAACAATCAGCTTCCATTTTTGGTTCGCATTTTACAACGCCGCCCAAAATGGAGCGCCGGCCGTAAACAAGCGGAAAGAAAGCGAATTTGCGGTCTGCCGGCTACCGTACTGCTCGTCGTCCAGCTGCAGAGAGGTGATTCGATTCGGGCGGCTTCGGACGGTCCACTCGGGTGTTCGCGGAGGGTGGCACGAATTGAAACGAATCGAACACAAATCTCAAACTGTGGACTCGTGATCGTCGTCTCGTGCAAACAAGAAGATGAAACGCTCAATTGGATTTCGAATGCAAACACGAACAGCGGTTGGGGATCACCGTTCTGCTTCTTTTGTACACTCTTCTCTTCCTTCTCTTCTTACGTGTTTGTTGATGGCTAATCGAATGGGTCGATTCGACGTCGTTTTGGCCACAAATCGAATTCGAAGTCCCGTTTTAACCGTGGACCCCAAAAAGTAGCCATTCCGGCGGTCAATCGAATCAATTTCGACGTTTTCCACGTCAACTCGAGAATTGGGGATCAAATGGAGAGTTTGAGGTCCAGGGCGGTCGCTCCAGCAAACCCCGCCCCCTTCTGCTTCGGGCGATCGTTGGCCGGCGGCTATAAAACGGAGAGCAGAGGTGTGAAGAGACCGCCTTCGCTTGTTGAAATGTACGGTACGCTTCTTTCGGCTGAGACGTTCCACTTCGATTGACAACCGACTGACCACTTTCGGGTGTCCAGCCGGCTTTGTGGTGGTCGAGTGTTGTGTCGGTTACCCGTCCTTCTCCCGAACAATCGAGTGGCCAAAAGTCCGAAATGTGGGGAGTTGTGTTGATCGGGCGATAAGGAAGGCGAGTGACCGAAGGCCCGCCCCAGGCAGCCCGCCGACTCTTCATTTGGACTCGGCGGCCGGCGGTCTGTTTGATCCCGAATGTTTGAGGAGGAGGGCGGGCGTGAATTCGAGCACAAACCATCGTTTTCGAGCGTGTATTTAAGCGAGCGCTACAGTTTTCACTCACTCGCCGCCATTCCAGTGAGATGATCCCGCAGTTGATCCTCGCCGTCGTCCCTCGTGCTCGTCTACAATTTCTGGTGGAAACGCCGTGGCCTCCCACCCGGCCCGACTCCCCTTCCCCTTTTTTGGAAATCCCCCCCAGCTGTGCATCAGCGGGCGTTGGGACCGCCAGTTCGCGCAGTGGGGCAAGGAGTTCAACGGATTCTACACCTATTGGTTCGGCCCGCAACCCAGTGAGCGCAAGGCAGAAAGCATTGAACGGGAATGAATGCTCGTGAATTGCAGCCGTTGTGATCGCCGACTACGACCTGGCAGTCGAGATTCTCGTCAAGAACTCGGACGCCTCTTCCACCCGCGGCATCAACGACCACTTCAACGACGCGTGTCGCGAGGGAACGTTGGGCATCGTGCTCACGAGCGGCGACCTCTGGAAGGAGCAACGGAGCTTCGTGCTCAAAGTGTTGCGGCAGTTCGGAATGGGAACGAACCTCATGCAAGAGAAGGTGAGCAGGGGGATCTCTGGACAACACGAGGTTGATGTCGTCGACTACACTCCCTGTGCTCCCGAGTTGAGAGCACGGGACATGTAGGGGTTGAACGGATTAGAGCTCACAATCAGTGATGTCTGATTCAATCGTGGGGATTTTGTGCGCAGAGACGCGACCCCAACCGGAAATCCGCGGGTTTGCAGCGGCAAACGGCCGAACGAACGAACGGGCGGGCGGGCGGATTGTTTGAACAAAAGGGCAAGCGAATGCGTAAACGTAGGGAAACGAAATGACGCAAAAGAACGGGGAGTACTCGATGCTCCCGAATCTCCGCCGAAAATTCTGATCGATAAGCCGGGCGGGGAACGCCGTTCGAAATCACCGGCTGTTTTCTAGTTCGTGATTGCGGGCGACAAATCGAAGACAAACACGATCAACCCGCCCTCCCGCTCGCCCGCTTGTTCCGAGTGACCCGCCCGCCGTCCACTCGCCAGTCGTTGTTTTGATCTTTCCAGCGATCTCTCTTCTCTTGGAAGGTACAGTAAATTCCGGGCATTTTTTTTCCACGTTGCGGGCGGCTCGTTAATTCTTTCTTCTGACCATCAAAAGTGGAGCGGAAGATTTGATCTCTGTTTCGTATCACGCACGGCCACGCTTTTTTTCCTCGCCGTTGCGTAAAGCGGTGGCCGGCCAATGGAGGGAAGACGGACGATAAGCGAGAAGCCGCCGGCCAGCCGCCCGCAGCTGCGAGCAAATACGAACGTAAAAAGAGGACGAAGGGAAGCGTGCTGCTGAGGTACCGTACACTTCGCAGTTCCAAACTACAGCGAGCACACTCCTCAATCACTCATTTCTTTCGTTGAAGATCCTCGTCGAGCTGGCGGACATCGTGAGCGGGTTGGACCGCGAGATCGCCGCCGGAACGGAGGAAGTGGACGTCGCGCGCTTTCACGGAGCTCGCCGTTGGTTCCGTGATTCAGGAATCCCTCCCTTGGTTGCCACCGTTTCCACAGATGTGCGTCTTCCCTGTCCGCTTCACCCATCCACCGGTTTGTTTGCAGGAGAACCGGGCCGAATTCGAGATGCTGAAGCGCTTGACCTTCGGCCTCGTCGCCCAAACTTCCGACCCGTTCACGGCGGCCGCCATCATGAACGCGCAAGTGGCCCAGCTGCCGATCTTCCGCTCCCGGCTCGCCCGCTTCGTCGCCATGTTCCACGAGCTGAACGCGTTCGTCGACGAGAACATCCAGCAACACTTGAAGGTGCTGGACGAGGACCGCGAGCCCACGGACTTCATCGACTCCTTCCTGCTCGGAAATGAAGCGCTTGGAGGGCAGCGGGAAGCCCAACTACTTCTCGTGCGTCCACCTCTCTATTGACCTCAATCCCTTTCATTTGTTCGTTCCAGGATCAAACAGCTCCGCTCCACGCTGATCGACTGCTGGTTCGCCGGCCAAGAGACCTCCGCTTCCACCCTCTCGTGGGTCTTCGCCTTCCTCATCGCCCATCCCGGAAGTGCAACAGAAAGTGCACGAGGAATTGGACCGAGTGATCGGAGACGACCGCATCATCACGATGGACGATCGCTCTCGCCTGCCCTACCTGAACGCCGTTATTTTGGTGAGTGCCCAGAAAAGGACAAGTCCAAAAGTGCGGAGAAGCCAATCGAATTATCGGCGGTCAAAAACAGCCAACCGATTCGATTTGGCCGGTCGAAAGCCCCGCACAAACTCCACTGAACCGCCGAGTGTAGCGGACGCAACGAAACGAGTGGATTGATTCGATTTCTTTGCAGGAATCCCAACGATGCGGCAACGTAGTCGTCCAAAATGTCCTTCGCGTGTTGACGCGCGACGTCCACGTTCAAGGCCGCACTCTGAAGAAGGGCACGTACATCTGCCCGCAAGTTTCGGCGATGCTGTGGGACGAGAAGGTGCCTTCTTTCCATCCGTTTTCCTCCAATTAACCCGCTTTGTTTGCAGCGATGGCCCGAACCGGAGAAGTTCAAAGTGGAGCGCTTCCTCGGCGAGGACGGCCAGCTGCGCAACACCGAGGCGATGGTCGCCTTTCAGCCTCGGCAAGCGCATCTGCCCGGGCGAGAACCTCGCGAAGATGGAGCTCTTCCTCTTCACCGCCAACCTCCTCAACCGCTTCAAATTCGAGCAGGGAGCGAAAGCCGTGCAGTTGGAGCGGGACGGCGGCGGCATCGCCACGGCGATCAAGCCGTTCACTTGCCGCGTCTCCCACCGAGTCCGCTGAATCGATTGTTTCTTTCACCCGCCCGCACAATCTCTTCCGCCTACGAGTTGTCCAACCACGACGATCTCCTTTCGATTCGCTTTCCAGTCGTCCTTTGCTTCTCTTACGGTAGTCCCTCCTGTCGGTAACAAACAATCCTTCTTCCCGGTAGTCCCTTCTCCGTCTTCCCACCGAACCTACGGCTCTCTTTCACGCTTGTTTGTAAATCTGAGTCGAACCGTTGAATAAAAGTAGCTAGTTTGATCGAAGGAACAAAAGAAGGCGGAACAACCCCCGCATCAAACCGATCGGCCGTCTGCTCGCCGTTCTTCGTTCTTGTCACCGCCGATCGAATCAAAAGGCGGGCGCAAAGTTGCCGTTCCGCAAGAGAAACTTTCTCGACCGTTCGGATCGCGCCGTTTTTTCTGTTCGCGTCGAATTAGGCGGGCGGAACGATCGGCCGGCCGGCGAACTTTGGGCTTTCGGTTTAAAAGAGCGAGGGCGACACGATCGATCGCTTGCAGCAGACGGGCGGACGAGGAAGCGAGAGGATGACGGTGAATGCGGGCAGCCGGTCGGATTTTTGTCGCCTTTTGGCTCTTCGGCCTGGCCAGCAACTTCGGCTTCCTCACGATGCTCTCGGCCGCCGAGGACATCATGGGCCACGGGATGAGCGCCGACCGGTCCGCCAACTCGACCGCTTGCGAGGTGGACGCCCGCTCTTCCTCTGCAATCATTCATTCTTCTCTCATTTCAGAAGGAGATCGACTACCGAAGTTGCAAAGTGGCGCCGGAGCAGTGCTGTTGGTGAGTGACTCTCTTCTATTGCTGCTCCAAACGTTACTCGCTTGCAGGCGGACATCCTGCCCGCATTTGTCCTGAAGCTGACGATGCCCTTCTACTTGGATCGAATTCCTTTCGGGTGGGACCGCAATAGACTGTCAATCACGCAGCATGTTCGGTTTAGAGTGCGGCACGTGTTCATTTGCTGCTTCCAAGCACTCGCCTACTTGACGGTCGCTCTCTCGTCGAGTGTTCCGGTCGCTCTGTTGGGCGTCGTGTTTGCGAGCATTAGCGATGGAGTGGGGGACGTCACCTACTTGTCGTTGGCTTCGCACTACCCCAAGTAATCGACTTTTGGCTTTTCGTCACTCTCACATGGAATCTTCAGACACGCGGTCTCCTCGCTGATCAGCGGGACGGGAGCGGCCGGTTTGCTCGGCTCCTTCCTCTACGCGACCCTCACGGAACCCCATTTGCTCGACTTCTCGCCCCGTTCCACACTGCTCGCGTTGACGATCGGGCCGTGCTTCCTGCTCGCCTCCTACTTCTGCCTGCTGACCCCCTCGCCCACCGTCCATCGCGTGACGGTCTAAAGCCCAGCACGTGGCTCGTGCCCCGCAAGCTGCGCACGTTGGCCACGATTGTGCCCGAGTGCGGGGAGGATCTGAAGTCGGCCGCCGCTCCCGTACGTCCACCACGAAGTGCTCACTTTCGGCGAGAAGCTGGGCATCGTTGCTGTTCGTTCCTCCCATTCTTTTCCTTCGTTGATGCTTGAGGTTTGATTGCAGTCTTTGCTCAAGTACGTGGTGCCACTTGCAATTACGTTCTACTCGGAGTACCTGACCGTCTCGACGCTGGTGAGTGGTGGGTGGAAAAAACGGCTGCCGGCGAGCACCTGAAACGCACGCCCGCCGGCTTGTCATCCCGCATTTGGATCACCGGGGGAAGAGGCAGAAAGAAGAACAAGGGAGCAGCAGACACTCAAAAAACGACTCCAATTGCAGACCGCGTTCGTCGCGTTCAACTGTCAGCAGGGCTTCGAGCTCTCCCGGACGTTCGCAATATCGGTGGATTCAAACGGTTTACCGACTGGGCGGTCTGATCGGCCGCTCGTCCGTCGGCTTCTTCCAGCTGCCCGCCTTCTTCCTCCTGCTCGTCCCGATCATTCAGGCAGGCAATCAACAGAAAGGGTGGAGGAGGAACGGCTGATTGCAGACCTCGAACGGCCTCTTCTTCCTGCTCGAAGCTCTCGTCCACTTCGTCCCGCACCTCTCGGCCGCCTTCCTCGTCCTCTTCTTCATCGGCTTCATCGGTGGATCCAATTACGCCAACACTTTCCTTCGGATCCACAAAGAAGTAAGCAGCAGCGGGGAGGGCGGAAGAAACGAATGTCGTTCAGGTTCCACCCGACCACCGCAACAAAGGAGTTCTGCATGTCGTTCTGCTCGCTCTCCGACGTCTTGGGCATCCTCGCCGGCCGGGGCGTCGGCCATCCCGATTCACAACGCGATTTGTGCACACAACCGACGCCTCCACTGACCCCAGCGAAGGGGATTGTTCTGACGAAGAAGTGATTAGTTTCGGATAGAAATGAACAGTTGCTGTTGGCCCTCGATTTGTTTCTGACGGGAGAATAAATCGTTCACGTGACGGGGCATGAGTCACAATGACGGCGAGAGGCGACAACGGCGGGCGAACATCTGGACAGCCGTCTCCTTCGAGCGGAAAGGCCGCGCGCACTCGAGGATCCCGCGAAATGATGCAACAGTCCTTCGTCTTCAGCTTTCTTTTGCGGATCCAAAAGAACAAGAAATGCTTACCGTACGCTTTTTATTTGGTCGTTTTTTTCTGCAACTTGCGGGGGAATCGGAGCGTGACTTCCGTCCGTGGCCCGCCGGTTCGGTTTTTCGGCTTCCGGTCGGCCCAATCGGACGTTCGGTCGGCCGCACTCGGCAGTTTTCGGGGGCTTCCGTTCGGTGCGGACATCGAAACTCGCGAATCGATCAGCCGAGGTGGAAAGTCGGGGGACTCCCGGCCGCGTACAAAAGGCGGCCCATTCGGACGCTCTTTGCTCTCCGGCCGCCTTTTATCTTTCTTATCAACGGGCAGCCCAATCGAAAGGTGAATTACGGGCCGCTTCACAAAAGAAACATTTCGTTTGATCGATGCGCAAGCCGCCGGGGAGGCGGGGCGGCCGATGACGAGCGGGAGGCTCGCCGATCGATCACCTCCACCGGCTTCCTTTTTGCTCGACGTTTCAACTCGTGATTCGCGTGCGGCCGATCGATTCGCGGGAACGGCGGTGTAAAGAACGCGAGCGGCCGCTTCCTAAACGCTCCCCGTAATGCAGGTGTCTTCCATTGGTTCGTGATCATGGCCTTCGTGCTGCAAGCGGGTGAGTTCGTCGATGTCGTCGTCGGTGAGTGTTTTGATCGTTGGTTGGTGATCGGGGGGGTTGATAAAAACGATAGCGAGATGGGCTCTCCTGTTTGTTTTCGGCTGGAACCGGTGGAAGCGGACCGTTCGGGCGGCGTTCGGCGGCGGTCGGTTGCATCAGCCGGCCGCCTCGCACTCCGCTGGGCGCAGTTTTCCGCCCGCTTTTGCTCGAATTTATTCGGAGAATTTGGTGTGATTTCTGCCCCTTTCCGTTCGGTTGTTTGAACTCTTTCATTGGATTGTTTTCGTCAACAAGCCCCGCACTCGCCGCTTGCAGAAGTCGACCACCCGAAGATGAACGGACTGCACATCAACGGGCAGGACTCGCTCGTCCAGCCGCTCCTCATGGACTTGTACCAACTGAACATGTGCTACGGCTACTGGCGGGCGGGCACCTACGACGACTCGGCCTGCTTCGACCTCTTCTTTCCGCAAGAATCCGTTCAACGGCGAGTTCACGGTGTTCGCGGGGCCTCGAGGATTGCCTCCGCCTGGTGCAGAACTTCCGCTTCTCGGATTCAGGTGAGTTCCTTCCGGAATTCCCGCATTCTTTTGTTCGTTTACAGACATGCAGTTCATCAAGGAGATCCTGCCGAACGTGGAGCCCGAGTTCTACGACTACCTCACGAAACTGACGTGCGAGAAGCTGAAGATCTTCGCGATTCCGGAGGGGACGGTCGTCTTCCCGAACATGCCGCTGATCACGCTCGAGGGCCCGCTCGCCTTGTGCCAGCTGCTGGAGACCGTCTTCCTGAATCTCGTGAACTACGCGAGTCTCGTGGCCACGAACGCCGCTCGCTTCCGACAGGTGGGCCTCCTTCATGTCTGTTCATTCGATGGATTTCTTTCCTTGTAGGTCGCCGGAGTGGGCGTCGAGTTGCTGGAGTTCGGACTGCGACGAGCGCAGGGCCCGAACGGCGGCCTGTCGGCCAGCAAGTACTGCTACGTGGGCGGCTTCGACGCGACGAGCAACCTGCTGGCCGGCAAGCTGTTCGGCATCCCGGTCAAGGGCACGCAGGCCCACTCGTTCATCTCCTCCTTCAGTGCGGAGAGCGACCTGCACGCCCGCAAGCTGACCGCCAAGGACGGGGCGCGCAGCGTCGATTTGGTCGTCCTCGCCCAGCAGAAGATCCGCCTGCTGATGGACAAGGTGAGTGGCCGCTTCCTTTCCCTTCCCCGAACATCCCCTCTTTCTTGTTTCCATTAGCTTGACCGAAAGACCTTGGTACGTTCAGTCGGTGTCTGTCTGTCGTCTGTCCACCGTTCTGTTCTTCTTTGCACTCTTTCCACCCACTTCTCCTTCCATTCGATTCCTTCTTCCACTCACCGCCGTCTTGCAGATCGAGTGGGGCATCTCGCAGGCCGAGTTGTCGCTGGGCGAACTCGTCGCCTTCTGCGCGTACGCGATCGCCTTCCCGAACGGCTTCTTGGCTCTCATCGACACGTACGACGTCCTGAGGTTCGTCTCTTTGAGTACGCATTTCGCTTATCCTTCTCGTGTTCAGGAGCGGCGTGATCAACTTCTGCGCGGTGACGCTGGCGATCCACGACCTCGGCTACCGGGCGGTCGGCTGCCGCATCGACAGCGGCGATCTCTCGTACCTCTCCAAGGAAATCCGCGCCCGCTTCAAGAAGATCGCCGCCCTCGACCCGAAGAACCTCCAGTGGGTGGAGAACCTCACGATCGTCGCCTCGAACGACATCAACGAGGAGACGATCGTCTCGCTGAACGAACAGCGGCACTCGATCAACGCGTACGGCGTGGGCACCCACCTGGTCACGTGCCAGAAGCAGCCCGCCCTGGGCTGTGTCTACAAGGTTCGCCTCCTCCGTCCACCCTTCATTTCACTCCTCGCTTGCAGCTGGTGACCAAATCGGGCTTGCCGAAGATCAAAATCAGCCAGGACGTGGTGAAGATCACGATCCCCGGCCGCAAGCGCTGCTACCGCCTGTACGGGAAGGCGGGCTTCGCGATCCTCGACCTCATGATGCTCGACGACGAGCCCGCGCCGGCCGTCAACACGGAGATCCTCTGCCGCCACCCGTTCGAGGAGAGCAAGCGGGCCAAAGTGATCCCGGCCAAGGTGGAGCAGCTCCAGCTGCAGTTCTGGGACGGGCACGCCATCACGCAGGGCCTGCCCAGCCTCCGCGACATGCGCGACCACGTGCACAAGTCGATCGGCGATCCTTGCGGAGCGACCACAAGCGGATCCTCAATCCCACTCCCTACAAGGTGCGCGCTTCCTCTCCGTCCATTCCTGATTGACTGCTTGCAGGTGTCCGTGAGCGAGCGCTTGTACAACTTCCTGCACACCATCTGGCTGCAGAACGCGCCGATCGGCCAGCTGGAGTGATGGGCGCCTCTTGCATTCCGTCGACCGATCAATAGCCGCCTTTATTCACTTCCTTCCTTCCTTCCTCCCTCTGTATTGCCTTCCGACACGCATCGCCCATAATTCTCTCAGATCTCCGAACTTCTAATAAACCATAGGATTGTAGCGAGTAGACGTCCGCAATAAACATTCTTCCGTTACGCCATCGAGGTGGAAGGTGAAAGGCGTCTGTTATCCGGCCGAAATCCAGACAATGGTCGTTCAAGGTTATCATTCGAAAGCAAGGGAAGAAAAGCGTGATGGATGGCTGGGCGCTTCTCTTGCGGACCGGCGGCCGGCGGGACACAGCGAGGAACTCCGCACCCACCCGGAAAATCAATACGCGGCGGGCGCCCTGCGTCGTTTGCTCCGCCCGTCGGCCCTCGTCAGTGAACGCTCGCGGTTTGCGCTCATTTCGGTCACTCCTCCCGCTAACCGCCCACTTGCTCGCTTCGTCTTTCGCAATGGACTCGATGAACGGCTTCAGCTCGAACGGCAACGGCAGCGAGCACCCCGAAGTGGCGCCCTCGTTCCTCTTCGGCAGTCGGACGCAAAAGCGGAAGTCGCTGGTGTTGGGCGGCGGCGGCCGGGCGACGCCCTGTGAGTTTTCTCAACAATTCTTTCTTTCTGTCGTCCCTTGCTTCTATTCACTCGTTCATCCCTCGTTTGTTTGCAGCGTTCGGATCGCCCGGGATTCTGAAGAAGGACGTGCCGATCGCGAGCCCCGGTTTGTTTCGAGTGGGCGCGGAAAATAATTTCTTTTCGCGTTCAGGCGGCAAAAATGTCCGCTGGTCGTCGGACCTCGTCCAGGAGCAGTCGATCCCCGGCAAGCTGGCGGCCACCTCGCCCGGGACGCCCTCTTTCCACACGGCAGCCGCCTCGCCGTGGAGTGCCGCGCCGAGCACCTTCCTCAAGGGTTCGTTCTTCCGTCCACTGCCCACTAGTGAGCGCCTCGTTTGCAGGACCGCCGCTCCGCTCGATCACCCACGACGACGTGGAGCCGCCGGCCAAACTCCAGCGGCCGGACGTCCACCTGGAGGGCCGCGAGTCGGCGATCAACGCGATCAACGGCGCCGCCAACGCGTTCAACAACGTGGCCGGCGAGCCCGACGACTACTGGGTGACGGTGTTCGGCTTCACGGCCGAGGACCGGGACATGATCCTGAACGTGTTCGCGCGCCACGGGAACGTCGTCAGCCACAAGGTGCCGCGCGTGGGCAATTGGGTGCACATCCGCTACTCGTCCGTCCTGCACGCGCAGCAGGCCCTCAAACGGAACGGGAACACGATCGCCGACCGCCTCATGATCGGCGTGGCCAAGTGCACGGACCGAGTGAGCAATCAAGGGATGTATATTGCCTCCCAATCCCTTTGTTCAGGAAACGGTGGAAGAGGCGACGATGAACCCGCTGAACGGCTCGCTCTCCAACTTCGCCGACGTCTCCATCGGGGCGCCCGTCCTCCAGTCGACGTTCAAGCAGCCGGCCGGCCACGAGGACGAGCTGAACGGCTCGCGGCCCAGCTTGAACTTCACGGACGCGTCGTCGTTCAAGTGAGTCACCACCCGTCCTCTTCTCTTCGATCAATCCCCTTCGCTTTTCAGCCGCTCTCGTCTGTCCGCTCTGTCCCGCACCGGAATGCGCTCGCTTCGTGCATCGGAGGCGGACATCAGCGTTCGTTTCTTTCCCGTCTTCCATCCACTTTCCACTTGCTTTCAGCTGGAGACGAGCACGCGCAAGGACGAGTCGTTTTTGAGCAAATTTTGGAGTTTCGTGGCCCCGCAGTAGTTTTTCTCCTTCTTTCTTCTTTTCTTTCCCCGCCCACCATTTTCTTCATGATCAATCAAAAAAGTTGTGCACTCCCCTCGTCGCCCTCCATTTACTCTTTATTGTTATTGTTGTTCACTTTCGTAGCATTTCGTGTTTCTGTTACATCGAAGAAGCGGGCGACGAACGACGAGCACCACCGGGCGAATTCCACGAACGCCCCGCGCGGATCACTTTCCACTTCTTCTCTCTTCGGTTTAGCCTCCACTTCTTCCTCCAGCCGTTCCTCTTTGTTGTAATAAAACAAACGAAATGCGGAGATTAAAGCGAAGAACTCTACCGAAGGCCGTCGGCTGTTTGTGTTCCACGAGAGATTCGTTTCGTTCGAACGTCGTCGAAAGGCGAAGTATTTTTGGCTCTTCCATTCGATTCCTCAACCGTTCCGTGGGCTTCAGGCGGCGATGGGCGAAACCCGAATCGTGTTGGTGGGCGGCGAGAGCGACGTGCTGCACTGCGGCTACAACTACGCGCTGAGCGAGAATGGAAAGCGGTAAGTCCTCCTTTCACTTCGTGTGCATTCGCGTTCGGCTTGCAGGTACCCGAGTGCCGATCACTACGCGCATTCGATGATCCTTGCCTCGCTGCACCTTGACGAGGTGCACATCCTCGAGCTCTTGGCGACGCCGAGCAACGTGGTCGCGAAGCGGGCCCGCGAGTTGTTGCGCGAGAACATGCCACAGGGCCACGATCTGAACTCTCTCCACCAGTATTTGATCTCCAGCCGGCAGTCCTACACAATGCAGGGCTTGCGATTGCGGGCAGAACAGGACAAACGTGCGTTCATTCCTCTTTTCATCTTCTCTTCATCGTCCTGCAGGATTCCGCCAAACGCTGATGGACACGAAGGGCTCGCTGCTCGTCGTGTGCGACCGGCGGGACTCCGAACTGGGCGTGGGCATGGACGAGGACATGTTCGTGGACTACATGAAGGCCAAAGGCGCCAACTACGAGACCGTCAGCCAGTGGATGCACAACCCGCCCGAGCGACCGGCTGAAGTGGGCGAAAATCAGCTCGGCTTCCTGCTCATGTGGCTGCGGTTCGAAATTCGGTACTCTTTCCACCATCCGTTCATTTACGAACGCCCGTCCTGCAGGGAGAAGGAGATGTCCAAGTGGCTGAACAACACGGAGATCGAGCTGGACGGCTTGAATTCGGACAGCAACGGGGCCAAGCTGAAGGTCTCCGCTTCCAACCTCGTCGTTTCCTTAGAGGTGAGTGCCGATTGCGGACAACGACTAACTTCCCAGTCGTTCAGGGCATCTTCAAACCGCTTAGCAACTACTACGCCACTCCGATCGAGATGAAGGGCGAGTTCTATCGCTCGGTGGAGCACTACGCGTACCAGCGGCTCTTCGAGGCTCTCAAGCTGGACGAGACGGAGGTCGCGCGGCTGCGGACGACCGTCAAGCCGTCCGAGTTGTCCGTGGCCGCCAAGAGGATCTTCCGTCGGCTGAAGGCAAGCATTCTTCCTTCTTATTGGTCCATTTGTCTCGTTTGCAGTTGGACATGAGCGACGTGGCGCATAAGATGGGCAAAATGGACCGCTGGCGGCAGTCCGCGATGAAGCACAAGTTCACGAAGAACGACTTCCTCCAGCAACTCCTCCTCTCCACCGGGTTCGCCATCCTGCTCGAGTGGACGGAGGCCGACGACTACCGTTGGGTGTCGAGTGTAGACGAGTTCGAGCTGCAGCACCTCCTCACCAAGCGCTACATCACGCCGGCCGAGATCCTCGACTGGATGTGCGAGCGGCAGGAGCCGCCCAAATCGCTCAGCCACCTCGTGGGCAACCGGTCGGGCGTCTTTCTCATGGAGCTGCGGCGGAAGTTCGCCGTCGGCAACACGAACCGCATCCCGCTCGTCTCGCCGCTCAAGTCGAACGTGATCCGGACGGGCGTCTCGAATCACATGATTTGCTTCTCGCCCGAGAGCGTTCTCCACCCGCTCTACCCGGCAGAGATTCGAACGGACGACCAGGCGGCCGTCTTTCCGTCGCCCATCCACTTCGTCGTCCAGAAGGCGTGCAGGTGAGTCCTCTTCCCTTCCATCTTCTTCCAATCGTCTCGTTGAAGGTTCTTCGAGCTGGACAAAGAGGTCGAGCAGTCGCTAATGGACACGAAGGACACACTCGAGTGCTGGTCCGACCTCCACTACTGGCTGAACGAGCGCTCTTTCCCGCTGGACAAAGTGCAGGCCTGGTACATGACCGAGCGGCAGAACGCGCTCAAGGACGCCATGCGACTCCAACTGCAGCAACACCCGCCGTTGCTGCGCGTGCTGTTGGACACCGAGGACGCCCTTCTCATTTGCTGCTGGCGGTTTTCGTCGTCGGAGGCCGAGTTGAGCGTTGGGATGCGCGAGCGAGACCTGCGGATGTGGTGCTCGCAAGTGCGTTTGAGCACGAAACAAGTGAGTTCTGGCCATCCGTCTCTTTTCACTCGCGATTTACAGCTAATCGACGTGTTCCTCCGGCCGATGGCCTTCCGCCCGTCGTACGTGGGCGGAAACCGGATCGGCCTGATGCTCATGGAGCTGCGGAGGGAGTTCATCCTCAACGGCGCCTTCCCCCACCAGCTGCCCGAACTTCTGATGCCCGCGGACGCGATTCTCGGCTCCGAGTCGCCGCTCGAGAACTTCGTCCCGCATCACGACTTCCAGATCTTCGACGACGTGAACTTCAACGCGCTCTGGGCGAGTAAGTAGCCAATTTCTTTCCACTTTATCCCTGGCCTTCGTTCCCTGCAGATCCCCTCATCCTGATGAGCAAGCACGAGCCCGAGTCGGAGCTGGACATGGACGCCCGCTCGGTGAAGACGAAGCCGCCGCTCATTTCACTGAAGGACGCGGACGTGAACGAGTTGATGCACAAGCAGCAGAAGCAGAAACGCGGGTTCTTCCGCGAGCACACGGCCAGCGAGCAGAACGTGGAGGTGTTGCGGGGCACGTTCGTCAAATACGTGCACATGCTGCGAGCGGGCATGCTCCGGGATCTGCGGGCACAACGGACACTTAATTATTGGTCCCGCCACGCCTCCAACATTCAGGCTCTTCGGCGGGTGGTCGAGGTTCGTGCTTCCTTTCTTTCAATGAAATGACCGCTGGCTTCAGAGTCGAAGTCAATCCCAACCGCTCCCGCCGTTCGTTCCGCAAGCGCCGCCGCCTCGGATGAACCCGTGGGCCAACCACGCGGGCCCGATGCACGAGCAGGCCGGCGGCACGAAAGAGCCGATGCTCCCGCCCCACTTCCCGAAGCACCCCAACGATCAGCAGCCGGACTCGTCGGGCGGTCCGAGCGGGGACCAGCGAGACGCCGAACAATTTCGCCCGAAGTTCGATCGACACGACCGCGATTGGGATCGGCGGGGCGGCCGGCCGCTCCACCGCGCCGACGCAACTTCCGCCCGAACGAGCGGCAAGGTCGGCACTCCACCGTCCACTCACTCATTCAACGATCCGCTCGCTTCAGATCGAAATCGGCGGCACAATCAGGACGGAGGCGGCCAGTTCCAGC
This sequence comes from Aphelenchoides fujianensis, assembly GCA_024699865.1. Lineage (NCBI taxonomy): Eukaryota > Metazoa > Nematoda > Chromadorea > Rhabditida > Aphelenchoididae > Aphelenchoides > Aphelenchoides fujianensis. Next base: position 266,616 of record JAMPIO010000060.1, on the reverse strand, counting down.
GGAATGCTCGCTTCAACGAGCAGCAGCGCACCGTCCAGAACCAAATCCAACCGCGCAACCAAACGGACGCTCCGCCGAAAGCCGCGAAGCCCGCCGCCCCGCCGGCCGCCAAGAAGCCGAAGCGGGAGGTGCGCGAGGAAGAGCTATCCGAGGGCGAGATCATGAGTTCGGACGAGGACTGAACAGAGGTGCTGTCTTTCTATTGCTACCTACCTACTTAATTCATTCGAATGTTTATCTTTGCTCGCTATTTATTTTCAATCAAATAAAATCTCATCCATCGGCTGCCCACTCGAATCTCTCGGTTTACTCCCACGCGCAAATCAGAGAACAACTTTCATCCCACGATTAATTACAATTACTGGCTTCCGAATACTCCTTTAGGCGCTCACGCCTTCGTGCTGTACGGGAGAACGGGGGCGGCGGCGAGCGGGGCGCGGATCGGAGGTCCCCAGTTGGGCGGCGGGGGCGGCACATAGTCGGCGAACGGAGTGGCCGGCCGCCACTGCAAAAAGAGGGGATTGAGGGCGGGTACACCGGAGGGAGACAAAGCTTTCACTTACTGCAGCTCCATAGGTACTCCAAACGGGGCAGCAAAAGTAGGGCCCGATGTCGACGGAGTTCGTGGCGTAGCAGTAGGATTGCGGCGGACATTGCGGCCACGGGCGTTTCGGATCGCACTCCACCGGCAGCGAGGGTCCGCCGGGGCACTGGCCGGCTGCCGGAGGAGGCGGCGGAGGCGCAGCGGCGGGCACGGGGGCCAACAGTTCGGGGGCGGGCGGCGCGTAGACGGGCGCCACCGGCAGCGGGGCGGGCGGCAGCGCAACGTACTGCCTTCGCTTGCCGCCGCTGTTCACCAAATCGGCGGGATTCGCCGGATTCGCGGTCACAGGCGCCGACTGCTCGGAAGGTTTCGGGTGGGCGACTGAAAGCAGCGGGTAAAAGGTCGGTCATTGGAAAGCAGCGAACTGTTTTGTCCGTTGGAGATCCCGACTGCCGCCATCAACAGAAACAAAACGGCCGCTCGTCTCACCGTGCCCTCCATTTCGTCTCGTTCAGTCGGCCTGCAAGTGAGCGGGGGGATCAGAAGGCGGCACTCGAACTGCTCGAAGATCACAGGAGATGCTCGATCAACACCCAATTGCACGCTCACGACACTCCTTGTCGGAGAAAATAAGACGCCCAACACACGTCCATTTGGCTCCCCACTCGTCCGTCCGCCTTGTCCGCAGTCGACCGACCATTGTGGTCACTCCTCGCGCCCACCGACGCCCCGACTGGTTTTCCTACCCGTTGCGGACACTCCCGCCTTCTGTACGCAGCCGGCCGAGAACAAAAAGACAAACAAGGCGTGAAGACGGTCGAATGGGAGGAAACGACCACAATACTCCGTCGATGCCCATGATAATCAAGCAGTTTAATTGATCAACAGTAAGCGAAACACCCTTTACCGTACGCCCGCTGAATACGTGAGAAAACGTGAGGAGTACGTAAAGGAAATGAGCAGATTGCTCGCTTTCCACCGCGTTTTAACGTCCACGCGGCTCCCGAGAAAAAGCGGCCGCAAACGAGTCGGATCGGAGGCGTCGATTACCCAATTCTTCGGCTCGCTTCTGTTGACTTAAACCCGCATTCCGCCCGGCCCGTCCGCCTGTTTAAGCGGACAATTAGCACGCGGATTACGTCACTCGGTGCAGAACTTCGCTGGAAGACGAGCGAGTGGCCGACGGCCGCCTTAAGCGGATTCCGGCGAGCGGCCGTGCGGACGAGCGGAGCGAAACGAAGCGGCCGGCCGGCGGAACGTCCGTTTTGTCCACTGATCGGAGACTCGCGGATCGACGAGACGTCAACTCCAGCTTGTTTCTCGTGTTCCCGCCGCCCACGAGCAGGCGCGAGTGACCAGCCGGCCGGCTGCTCGGATTTCTCGAGTGGACGCTTGCGTTTAGGCCGAATTTGAGGAAATTCGCCAGAGATCCCGAATTTTGCGCACTTCCGAATGATCAATTACACGAAACACCAGTGAGGTCTGCTGTCCAGTCGCTCGTTGTAATCCGAACTCAACGCGGGAAAGTGAGAAAAATCGAGACCGCCGCAGAAAACTCGCGATTGTTTCCGCCTTCTTCGGTTTCCACTTCCGTCGCTCATCGAATTCGTTGCAAGTGCACTTTGAATAGTTTGCAAGAAATGAACAAGACGGCAACTCGTAGGAAATCCCGCTGTTCGCCGTCTTCTTTGTGCTGCAGTCGGAAACCGCTTAGCGAGTGGACGTTCGCTGCGATGGCCGACGGTTGTAATCCGCTCGCTCGCTCGTCCGTCTTCATAATTCTTGCGGGAGTGGTCGTTTAAATGGAGCATTCCCCCTGCTGCCGCTCATTTCTTCCGGAGATCGAAGCGGAGTGAACGCTCGTTTGTTGTCCGCAGCCAATCGAGTGATTCCGCCTGCCCACTTGAAGTGTTTTCGTTCCCCGACTGCACGTACGCGTGTCCCCGCCGGCCAGCCATCGGAGGATCCAAGTGGACAATCGGCGACCACTTCAAATCACCCCGCTTGTTGTGATCACGTCATGAAGCGGGCGGCTGCTTGTTCCCCCGAATTTCTCTTCGAACACGCGGAGGAACACGCGCGAAGGATGCAGGGCCATAATTTTGCTTCTTCTTGATGCAACAAGTTGGTTGTGTTAATGGAATTGCGTGGGTGGACTGCGGAACAAAACTATTCAGAGGCAATCGAATTCTTACTTTAAAGTTGAAGGATGAATCAGCCGGGATGTGATTTCGGTTAGTGTGTTTTGTGTTTTTCACGTGTTTCTCCGCCCGTCCACTTCCTGCGCGCGACGCCCACCGCGCGGCCGGCCGGCCGAACGATCGGGAGACGCGGCCGCCCACCCGCCGGCCGTCGGGCGGAAAGCCGCGTGGATTTCGACCGCAAACTTCCGACTCGCCCGCCTTCCGTCGAGTCCGCACTCACGCGCGCGTTATGAAGTGTTGATCCTCTTGTTCGCGACGAGCGGCCACTCTTCGAGGAGCACGTTCCTCACTCCTCTTCTTCTGCCGTCCATCCGGATGCTCATCACTCCGCTCGCTCGCCGATCATTCGGATTGTCTGCAAGGACGAGCGAGATTCGGCCTTCGTTCTTCCACTCCATCCCCATTACTTTTTATCATTCACGTGCATTCTGTCCATCCGACCGTGGGCTTCAAAACAAATAGAAATTCCCGCCTTGTTTTCAGTTCACTCCTCTTTTCTTCCCGCCCGTTCAGCCCGCGATGACCTTCCGACGGTCCGACCACCAGCGGGGAAGCGAACAGACGACGAGGATGTCCGTCTGCTTTGTTGCTTTCTTCGTTGTGGCCGTTGGAACGGTCGGAGGTTTGTGCAAAAGAAGTGAGTAATGAGTGTACCGCTCCTCTGTTTGCAGCAACCGAAGAGACGGGAGTGGAGGCGCCGCTGTGGTACGGAGAGAGTTTGACGCCGATTGACGCGCGGTAATCACTCTCTCGCTTTGATCAAGCAGTGAAAAGCTTCCGTTCAGATGCGGACTCCTCGGCCGCCACCCCCGAGTTCATCCGCGCGGAGCCCGACTTGACGCCCGTCGTCCCGATCAACGACCACGGCAAACGGCGGCAGTACATCCCCGCGCCGGTGGTCCCGCTGGCCGCCGGACCGCCGCTCCCCGCTGCGGGCGTGTGCCCCGGGCGGCCCCTTCGCTGCCGGTGGAGTGCGATCCGAAGCGCCCGTGGCCGCAGTGCCCGCCCCAATCCTACTGCTACGCCACGAACTCCGTCGACATCGGGCCCTACTTTTGCTGCCCTGTTTGTGAGTACAGGCGAGTAATGGCTTCAATTGATTGTCTGCTTTGCATCACCTCGCGCAGGTGTGTACCTAGCCCTAATCCCTTTTTCGCGCAGTTGGCGGCCGGCCACTCCCTTCTACAACTACGTCCCGCCCCCGCCGCCCAACTGGCCGCCGGTCCTGCGCGCGGCGGTCGGCCAGTGGCCCTCGGCGGCCGTCGGACTCCCGCCCTTCCACAAGAGCCGCCGGCCGGCCCGCTTGGGCGTCGACAACTCGGGACCGCCGCCCGAGCAGCTTCGCCACATGATCGGCGTGATGAACGACTGGATCCAGCGAGAGAACGACCACGAGAAGGAGACCACCGAGTTGGCCGCGTCCGGAGCGGAGCCGACGGCCGAGGAGCAGAAGACCGCTTGAGTGCGCCCGTCTTTCGTTCACTTCTGATGGAGGATCTCGCCCTCGATTCGCCTATTAATAACCTAATACTTCTTCGTCTAATCAAACACTATTCGAGAAAAAAAAAGTTTATTAGTGATTACGAGCACTCTTCGTTTCGCTGTCATCCTCGCGGTTTGGGCAGCGGCGGCAGGAGGTGGATCGGAATCGAGGGCTTTTGGGCGGCAATATCCGCAGCTTCGACGGCAATAGCGCTTCTTGATCGTCTTGCGGAAGTTCGGCGATGAGCAGAAGCCCTTTGCGGACCAGCGAGGGACACCTAAAGGAAGAGAAGCATTAGAAGGAAAAGAAAGAAAAACTCCACTGCTTTGCCCACAGGTCCTTGCATTCCGTGCAATAGCCGCACGTGGATGCGCACTGTGCAGCAAGAGTGGGCGCCTTCTCCTTCGTCGTTGCAATCAGCAAGGAACTTTGAGCAATCCCTGCGGACATCTCGGCAGTTCTCGCCGCCCACGTGCGTGTTCGGCGGAGGAAGGCCGATGTCGAACGGAAGGGCCTTCGGCTTCTTTGTGCTCTTTTTCTCTGCTCCTGCTCCTCTTCTTGCTCGGGAGCTTTGCAGATCTTGCAGGTCTTCTGGCACGTTCGCTGGAGCAACGAGCGGTACGGCGAGTGCCGTCGACGGCAATGACCCCGAAGTTGGCGGCAGTTGTGCGCCCGATCGGCGCACTTCTTCCGTTTGGGCACGTTCTGGTCGTACACGCGGCAAGTGTCCTTGCAATACCTGGAAGCTTCAAGATGAGAAGAAAGGCAGACATGTTGAACTCACTTCCTCATGAACCGCTCGTAGCGGCCGCCGCCTCGGCACAAAGCAGCGTTGTACACGCAGTTCGCAACAAAATCGACGGATTGCGAGCCGAATTGCGGGGGTTCGGCGGACGGAAAGGGCGGCAGTGGAGGGCCGACCGTTGTGATGGAATCGGTAAAGAAGGTGGGCGGGGGATCGGTGGTCGTCGGCAGCGTGAAGAACGGAAGTGGAGGTTCGGTGGTCGTCCTCTCAACTCGCGCCTCTCCGTCGACCAGGACGGGCGGCCTCGTCCTTTCGGTCGTCGTGGAATGCGGGCGTTCGGCCCCGAGCGGATCGAAGGTCGACTTCCTCTCCTCTTTCGTCGACTTCGGCCTCCCCGTCCACCACCTCCACCGAGCCGAACGGGTTGGACGGGCGACCGGTCGTCGTTGTAGCGAGGGCTCGTCTCGAACGGGATCGTCGTGCGCCTCGTGAAGATTCGCAAGTCGCCTTCGGTCACGGTCGTCCGACGGACGGTCGGGAACTCGTCGTTGTCCACATGCGAGGCGGGCGGTGGATGAGCGGAAGTCGACGGGCGCGGGAGTGAGGCCGAGTGGACGAATTCGTCGAAAACACGAAGAAATCGTCGACGGGCGGGATGTCCGAAGACTGCAGGCTGGAGGGGCCGTCCGGAAGTCCCCGCACTCCCGCTCGTCTGGACGGCGGGCGCTTCGCGGGGCGGCAGCTTGAAGCCGAGCTGCTCGGCGATCTTCTCGGGCGTGAGCTCTTCGTTCGAGTAGTCGTCGATCGGGACGAACGTGTGGCCGTTCAACCTCAGCCCTCTCACTTCGTTTCAATGCTGAGCAGCAAAAGCAGAAAGACGGAGAGCACGTGCATTTCGGCCGACGGAAGTGACCAACCGGCCGCCCAACGGCGAGAATCCGGACGCCTCCGAGCGGCTGAGCAAACCTCCCGTCACGGGATTGGCGCCTTCAATGGTCATTGTGGTCTGCTGGCCACACACTCGCCTTGTGTCCAGCAACGGAAATGGAAACCAAACCAAAACAAGCAAGGCCACAAGCAACATTCGGAGCTGGGTTTACTCGGAGAGTTCTAGAAGGGAACAACACTCGATCGTTTTCCGCTTCTCGTTCACGAAAAGGGTGCAGCCTTGTTTGGTGCGTGTTTCTTCTGAACGGCGTGATCTTTTTGCTCGCAAAAACGAGGCACGCTTACGAGGTTGGAAAAGGGCAGCAGATTGCAAAAACACCGGCATTGGTCAACCAAAACTCAAACGTGCACATCTCTCTTCCGCAACGAATCGTTCATTCAAGAGAAAGGCGTGGCCATTAAAGGCTGCCTGTCTAAGGTTTCCGTTTGAGCTCGTCTCATTTCTTTGTGTTCACTTCTCGAATTTCAGCTCAACGAAATGGGCGCCTGTTCGCGTTGTGGCTGTTCGTCGTACACGTGGAATCCGGTGTCGTTCCTGCGCAAGCTGCGCTGTGAGCTCGATCACACGCACAACGATTCGTGCTACGAGAAGGAGGCGCTACGCAACTGCACGTGCGGCCACCACTACAACTACCACTGATGTGGACCTGTGAATCACACACGCGTCAGTCCAATGGTGTTCTGTTCGCTGTGATCACCAACTGTTGCTTTTCTAATAAACTGTTGCTAAACCCCGGCAAGCGTTGATCAGTTGTACAAGCAAAACGAAGGAAGCCGCCAGGAAAACACGAACGGAAGATTTTATTAACGGTTGCAAGGGACGATGAACGACGATTATTACGAGTTGGAGGATTGCTGTCGAACATCCCAGCGTTCATTTGAGGTTCCCCGCTCAAAGACGGACGGTGCGGTTCTTCACGCTGCGCTTGCTGCGGCGTTTGCGGAGTTCGCTGCATTTCGGCTCTGAACACACGATCAGGGAGAAGAAGAGGCGAGTGGTTGGACTCACTCTTCTTCGGCTTCTTCGGTTCTCCTGCGGCCGGCGGGTTCGGGTCTTCGGCCGGCTTCTTCGGCTTCTTGGGGCCACGCCTAAACGACGGAAAGAAAGGATGGATTGTTGCTCGTTGTTGCAAACGAACGGATCCCACCACTTCCGCCCGCCGTCCGTTTCGTCCTTCGGCTTTTCGGCAGGCGGCTTGGGTTCTTCTGCCTTCGGCTCCTCGGCCGGCTTTTCGCCCTTCTTCGGCTTCTTGGGGCTGCGCCTGAAGGACAAGGGGGATGATCAACGGTTCTACCTTCTAGAGGAACTCACGGATCCCACCACCGCTTCCCACCGTCTGTGTCGTCTTTCGGCTTCTCGGCGGGCGGTTGGGGTTCCGCGGGCTTCGGCGGCTCTGGCTTCTTCCCGCGGCCGAACAGCCCGTCGAAGGGGCCCGACTCGGAGGGCAGCACGAGGGCCGCCAGGAGGACGGTGAGGAACAAGCAGGCGGTCAACTTCATGATCGAAAAGTGAACAGAAGCCGCTTGTTCGTCGCTTTTATTCACTTCCTGCAGTCGAATGGGAGGTCGACCGGCTTGTTTGGACAACTGCGGCCGAAAGAAGTCGGACGGATTCGTGTAACCGGCCGGCCGCTCGCTGTAAGTGGATGTTCCGACGAGTTTGAGCAGCCGGCCGGGTTGAACGGCCGGGCGCCTGTTTCCGAACAACGAGCAAGAATTTCGTTCGAATTTCCAAATTCGTCCGTCGCCGAACGACGGCTTGTTTCCGGCCGAATGCACGCACTCATTAGGGACTCGTTGGTGTTTATTTGGATTGCATCAAGTGGGGAGGGCTCACGGAAGAGACGACTAGTGGGGTGGAAGATCTTCTGGTGGGTACACGCAATAAATAAGCAGATCGAATGACTACGAGCGGGAAGCATCAAGCGGCCTTCGGTTTGACCCGGAAACCGAAGAGTTCCACTCCCTTTGCCCACAAGGTACTCCAAGCTTGACGTTCAGCCGGAGGAATTCCCACAAGAACGAGTAACACGATTTCCGCTTGTACGAGCCCTTGATGCTTCTCCAGCACGGGGATGAACGCTTGTGTCGCTTCCATCAGGTGGTAGTGGGTGAAAAAAACTACCTTCGTGTAGAAGATGTGGTGAGCGACGTGGCCGTCCGACGCGTGATGCAGAATGTGATCGATTCCGAAGCCAAAATAGCGGTCGATCGTCTGCAGTTGAGCTTTCATGTACCTGCAATCGAGCGGTTACTTTTGGTCTGGGGTTGTGTGCACTCACTTCCACGATCCCCTCTCGTACACTTCCACTTCTTCGTCGTTGTGATTCAAGTACGTGACGATGTTCAGCCAGTAGTTAAAAATAAAAAGCGCAGGACGATGCTAACTTGGAAAGCCAGCGGCCCATAGTAATACTTGAACACGTGGAACCAGGAGCCGCCGCACACCAAGTAGGCAATCTGGAGAACGGGTTGATAAGTAAACCAAAAGAAGCGAGCTTGAACGTACATAGCCGCAGAAGACGCACGAGAGGATCGAGCAGACGCAGTAGAAGCGTTCCTTGTTGTTGCGGAAGGAGGATGGTTGAACGGATTGAAGTGCGAACCGTCAGGCAAACCCAGTAGCATGTAGGCGACATGTGAAACCTTCAAGCAAGAAGAGGTGAACCCCATTCACTTATGGGAAACCAACCGGAAAAGGCACTGATGGGGATCGCGCAGAAGTGCTGCACGAACCAGTTGCGCGACTTGTAGTCCTCTTCGGTCACCCAGGGGTGGCCCGCAATCCTTCTCCACGTGATACGAGTGCTGGTGATGCATCCGGTGCGAGTGTTCCTGTTAAAACTATAAGAGCGACTGCACCAACCCATGGATAGAAGGGGACCCAAATAGGCGACAGCGAGAGGTGGCCGGCCACCACGTTGATCCACTTCTGGTTGGCGAACAGGTCGTGCACTGCAAGCAAAAGAATAAGCGCGTTCTAATCATTCCTGTCCACTCACCACACTCGTGACCCGATCAAGAACAGAGCGGACATGAAGAGGCCTTGAACGCAATACCTGAACACTCACTCATCATCGTCATTCAATCCTCGTGCACTCACCAAACAAACAAGCCCGTCCATCCACCGTACTCCTCGACGTAAGGGACGATCGCGTACAGGAAGGCGATCGCCGCGTAGTCCCGCAGCAGGTAGTAGGTGGACGTCTTCAGGTCGATCTCCGTGCAGTGCGGAGGGAGGGCTGCCCGCAATTCCTCTACCGTAGGCCCCTGAGGAACGGCCACCTCCTCCGCCTCTCGATTCACTTCTCATCCTTCTCGTTGTTGTTGAGGCCGAGCGGGTGGTCGGCGGGCGGCGAGAAGGAGTGCTCGATGGGGGCGACCATTCCGGACGGGCGGCGGGACTCGAATGAACGCCGCACGGTCGAAATCGCGGCCTAAATTCTCTCCGGAAAGTGGGCGTGCCGACCGGACGACTCGCGCGAACGCCCGAGTGCAACCGGGCAATCCAATTAGCCGCGAAAACTTTGATCTTCCGGGTGGCGTACGGTAGGGGACGAGCAGCCGGTTGCAGCTTGTGCTCCCACTCTCGCCACTCATTTCTTTTGTAATCAACACCGCAGATGGGCAGCAGTTGAGTGATCAATCGAACGTCATCCCTTTCATTCCGCTACCGTTTTAGCCCACTAATCGAATCAACGGTTCGCCCAACTTCGTTCGAGAATTTTCGAAAGTCGTGATCGAACAGAAGTTGTTGGGGGCTTCACGTGTGTGCAAGAAGGAATCGTTTACAGCGAGCAATCGCCGGCATGTGCAATCGACCGTTCCGTTCGATCTCGACAAATTCGGACCGTTTGGTCGCCGATCGCACGGCGCCACTCGCCGTCTTCACTGCCGAATGTTGCCTTCGATCAATCACTCTACCGTTTATCGCCGCCGGTCGGCAGCGAAAAGGGGCGGTTTAAACGAGCAGCATCGATTACTCCGCAGTTTATTCGAGCAAGAGAGCAGAAACGAAGGTAGTCATGACGAATTATTCGGCACACGTAAATAGACGGGGGAATGAATGAAACGACAACACCGTAAACAAGAAAATAGTTTACAACAAGCCTTCACTTGACCTCAACGAGCACTTAGAGGCAGACATGAAGTAAATCAACAAGGACTACGATTAAAGATCGGCCGTGTTTACGACAAACGATGAGTAAAAGCACTTAGCCGGAAATTTTTCAAGGCACTCGCAACAACCACGCTCTAATTAACGTTAAAAGTACATTCGGCGTGTTTTGATCGAGTGTTTGTGTACGCCGGGAAACAATTCGAGAGCATTCTAGGAATTTCGACTCCACGCGATGGCACGTCACAGTCGACAGTCCACACCGCCCGTGATCAGGTGGTTCTCGCCTGAAAGCAGGAAGAGGATGAGTGAGGGACAGAAGAAAGTGACTCACCGGAAACAAAGAGGCGTCGTCTGATGCCAGGTAGGCGACTGCCCCCGCAACTTCCGCGGGCTCTCCGATGCGGCCGAGGAGGGAGCGGACGCCCTCGGCGGCAGTCGTAGCCTTCCCGTAGTGCGGGTGGTTGGAATCCCACATCAATCGCGAGAAGTCGGCGCGGATGGTGGAGGGCACGACGGAATTGACCCGAATGCCCAGCGGTGCGAGTTCGGCGGACAGCGCCCGGACGAGGGCCAACTGAGGCCGTCTTGGACAAACCGTAGGCCGCGATCTCCTGCCCGGTCAGGTACGCCCCAATGGATGAGTTGAAAATGATTGCTCCACCTCTGAAAGGAACAAATTCGATTAGTGAGTGCGCAAATGCGGAAGTTGCAGCCTAAGCCCATTAGGAAGGGCGGGAGTGCACGTACCCGTTCTTCTGCATGTGTTTCGCCACCAATTTCGTCAGCCAAAAGCCCGCCATGACGTTCACGCGGAAGAGTTTGTCCAACTCGCTCTCGCGCACATTCAACACACTTCCCACTGCGGGGTTCACGCCGGCCGAGTTCACGAGGATGTCCACCTTTCCGAAGGTCTGCAGCGTGAAGTCGACGAGGGCCCGTCGATCGGCGTGTCGCCCAACGTGACACGCGATGCCCGCCAGACGGCCGGCCGGGAGATCCCCGACTCCTCCAACGACCGGACGGCCTCGTCCACGTTCTTCTGATTCCGGCTGGAGATCATCACGGAGGCGCCTTCGTGAGCGAGCCGTTCGGCAATCGCATAGCCGATCCTGAACGATAGAAGCAAAATGGAAAGCAAGGTAATGCAGAGAAACAAACCCTTGACTCGAGCCGGTGATGATCGCCACTTTGCCCTCGAAACGACGAGCGTTGAACCGACCGGTCATGGCGGAAGTTCTCGCAACAAACGGAGAGAACGGGTGCAAGCGAGGCAGGGGAACAAGGAAGTGAATTCACGAGCAATCGCCGTTGACAGTCGATCCTCCTTCCGCGTGTTTGATTCCGAGAACTTCTTCGAGCAAACGAGAAGCCGCCGTTCGGTGACCCTCTCGATTTCCTTCTCGCCGACTGTTTGCAGGCGGGCGGGCGGGCGGGAGAGCGGGAGTTCAATTCGTGCACAAGTGGACGCCGCAACCGATCGCCCGGAAACGGAGCCAAAATCACTGTGCCCGCGCGTAAACGGCCGCCTAATTGCGCCCACTCCCGCCCGCCCGCTCGTCTTTCCGACTGCCACACGCCATTTGTGTGATCGATCCCCCGTGCCGTGCGTTCGCTCGCCGGACGTGCAAATCGATCATTCCCGCCGTCGATCGCTGCCGCTCGCTCGTGCGGGGGCCAAAAGACGCAACAATTCGTGAACGCTCGACTGCTCCCCAATTCGATTCGAACCGGAGCGGCGGCGACCGCCGCATTTCGCCCAAAACAGACGGGCGAACACGCGCAATTAGCGGCCACCGAGGAATGTGCGCCCACTTACCGTACGGTTGTTCGAAAGTTCTCGCCCAAAAACAAAAACAAAGATTTGCATGAGGGAGAAAGTGGGAAGGAGGGTTGGCCCAACGAAACCGAGCGGAGTGCTCATTTCATCGTCCATCCCTGCCCGCCCACCAGTCGCTCGGAAGTGATGACCACGAAGCGCCGTCGTCGTGCCGAAAAAGAGCAAGTGATTCCGGTGACGCCGACCGCCTCGATCACCAGTGAGTTCTCTTGACGTCCTTGGATTCCGCAACTTCCCCCGCGTGTTGCAGAGACGATGCGGGCGGAGGCGCGTGCCGACGGGCCCGAAGTGTTCGAAAATCTCGTCGCCGCAGAAGCCGCCGCCGCCGCCCGCCGCGTCCCCCCCGGCCGCGAAGGTGTCCACGCCGAAGACGCGCAAGGAGCGCAAGTCGGAGGTCACGTTCGCCCCGAAGCAGGCCCCGATCGAGTTCAAGGGCGACCTCATCAGCGTCTACTCGCAGTCCTCGGGCACCGCCAGCTACGACTCGTTCGTGCCCATCCTGGAGAATCCATTCGAGGCGTTGAAGAAGGACGCGCTGAAGGCGAGTGCGGGCGGCGAAGGAGGACTCATCCCTCCGTTCAGGTCAATCCAACCCTCCCGGAGGTCTACGTGGCGGCCGACCAGAACCTGCTGGACGGCGAGAACGCCGCCCGCCGGCCCTCCCTCGAGAACTTCAACGACGTCGAGTTCCAACGCGGGCCTGACGGCCGTCGACCGGCTCTGCGACGCGTACGAGGCGCTTCCGGCCGGCCGCAAGACGTCGAACGGCCTCCAAGAGCAGCGGAACGCGCAACTGGTGGGTCTTCTGCTTCTTCGTTCCCCTCACTCGCCCGTTCAGCTCGTGGCCGAAGTGATGGACGAGGTGGCGCGCAGCGGACGGGAGGACGTCGAGCTGAGCGTCGGGATCACGACCAGCGGCGGCTTCCCGATCGTCCGCCTTCGTCTGCAGAAGAAGGCCGCGCTCCCGGTGGTCGTGAAGCCGATCGTGAAGGCGGAGGTGGGTGCTTGACGGCAGTCCACTTCCAATCCCCCTTCTTTCAGCCGCCCAAACCGAAGGCGCCCGCCCGAGCGAAGCGGATCTACGGCGAGGCCGAAGCGTTGAGCATTTCGGAGAACTCGTCCACCGCCGACTAGCCGCCCCGTCCGTCTCCTCTGTTGTTCTCGCCGTCGAATAAAAATGGTGATTGTTTATTGCATTCATTCGAGCGATGACCGAAGAACAAAGAGAGGACTAGGAGGTGAGGATGTTCTCAAACGATTGGCCGGCCGGGAGTTCAGCCGTGGGCGCCGGTGTGTGCGAGACGGCTCACGTTGAAGCAGATGGACTGATCGTAGCGCGTGACGTCGTAGTTGGGGCCCGCAGCAGACGGTCGGCAGGGAGCCCTTGAGCATCACGCCGCCGCCCCGCGCCCACTGGACGAAGCAGGGCGCCTCGAAGTTGCTGCCGGTCAGCTCGATCAACGCCGAGATGGAGCTGAAGAAGCAGATGAACAGGCCGATGGCTGAAATGCGCTCATTCGCTCTCTGCTCCGTGTATTCCCCGCCGCTCACCCATGATCACGAAGCCGCCGACTAGGAGCGAGGTGTCCGTGTTCTTGAGCATCGTGAAGAAGCCGATCGACGGGTACTCGGCGCTCGAGCCGCCACTCCCCGTCGTCTTGTTCCGCTCTTTGATTCCGTGCCCATGGCGAGCAGGTACCTGCAGAAAGAGAGAATGAGCGGAAGGCTTGATTGAACACTTGCATGTAGAAAAGAACGGGGTACACGAGGACCGTCAGCAGCGTTGTGGAAGCGCCGACCAGGTTGAGCAGCGGACCGAACGAGGGGATCGTGAGGCCGGTGGCGAGAATGACGGTCATCGTTGCCCCCGCACGACCACTCGCTTCCACCCGAAGTCTGAACGAAAGAGGAGTAAGAAGGAATGAAGTGGCCGCTAACCGTGAGGAATGCCGACCCAATCTTCCGCCTCCTGGTTCAGGGGTTGAGTACGAGGGTGAACGTGAGGAGGAAGTGAAGAAGCAGGACGCCGTTGATCGACTGCTGGATCCACGGGGTTTGCTGCAATCACTCTTCCGTGTTTCCTTTCGTTCTCTTCCTGCTCACGATGTTGTTGATGATGGACGCCTGAATGTCGCCGCCGTACGTCAAGTTCGCGATCGTCGACATCGGAAGGTAAAGGCACAGGATGATTCCAAAGGCGAGGTACGAAGAGTAGTTGAATTGGTAGGGCTTGCGCATGTCGTGCTGAATTGTTGCGAAGGAGGAATGGCCTGAAAGAAAGAAAGCCTAATGGAGAGCAGGAAATGAACGCTTACCACCGAAAGCAAACACGAAGGTCGCGATGCCCGAAAGAAGAGCTAAAGGGGTCGACGGGGCGTACGACCGGGTGCTGCGAGCAGAGGCCGTAGTCGAAGCCCGATCCGACGAAGATGAGGATGACCGCCAGTGCACTGCAGCACATCCCGCCAATGACCACCGGCCAGAAGTCCTCGGGGGATTTCAGCAGAGTGATGGGAAAGAGGAGGAGGGCGAGCAGGACGGTGATGATGCAGTAGTGGAGCGAAGAGTCGTGGAAGATGGCCGTCAGGGCGTCGTTGATCGATTTTGCGCAGAAAGGAAGGAGGTAGACGACGCACACTCCGAACTGAAGACAGGTAGGCTGGTTAAGCAAGATGAGTACTCGGCAAAAGAACCCACCTGATTCGCTTGGATCGTGCCCGACACCACGTGCTTGGCCATCGTCCCCATCGCCTTCTGTACGAGGAGAGGTGATGAAGCATAAGCCCGATCTCGGGATATGGCTTTCGGCAGTGCGTTCGGTACTCCTGCAATCGAGGCTTTGATTTGAGAATGGACGAAAGAACGAACTGGATAGCGCTCCTGCAGCATCGCCCAGCAGCGTCCCAAAAACACACTCGTGAACATGGAGATCAGACACACGAAGGCCGCAAAGAGGAGTCCCGGCCACACGGCGGTTGCCGCGATCGCAGCCGGCATGCGACGATCCCGCCTGAAAGAAGCCTTGGATTGAAGAGGAACCGCTTCTCTCACCGCCGGCCATGTCGCCGACGAGGAAGAGGGCGGCCATCGGCCACGAGAGTCCATGATGTCGAACGAAGCGGCCCTTCGCGTTCAGACTGCCCGACTGGTGGGCCGAGTCGCCGTTGCTGTCCACGAACTCCGGGCGGCTCTTCTTCGTGTCCATCGATTGAACGGTCGATCTGAAGAGAAGGAAGAAGAACACGTGAAGAGAATGCGGGGGCGAGGAAGCGGGGCACTCACCCGTCCGCGATGTTCGCCATGAGCACGGCGAGCGGAGAAGTCGTTCGGCTGGTCAATAAAGGTCGGGGGCTGATTTACGAGCAAATCCGAGAGCGACCGATCGGAAGCGACTTCTGAGCACGAAATGGAGCAGACGAACTTCGATTCAAGTTGGTCGTTTCATTTTCTTCCCTCGTGTTTGCCTTGTGCTCCGTCGATTCGATTGATCCGCGTGCACGTGGTCGTCGGAGGAACCCCAAGGAGTTCAGTGAATTCACAATCGTTGGAACGATCGCCGCCGGCAGAAGGCGCTCCGTTGCGTTCGGTTCCGTTCGTTTTATTTGTTTGCCGCCGCCCGCCCGCACGCCCGCTCCACTCCGCTCCGAATCGAATTGATTGTGATGCCGGGGACGTTACGAAAAGGCGGAGTGCTCGTGCCAAATGTCACGGTCGCCGCCTTTTGTGTGGCGAGTTTAGTGACTTTCGGTGGGGAAAACGGAGCGGGAACTCGTGCACTTCGCGTTTCGTTGTTTGCCTACCGTCCGCCCGACAAACACGAGCAGAAGGCGCGTGGATTGCAGTGAATGTGCACAAACTTTATTCTCCTTTCATCAAACGCGAACACAAAAGCGGGAAGACGGGGCGGCGGTTCAGGACGGCGGCAGGTCCTCGGCGGGGTGGTGCAGTTGACGAGTTTCGTCAAGTTCAACTCGCCATTGTTGATCCGAATCTGCAAGCACTCGCTCGTCATCAAGAGAAAGCAGTGGACCCTCACCAAACGATCGCCCTTCGGGATGTTGCGAATCATGTAGCACGTCTTCTCGGTCGCGCCGGGATCCTGGAAGAACGGCCCCGCCCAGCTGAGGTTCGTGATGTCCACCGGGCAGAGGTAGGTGTTGCACGGCGCGTGGTCCTGAAAGCCGCCCACTTCCGCTCGCTCGTGAACCGCCCACTCACCACGATGTTGACCAAATTGTACGGACACTTGGCCGTCCGCTCGTACTTGCCGCGCGCCTGCACCACGGAGTCGGCGTCCACGCGGCGCGTGCGGAAGGGCGGCTGGGGATCGTTGGGGTCGCGGCACGTCTTGCTGCACGGGCCCCACGCCGCCCAGCGGAACAAACAGGGCTTGTCGAAGCGGCGGTACCTGTTCGCCTGCAAGCAACAGAGAGTGGCAAGAACGAAGAAGCGAACGAACCTCCGAGTAGCTGACCGCCATGTACACAATGAGGACGAGCAGGGCGATCAGCAGGGCCACGTTCACGAGGAAGAGGATCAAATTGAGGCAGGAGAAGCAGCGGACGCGTTTGTTGCGCACCAGCGGTTGGATTTGCTGCAAACAGGCGAGTTGATCGAAGAGAGAGTGGGCGAGAGCTCTGCCTTGTACCACGTGGCGAACGAGTGCTTCGTGGTCTTGCCGCCCATCCGCGCGTCCTCCTCGTCCGTCACATCCGACAGCTGGAACACGCATCGGGTGATCGTGGAAGGATTCGAAGGGAACGAACCTCCTCCGTGTTCTCGCCCACTTCCTCCAGGTTGGGCTCCTCGGCGAACGTGTCCGCCGCCAAGTCCGCGTCCTCGGGCACCCCGTCGGGCGGCGCGCCCGTGATCAACGACGCGCGTCCCGAGCGGCCCGCCGAGCCGACCGGCAGCGAGCGGGAGGCGGGCGGCGCGCGGAGGCGGCGGAGGGCCGCCGGAGCAGCCGAAGGGGGATTCGCCGCCGACTGCGCGCTCGCCATTTCCGTTCAGCAGAAAGAAAGCAGACCGACCAGGAAGCGAGCGGAAATGCCGAAATGAGACGAAACTGGACGACCATTTCGGTCGGTCATTCCCTTCCTTTCCCCTTCGGTTGATGCAAATTCTTCTCATTGCGTTGTTGTTTGCCTACGTGACGTGTGAATCACTCGAACTAATCACTCGTCGTATTCTCGCCTCCAATCCCGCATTCCCGGGGGTTTCGCCCCCGACCGCTCGACAAACAACGTCGATTGTTCGCCGATCGGAGCGGGCGGGCGGCTAAAATTAGCGGGCGGTTCGCGCACAAACAGGCGGCTTTCCGGTGGATTTGGGGGCGTTTCGAATTTCGATTCACTTCGCTCTTTTGTTTGTTGCAAGAAAGAGCGGATTCCATCGAGCAGAAACCAAAGAATCGGTTTAGCAAACGTGCGAGAATGCGCGAGAGATCAAGGCGGTTATTTCGGTTCGCTCTTCGCCCCGCTTATTACTTTCGACTCGCGTCATCTTGCCGGCCACTAGTCTCCGGCTGTACTCTCCGTCCACAAACAAACCGAAGGGAATTATCACGTACAACAGGCGGCCGCCGCTTATTATCCGCCCGAACTTGCCGCCCCGCCTGGATCGCCGCTCGAAGCCGCTCGGCAAACAGGCGCGCGTCCTCCGATTGTTCCTTCTGTTTGGTTTCTGATTTCCGCGCCCGTTCGTTCGGTTCAATGGAGGGCGGAGTGTGACGTGAAGCGGTGACCTCCGAGCGGCCGGCCGGAATATAAAACCGCCAATTCACTCGATTGTTCGTCTTTTGTCCGCTCTTCGAAATGCTGCGCGGATTCCTCCTCCCACTCTCCCTGCTCGTCTCGAGTACCGTAGGCCAAAAGCAGCCCGGCCCCCCGCTGATCGACGAGACGACGCGCTGGTCCAAGTG
Source organism: Aphelenchoides fujianensis (assembly GCA_024699865.1). Lineage (NCBI taxonomy): Eukaryota > Metazoa > Nematoda > Chromadorea > Rhabditida > Aphelenchoididae > Aphelenchoides > Aphelenchoides fujianensis. Next base: position 248,815 of record JAMPIO010000060.1, on the reverse strand, counting down.
TTGGCCCACGAACCTCACGATCTACGACTTCTCGGTGGAGAAGCTGGACGGCGAGTTCATCGACCTCAATCAATACCGCGGGCAGGTTCTCCTGATCGTGAACGTCGCCACCTTCTGCGGTTCGTTCTCTCCTCGTCCATCTCGCCGTCCAATTGTGTCCTTCAGCCTACACGCAGCAATACATCGACTTCAACCCGCTGCTCGAACGGAACGCCGACCTCAAGATCCTCGCCTTCCCCGTCGAAATCAGTTCTTCCTCCAGGAACCCGCCGAGAACCACGAGATCCTCAACGGTGAGTGCAAGCGGCCACTCGTGAAAGAGCGAACTTCTTGTTCAGGAATCACGAAAGTGCGGCCGGGCAACGGCTTCACTCCGCACGGCAACCTGCACATCTACGGGAAGGTGGACGTCAACGGCGAGAAGCAGCATCCCCTCTACGAGTTCCTGAAGGGCCAGTGCCCGCCGACCGTCAATCAGATCGGCAAGCGGCAGGAGCTCATGTACGACCCCATCCGGGCGAACGACGTCACGTGGAACTTCGAGAAGTTCCTGGTCGACCGCTACGGACGGCCCCGCTTCCGCTTCCATCCAACCAATTGGGGCCACGGCCAGTCGCTGAAGCCGTTCATCGATCAGCTGCTCGCCGAGAAGACGATGCCCGCCAACTACCAACTGCAATGAGAAGCGTCCATCCCCCCGTCCTGTTTGCAAATAAACGATTACCTTTGGCGGGTGGACGAAAGAAATTCGAGCGGGTTGTACGCGGTTGCCAAGGCGGCTTCTGGCGGCGCCCGACGTCCGCCGCGTTCCATCGGGCGACGGGCCGACGCGAAATTAGCGGCCGGATGTCCTCGCGGGGGTTTGTTACCCACTTCTTCGCTCCCAGGGCGGTCATTTCGGGGTGGGAATCGAGAGTCCAAATTGTTGCCTTCCGTTTTGCTCCAATTGCCCGCAGTGACCGTCGAAACGAGCGGTCATTAACCGGCTGCAAACGAGCGAACGGGTAATGAGCACGGGCCCCTTTGCCCCTTTGCTCCCTTGAACACGTGCGTTCTTCCCGTGCAGAGGGGAAAGTGCAGGGTTTATTTCGGGCAGCGTGAAGTTCGTTCGGTTTTTGGTCCAAACGATTCGATCGCTTCTTGACGTCAACGAAGAAAGTTCTGAGCTCTGCAGCGGAAGCCGCAGCGAGGCTGCAAATTCCACCTGCCCGCCTTTCGCAGAGGCGGCCGAGCGGCGGAGTTTTGGGGATTTGGCGCGTGGGTCGGCCGTGGACGGAAACTTCAATTACGGCCGATTAATCCGCCGCCTTCCTTAAGCTGCCAGCCGTCAACACGGGCGTCCATCCCGCTCGATGCCGTCCGCCTCGAGGAGCGGGGATCTGCGATCGAGCCGCCCGCCCCGATCGTCGCCACCTTTCTGGACGAGTGGCCCCGAACGGCGGACTCACCGCACACCCGGTGGACCGCACGACCTTTCATCGGAACGTCGAGGGCAAACGACATCGTTGTCCAGGTGAGCGAGTGAGTGCGGAGCCGAGGAGTGTGCACACTGCTCCTTTTCCCGTGAATTCGATTACCTTTGGGGCCGCTCGCAGCGCCTTTCTTTCGCCCGTCACCTTCTCGTTTGCTTTCGCCCTTTTCCTTCCAATTCGAACCAATTTCTCTCCTGCACACGCACTTCCCCTCCCAACGGGTAATTAGAAGCGGCCAGTGGACAACCGGCGGTTAATCCCCCTCCACGTACACGCATTCCTCCGTCTTGTCATGAGTTGCCTCAAGCAACGAGCCGCTTCTTTTGTCCAGCTCTTCTTCTTCTGCTAATCCGAAGAACAGCCCACCGTTTCCACCATGAGCTCTGTCATCAATAATTCACGTTAATTCGGCAATTAAGCTCGTTTGGCCGATGAATGCGGGGGTTTCCCCACCTTGCGAGGTGGAGCAATTCGGCGGATTAAGAGGCCGAAAGCCTCGTGCAGCGGCCGCTCATCCACTCGGCCGCCGCTTCCTCTCCTCCGCTTTTTGTCCGCGGGCATTCGAAAAAAATCACGTTTTACTTCTTTAGCGGTTTTGGGTTTGCGTACTCGAAAGGAAGTGGGGTAGTCGTGTGATTGAAGGCGGTCCTTCAAACGTTTACCCAAGGCTCGTTTCGTGGAACGACCGGTGGTTTATTCGAACGGAAAGGAGGGCCGTTTGTTCGGTAATCGTTGTGCGCCGTTTCCTCAAAGGCGCCTTTCGCCGACGGCCGCGGCCGCCGAACGTCACAATTCGGTCGTGTAGACGACCTTTCGGCCGCCTTTTCTTTTCGGCCCTCCGCACGCACCTGTGGGCCGCCGACACGCGATCCGCCGGCCTTCGTTCGCTCTGATTAATTGAGAAGATTACGGTGTTTCCGGCCCCGATTTCTCCATCCTTTCAATCAATTAAGCCCGATCCTCTCGCTAATCCCCGCTTTGTTGGAGGCCGAGCGAGTGTTCCCGCGGCCACGCCCTCGTCGAGTACCACCCGCTGACCCGCTCGTTTTGGCTCCGCGACCTGCAGAGCGGACAGCACGGCGGCGCCCTCGGCTACACGACCAGAAACTCGCGGCCGATCTACGGAATGGTCGAACTGAAGAGCGGCGACACGCTGCAGTTCGGAGACTCCGCCGAGTTCATCTTCGAGATGCCCGCCCTGCCGGCGAGCAAGATGGAACGGGTGAGTGGCCGCCTTCACATTCGTCCACCTCCTGCTTGCAGTCGAGTCGCTCCAAACGGCGAACTCAAACCTCGTCCTCGACGGACCGCTCGACCGACCGCGAGAGCGTGAGCCTGCCGGTCGTCAGCGGCAGTCGGATCACGCCGAAAGACCCTCCGCGAGCGGTTCGTACGGCCGGCCGGCATCGGGAACCACCGCCTCTGCCACTTGCGGAACGTCCCCCGCCTCGTGGACACGGGCAAATCGCTGAGCATCGCGGCCGAAGCGAAGCCGGCGGCCCCGAACCGCTCGCCCGTCCGCCGCTCGGCTTCCGTGAACGACCGGAACAACAACGAGCCGAAGAAGCGGAAACCGCGTGCCGCCGAGCCCGCCGTCGTCCCGCCGCCCTCCTCCACGCCGAGCAGCGAGCGCGATTCGAATCGAGTGGAGCGTTGGAGTGATTTGGGTGAGCATCCAATGAAGGTGAGAGGAAACGAGGGACCGCCGCTTTCCAGGAGTCGGGAATCGACTCGAATCAGAGCGCGGGCGGCTCGCAACTCGTGCAGCGGATCGTCCGCCTTCAAAACGAACTCCAGCGACGGGAGCTCGAAATGCGGCAGTTGCGCGAACGGCTGGCCGCCCGCGAGAACCCGCCGCTTCCGAAGATCAACGGCGGGACTCCCGCACCTTCCGCTCAACAACCGCCCGGCCAGCCTGACCGACGCGATGTACGACACGGTAAAGAGAACGCTTTCACTTTCTCTTCAACCCTTCTTTGCTTCCAGTTCTTCTCGGTTTCGAGTCGCGAGTTGGAGGAGTTGGGGCGGCGAATCGGGACGACTTCGATGCGTGACTACGGCGACGTGTTCAACGAGTGCTATCGAATGCTGCAAGAACGTGAGTCCCGACTCACCCATTCACTCTTTACAATCACCCAAGTGCAGCCTTCGCCTGCCGACTGATGGAAATCAACACCAAATGCGGCCACATATTTGAGCGGATGCCGATCAGCACGGACGATCGGGAGCTGCTTTACGAGCGGTTCGACAACTTCTTTCGCGATCGGATCAACGTTTGTCCTCCTTTCCCTTTCCTCCTCATCAATCGCTTTTGTTCAGCCCATCTCCAAGTCCCTCGACGCCTTCCTGCCGGTGCTCAAGGACGGCCTCTTCCTCGCCCGGCAGGACGTTCGGGCGTGCTCGCTGTTCTCCACGTGGTCGCGCGAGTTCGCCGATCCAACTTCAGCTTCAACCGCAATGGGACCGGTTGGCCTACAAGGCGAGTCGGGCATCCCGCAATGACTAACGGCCGTTCATTTGAGGTGGACGACCTGCAAGTGCGTTTCGCCGAACACTCCCTGAAGGCGCACTGGCTGCCGCCCTCGTTGGCCCCGCTGCTGAAGATTCTCGTCTACGAATACCGAAACATCTGCGACGAGATGGCCCGCAAGGACAAGGAGCACGCGCTCTCCGTCCGCCGTCTCACGGATCAAGTGGCCGCCCTCGAGATGCAAGTGGACCAACAGCAGCAGCGACTGGAGGCCCAAAATCCGCGCATTGTGGCGGACGATTCGGCCGAGCAGGAGGAGCTGCACTTCCTGCGGGACGAGAACTCCACCCTCCGGACGGCCAACGGCTCTCCTCCAGCAGCGAGTGGACGAGTTGGAGCGGGCGGCCGTCCGGCGCGAGCGGGAGGCGGTCGTGCCGCGCGGCTCCATATTCCCTTCCGCACGTCCGAGCGGTGCGCTCCGCCCGCCCGCAGTCGGCGTGCGGCCCCCGGACGCCGTTGGACGCGACCGACGACGAGAAGCCGAAACGCCCGTCCGCGGTGAGTGGAACGAACGATCGTTCGAATTGAAACGAGGGGATTGCAGCCGTCGGAAAGCGACTCCTGCTCGCAGCCCTCCACCGAGGAGATCATCGAGGACCCCGACGAGCTGGAGGAAGAGGAGACGGACAACGAGTACGAGGAGGAGGACGACGAGAAGAAGGAGGCGAGAGCCCCGTCCCCGCCCCGACTCGAAGAGGAGCACGCCGTTCGCAGGATGGAGCAAGAGGAAACGAACGAGTTGGAGTTGAAGCCGCCGCCCGACTCGTCGCCGGAAGAAGCGGAAACGGAGGCGAAGATCGACCGCCACGGGGCCTGCGAATCGAAGGGCATTCGAGATGCTCGGGGGCCTCCGGACGACGGCGACCGAGAACCCCCGCCACCGCCGGCCGAGGACGACCCGCCGGCTGGAGGCGACGGAGGCGGTCGGCAGAAACGAGAAGCCGGCGGCGAGGACGACGGCGGATCGGACGATGAGCGAGAAGAAAGCCGCCGATGCCCCATCTTGAAGACCCGCCAGTCGAAGAGGACGAAGAGCAGCAGAAGGACCGAGGAATCACCGGAAAAATGAGCAGCCGGAAGCGGGAACGATTGCCGAGGACGAGGAAGGCGAACAGGCGGACGACCTCCCTTCGCAAGCCGGAGGATGAGCCAAGAGGAGGACGACGACCGCAGCACCACGCCGATGGCCGAAGAGGACGAAGGCGAAGTCGAAATGAGCGACTTCGGCGACCACGAAGCGGACGACCTGCACGTCGACCACGCGGAGGGCCGGAAGATCACTCAAGCGACCGATGCAGACGTCGACGCGGACATTTTGGACCATCAGGATCTTCTTTCCGCTCGCCGGGCGTCGGCTCCCGACTTTCTTGCCGATCGAAAGGAACGAACGACGGCAGAATGCGATCGAAGTGAGTTCCCCCCATGCCCTTTCTCTATTCATTCACTTGTCGTTTAGTTTTGGCAATTGGCCGAAAAGCTAGGCATCAATTCTCAGCGTGCAGCTGCCCACGCTGGTCGACTCGGACTTCAGCTCCATCGATGCGGACGAGGGCGTCCACTTGGAGAAGCACCGCCGGGAGTTGGCCTGCGACGCGATTCTTCTGAAGCTCTCCGAACTGCTCGACCGCATTCGAACGGCGGAAGAGCAGCGGGGACCTCGCCAGCCGGCAGCAGTCAGTTCGCTCAACCAAATCGACTGACGAAGAGCGCGAAGGCGCGGCCCTCCTTCAAGCGGGCGGCCCTCCACCACGTGGAGTCCATCGAGTGAGTTCTTCCCTTTGATCCGAGCGGAAAGAGAGCGAAATAACAACAGTTTATCCGGGAATAACTTAACGAAGGAAGTGAGAGGGTGCGGGTTCACGCGGAACGATTAGCATTCGAGGGAACAACAACGAGGAGGGGGGGGTGGGCGGGGCACAATTCAACAGACAACACGGGACTCTCGAACGGGCGTGAGCACAGAGATCGCGGGCAGGATTCAGGCGTTGGACTCGGACTCGGACTTCTCCGTCTTCGCTTTCTTCTTGTCGGGCTCGCGAGGCGAGTCGCCGGACGATTCGGCCGCCGGCTCGTCCGCCTTCTCGCCCTCCTCGCCCTCCTTCTGCTCCTCCGCCTCCTTCTTCGGCTGCTGCTCGCCGCTCGTGCCGGCCAGCAGGGGGTCGTCGAAGGGGACGGGCGACGGGAGGTTCGGAAGTCGTCGAAAGTCGATCTCGTCCATGCCCTGCAAACACGAGAGTCCACATACAAATAGGGGGAAGGGGGACTCACCTCGGCGAACATGTTGCCTCCGGTCGCTTCGTACGCGGCGTGGGCCTTCTGGTTCTCCTCCAGCACGGCGTCCTCCTCCTCAAGCCACTTGTCAAAGTCGACCCAGAAGGGGGAGGGGATGCACGAGAGAACGGAGGGGAAGAAGACGAACCTTGATGTACGCGGGCGCCTTGCCGCTCGCCTTCAGCAGGCGCGGCCACCAGCCGCCGTGGGCCTTCGGGACGACGAGCTCGATGTGGCGGGCGGTGTTCGCGCGGGTGTGCTCGTCCCACTTGAGGCCGCCGTACAGCTCGACGTCCGTCGCGTACTCGGCCTCCTTGTTCTTGCCCTTGAAGACGAGGCGGTTGCCGTCGATCTTCAGCTCCTCGTCCGTGCAGTCGGAGACCTCCAGCTTGATGGTCACCGTCTTCGTCCGCTGCGACCAGAGGATCAGCGGGTTCCGAGTGGGGGTCGACATCGCTGGGCGAATTTGAGCTGAAAGCAGGACGGAATTGAGAGGAAGGTGGAAAGGAGTGGGGATGAACGCGACGACTCGCAGAACAAATCGAAACTTCCGGCACTTTGGACCCCGAGTTGCAGGGAGGAATAAAAGCGACCAAATTCCCCGCATGTCCGGTTCTGCTGCGTGATTAACGGGAACACGAACGATAAGAGAGGGGGGGCGGGGGACACGCACGTACACCGGCGGGAACTTTCGGTTTCTTTCGACCCGAAAGCGAGGAGAAAATTCGCGAAGAGCGGCCATTCGGAAGGCGCCGCTCGCCCACCCGACTGCCGGCCGCCCGGCGGATTTCGGTGGGGCGGACGGCCGCCGGAACGCCGCCGCCATCCGCTCGGGACCCGCCGCTCAATTCGAATCGTTTCAGGGGCGAGAGCGCCATTTGATCGCCGTTGGACGGACGACTTTCACCTGCAGAGTACAACGCACCTTCTCCCCTCCCTCTTTCCACACATTCCCCGAACCCCAAACTCATTTAAGCGACCTTCAGCAGCAGAGTAAGTGAATAACCGAGAAAAGAAGGTACTGTCCGGCTGCAAACCCGTTTACTCTTCCGCTCTGGTTGTTCGCATTGATCTCGCCGAATAAACGCGTCTAATTTCTTTTATTCTTCGCTCAGATCAACGGAGAACGGAGGAGAACGGGGACGACCTAATCGAGTGGTACAAGACGAGAACTAAAGTGAACAACGAACGAGCGGCCGCATTCCACGGGAAGGCCGTCGACTAACGAGAGGAAGGAGGAGGATGACCGTTGGCGGAGATCGGCGGGCTCAGTCCTCCTCGCCGTTCGTCTTGTGGGCGCCGCTGCCTGCAATGCGGGGATTAGTGGTCGATGGGGAAGAAGGAGGAACGAACCGAAGAACACGACTCCCGCGCAGAGTGCAAGCGTAAACCCTCAACGCAAGAAGCATTAAATGGTTCAAAAGCGAGCATCCAAAAATACTTTGACCAAAGGATGATAGTACACTGTGGCCCGGTCGCAGCAACATTACTGAGGAACAACAGGATATGACCTACCTGCTGGGTGCCCGCCCGGTCTCCGGCCACCGCATTTCCGCAGCATCCCGAGTAGCGCCATCGCCGTGAGGCCCCATTCCGATCGGAACGGCCGGGTTTCCGAGGACGCTCGAGGTCACGCCGCTGGCCTTCTTGCCGGTCACGTCCTTTCCCGCCGTGGTACCTGCAAGGAACGAAGGGAATGAACGGAAAAAGAAGGAGGAACGTGCCCGATGTCCGCCGGAATGGTCGGGATGCCCGAGTAGCGGGACGAGCGTTCGTGCAGGAGCTCGCTCGTCTGCTCGTGGCCGTGCTGCTGAACACGAGCAATCGAATAAAAGGAAGAGGTGGAAGGAGGAACTCACGTTCGGCCGGGCGTGCTCGGCGGCGTGGGCCACGCGGAGGCCGGCGGCCTTCATGAACGAGAAGTGGGCGGAAATCCATTTCGCGTTTGGTTTGGCTGAAGAGTGGGCGGTTGGAACAAACAGCGGGAGGAAAAGAACGCGGAAGAAATCCAATCGAATCGATTGGAACGACGTGAGCGTCTTCTGCACGAACAGAACGAGGGAAGAAGGAGAGTAATCGTTTATTCTACACGTTTGATGCACAGGACGACAACCGAAATTTCTACCTACTCACTCGCCTCGCCCGCCCGAAAACACGCTCCGAGTTGGATTTCGAAAGCCTGAAAACAACCCTTTCAACATCCTTCTGCTGTCTACTCGGAAGACGCACCTATTTCTCGCGGGCCGGCACACGATCTCGAATGGCCGCTCGGGAGGTGCCCAGTTCGAGCACAAAGCAGAGCGTGAAGAACGTCAGGACGCCCACCACGATGAAGAGGACGCGCGTCCGATCGGCCAGGCGGTTCATCGTCTGCGGCCTGCAAGCAGTGGGTGGAGAGAAGAAAAAAGAAGTGGCCACTTACCCGACATACTCGGGGATTTGCTCTTTGTTCTTGTAGAGGCCGGTGACCACGAGAAGGCGTCGCTGGAAGTTCGACGGCTTCACGCCGTTCTCCTCGGTCGCCACCCGCGTGCTCCGGTCGTCGTTTCGGCTCTTCTCGAACTGCCGGCGGGTGGCGTAGAGCGGCCGTTGGGCCTCCTGAACGACTGCGAGCATCAACCGAATCCTTCGAGATAGAGGGCGAACTCACAGCTTGCGGCTTCTCCTCCTTCGGCCCGTCGGCGGCCGGCGAGGACGTCGAGCTGTTCGGGCGGACGGCGGTCGAGCGGAAGGCCCGCGCGATGGCCGTCGAAGTGGAGCGACTGCCGACTCGGATCATCGCTTCGGCACGTCCACCTGGGGGGTCGAACTGAACGGCAGGACGGAGGTGAACGCCCAACGAACGGGGGCGGGGCGGAAGGCCAAACTGCCGACCAGACGGAAAGCTTCCGCTCGGGACTCCAAAAGAGGGACAGACGCCAGTGGAGCGAGAGGCGAGAGACCGCCGTCTTTCCTCAGCCGTCCATCAACCGGCGAGCAGTCGAAGGTGTACAGCAGAAAAACAAGTGGAAATCGTCGAGTGTTGAAAAAAGCGAGGCGGAAATGCAAAGAAATCGGCGCCAACAACGTGCTCGTCTCATTTATACGCGTCTGTTGCTCGCGTTCTTTGAGCGGAAAGCGGAACGAACTCCCGAACTGCACGTACTTGGACGCTCTCTGAGTGCACCGACTAGAACGAGAGTTTGTGTTCCGCTGCTCGTGGACTACATTTTTCGCTGATCTCCGTCTGCCGTCTGCCCATCCCATGTTCGAGGGCACGTACCCGCAGTGGTCGTTCGATCACACTCGTTTGGACTACGAATGCTGACCGTCTTCCCTCCGCTCAATCATTCCTTGTTTATGTACTAACGACGTATTTGGACGAGAGAGAAACCAAGGGGAAAAGAGACGAGTCGCCTATTCATCGCATCCTGCTCGAGCACTCGACCTCCTACTTCTTGCGGAGCGCCTTGACCACCTGCAACGAGCGGGAGAGGAGTGATTGGTGGGTGGAGGGGGCACTCACCATGTAGAGAATGGCGAGGCCGCCCGCCCCCCGGCCGCCGTCATCAGCGGCGTGCTGAAGGGCGAGGCGCGCACTCCGCGGTGCGCGTCCTTGTCCCCGAGACCTCCGTCGCCCCGCTCGCCGGGCACCTGAAATTCGAGCAGCAATCAACGGAAAGAAGGAAATGGAACGAACCTCGGCGCGCTTCTCGCCCTCGTGCACGGCCTGCTGGTAGGTCCGGTCCTGCGACTGCCACGCCTTGTTGCGGTCGTCCTTGGAGTTCGGGTCACGCGGAAGGCCGACCTAAAGCCAACACTTGTTAAAAGAGGAGGAGATCCCCGGCCTCACCTCGTCGTACGTGGGCGGCGATTGCTTGTCCTTGAAGTTCATTTTGATCGTTGATCGGTGGATTCAAAAAGAAGAGATTCCTGCAAAGGAAGACGGCGGGGAAAGCGGCGCGAAAGCAGCCGGGAGACGAGCGGAAAACCGAATGGACCGAATGGGCGTTCGGGCAGGAAATCGACGGAAATTCGCTTCCGCAATCCCTCGCCGAAATGCCCGATCAACAACAAACAAGCCGCGTGTTCGGGGCGCCGATCACTTCCTCCCGCCCGTCCGAATTGCTTTTTGGCCATCGGGGCGAGCGGCGGGAAGCGGAGGCAAGCGGGGCGAAGCGGTAAACAAGAGAGACACGACGCACTCGCGTCTTCCGCTCTCTCCGCAGCCGAAAACAACGTCCTTGCGGCGGCTTCCGAGCGGCCGCGTCCCCCACCGCCCGGCCGGCGGACGGACCGCTCGGATTGGGCGCTTTGCCACGAAATGCGGCGTTCCCCCTTGCGCTCCCAAATTCCCCGCTATTGATTTCCGCCCGTTGAGTCGATCGATTGGAGTCTTTCCTGGCCCGCTTGTTGGTGAAGAGTGAGAGGAAACAACCTCCCAACCGACGGAAAGCCGAGTGCAAAGCGAAAGAGTGGAGTTGTTTATTTTACAAAAGAACGGACGATCACTTCAAATCCGCACTTACAAACACTGGAGACTGGAGTGAAATGAGGAGGATTCGGAGGAGAACGAGGGGAGTCGCCCGTCTTCTTCGGTCCTACTTGCCGCCCTCCGGTTCTCCGGGCACCTGCAAACGAGCGGGAATGAACGAAAGGGGAAGAAATCAGGGAAACTCACTTGTTTGCCATCGCCTTTGGCCGCCTGAAATCGACGAGCATGAGTGGAAGGGGGAAAGAGGAGGAGGGGGGGGAGTAGAAAACGGAGAATCTTCCCCAAACTCGCCTGCTGGGCCGTTTTGTCCTGCTGTTGCCACGCGCTGTTCCGGTCGTCGTCGTTGCCCGGCTCTCGCGGCAGGCCGACCTGCAAGGAAGGGTGGATTGAAAGGACGAGGCACCCGCACAGACCTCATCGTGTCCGGGCGGCGCCTTCTTGCTCTCGAAGTCCATTGGATCGATTGGGGAGTGGAGGTGTTCTGCAAGTAGTCGAGGAGTGTGAAGGAAAGAGCGGGGGCAACGCGAATGGCCGCTTTTATGCGAGCGGGCCGGCCGGGCGTCGACGTGGCCGCTCTCGCCGTCAGCAAAACAACAACATGGGCGGGAGGGCGGGCGGTGCGCGTTTCTTCGGCTTGTTTACGCTCCACGACGACCGATCGCGTGTTTTCGAAAGAGACGCGAGCAACCGGGCGCCTCGAAGACGGCGAGCATCAGAGACCGGAGCCCACGAGGCGGCGATCACCTCGTCCGTCATCTCCCCTCCGAATGGGGGTGTACTTTGATCCCCGAAATGGCCGGCCGGTCGGCTGCCGAATGACCGCGCACCCGCCGATCTGTTCGCCGATTATCGATTGTTCTCTTCTTTCCACACAACGCCGACCGAACGAGCAGAAAGCGGGCTGTTTATTGGGGACGGCGAAACGCGAGAAGTGTACATGAATGGGCGGCGGGGATCACGTGGATTCCCGAAGACTCGTGGGGCGGCCGTCTACTTGCGCATGACCGTGCGGAGGACGTAGAAGCCGCCCAGGACGGCAGCCGCAGGCGCCGCCCATCTTCATCGGCGACTGCAGGAAGGGGAACCGACTGGCCGTCGTTCACGGGGCGAGGCTTCGCCGTCTGCAAGCAGGAGAGGAGTGAAGGTGCAGGGAGCGGACGGAGAGGAACTCACGGGATCGGCCACCGGCTGGACCTTCCGCTCGGTTTTGCTGGTCTCCGTCTCGCCGCTCGGCTTCTTCACCTGCTCCACTTTGACGTCCTTCTTGTCGGCCATTTCGCTTGGATTTGATTGGATTCGGGGGCTAAACGGAACGAATGATTGGGATCACGACCGAGTGCACGAGAGCGAGTGAGCAACGTTTATTCATGAGCATGAGAATCGAGCGGATTGCAACAAACAGGCGGCGTGTTCACGAGAAATGCGGAAAACGGGCGGGATCTCCGCGCTGCCAATCAGATCGGGTGGACCGACCGACGCGTTCGGTAGGCGGACTGGGCGTGGCAGAAGCGGTTCAACGAGGAGGGACTCCTCCTCAGCGAGTTCACGATCCCGCACGCGATCAGGCCCCCGCCGACCAGCAGGAGGCCGTTCGACATCCAAGAGGGCGAGTGGACGGCCGTCGGGCTCTGCGGAAAGAAGGCGGTGAAAACGAGTGGTTGGTGGGGGTTTGCGGAGCGAAATGCCGCCGCTCGCCCCGTCTTGTTTACCTTTAAGTGTTGTCCGCGAGTCGACGGCGAGAAGGCGCTTGTTGTTGTTGACGATTCCATCGCTCGGGGAGGGGAAGTGGGGTGTTTAGATTCAAAACAATAACAAGCTTCCCGTAAAGGAAACTGTTGACGAACGAAGAGGATTCGGTTGGGAACACGTCAACCAATCCTTCCGTTCGAGGCTGCCAGACGGCGGGTCCGGTCTTTAAATGAATGAGGAGGACGGTCGGGAGCGGCCGTCCAGGAGGCGAACCCCCGCAATCTGCACGTGAGTCACGGAAGGGCGGGCGGGACAAAAAGCGGAGATCGTGATCGGTCGACGTAGGCGAGCGGGCGCGTCCCCCCGCTCCGCTCCCTTTCCGCTTTCCGCTTATGCTTTCGCAACGATCACGTTTGCGTTTGTTCACCTGAAACGCCGCTCGTCTTCCCCGAATTGACGTCCGCTTTCCTTTCGGCGCTTTCCGCCGGTCGGCGATCGCGCGGCTCGGTTTTCGATCCCCCGACTTCGGCGAGAAGCGGAATGACGCCAACGGAAAGGAAGGAATGTCATCACTCGCCGATTGGAATGCTCGGAGATTAGCGGATTGTGCGGGCGGTTTGCTGCAGAAGCGACCGGACGGGTGTGGCCGCTCGTCCATTGTTCAAGGGAGATGACTACGCTCTTCGTCTCTTCTGCTCCTCCGCCAAAGAGAACTTCGACCCCGCCGTTCCGCGTGCTGCCCGCCGCTTATCACTCGCCGTACGCCGCCCGGCAGTCACGAGCGGCCGTCCGCCGTTCGTCGGAAGCGACCAGAAGACTCGAGTGGTCGTTTGGACTCCGAATGCGCGAGCACACGCTGGATTCACGTGTCCAAGGTCGCCCTCCGATTGCTCAACTCCCCGCCGATCTGTCGACCGTTCAACGAGCAGGAGATCCCCATTGTTTCTTTCTCGAAATCGGTTGTGCTCGATGTCATGACATCTCGAATCGCTGATTCTTGCGAACAATCGACGACTAATTGGATCAAATAGCGGAGTTTATTCGAGTGTTCAATCAAACCGGTTCGATTGGCGAATCGAACGCGCAGCAGCGAGAACAACGAGTGGAGGCGGGCGGGGGCGAAGAGAAACGAGTTCGTGCTTCGCGTCGTCGGTCGAGGCTGCAGTCGAAGAACTAACGGAATGCAGTTGAGTCAGCAGTCGAAAGGGGAACAACAAGAACGGAGGGGGGGAGAACGAAGAGGTTCTCCGGGAAGATCAGAGCGGAGAGCGGCCGCAAGCGGGCGGCGTGGTCGGCTTTCGCATCGAGAGGTTCGATGTCGTCCGGAGTGCACGAAGGAGTGCGTGTGCATGAGGAGGGCCTTCCTTCGGCTATGTACAGAGCGGAGGGCCGAGCGAATCAAACGACCGGCGGCACTCGCGGCGCCTTTCGGCGGCGGAGGGCCTCGAGCATTCGCTTCGGGCGGAAGGCGGCGATTTTGCTCTTCTGCAAGCGGAGAGGGATCGATTAAACGATCGGGGGATGGAGGGAACTCACCGTGGAGCTGCTGCTCTTGGACGAGGTGGTGGATTGCTGGTCGATGGAGAGGTGAGAGGTGGAGATGCTCACGTCCATGCGCGCCTTGGATTGATCGGCAGGCCAGAAGTACATCATCTTGTCTTCGAGTGGAAGAGGCGGTCGGGTACGGTGGGAAAGGAGAAAGGAGAGGATACGAGCTGAGGGGTCGATCGTCGAACTGACTTCCACGCACCCGAGCGCCGCTTTATGTGGCGGTCGGCGAGCGCCGAATTTCCGCCCCCTTCGCCCCACTCGCTTCACACACGCCCGTGATCGGGGCGGCGGCTGCACCGTCCGCCTCGAAACATCGCGCACCTCCGCCGCGCCCACGATCTCCGCCGACGAAACCGCCCGCCCGCCCGCTCGTCCGATCGGCGACAACGAGCGGAGCGCAGGAGAAGGCGGCAATCAATCTGTCGGCGATGAAATTCGGGCGAGGAATGCGGCGCCCGACTGCACGGCGCGTCTCCGCACGCACTGAACGATCGCCTATTTCGGTCATTCGCGGTGCACAACGACGCGGTTTACACTCGGCCGTCAAGGACGCGACGGTCACCGAATACTTTTATCTGCCCACCGATCACGATCAACAAGTGCATTCTCGTCCGCCCTCGTCGAAAACATCCCCCCAATCGACCCGAAAATACCCTTCCACCACACACCACTCGCTCGTGACCATGAAGGAACGTGAACCGCACGAGTCGGCGAGCAGAAGAGCGCCGACTGATCGATTGCTGCGTGAGTGCGATTTATGGACAGTCGAGGGCGAAAACAAATAACAAGAAGAGCCAGCGGAGAACTGATCAATGGATGAGATGGAAGAACGAGGACAAGATTCGCACCGAAAGAACGAGAACACTTGCGGGGTGAGCGAGCGGAGATCGGAGTTAAACGAAAGCCGACCAGCCAATGACATGTACATCGATGCGAGGATCTTCTCGTCCATCGCCGTCTCGATCAGCTTGGCGACCAGCTCGCGGGCGGAGTAGGGGCCGCTCTTGGGGAACTTGTTCGAGTGGATGAACCCGTTCAGGCGGTTCTCGATGAAGTCCGACTTCACTTTGATGTCGTACTCGCCGCGCTCCTCCCTCGCCTGCCACTTGAGCAGCGGGTCGTTCAGGAAACCCTGCAGGCAGATGAGGATGGCCGCCTTCTCCGACTGCAGGAATCGCATCGAACGCTCCATGGAGAATCTGAAGCGACCTTCGATGCCGACCGCCCCGAATCCGTCGACGATGTTGCGCGTCAAGCGGAAGGGAACGAGCTGAAAGAAGAGGTTGATTGAAGAGCAGTCGACCTTTTCGCTCACCTCCGGCACGGGCAGGTGTTCGCCCGCGTTGAAGAGAAGGGCGAAGTCCACGTGCATGATGTCGGCCGTGTTCACGTTCATGAGGATGTTGCCCGGATGGCGGTCGCCCAGTCCCGACCACGTAGCCGAAGGCGGACATCATCGCGGTCGAGATCGTGAAGCGCCGTTGCAGGTGGTAGAAGGAGGCGGGCCCGCTGCAGCGCGAGCGAAGGTACTTGCTCATCGTGAGTTCGGAGAGCTCGCAGCACTTGCGGAACGAAGCGATCTTCGGGGTCGCACTCGATCGTTTTTGCTGAAAACAAGGGGGTGAGTGGAGGGACGAGCATTCGGGAGCTTCTCGCCTCCTTCTCCAGCTGCCGCACGGTCTGATCCCAGAGCGGAGTGGTGCGGGAGGTCGCCCGCAGGCACTCGCCCAGGGTGGTCATCCCATGGACCCACTCGATCAGGCCGCCCTGCTCCTGCAGCGGGAGCACTCCGAAGGTCTGAATGTGGAGATCCTCGTTCCGCGTGTGCTTGTTCGTGGACATGCGGGCGTTCAACATCTGAAGAGCAGCGAGAGTGATCGATTGAACAGGCGGATGAAAGAAGAGCGTACGTTGGCCAAGTCCATGTAACACGCGTCTTTGCCGAGGTCGTCGTCCGGTTTGCAAAGGACGGAGTACAAGCCGACCGTCACTTCCGTACAGATCCAATCGCTTCGGGGCGGCCTTTCGTGTGCATCACCTGCAGCTCATTGAAGTGGAAGGATGGCCTCTTATTCTCCACCCACCTTCACTTCCCGCTCGAATCGCTGGATGGTGATCACTTCGGGCGAGAGCTCCTTGAACGGGTCCTTCAGGTACGCGAAGAAGAGGGGAATCGGCCGAGGGCGAGGGCGGCGCCGGGCCCCGCTTCTTTTTGGCCGGCGGGGCGCCGAGTCCCGCACTCTGCGGATCGAAGAAGCGGAGGAGGTCGCCGAAGGATTGGCTCAAGTCGACGATCCCGTGCCGCTCCCGCTCTTTGCTGTTCGCCAACCTGAACGGAAGCAAGCAAATGGAAGGGACCCGAAGGGAAGAACTCACAGCATCAGCCGTTCGGCGAGAAACTCGTAGGCCTTGAGGAGGTCCGGGATTTTGCGGTCTTTCTGGCCGGCCACCGCGTACACCTGCTTCATGGCGTCCGCCCGGTAGCGATCTGCCGGCGACCAAAGGATCAATGACTCAAAGTTTCCCTCTGCTCTCACTCACTTTCGCTGAACTTGGCGCGGTACTCGGCAATCGACAGGAGGATCGCTTGGTGCGGGAACTCGACGATGAGGTCCGCGAGGATCGTCTGAAGAACCCACTGGTTTAGTCACTCCAATCCATCTCTCCTCTCACCTTGATCGCCACGTAGACCTTCGGCTTGTCTTCCCTGGTAGAATTTGCCCAAGACGGAGCGACCAGCAGGCTGAACGCCTTGAAGAAGATCTTCCGCGGGAGGGCCTTGAACGCTTGGAGGATCAACTGAAAGCAGCAAGCGGCCGTCCATCTTGCGCCCCTTCTCTTCACTCACGTCAGACTGGCTTCGCCGCCTCGACTTCCCGGCAGGCAGCCGGAGATGGCGGGCGTGGGCGGGATCGTCGAGGTGTCCAGCCAGCAGGTGATCATCCGCGGGCATCATTTCGTGCGCGTACGTGTGGCCCGCCTTCAGCGTCTCGATCGTCAGGCGGAGCAGCAGGCGGACGGATCTGCTCGGTGTGCTGCAAACGGAAGAAGTCGAACGGAGATGTCTATGAGAACGAACCACGGATTTGAAGGCGGAATCCACGAAAGTTCGCGTATCGGTAGAAGAATCGCTCGGACGACGCCCGCATTCGCTCCAGCCCGTCGTACAGCTTCATGATCTCAGGCCGACACACGACTGTCCGCTGCATCCGCGCCGATCGCCAAGAACTCAAGGGCCGCCTGCAACGGAGAAGAGAGCAAATGAAGGAGATCGCCGAAGAAAATTCACGTCGACGAACTTGTCGCAGTCCTCCGCCTCGGCGATCTCCTCGAAGCCGGGCGACCGGCCGTTTTGCAGCGCTCGCTCGGGAGTGTCCCGTTCACTTGTACACCTGCCAAGAGTCCATGCACTTGGGGAAGAACCGAGGCAAGTGCGTTGGACATGATCGGCACGGCCAGCACTCGTTCGTTCTCCTCCTGAACACTCGAGTGAAGGGAGAAAAAAAGCGGGGACAAACCGAAGAGTCCGCAAAGCAGAACGCTTGCTGCAGTTCGATGTCCAGACTGCGCACTCCGTTCTCCTGGGCCTCCTCCACGAACGAACGGACGAGGTCGGAGCGGCCGTCGTTGCGGGCCAACTGGCAGCTTTGAGCCAACAATTCGCCCATAGCGCGCCGTTCAGCTTCCTTGGCGGGCGCGTACAGCGAACGGAGAACGTTTCGGCGGACCTTCAGGACGGGCTCCAGATCGCGGCGAGTGTTCGCGATGTGGCGGTCGTGTTCCTGCAAGCTTTCGATTGGACGGTTGATGGACGGACGAGCACCCACCTTCCAACTCTTCAGCAACGTCTGCACGTCGACGGGCGAGGAGGCCGAGTCGACCGACCGGACGATGAGCTCGGGCCACGCCATCTGCACGTCGGCCAGCGAGTGGAGCTTCTGGAGGTGCGAGAAGCCGAGGCTGTACGGTCCGGCCGCCTTCGGCCTTCGATTTGAAGAGCGAGCGGGTGGCGCAGACGGCCGCAATGTCGAAATACTCGTGGGCGGCCTCGAAGTTCGCCCGCCGGCAGTGGGCGAGCGTGAACGGCGAGATTGCGCGTCGAAGGAGAGCTCGGGCACGGCGGTCGTCTTGTTCGTGCTCGCTCGAACGGCTCCCAGTCGTTCAGCGAGCGCACGAGTTCCAGCGATTCAGGGGCTCGTCGATCGCGTCCCACCGGCCGGCTTCCATCACGCACGTCGCGAGCAGCGAGAAGGCTTGCGGGTCCTCCTCCAGCAGGCGGCTGCGGTCGAGGCTGATCGTCTGGTTCGTGAGGTCCAGCGCGCCTTCCGCTTGCAGCAGACGGCGGCACATCGCTTCCTGAAGGAAAGAAGTCGATCGACTTGGCGAAAGGAAGTGGGAACGAACCCAGGGTTGTTGTTCGAGTCGGTTGGCGGTCATTTCGCCCGAAATCTCGGCGTTCATGAGCGCCTCCTCGGGCCGCGGGCGGATGTTGTTGACGAGGTGCAGAGTAGGCGCCCTGCGCGTTGTCCGCATCGTTCAGCCGGTAGAAGAGCGTCTGGAGGAGTCCGAAGAGCTTCCGGTCGAAGACGGCCATCCCGCTGATCACGTCCCGCGTTTGAGGGCGTACATCTCCAGCAGGTAGAGGGCCGAGTAGTGATTCGAACACAAGATGGCCGCCTCCACGCTGAACGGAAGGCCGCCGGGCGTGGGCGAGTGGCCGAGGACGTTCCTCCTTGAAGAGCGTGAACGGCGCGTAGAAGCTCTTCTGCAAGACGAAAGGTCCGCAATCAAGAGGAAAGGAAACGAACGGACCGTCTTTGAAGTGCGGGCCGCTCGAGCCGCTCGCACAGACGGCTTCAGGACGACCTCGACGTTGGAGAGGAAGGCGAAGATGAAGGAGCAGGTCTCCTTGAGGTCCGCCCGCAGGTCCAAGTGCGAGAAGAGGGCGAGCACCTCGTTGTCGATCAGCGTCGCCTTCCGCAGCGCCTCGAGCCTTCGCCCATCGCGCACAGGAGGACGTACGGGAGGAAGTCGGCGTAAATGAAGGAGTTCTCGCTCGTGTACGCTTGCGTCAAGCAGTGCAGGAGATTGAACGGCTTCTTCGTGATCTGAACGACAGAAATCGAGATCGGACGAAGTGAACGGAGAGGACGCACGCAAGGAGTCAACTGTCGATACCACGCCGCGATCCACTGGTTGTGATTGTGGGTGTGGAGAACGAGCGGACTGCAAAACAACAAGCGATTGCTTCAATCCCGTTCAAACGAACTCACGATTGCCCGGCTCCTCCTTCATCTTCATCGCGTACTGCGTGGACGAGAAGGGCGCCATCTCCTTCGCGCAGTTCGGGATCCAAACCGCTCGCGAATTTTCGTCCGGACAGGCGTTCGAATTCCGCCCACACGCACTGGAGGCAGAAGCCGATCGTGTCCGAAAGCGCCCGGCTGTCGCTGTCGTGGAACCAGCGGAGGAGTTTGCGGATGAACGCGTTCACGAACTGCAAGCCACCAATTAATCAAAAGAAACAAGAGGGATCAAACAAACCGCCACCCCGTCCAGAATCAACTCGATCGTCAGGTCGGCGATCCTTCGAGGCGGAGGTCTGCGTGAGGGTCGACTCGTCGGAGATGAACGCCGGACTGATCGCCCCGACGTGCCCGAACCAACTGCCCAGCACGGCCAGCTCCTCCACGCCCTTCATTTCGCCGACCAGCGGGAGGAACGAATCCAGCTGAAAGCAAGCACCAGCTTGACGAAAGAAGAAGTAGAAGAGACGAACCAGATTCAGGCGATCGTGGAGACCCGTTCGAGACTCCGAGCAGGTGGAAGGCGGCGGGCAGGAGGTCGTAACACAAGTGCGGGGATTCGAAGAGCGCCTTCTTGATCACTGGAAAGCGCCCACTTGCAGCCAACACTCAGTCGTCCACCCACCCTCGATGTTCAGCGCGCCCGCGTTCTGCTCGTCGAGCTCCTCGTCGAACACGAACCTCGCGACGGCCTTCAGCTCGACCACCCCCGCAGCGGGCGGTTCTTGCCGCTGCAGGGCGCGGAGGAACTCGTCCCGCAACTCCTCGAAGGCGGCCGACTGCGTGATGTAGAAGACGAGCTTGTAGCCGTGCCGCACCAGCACCCCAAGGTCCACCTTGCGGAAGAGCGTCAGCCAGCAGCCCGTGAAGCTCTCGTCCTCCGAACCCATCGACCAGAGCGTCTGGAAGATCTTCGCCGCGTACTGAAAGGACAAACGAATGCAACAGAAATGAGGAGGGAGGACAACCGACTGTGTTCAGGAACTCGGCTTCGAAATCCTCGAAGAGTCGAGTGAGAGGCGGCCGCGATGTCCGACTTCCGCAGCACCATCGAGCGCCCGTTGGTCGTCTCGTCGTGCGCGTGCAGGAGGACGCCGAGGATGCGGTTCTTGAAGTAGGTGCAAGGCTCTTCGCGTCCGACTCGCGTGATTTGGGCGATCAGGGTCGTCGCCTCCTCCTCTTTGTTCACGACGTTGAAGAGGGCGGCCATCACGGTCGTCATTTTGGTGCGTCGGATGAGGGACTCCTGCAAATCAAATCTTTCCACTGCTAACAGAAGAAAGAACAGACCAGCGGGATCCCCGTCCGCCTTCCGACCATCAGGTCCAAGGTGAGGGGCCACGGCCGCGAAAGGTAGAAGTCAACGATGGCGGGCAGCTCGCTCAGCAGCAGCGCGTACTTGTCCAGCCCGAAACGACGCCCGAACTCCGCGTACACCTCCTTGCCCAAGGGCGCCGTCTCCGAGTGGAACATGAAGCGCGGGATGATCAGCCCTTTGTTGGCCTCGATGAACCTGCAAAGACGAAATGAGCACAAGGATAACAAGAGAAAACTCACGCCCTGTACAGAGCATCGGGCTTCACGCAAAGGTTCTCCACTTGGCTCATGGTCGGTTCCTCGCCCTCCTTCTCCTGCAGCAGGTTCACTTCGAGCGAGATGGCGATCGCCTTGAAGTACGCGACGACAAACTCCAGGCTCGATTCGGGCTGCAAATACGGAACATCCCAGCTGAAGCATGAGAGAACTCACGTAAAGCAGGATCATTCCGCAGATTCGAGCGAAAATCTCGTCGCCGTAGACGTTCACAAAGCGCTTGGGGTTGGTGCACGCGTGCTGGATACTCGCGTACGAGAGGATCTTGTGGACGACCTCGTAGAGCTGGAGGTTCCGCAGGTCGAGCAGGTCGAACGTTCCCTTGAGCAGCTGCTCGCGGACCACGAAGCCGAGGGCGATCAGGGCCCAGCCGGCGATCGAACGGAGTCCGGACAAGCTGGTGATCTCCCTGAAGATGCGAGTAGAAGAAAGGGAAGAGGGGTGGTCTCACTTGTTGTACGTGCCCAAATAAAAGAGGAACGTCCGCCAGTGGCCGAAAGAAGCGAGGACGTCGCGCAGGACGGCCATCTTCTCGTCCATTGTGCCCTGGATGGTCAGCTTCGAGGGGTCCGTGTGTTTGCGCGCGATCACGTACAGAAGGTGTCGGCTGGAAGCGACGAAATCCGCTCATTTATCCAACGAGAAAGAAGGCAAACCTGATCGGCTCGTCCAGCTTGAAGAACTCGCAGAAGGCGGTGAACCACGCCTCCGGCCGCTTCTTCTCCTCCACCGCGAGGGCCTGCGAGGGGGACGCCGGGTGGCTCATGACATTCGCGCGATTCGAGACCCGCAGGATCGCGTCCATCGGACGGCCCGCAGAAGACAGCGGATTTCGAAGTGTGGCCATTCGAAACGATTTGAGCGCCCGAACGGTCCGCCACCGAGTTTCCTGCCATCGATTTTTTGAGGGGCGACGAGATAGATGGACGCTTGCTTTTCTGCGTTGCCCTGCCTCTTCTGCTTGTCTCGAGAGAAACCTGGTGGGGGCTCGAAACATTTCGAGTAGCTTCTATCAACACAGGTTGAGCACTTTCTTCTTTCCGATATCTTAACGTGCGCCGTTCCAACAACTCAACATAATTTTTTTCGATTAAACGCAACGAAAGAGACATCAAACAAAGGCAACACAAGCAACCCAAATACTGAAATTCCATTCTTCCATTAGTCTTGGCTCTGGGCGGCGGTGAAGCGGGGGAAGCGCTCGGTGACCGTCTCCCAGGTGGCCTTTCCGTTGACCAAGTCGGCGATCGTCTGGGCGACCTCGTCCAACTGAAAGCAGTCCGTCAAGCATCCGTCTGAATCGAACGAGAGAACTCGCCTTCAAGCGGACCTGCTCCATCGAGGGCGCGTGGCGGAGCGTGACCGTGTGCGGCTGCTGCTCGGACTCGAAGTCGACGGTCACGCCGAACGGGATCCCGATCTCGTCCGTGCGCGCGTAGCGACGGCCGATGGACGCCAGCGAGTCGTCCACCTTGTAGCTGAGGCCGTGGGCGGTCAGCTGCTCGCGCACGAGCTGAATGAGCGGGTCGAGGGTGCGGCCCGAGGTGATCGGCAGGATGGAGCACTTGACGGGCGCCACGAGCGGCGGCAGCGCGAGGAAGTTGCGCTGCTCGTCGCCCTCGCGCTGGCGGAACGAGTGCTCCAGCACGGTGTACATGATGCGCCCGATGCCGAACGAGGGCTCCACCACCGACGGCGTGATCTCCTCCACGTGGCGCGTCTCCTCGGCGCGGTTGACCGTGAGGATCGCGCCCGGCAGCTCGAACTCCTTCGCGCCCTTCGCCTTCGTGAGGCGGCCCTCGGCGTCCAGCTTGAGGACGTACGAGCTGCAAGCAGACGAGTACAGCGGGATAGATCGACTCGAGAGCGCTCACCCGTCATCCAGCAGCACCTTCTCCACCTGCTCCGCCTCTTGAAGCGTCAAGTTCTGCAGGGCTTCGGCGATCTGAACAAAAGGGGCAATCGATTGAAATGTTTACGGAAGGGAGAACTCACCAGTTTGGCGTCCTGCTTGAACTTCTTTCCGATCTCCGCCTTGTTGGGCACCACGCGGACGACCTTGTGCTTCACGGGCTTCGGCAGCGGCTTCTCGGCGGTCAGACCGCTCGTTGGTCGCCTTCGCGTGGGCCTGCAGGTCGTAGCAGGAGCGGTCCGCATTGCCCACGCACTCGATCCAGCCGTAGGACGTCAGGCACTCCGCGTCCCAGCAGTCCTAAGCAGCGAATGAAAGAACGGAAGCAAAGGAAAGAACAAACCTGAGCGTAGTGCGCCATCTCGTTGGCCATGTGCTGGCGGAAGCGGAGGCGCTTCGGGTCCACGCCGACGGCCACCAGGTACAAGGTAGGTGCGGGCCATGTAGTAGCCGAGCGTCTCGTTGTCCACCACCTTGTCGCGCACCGCCTCGCCGATCTTCATCGGGCGGGCCGCCTTGCCGGCCATCTGATCGCAGGCCGAGTAGAGGGTGAGCTCCAGGTCGGCGTAGCGCTGGAAGGCGGGGTGGTCCTTGCAGGCGGGGTCGAGGAAGTGCTCGATCTCGCACATCGTGAACTCGCGCACGCGGATCAGGCCCTGGCGGGGCGAGATTTCGTTGCGGAAGCCGCTGCCGATCTGCGCGGCGGCGAACGGAAGGCGGCCCTGCAGAAAAGGAGGCGGTTGGGAGGTGAGGAACGAAAGGACGTGCCTGATTGAACTCGAGCAGTCGCTTGAAGTTGATGAAGATGCCCTGGGCGGTCTCCGGGCGCAGGTACGCGCGGTTCTCGCCGATCGGACCCGATCTGCGTGGGGCATCAGGTTGAAGGAGACGGGCTCCGAGAGGTCGTTCTTCGTGATCGGCGACTTGAAGCCGTACTTCTTGATCGTCTCGTGCATGTCGTCCTTGGAGAAGCCGTCCAGACGGATGAGGATGTCCTCCAGCTCCTCCTTCGTGTTGGCGGGCGTCTTCTTGCTCTGGAAAGGAGAAGGATGGACAATTGGATGGAAGAGAAACGAACCTTGAGCAACTCCTCGGCCGCGTTCTTGATCAGGTGGTCCGCACGGAAGCACTCGCCCGTCTTCACGTCCTTCACCATCCAGTCGATGAAGCGCTCCACGTGGCCGGACGCCCTGAACAACTCCTTCAATGCCTTTCTTTCTCTCGTGCACTCACTTGAGGACTTGCTCGGGCGTCAACGACGTGCACTCGACCTCGAGCATCTGCTCCTCGAGGATGAAGTGCTTGCGCCAGTGCTGGATCATGTTCGCCTTCAGCGCGCAGCCCATCGGACCGAAGTCGTAGAGGCCGGTGACGCCGCCGTAGATGGCGAACGACTGGTCGTAGAAGAAGCGCCGTTTGAGGAGGTCCTCCAGCTTCAGGCGGTCGATGAAGATCTCCTTCGGGGCCAACTCCAACTCCTGAACGGACGGTAGAAGGAGGAAGAACGAAGCGGAATGCACCCACCTTGTCGGCCAGCTGCTTCTTGCGGGCCTTCAGCTCGTGGACGGCGCGGTCGATGTCGTTCTTGGCGGCGCCCGCCTCCTTCAGCTGGCGGACGAGATCGCCGCTCTGCTTCACGGCATCCCGCAGGGGCTGCAGTTGCTGCAATGGCCGAAGGAGTAAACGAAAGGAACACGCGGGAGGGATCACCTGTTCAACGTCCGCAGAGGCCATGATCTTCAGGAAGTCGCTGATTCGTTGCTGTCGCTTTTTGCCGAATTTGGTCGCTTTTTCTCCACGAACGCGCGTCGACGGCGGCGGCTGCTGGTCGGCGTGGAGGCAGCGAGACGCGAACTGCGGCGAGCGGGGCGGCGATGGGCGCGAGCAGACGGGATCCCAAGCGCACCAAACCAAGACGCATTCAACGGCCTTGACCGACGGGCGCCCGAAGCGAGTGGAGGGCGGGGAGGAAACGGGCTGAAATGAGCGGAAGTTCGCGAAGAACGCTGGAATTTATTCGAGGTCCACGTGTTTCGAAACAAGCGAAGGGAGGTTGATCGACACGAAGCAGAGGAGATTGTAGGTGGATCGCCTTCTTTGCTCAGGATGATGCAAGAGAGCGGAGTGACGACAATCGATTTCGCCCCTCTTGTCCAGATGCTCCACTCGGTTGAGGTGGACGGCCTCGTTGACCACTCGAATCGAACCGCTCGATAAAAAGCCACCCGCTGACCACGAGCAAACGCGCGTAATCACGAGCACCCAACACAAACGAACGAACGAAGAAAGGGAACGCGTCTAGGGAGCGGTCGGGGCAAACGAGAACTTTTCGCTCGCTTCCACTTCGCACTGCCGCCCCCAATGGTGAATTCACGTCCGATTTCGTGACCCAAGCGCCGTTGATCGCGTGAGGAGCGGCTGCTTTCGCTTGTTGTCCGAACACTTCGGAGTGGACGGCGCGAAGATCACGCCGCTCTCGGGCTACGACGACCTCAACTTCCTGCTCGAAGATGTGCGCACCGAGCGGGCGGAAGTGCAGCGGTTGGGCGACAAGTTCGTGTGCAAGTTCAGCAATCCCATGGAGGCGCGGAATCCCGAACTGATGGGTGAGAACTCTCCTCTTCCTCTTCTCTTTTCAATAGTCGATTGCAGACTCGCAGATCAAACTGATGGCCCACTTGCGGAAGGCGGGCATTCCGACCGCCTCCGCCGTCCCCACTCGGAGCGGGGCGAACTTCGCGATGGCCCGAATGACCGAAAGCGGCAAGCCTGTTTGAATTCGTTTCTTTTGATTGTTCGGGCATCGTTTAGTGACCCTTCCGATGCGGCTGTTCACGTTCCTGCCCGGGGTGCCGCTGGAGAAGATCGGCTACTCGCCGGCCGTCTACTCGCTGCTCGGCGACCTCCTCGCCCGCTTCCACACGGCGACGGACGACTTCGAGGACGAGTGGATCCGCGACAACACGGATTCTGATCACGTGCGAGCAGTGGGACCACTTGGAGGCGGAGTTCAAGACGCTCGTCCAGACGGGAGCGATCGAGGGCGACAACCAGGCGGTTTGCTCTTCGATCTTCCGCCGCTTCCGCTCCGAAATCCTCGACAGGCGGGGCGAATTCGCCGAAGGTTCGTCGGCCTACAATTGGTTTTCGAAAGGGCGGAAGTCGTTTGACCTTCTCGTTTCCTCCAATTAGTCACTTGCGGGCGAGCACAACCGAATGCAGCTGCTCGCTTTTTGACCGAAATCCGCACGTTTCCACGAGAAACACCTGAATTCTGCTTCTTTTGATTAAAGCCGAAAATTTACGGCGGATTGTTTCCGGGCGAACTTTGGACGAAGGGAGGAAGATCAAAGACAAAGAAGGGGTTGAATTAAATGAAGCGATTGCAGGCCTCATTCACTCCGATCTGAACGAAACGAACGTCCTGCTGGAGCGACGGGGAGACACCGATCGAGGTGCGTTCTCTTCCTTCCTCAATGAAACGAGGGACTGCTCGTGTTCAGGTGACGGGAGTGCTCGACTTCGGCGACTCGCACTACTCGCTTCGGCTGATCGACGTGGCGACGGCCATCGTTTACCTTCTTCTCGACTCGCCCGCAGAGAAGCCGCCCGAGCAGGAGTGGCCGCGAATTGCAGCCGACTTCCTCGCCGGCTACACGAAACGCCGACCGGTCGATGCGGACGGGCGAACGCTGCAGTTAGCGGTAAGCGAAAGAGAACAGACAGTCGACTGCTTCCCCTTTTGTTGAAGGCCTGTGCTCGACTTGTGGCCTCGCTGGTGTACGGTCTGCGGACTGTTCGTGTGGTGAGTTCCCTCGCTCTTTGAATTCAACGGTTGTTTTGAGAACTCCCGAGGGGACGATCCCTCGTACATCCTGAAGACACAAGCCAGGGGATGGGAGGTGTTGAAGGTGAGCGACCACTTGCAAACGCTCTCCATTCATTCACCCATCTTCAGGTTCTCTCCAACCCCGAATTCCAGTTGATCGCCGAGCATTGATTCCTGCAAAACACCACGTGGGCCAAACCGGGCGAATAATTGGGGGTAATTGTTTTGTTTTTGCGCACTCCTCGCATTCCTTTCCACGCTCTCTAATCGTTGGTGTCTCGGAATAAACAGCTCTCTTGACTGGAGAAGATCGTCGTTCGTGCAACGAAGGTTATTGACCGCCGACGTCGTGGCGAAATCGGCGGCTTCGGATGCACACTGCGGACAATTGGGGGGATTAATGCATGCGAATGGCCAATTATACGAAGAAGTCCGTTGGAAAGGAAGTAGAAGCGGTGGCTAATTGCCCTTTCGGCCCGGTACGTGCGTCAAACGGCGGCGGCAATTAAGCAGGACTAATGGCACAAAGGAGTCCGCAATCCTCCAACACGGCGGATTATTCCGCGTCGCGTCATGCCCGCAGAGGCCGCGATCCTCTCGCTTCGCTCCGCTCATCCGGCCGGCGGTCAACAAGCGGCCGAGTGCACGTGTGGCCGCCGATTGACGCAAACTCCCACTTTGAATTCCGCGTTTGCAGATTCCTTTTCGAAATCGCATCTTCTCGCTAATCTCCTGCGGTCGTTACGGTCGAGAACGTCATGCTCGATGTTGCTTTTGGCTCGGCGGTCTTTGGCCGACTGCTCACCCTTTCTTGAGGAAACAATACGGTGGAGGAGGATGACGCGTCCATTTCACTCATTAAACTACGCACTCGGATTCGCGGAAGACGGGCGGGTGTTTTGGCCGCCGGTTGATCAGTCGGAAGTTCGGACCGTCGGCCGATTGCGCACTTGGCCGCCTTCCACGAACTCGACGCACAAATCGCGGGCAGGCGGAAAACAACGCGGAGGCTCCAATTCGGATTCCGCTTGTTACAGTCCCCGCTTTTCGTAGTTTAATCGACCATGCGATTACGTTCGAATTGTTTGGCGACAAGAGATCAACTCTGCTTTGTTCGGGCGGTCGGAGGAGGAGGAAGTGGACCGACCGGCGGAATTAATTGTTAATCACCCAAACCGCCTCGAATTCACGGCCCTAATATTGTCGGAAAGCAGAAGGTTAATCGAATCCCGCACTGAAAGGCCCCACTTCTGTTTCTTCACGTCCTTTCCGGGAACGAAAGGAAGTTTGCAGCTTCTCGTTTGCCACCTGCCGACGCCGCTTTGACCTTCCGGATTAAGCACAAGTCCTCGGCTTTCCTTCCAACCCGCGATAATTCAATTGTGTTTCGATTCGTATAGTCGGCCGCCTACCGTAGACGCCTCGCCGATTAGCCGCCGCCTTCCGAATTGGGCGTCGGCCGGGCGGAATCCCATTAGTTAGCAGCGGGGCAACGATTCCCGCCCGCTTTTCGTATCGCGGCCCCAAATAGCCGCTCGTTCCGCAAACTCAATCGACCCGCCGCCGCCCAAACACCGCACAATTCGGGCAATAATCCCGGCCGAACAAAGGACCCAATTATTTCCCCTCCAGCACAAACAATCGGCTCCTGATGAAGCAAGGCGGCCCTCAACACAAGAGCGGCCCGCAACTACGACAATCGATTGACCTCCCGCTTTGTCCGACGCAACCAATAATCCGAATTCAAACGAAAACAAAGCAGGGGGAACAAAGCGCTCCACTGGCGATCAGATCGACCGTTTGCCGGCTGCCCGCGAGCACTCCGAGCAGCAAGTGGGCAACAACGAGCGGTGATGAGCGGGAGGAAATCAGCGGGATCTCCCCAATCGGCCGTCCGCCGGTCATCGTTTGGCGGTCCGCGGGCGGCAAACGACTGGGAACGCGGGCGGCGAGTGATTGCGCGCGTTGGGAAGAGCGGCCACTCGCCGCGGGGCGCCGGCCGGCGGTCGCTCAAAGCGGCGCCGAGTGATTCGTTTGCGATGGGCGTGGGATGAGCGCCGATTGCCGCCTCCAGTAATCGCTCGTTTGTTCGTTGCAAGTGGCCGCTCAATCGAATCATACGATCGTTTGCCACCCCCGTCCTCCTCCACTGGATTTCGAGCTTGGTTCGTTGCGAAAGCGAGTGACGATCTTTGCGGTCGGCATTCCAAACGACGGCCGCAGATTTCGCAAACTCGCCGCTTGTCCTCCGAAAGAATCGAATTGGCCGCCGGTCGCCCACAAACGACCCAACGGCCACTCGATTAATTTCTTCTCGGGAACTCGGGGGCACAAAACCGTTTACCGCATGACTCCAAACTCGCCGTAAAGAGCGGGCGAGCAGGTGCTGCAGGCGGGCGGGCGGGCGGCTATTTGGGGCCACGACTTTTGTACCGCCGGCCAATCCGAGTGGAGGGCATAAACAACCTTCTTCTTTCTTCTTCCTCCTCCTTACCCCGAAATGCACCGGGATTCACGTCAAACTTCTTTCGACGAACCGCACGCACGCGTTTCGTTCAACGTTCTTTCGGCAACACTTGGCGGTAATCACCGAGTGGACGTCCTTCCTGTGACGTAGCAGCGGAATAATCAGAAAGCGGTCAGAAGCGAGAGGGGTGGGCGGTTGTTTGTGGCTGGGCGGGCGTCTTTGTCCGCGGATTCTCGTGTTTGTGCGGGCCGGCCGTTCGGCGAACGTCACGGTCAGCCGGGCGATCGGCTTCCATTTCGGGCTTCTGCGTACTTCACGGCTGTTTGCGAGTGGCCGGGACAAAGGCGGATTACCCGCACTCGCCCTTTGACGGCATTCCCCCGCTCTCATCATCTAATCGGCGGATTTTCCGCTTGACGCGCGGCCATTCGGGCCCCAAAATTCGTGTCCAATCCGCTTCATCCTCGTCCGTCCTCTCGTCCGCTCCTTCTGACGGCAACACCCGCTGCTTGGCCTCTTCTCCGGGCGGCCGAAAGTGGATGATCTCTCCGGGCGGCTTGTAATCCGCGCCGTTTACGCAATTCGGCGGGGAATTAAGCACCGAAATCTGCTCTGCTCGCTGGGATTTAAATTCATTAGCCGCACACACGCGTATCTTCTCCCCTCTCGTCCACTTTCATTAGCGGCCACGGGCGTGGCCGCTAATTGCACCTTTGGAGCGCACACAACACTCCCGAGGGCCGACGAGCAGAAGGGGCGGGGCCGACGGATTCCGATTCCGCGTTGTTGAAAGGCGGGGCTTTCGGCAGTCGCGGGTTTAAAATGCGGGTGTTTGGGCGGGAAGGAGGTCATTTTTGGGCACTCGCCACTCCCTCGGCGAACGAGCGGGTCGAGAGGTCGGATTGCGTCCTCGCCTTTGACTTCCCACCCCAATCACAATCATTCGATTAGTGCGTGTCTTTTGTTGCGCGATCTTCCCCGTTCACCTCGTTTATTTGTGCCTTCTTTCAGCTTCAAACTCGCTTACCGCAACCACTCGCTCGTTCGTCTCGTCATGTACACGCCGGAGCAGCTGCAAGCCGCCGCCTTCGCCTCGCCCCTCCTGCTGCAAGTGCCCTACACGGCGGGCATCGAGTCGCTGAACCACTCGCCGATCTCCTCGTTCGTGGACCCGCAGAAGTTCGCCTTCTGCCTGCCCGAAGTGATGCTCGCCTACCAGAACGCGGCCGCCAAGCAGTTCGACATGGAGGCGCTCATGACCAACTTCGTCCACAACCTGCTCAGCCAACAGCAGCTCCAGGCGCAAGTCCGCAAGGGCGCCGCCGGCCGCCGCTCCCGCACCACCTTCACGGCGGAGCAAGTGAACGAGTTGGAGCGCAACTTCCGCCTCAACGCCTACCCCGACTGCCAGCAGCGAGAGAAGTTGGCGCAGCGGACGAACCTCTCGGAAGCCCGCATCCAAGTGTGGTACCAGAACCGCCGCGCCAAGGCCCGCCGCGGCGCCAACCGCATGAGCAACCCGACGCCCTCGCCCACCCACAAGTCGCCCGCCGACTTCAGCATCGAGCGCCTCGTCTCGCCCACCCCGAGCAACTCGGCCGAGCACTAGGCGGACGAACGGACTGGCAGCTCTCCACCCTTCTCTTCCACGAACTGCCTTCAGTACAAACCAGTCCGCTCTCCTCTCTCGATACTCACTCATGTGCTGGTCATTTCGATTGTTCCCCCTTCTTCTTTCTCTCACCCATTAGCCGAATGAACACTCTTGTTTGTCTCCTATTTATTGAGCATAATCACGACCGATCCACGAAGTATGGGTTCTGCACTCTCCTCCACTCGATCCACTCACTTGTTCGCAGTAAATGGACGCATATTCTACGAAATAAACACTCGAAAGAACGACTGACGGCATCCCTTCATTAAACAAATGAACCAAACAGAACGCTACGGTAGTTAGTGGGGATGGCCGGCCGAGAATCACGAGTGCCGAACGGAGAAAACAGGATTGCGGGGACTATTTTCGCCCCGGAGGGATCGCTAATGCCCGTCCATTTGCGTCAATGCCGGCGGACAATGGGCGGATTTGGGCGGCGGGCGCGTGCAAATTCGCGGCGGCCATTAGATCCACCGGTTCGAACGTGTAATCCGCTTTCTCCTTTCCGCTCCCCTCTCCGTTCAATTTGCCTAACTAACCGGCTTATGGAAGCAGAAAGAAGCGGAGATTCCTTCGAATGACGACCGTGGACAGCCGACTGCTTCGGTCTGTTTACTGCCGTTCTGCCGCCTAAGTGAACACCGACCCGGATTAATGGCCGGCATTTCGAATCGACTCCAGAAATCGACTGGTGATCATCGAGATCCTTCGTTCGATCTCTTGTGTTCCGAAGGTCGATCATCACCTTCGAGTGGAATGTTGCCATTGACGTGCGTGAAGTCCGTTGAGTGCGTCAAACGGAATAAATGGAATGCAAATGACTCCCTTCTTCGCCACTCGGCCTCGTTGCACGCGTCCAATTGAAGACGCCAATTAGCGCGGCGGTCGTGCGTAATCCACCCGCCAATCACGCCATCCACTCGCTCCTTCGTGCGCCGTAATTGAAATGAAATGAATGAGCAGAAATTGGTGCACGGATTTGCGGGTGGCCGCCGAGATTCGTCGGCTCTCGCTCGTGCGTCAATGGCGACTTAAGACCGACCGGATTGTTTTGGGCCAGCAAATACCGTCGCGGATGGAAACGTGGCCAGTTTTGACATTCGCCCTGCTTTCTAATCGCTAATGGAGGCTGGAGCCTGAAGGCGGGGATTTGCGGGAGAACTCCGCGTTGATTGATTGCTGGAACGACTTTTCTTTGTTTCCAAGTGGCAACATTCAACGCCGTACTTGTTAGGAGCGAGAAACAACGCAAATCGGAGCAGACTCCCACATGTTTTCGCTCCAAATCCGACCGTCTTCGGATCAACATAAGACGGCGGCTTCTGCTTTCATTAGTGCGAATGAACTCGGCCGGTCGAACCCAACAAACGAATGATGCAGTCGGCAGATCCTCCGCCCGAAATACCCGACCAATCCGGCGGCCGGTACACGCCATTCGGACGGCTTTTTGTACGACGCGATTGGGAAATCGGCTGGTCGCCCACCGACGACCACCGGGCATTACGGAATGTTTTCTTTCTTCCATTCTGGGCACCCAAATGAAATCAATGCCGAGGAGTGCGGATTCGAAGATCAACATCAGACAGGAAGTCCGCCACTTCTCTTCCATTGTGCTCGTTGGAGTGCGAACAATTGAGCGTTTCCTCACGTCCACCGGCCGGCCGCCCGCTTTGACGTTCGGAATTTCCGTCCGCTCGGCGTGAAATCGAATTCGGGACGGGCGGCCGGCCGAGTGGTTTCGACGGGCGGTCACAATTGCTGGCCACTCACCCAATTTGCGGCTAATTCGATTTGGTGGAGGGCTGATCCTCGGCAACCTTCGGGCCAAACCGAGTGGAAACAACGAGCAAATGTTCCTTTCTTTTGTGCGCACAACACACACCGAAGGGTTGTTTTGAAACCGAAAGCGAGTTCTCGAAACCCAACACGTCATCCTTCAATTCGAGCGTTTTACGCAGTGATTGCCGCAAACAACGACGAAGAAACACGACGATTGCCCCCACTCGTCACTCTTTCCGTCCATTCGGTGCGGAAGAACGTCAAGAACTCGCGTGCTCGACGAGTCTCACTTCTTTCCGCCGGTTTCGTTCGACGCACGCGATTCGTGAAGAAATCCGTTTGGTTTTGAAACATCGGTAGATGGACGTGGGCAACACGCTAAAGAAATGAATGACGGCGAAGCTATAGTGGAAGAATCAAGTCAACTGTTTGAACACAAAGCAAGCAATGATTCTTGCTTCGGGTGTAAATTAAACTGTTTTGTTGTGCTTTCGTTCAGTAGACGAATCCTTTGGTCTTCATAGTAAAGGAAGCAAGATCGGAAACACTCGACAAATAACGACTACGGCCGACCGGCCACTCGCGTTCGGCGACTCCCGCGCGGAAAGGCGGCCGAAATCGCTTCGAAATTTCCCGACCGCGTCCTTCCGCCGCCTGCCGCCGCTTTTCGGCTTTCCGCTTTCCGATTTCACTCGTCCGTTCGGCCGATCGCTGCGAAATGGCGAACAAAGTGGAGGAGGCGATCCGCGGATTGCTGGAGTTCTTCAACCAATGCCTCCCCGACCTGCGCGTGCGGCGGGAGACGCTTGGACAAGCCCATTGTTCGTTTTCCTTGCGAATTCTTCGAATTTCCCGCCGATTTCAGAGTTTCCAAGTGAAGCGGATGTACAGCAGCATCCTGATCTTCACCGGCTTCAAGAGCGAGAAGCAGCTGCTGAACGACTTCGAGGCGGTGAGCGGCAACGATCTCCTGATGAGCGGCCGCCGAACGCGCGCCTTGAATTCGATCATGTGAGTTCCCTTCCGTCCATCCATTCTACTCGTTCTCTCAGGGCCAACTTCCTGCAGAACGTGCCAGTCGGGCATGCACTGGACGCTGCGCGACCTGAGCTACCCGGACCGCAACCGGACGCTCATCTTCCTGAACGTCCTCATCGACTACGCCCGCTTCGCGCGCGACCACTACCTCGATCTTGGACCCCCTGTTCGTCGAGAAGGTTCGTTCTTTTCCCAATCCTTCTTCTCTTAGTTGTTCGTCTTGCAGAAACGCGTCGAGAACGACAACTTCATCTTCCAACAGCAGTCGGAGCAGCTTTCCCGCAACGCGCGCCAAAAGCGCTCCGATTTGGACCACTTGCGGCGGAAGAAGATGGAGGTTCGTTCGTCGGCCCTCTTCCTTCTTTCAACTCGCTTCGTTTGCAGCAATCCCAACAGCGAGGACGTGCGGCGGAACGAGGCGATGGCGAAGAAGGCGCAGACGGACGGCGTGAAGCACGAGCACGACCTCCTCGAGCGGCAGACCGAAGAAAAGGTCCAGAACAAGACGGCGCTGCTGGAGAAGGTCCGCGAGGCGGAGGAGTCGATCGACGAGCTCAAGCGGCGCCTGGTCCGCTCGCCCGACCGCCTGCGCAAGGAGATCCGCGAGCTGGAGATCACGAACTCCGAGCGGTCCCAGAGCGTCCACTCGCTCGAGATGTCCATCTCGCACCTCAAGCAGAAGGTCGAGGCGCTCCAGCGAGACGCCGACCACCACTGCGAGCAGTTCGGCGTCGAGTTCAACGACGTCCGCAACGACCTCAACGCCCTGCACGAGGCTTCCCGCCGTCACAACCACCTCGTCATGCGCGTCGACCAGAAGACCGCCGCCCGCGTTCGGCTGGAGCAGCGCATCAAGGAGCGGGAGGAGGAGCTCCGCAATGAGATCGAGAAGAATCAACGGCAAGATCGACCGTCTGCAGCGGGCCATCGAGCACCAACAGCAGCTCCTCGAGATGCACCAGCAGTGGGTTCTTTCGTCCAACCTCCCTTATTTGATCCTCGCTTCTTCAGGAACACGAACCACGCGACCGAGAACCTGGACAAGAGCAACCGCGAGAGTTGCCAGCACAAGATGGACATCGAGACCTTGAAGCAGGAGGTGGCCGCCCGCAATCTGGACGCCTCGCGCTACCTCGTGGTCCAGAAGAAGCGGGAGCTGGAGGCCTTCGTACGTTCTTCTTCTTTGATTCCTTCCACTCCTCGTCGTCTTGCAGCCGATCGAGTGCGAGCGGAGCAACGAGCAGCTGAAGGCGGAGATCATCGACATTTGCCACGCGATCTCCGAACTGCGCCGCCACTTCCTCGAGCAGCAGACGAAGGCGGAGGCGGCGGTCGAGAAGTTCGTGGAGTGAAGCCGCCCCGCCCTGCATTCCTCTGTTTGTGTCCACACCGAATTACTCGTGAACTGTCCCAATAAAGCGAATGCCCACATTCCTCAAATATCGAACTCGCCCTTCTTTCGGCTGGTTTCTCGTGTTTGCATTCGCTTTCCGGCCGCCCCGTGCGGCCAAAAGCGGCCGCGTGTTTGGACACGCGGGAACACGAATCGACCGGCCGGTCGGGCGGGACGATTCATCCCGTCCGATTTGCGATTCCGTTTGGCCCGCCGGCCTCCGTCGATTGACGGAAGGCGAGTGGAGAATTCGGGGGCCAACAGACGATCGAAATGGCCGACGAGGGGGAGCTCTTGGCGGAGGAAACGACGATGCTGATCGTGATCCACCCGCTGGACGATGGAAGTGAGTAAAAGACGCGATTTCTCTCGCTTTTGTTCGTTTGTCCTTGTGATAAGGCGGGGGTTCGGCGAACGCCTCGCTATCAACTGCGAATTCCGCCCGAAAAAAAGTCCCCGGCCCGCCCGCCGCCGGCTTGCTGGAAACTCGCGCTGTTTGCACACTCCCGCCCACCGCCCGCCCGCTGCTGATCACCACGCCCGTCCCCATTTTGCACCGTCGGATCGAAAGCAGTCGGCTGTTTCCGTTGATCCGCCCGCTCGTTCAGGCATGACGTTCGAAGTGGAAGTGGACGACAATCAGCACAACTCCCGCTTCTACGAGCTCACCAATCGAGACGTTCGTTTCCTCCGTTCTTCCCATAATCCTTCCGATCGTTCAGCTGAGCGCACTGACGAAAATCGTCTCCTCCCACCCACTCGCTTCGCACGTCGAACTGATCGTCTCGTCGCTGAACGGAGCGAGCGGCCGGCCACGCGGAAATGCACGTGAAAAGTGCGTGCGCTCCCCCGATTCCCCCAATCACCTCTCTTGTTCCAGAAACCAGAAACTGGACGCGACTTCGCTCTTCCGCACCTCCAAACTGAACAAACTGAGCCTCCAGCTGGACGGGCGGATCACCCTCGAGCTCTCCTCCCCCTTCTACCTGCCCGTGACGGAGATGGCGCTGATCGACGTGGACATCTCGGAGTACGACTTCGCCACGTTGATGCGATGCGCCAGCCCGATGCTCCAGCACTTGTCGCTGGAACGGCTGCGGATCCTCGACCCCACGGAATCCAACGCCTTTTCTGCTCGAACTGCAGCGAATTCGGGCCTCTCTCGTCCCTCCGCATCGATCTCCCGTTCTCCGAAGTTCGTTCTTCTGCTCCACTGCCGTCTTTTCATTCGTTTCTTGCAGGTGTTCCCCTCGATGAGCGAGAAGAAGGGTGTGATCCTGCTGGTCTCTTCCGTTTCACTCGAGTACTTCCTCGGGCCCCACACCTGCGAACTCCCGTGCATCTTCACCGCCCGCCTCGTCTACAAACACAACGCGTACACCACGGAGAACATCCGATCGTTCGAGGCGGCCGTCGAAGAGCGCCGGCGGCGGACCAAGCCGATCGGCAATTGGATCCGTTTGGTCGTCGGCTTGCCGAAGGGTGGGTGATTGGATTTCTTCCTCCGTCCGTCCGTTCGAGTGACGTCCACAACTCGCGCGAACTTCCAATTTCTTTCGGTTAATCTCCGTGGGCCGAAAATAGAAGGGCGGGGGAATTAGCGGCGAGATGGGCGTTCTCCTACGAACGTGCGCAACACACTCATTTCATTCTTTCTTGCAGAATTGGGCCAAACGACCGGAGAAGTGCCGCCTCGAAAAGATCATCCGCGTGGGCAGCGTCGAGATCTGTCGGCTTGTCGAAAGCGAGGCGGAGGCGGCGGCCGACCGCTCGACCACTCGCTTCCGACTCCGTCTTTGACCTCCGAATCGTGAAGGATTCTGTCCGCTACCGGTGATTCTCGTTCTTTCACTTGTTTCGTGGAATAAACACTCGACAGAAGGAAGGAGTGGGCGGCGGGTGGGCGGCAGGTGAGTGCGTGAGATGTCTGAACTCCCGTCCGCTTCGATTTGTGGCCGCCCCGCTCAATCCCGTTGATTCGGACGGACATCTTCGAGATTCCCGCCGTCCCGTTCGAACGAATTGACGTGACGAGCGGACGACCGCGAAGTTCCCCGTCGTCCAAATTCGAACTTAATCGCCGTTTTGGCCGAAAGACGGCGGGAGGTCGGGGGCGGCCGGCCAAAACACAGGTGTTTCCCCTTCCAGCGGGCATAAAAGCCGGCCGGACTGTTCGGAATTCGCCCTTCGGCCCTCCATTGAGTGCGCTCGAGCGGGGAATTACGGTAGTCGGGGCCGTGCGCGTCACGTCCGCTCGGTACGGCCGAAAGTGCCCGTTTTGGACGGCCGATTGCTCGCCGTTCGGCCGGAAGGAAATCCGGGCGGCACTCGGCGGTCACGATCGTTGGCACTTGCGGCCGGCTGTTGAAATCGCGATCTTTTGGACTTCCGGTCGGTCGTTTGCAAGAGGGCTTTTAAGCGGTGTTTACTCTCGCTCGTCCTTCCCCCACTCGAAGAGCTCGTTCGTGGACATTCAAACGACCAAGGAAGATTCTTTTGGATACTCCTTTTTCGCCCCTTGCGCACTTTCTTCCCACTCGTGACCCGAAGTGGACGTCAAGCACAACGAAAAGGGCAGTCGGGGGTTGTTTTGGATCACTTGCGGCATGACGGCGATTCCTCGAATGCAACAGTCGGCTTTTGACTTCCGCGTGGGCCCGCCGTTTCTCGTCGATCATCGGGCGGTCGGGCGGGGGGATGACATTTGAATGCGGGAGGAGAGAGTCGCTTAAAGCGAGGCGAATCCCCCACTTCCTCGGTCAGCGTGCACTCCGTCGAGGACTTCTGAACGCGTGTTCACTTCTTTCCGAATTCATTTGGTTGTTGCTTGCAGGGCCGAACTCACTTCTCGCAACGCCTGCCGCCATGAAATTCCTCGTCGTTTTCTTCTGCCTGGTCGTCCTCCTCGTGGCCGCCGAGAACGAGGACGAGCAGCTGGGTGCGGACGGGTCGCTGCAGGTGAGTGCGGACTTTTGTTTTGTTGTTGGAAGAACAAACGGCCTCAATTATTCCCCGAGGTTACGGTCGGCAGCAAAACGGACAGCCGACCAAACATCGCGGCCAACGAAGCCGAAAATTGGCGGCCGTTTGGTCGACGTTCACGTGTCGAGAGCGAGCAAAATAACGACCGCTGCTTTCAGATGGCCAAGCGGATCCCCCACCCGTCGTGGCGGTCGAACGTCCGCGTCTCGCACATGCAGTACGGACAGATGCCGCCACTCGCCGACCAGGTCCTCGCGTCGCCCCGCTTCTCCTCCTTCAGCGGACCGCAACGCCGCTTCAATCGTTACGGTCAGGCGCCCGTTCAACGTCGATTTCCTGACTTCTGTCGCCCGCAAGAGTCCGACCGGAGCTTCTCGTTTTCGCTTACGCCCGCCCGTTCGTCCTGTGAATAAATAAATTTGTTTAATCGATGGTGTAGGCGGTGGAAGTGCGAAAAAGAAAAGAAGCGTTTGTGGGGCAAACGGAGCAATGAATTTGCATCAAAGGGAAAGAACTCAAAGGATCTCCACAGGTTGTTCATTCGAACTGATCTCCCGGCTCGCGTGCGGCCATCGTTTCCTTCTTCTCCTTCGCTCTCCTGCTCATCGACCGACTGACTGATCGCAATGTCCGCACAGGTGCGCCCTCTTCCGATCCTCCCGCTTCACGATCCTCTTCGTCTTCAGCCCTCCAACGAAGTCCCCCTCGCCCGTCCAAGGAGGCCGCCGCTCCCGCCGTCCAGCCGACGGCCTCGCGCGGGACGGACTCGTCGGCCGACCCCGCCGCCACGAACGTCGCCCCGCCGGCGCCGCCGTCGCCCGTTCCCTCGTCCATCCCCGCGCCCGCGATCGTCTCGGCGGGCCGTGGCCGCAGCTCGTCGACCGGCCACCACAAGCCGAAGCGGGCGCACGAGCCGCGCGACTTCTCGCAGTGGAGCCTCGAGGATCAGGAGCAGTACCGAAAGGTCACGATCCAAATGCGCCGCTGGAAGAACGATCAGAAGCAGTCCAGCTACGTTCGTCGGCGGGTCGGCCACTTGCAGACGTTGAAGGTGGGCGTCTTTTTGTCGATCCTCCCACTACACTCTCTCACCCTCGTTCAGAACACGTTCTAGAGCCCGCCCGAGTACGCGGAGGAGTTGCGGGAGTACGCGAAGACGAAGGAGAGCTGGCAGCCGATCCCGCCCGGCGAGTCCGTCGACCTCCCGCCGCTGCAGGAGTGAAGTCGGAATTCTTCCCTCCGTTCTTTCTTCCCTTCGTTTGACTCACTCGAATACAATCCTTCCAACCAGCAACTAGGCAGTTCGTTCGTGATTAATTGCGTTGAAAGACAGTCGTTTATTGATGGCAGTTTCAAGTGACTCGTGGGCGGTCTCGGTTTAATGCACGGCTTTCTTTCTCGTGCGTCCACTGGTCGTAGAGCTCCCGCAAGTGCTCGCCGATGAAAAAGCTCCCGTACAGCGACGGGTGATGCTGAAGTGGCCCCTAGTTAGCACCGAAAACCGAACGGAAAGTGAGAGATAAAGGGTTGTGCGCAACGCATCCGCCATGTTTGCTCCCTTTCTGTTCTGTTCCGTTTCCGGTGCTATGTAGGACTTGCCTGATCGGAAGTGAACGAAAGGCCGTTCGAGAGGTCGACCGTCGAGCAGAAGCCCTCCGTTTTGTTGCAGAAGACGTCCATGTAATTGAAGAGAAGACACTTGGGACAGCGGACGGCTGCCAGTCGACGGCGATTGTACCGCTTCTGGCTGGCCACAAACTGCAAGAAGGTTGAAAGAATAGGAAGAAAGCGGGCGACCTCGTAAGGAATGCGAAAATTGTCCAACGACTCGCCCGCCATCAGCTGCCTTTGAAGGACCTTCGCGTACGGAAAGATTTCCGTTTTGATGCGCACTTGGGAGAACAGGACGATTTCCCGCGCGATTTTGTTCAGTTCGGAGAAAAATGCCTGCATTTCGCGGAAGACGGGATCTTCGGTGAGGTTCGCCGAGCGGAGCGGCGGGTCGGCGCTTGCGTACGCGATGGCCACGACGATCACGTGGATCGGGTACTTCCATCTGCGGAGCAGCGGGAGCAACGCGTTCCGTTCTCGATGGCAGTGGGCGTATTGGACCTGAACGAGGAGAATGATCTTCGCCTTCCTCTACTCACGTCTTGCTCGGTGGCCCCGACGAACTGGCAGCGGTGGCGGTAGACGGGAGTGATCGTTCGGAACACGTCCCGAAAGTGGTGTCTGATGCCCGCAACGAGGGGAGGCGCGTGCGAGTTGCCGATCACCACGATGTTCTTCTTGCCGCCCGGCCGTTCGATCGTGCAGCCATCCTTCAGCAAGGCGCCCATCTTGCGTTTGTGTCGGTAGGTGGTGGGCAGATGGGCGTGCTGCCCGCAATACCAGTGGAGTTGGCAGGCGGCCGGGAAGAACAGCCGGTTGTATTCGACCACTTCCTTTTTGCTCAACGCGAGCGGGAGGTTTCTCCTCGACTTCTCGTAGAAGCCGGCGGCCGCTCGCATCAAACCGGCGGCGTTTTCGAGCATCTCGTCGGAGGACGCCTGCAACGAGCGAGCGGGCGATCACTTCCACTCACTCCTTTCAGCTCACGTCCAGCCCCTTCATCTCCGTTCTTTCGATCAACACGAGAGTGCAGCCGATGGCTGCGTAGAGGGCGAGGACGAGCAACAGCAAGCGCGTCCACGTGGTGAGCAGCGAGTTCAGCCTTCGGAATAGGTCTTCCACCGCGCAACCGACCACCACTGCCACCAGCATCAAGGTAACACTTTCTGCAAACAGTCGGAGGGAAATGAACGTAGCCCACCAGAAGACACGAACCTTCGACCAGTGGAACGTTGCGGTCGGAAAGCGGAGCCACAAACCAATAGTCGTAGCACTTGAAGAGCGGAAAGTGGACGAGGTAGACGGAGAACGAGACGTCCCCGAGAGCAACGACAAGCGGGTTGGAGAGCAAGTAAGAAGGAGCGGCGAGTCCAATGAACACGCCGGTCACTCCAACGACGAGCAGTCGGTTCACGACTTTCGGAAGGTCGAAAGTGCGATACAAAATAAACACAAGACCAAATGAGAGCAGGTAGCTGGCAAGTGTCCTGGCCACCGCCCACCAGCGGCATGAAGGGAAATCTGAAGCAGCGTGCTCAGGTTTGATGGTGAAAACGTACTGCTTTGCTCCGTTTTATCGTCTTCTTGAGTCGTGTACTGTCGAGAGATCGCGCGTGGAAGGTAGAGGGCGGCGAATCCAGCCATGAACTGCCAAAGGCGACCCTCCAACCACATGTGTTCGAAGTCTCCCTTCGAGTTGATTTGAATGAAGAACGAGAGGGCGGCGAGAAGGGTGATGGTCATCAGTTGGACTCCAACGAACGTTCGGTGCAGAAAGAAGACGAGCAGCGGGACGAGCAGGTAGAACTGGAGCTCCACACTCAACGACCACAAGTGCTCGAAGAAAGTGTACTTTTTGTACATCTGCGGGCAAGAATTGGAGTAGGACAGACCGATTGAACGTACAGGAGCAAAATAATCGTCCTTCGCCGCATTCGGTCGATTCGCGACGAAAAGAAGCGGCTTGGTCGCCTCCAACCGCAGGTCTCTCGTGTCCGTGGGCGAAAGGAAGAAGACGGCGAGCAGGAGGACGGCCAGAATGACGAACAAATATGTTGGAATCTGAAGACGAGAAAATGGAGAGAAGCTGGAGACAACGCACGATCCGCTTGATTCTTCTGAAGTAAAACTGTTGGGTGGCCGCCCAGTCGAGTGGCTTCTTTGCGTCCAGCAGCGAGGCCATCAGAAAGCCGGAGATCACGAAGAAGCTGCAAGGAGGCGGTAGATGAGAAGTGGAAGAGAATGAAGGAGTGCGTACACATCGACTCCCAAATAACCGTGCGGGAATCTCCGAGGCCACAGGTGGAAGAGGAGAACGGCGAGGATGGACACTCCACGGAGTCCTTGGATTTCCAGTCGGATTTCTAAACTTCCGGTCCGCAACGAAAAAGACGGCACTCACTCGGCTTCGGTGAAGATTGTGCCATCGCTTCACAGCTGTTCATTTCGTTCATGATGCGGAAGATCGGAAGGAGCGCGGCGATGCTCGCGGGCCGGCCGTCACACGAACTGAGCGGTCTTTTCAGACGGTATCTTTTGAACGTTTCGCTGACACAAAAAGCAGGATCTCATAGACAACAGGTGTTTGTTTTGATTCCCGGACGTTGAAGCCCGAGAACAGTCCGTTACAGTCCATGGACACTTGGGCCCTTTCGGCGTTGCTTCTGGCCATCCCCGCACCTGCTCGCTTGTTTGCACAGGCTTTTTTGTCGAAAAAGAGATGACTGGAGAGTGGAGGAAGGTGGCCGAGTGGATTATCATCGTTTATTCAATCCTAAATTCACGAGCAGGATGGCGACAGAAAAACACGAAGGAGCGGGCAGAAGG
This sequence comes from Aphelenchoides fujianensis, assembly GCA_024699865.1. Taxonomy (NCBI): domain Eukaryota; kingdom Metazoa; phylum Nematoda; class Chromadorea; order Rhabditida; family Aphelenchoididae; genus Aphelenchoides; species Aphelenchoides fujianensis. The sequence continues at coordinate 206,438 of JAMPIO010000060.1, read as the reverse complement.
CGGACATTCGCTCTGCTTAATTTAATCAAGAAGGGAAGAACTAATCGGTTTCTTTCCTACACAAGCAGGATCCTCGCTCAGAGACTGTTGATAGGCTTGCCGAAGTAGGCGGACAGGTTGGCCTCGCGGAAAGCCTCCGAGAGGGTCGGGTGGGCGTGGCAGACGCGCGCGATGTCCTCGCAGGACGCCCCGTACTCCAACGCCAACGTCGCCTCGCCGATCATCTCACCCGCATTCTGAACGGAGAAGGTGGAAGAAGGAAGAAGAACGCGGGGACTTACGGGCCCAATGATGTGGCAGCCGAGCAGGCGGTCGCTCTCCTTGTCCGCCAACACCTTCACGAAGCCCTCGGTGTCGTTGTTGGTCTTGGCGCGGGAGTTGGCCACGAACGGGAACTTGGCCGCCTTGTACTTGACATTCTGCAAACGAGGCGAGAGTGACGATCAAAGGGAAGAGAACCCACTTGTTCCTTCAGCTGCTCCTCGTTCTTGCCCACCCACGCGACCTCCGGGTGCGTGTAGACAACCGACGGAACGCAGTTGTAGTCGATGTGGACGGGCCCGCCGCAGATGCCCTCCACACACACGATGCCCTCGTCCTGAACGCTCAATTAAAAAGGAAAACGAAAAGAGGTCGGACCTCCGCCTTGTGGGCGAGCATCGGGCCCTCGATGATGTCGCCAATCGCGTAGATGCCGTCGACGGCCGTCTGGAAGCGCTCGTTCACTTCGATGCGGCCGCGTTTGTCGAGCTTCAAGCCGACGTTCTCCAGACCGAGGCCCTGGCTGTACGGACGGCGGCCGATGGCCACGAGCAGAACGTCGCAGTCCAACTGAAAGCAAACGAGGATGCAAGAAAGCAGCGCGGAGACCGACCTCCTCCTTCTTTCCGTCCTTCGCGCCCTCGACCGAGACGAGGATCTTGCCGCCGTCCTTCTTCGCGCTCATCACCTTCGTGTTCAGCATGAACTTGAAGCCCTGCTTCGTGAGTATCCGCTGGAAGTTCTTGGCGACCTCGCCGTCCATTCCCGCGCCTCCGACGGCGCCCAGGAACTCGACGGCCGTCACGGTCGCCCCCAATCGCTGCCAAACGGAGCCCAGCTCGAGGCCGATCACGCCCGCGCCGATCACGATCAGCTTCTCGGGCACCTTCTCCAGCGACAGGGCGCCGGTGGAGGAGACGATCTGAACGGAGGAGTGAGTTGAACAAAAGCAACACCCACCTGCTTCTCGTCGATTTCGATGCCCGGGAAGGGCGTGACTTCCGAGCCGCTCGCGATCAGGATGTTCTTCGTCTTGACGGTCTCCGTGCCGCCGTCGTTCTTCTTCACGGTCACCTGGACGGGAGGAATGAGTGGGAGCAATTGGAAGAGGAAAGTCACTTCATTCTTGCCGGAAATGGTGCCCACTCCCTGCAGACGGGTCACCTTGTTGGCCTTGAAGAGCGTGGCCACGCCGCTGGTGAGCGACTTCACGGACTGCTCCTTGGCCGAGAGCATCGTCTTCAGGTTCAGCGTGGGCTTCACCTCGACGCCCCGCTTGTCGAGGTCGCCGTGCTTGGCCAGGTGGAAGAAGTGGGAGTTGTTGAGCATCGCCTTCGACGGGATGCAGCCCACGTTGAGGCACGTGCCGCCGAGCGTGTCGTCCTTCTCCACGCACACCGTCTTCATGCCCAACTGGGCGGCCTTGATGGCGGCCGTGTAGCCGCCCGGCCCGGCGCCGATCACCACGAGGTCGGCTTCTGCAAAAAACCGAAAGAAATAATTGGGAAATCCGAAAGAAACCGACCGTGTTGAGCGGAGTACGCGCGCAAGGTGGCCACGAGCACCTGCTTGCAGCGGACGTTCTGCAGGACGAAACTCTTCGAAAGCGTCGCCATTGCGCAAACCGACGAGAATCCCAAAGGAAACGTTGGATCGGACGATTGGAACGAGAAAGAAGCGACCCGAAAGCACGCCGTTGGGCCCCGAGCGGCGGGTCGACTCTTCCGCACACTCCCCACGGGAACTGTTGACCCGAACGAAGGAGTGATCGTTGGTCGGGGCGTCTTCTCCTTTGCATTCCGTTTGTCTTTAGTTTCCTCCCGCTGCCGCTCAATCGACGAACGATTCAAAAAAATTTATTGTGAGTTTATTGTAGAGCAAACAATCGAGGGAGAAACAAACGGTAGGCCGATGGATCGTTCGGAAATCAATGGAACAAAAAACGAAGAAACGATTTGGATTATTGCATTCGATTGCGCGCGAGAGATTCCGTTCAGTCCGCCTTCTTCGGAGTTCGCGTTCGCTCCAGGCCGCCGAGCATCGGGCAATACTGTTGGAGGGAGGAAACGCCCGCGTTCACGGCGCACTGGCACGTCTCGCCGGCCGTCTTCTTCCACTGGACGGTGGCCGCGCACTTCTTCAGCGACTTCACGGCGGCCGAGACCTCGATCTTCGGCTGGCAGCTGAACGAAAAGGATGAGAAGGATGGAGAGGAGTGGCCACGCGTACCCCTTGCGGTCAAAGCAGAAGCCGCCCGTGTTCTTCTTCAAGAAACACTCCTTTCCGCACACGCCGAGGTCGAGAACGGCGTCCACGAGTTTCTTCACGTTGCTGCCGATCGACTTGGTGAGTTTGAGTGTCTGCTTCCGAATGCGCGACTCCGCGGAAGCGATCACCTTGTTGTAGTCGATGTACGAGATCTGCGGGCCTTGCTCCGACGGATGGCAGCTGCAAACAAACGTTCATTTTCGTCCATTCAGTTCTCTTGTGTACTCACGTCTGCATGTTCATTTCCATGCATTGAACAAAGTTCTCGAGCAGAGGCACCTTCTCCGTGGCGCACTTCTTTAGAGCTTCCGGATCGTTCGTGATGCTCTTCACGACGTGCCAGCAGTCGTGGAAGCAGTCCAGCAGCTGAGCTTTGGCCTCCGTGATGCAGTCGTGTTGTTCCTGGCAGGAGCACTGCCGAATCGTTCGGTTGGTGGCTGCCTCGGCGAGAATCTCGCCGGCATCTTTGGAGAGCTGCAAACAGGAAGATGAGTGATGCTGGAGAGGATCGGGGGGATCACGCACCTTGTCGGTCAGCCGGAGCCCCGAGCTCACGGGCAGAAGGAGGACGGAGAGCAGGAGGACGGCGGTTCGCATGTTTTCGAGACTGACGGCGTGCAAAACAAGTCGCTCGAACTCGACCCTTCGGCTCGTCGGTGTTTGAACTGCCGACTGCGGAGTGCGCGGCGACAAACGGGAGCAAAACAAAGCGCGCCGTAAACTACGCAGTCGGTCGGGCGGTCGACGGAGAAACGAGACCGCAGGGGGCGGGCGCAGTCGACCCGTCCGTCCGTCCGTTTGGAACGCGCGACTCCGTTTCGATCACAATCAGCCGCCATCCTCCGCCGCCCTTGTTTTCGCCCGCCTTCTCCACTCGTCCGTTCGCGCGGTGATCGATCGACGGCGTGTAGTTTCGAGTTCGACTGGGCGCCGTTCGGTTCGCATCGTAAATCACCGCAAAACAATCGATTGTTTGGGCGGAGGGCAGTCGGCGGATTGCGCAATCGGCCCGTCCACTTTCCCTCGAACGGCGCGGAGTGCACCGCGTAGTTCGAACTCGTTTCTCGCCTCCATCAAGACGTGTTTATTCGACAACAACCGGAAAAGAAGGCGGCGGACGGAGGGGGCGGAAGTGAAAAGTCGGAGGCGCGAGTGGAGAAATTCCCGACCGAAAACAAAAGCAGAGGGAAGTTCGGTGCGTAAACAAAAGTCGGGGCGATTTAAACCTTAACGACGTGCATCAACGCCAAGAGGAGGGCGGCGACGAGCGAGAGCGCGGGCAAAACACCCGCTCCTCCCTTGGTGGAGGTCCCCGGAGAGGTCGAGCCGGTCGAAGTCGAAACGGAGCTGCCCGTCGAAGTGGAGACGGTGCTGCCAGTCGTCGTTGAGCCCGTCCACGGCCGAGGGGTTGTGGACGAGCCGGGGATGGGCTTCTGCCGGCCCCACGGGTACTGTCGGATTTGGTCCTGGCAGTTGCTCGAGTCGCCCGGTCCGTCTAAACGAAGGGGGTGGATGAATCCTGTTTGAAGAGCTCCCGAACGCACCCCAGGTCGGCAGATCCCACTGCAAGCCGCCGTACGAGCAGTCGTCGCCGGTTTGGTTTCGACCCACCCAGCACTTCAGGATTTGCACGATCTAAACACACGGAATGACGTGAAAGAATGAAAGAATGCGGAATACTTGGAAGCGAGCATCCTGGACACTCGCCGGATCGCAGGAGTTCGGCTGGCGGAGGTCGAGGTGGTGGGCGGCGCCGTCGATCGTGTAGCTGAAGATTTGATTCCACTTGGCGCTGTCGAGGTCGATTTGCGCCGCTCCGGCACTCCAGGGATCGAGCACGCCGTTGGTCACGATGATGTTCGAGGCGCCGCGCAGGTCGACCGAAAAGTACTTCGTGATGGCGTCGAAGTCGAGGTGCTTCGTCGCTCGGTAGCCGTCCACCGTCGACTCGGCGGCCGTGCACACCGCTTTGTAGTACGTTTCGAAGTTGTTCATCGTGGCCGACTGCTTATCGGCGCAGTCCTGCCAGAAGACGTCATTCGGCGGGCCTTGGGCGCAGATCTGAAAGAAGAAGCTGAATTCTGTCGACAAGTGGTGGGACTCACGTGGAGAGCGATTTCCGTGCAGCTCTGCCAGTCCCATCCGCGCAGATCGCCGAGGTTGGCGACCGCCGGGTCGGGGCCGCAGTTCGTCGGGTCGAAGCACGTGACCGAGCCCTGGCCGTAGTACGCGTCGAGGGCCGTCTTGAGGGCGATCGCCGACTGCGTTTGGGTTTTGCCGGGCTGCTGGAGGCCGCTGCATGCCTGCTTGAGGGGCCACGCGCCCACGGGACGGAGGAAGTTGTTCGGGTACGGGTAGGAGACCATCGCCATGTTCTCGAATGCCTCGCGGATGAACGCCTTCAAGTTCGCGATGTCGTCGTTCCCTTGGATTGGCGACCTCGAGTCGGTGTTGAAAATACGTTGGAGTTTAGCCAACTCGCTGGTCTTGCGGGCTGAAATCAAGTTTACTCCCCGCTTACTTTGCTCTGCATCACTCACACCACTGATCGAGGGCCGTGAACGCTGTGATCACCGCCTGAGTGTCGCAGCCGAAGCGATTGAGCGTTTGCGTCACGGTGGCGTCGAAGTCTCCAAGCTGCACGCTCGTACCTCGAAAATAGGCGACTGGTGCACTCGCCGCCCACGCGCCGTCGACCACGTGCGGATATTTCATGCTTAAATCATTTCCCTGACTACAAATTTCATGCAGTCCCTTACCGGAACCACGCGCTCAGCATGCCGCCTGCAAAGAATCGGAAATTAAAGGAAGCGAGATCAATTGCGTATCATAGGATCCTCCGAAGGCAATGGTTTTGCCGACGTTGTAGGTGAGCTTGACCTTGGCGATCACCGAAGAGAAGTCCCGGAAGGCCTGCTCGATCGTGAGCAAGCCGGCCATCGTCGTGTTCTGCAAGCGATTCGATCACGATTGCCTCTCTCGGAGCAAACGAACGGCAAAGGAGGCGTTTCCGTACGGCATCGAAGAGCCACTGCCGTAATAACTGGAAGCGAGAGCGTTTCTTTGCTTTACTTCGACTGCCTTACCGATGCTCAGCGAACACAATCAGCGCGTTGAACTGGGGCGCCAAGTCGAACATGATGCCTGTGTTCTGCGCAAAGCCTTCGACCGAGCCTGTTCAGCTTGTTAATCTGGCAACGGAATGGCTCTTCTTACCCTCATTGCCCGTGTAGAAGAAGAGCGGTCCGCCGTCCGTAAAGAACGTATCGTTGAGCAAGTATCTGCAACGGTCTTCTAAACGACAAGAACGTCGGCTGAAACTCACTTCAACTGGAAGCTCGCCGAGTTCCCGATGTTGAAGTTGTCGACGGGTGTAGAGACGTAGTTCGTCGCCCAAGGTACGGGATCGGCGGTGGACGTCCGGACGTACGGGAACTTGCGCACGCCGGCCGCCCCGACCAGCAGACACGCGCCGACCAGAAGTCCGAGGAGGTGCCTCATCTTCGACCCAACCCTAAACTCTCGTTTGATTGAATGACCAGTGGAACGGAAGACGCGGAAAGCGAATCAAACGGCGGCCTCCAACCGGCCAAACTGCCGACGCCCCGAATGGTGGCTGGAGGAATGCGCCCGCAGCTTCACGCCATCGTCCAATTAGCGGCCGCTTATCAGGGGGCCAGTCGCCAACTTCTTAGCCGCCTGTTTTATCGCCACAAGTTAATTAAAGCCGCTGCTTCGTCGCTTCTGCCGTCCCGCTTTGTTCGTCTTCTGTTTGGTTAGTCACTCCCGCACACCCGCTCGTCCCCGACCGACGGCATTCGGCCCGCGATAACCGGCCAGCAGAAACGAAGGAAACCGACAGCAATCTCGTCGCATTTCTTCAGAGTCCACTGATTTCTCGCCGGCCGGACGGTTGACGTAATCCGTCGAACTCCCGTCCTCCACACCCCGTGTGCTGGGCGGAGGATCCGAGTGTTGGTGAGTGAGTGGAGCAATAAAACCCCTTTGCTTCGGCTACGCAACGGAATCAAGCAGCCAGTCCTCTAATTGGAAGGTTTATTCACTTCTCCTCTTATCAACAAAACAAATGACAAAACGAAAGGCGTTGCAGCAACGGGTTTTACGACGTTTTCCGTTGAAGCTTCGCGATTTCAGCGGCCAAGTCGCGGGCCAACCGCTCGGTGATCTGCGGCTGAGGGAACTCGGCTTTCACTTCGGGCAGCATCAATCCAAGGATGCTGAAGATGTCGTCATATGATGTTGCAATGATGAACGAATCGTTCAAGTAGGTGATCAGACGGCAAAGGCGGGCGTAGACGCCGACTTCGGAGCCCAACTGTTGCTTCAAGTGCCGCCCCAGCTCCATGCAGAGCTTCTCCTGGAAGCCGACCGCCTCGCCCGCCGCGATCTTTAGTCGTTCCACTCAAACAGAGATCAACAACGTAGGATCAAAAGCGAACTCACGTTTGTCGTAGACCGAGAGCGAGAACAAGGCGGCGCACTCGACGGGCGTCGGTCGCATTCGACGCGCCCGCTCTGCACACAAGAAGATTTGGTCGTGGAAGGGGGCCAAGAACTTGTACGTCGTCTTGTACTGCTCCTAAAACAACCGAAGGAAAAAAGAAAGCTAGGAGGAGGACAAACGTCGTTCAGGGCTCTGAAGTATGGGCGGCTATTCGTGAGATCAATGAAATAGCCGGGAAACAAGGCCAGCCGGCTGTCTCCTTGCTCCGGGAAGTGCTTCATGACGAAGTAGAGCTTTGAAGCAAGCGAGGCGTGGAAGGCGACGTCCAAGAGGACTTTCTTCTGCAACCAGTCCGAATGAGCGAATCCAATGGAAAGCAGTCTGTCTACCTGGTCGTCTTCGGTGATGTTCTGGAATTGCGAGAGGATCTCGCCGATGGTCTCGCACGCGAACACCAGCACGCGGCTCTCGATCCACGCGTACTCGTCGAAGTAGAGCGGCCGAGGCGCACTCATTTCCGGCAGGAGTTCTTGGTCCTGCGATTCGACGTGACAAATGGAAGAAAGAGAGGGAACTCACTTGATGGACGGAAGCAACGAACAGTTGCTTGTGGAGGAAGTGCTTGAAGTGATGGACGGCACTCGCCAGCAGGCCCAACTCGCCGTCCACCCGCCAGCCGTCGGTTTCCGGCAGCCCGCTGGACGGTGACTCGATTGGCGCACTCACGGCCTGAGTGGCCGAAGAGGTGGATGCGGTGCTGGATGGCAGCTCGGACAACTCGCCGCCCATCGGCTGGACGACCAGACTCCCGCCTTTCATCCGCAGCCCCAGCTGCAGGCATTGAGCCATCCGACAGGCGGGACACAGCCGCCGTTGCTGCGACTTGCCGATCGGCGAGGCCGAGCGGAGGTCGCAGTCGTTACTCGATTTGCACTCCAGATGCGAGCGGTTTTCCCAATTGCTGAAAGCGAGAGGGCAAGTGACAGGGTGTGGGCAAGGCAAACCCACCGCCTAACAAACATCGTGCACGCTACAATGGAAGCAATCAAGCGCTGCCTGTTCGAGAGAACTCACCCGAACAAATGGCAATCGCGCTGTCGACGATCGAGCGGGCCGTTTGGCCACAAACTTCGCATTTCTTTGTTGAATTCATTCCGACAAGCAAGAAGCAGCAACTTTCGACTGCCGCAAACGCCAATCGGCAGGAAGCGGAAGGACCTCAGCACAAACCGCCGCCCTCCGCGCCCATCGAACCGCTCGGCTGCTTTGTTTTCCAGCACAAATCGAGCACAAACAGGCACGCGGGCGAGGGAGCGGGTTGGAGTGGTTGGTTGGGCGAGATGCGAAATGACCGACAAGTGAACGGCCGGCTGGTTTGTCGTGTGTTTGATCCATGCGGGCCCTACTCGCTTTCATTTCCCTTCCAACTCTTATGTGCGAACGAAATGGACGTTCGATTTCGATCTTCGTTCCGCGGCGATTTCTTTCCTTCCCGCCGACCGGCGGCCTATCGGCGAGATCTCCCGGCCGGCCGGCCGCTCCGTTCGGGGGCGAGCGGCGGCCGGTTTCGCGTGCCGAATGGCCGCTCTCTGCTGTTCGTAGTCGGCGGAGGGCAGCGAACGGGACGCATGATTGTTGTGCTTCTGCTTTCTTTCCGGTCTTATCGCCGCCGCCCGTCCAATGCACACGACCGGCGAGTACGCGCACCTCGTTCGTTGTCCGTCGGAATGCGACGACCGGCGCGTCTTCCTTCCGAGGCGGGCGGGCGGCCGGTCGGGTTAAAGTGCAAAATCCACGGGTTGTTGGCGAACTCGCCGACCGATGGGGTGATTCGGGCGGGCGGCGGTGAAAGAAGACACTGTTTTGGAGTGAACGCGCGGCCCATTCCCCGCCACGGTCTTCTTTTAATTCGACTACATGCAATACCGGCGGCACTCGGCGGTTATTTGCGGACACCCGCCCGATCTCTGGTGTTCGAACGAGCAGGAAGTTCCGCCTAGTCCCTCATTTTCCCCTCGTTTCGAATGTTTTTGTTTACGAGGCAAACACTCGCCGCTCGTGTTTACCACTCGGCAGTCAGAAAGCGAGGCGGCGGGCGGCGAAAAGAACGACGCCGCCGCCCGTCCGCTCGCCGCCCGCTGCTCATCGAGCAGTTGGGAAGAAACACGAGTCTTTCGTTCGGGGGATGTTTTCGCCTCCTGCCTATCATCCGCCGATTGTAAACCGGCCAGTAATTCGAATCCACCGACTCCGTTTGGCCGAATTCTCGCCTTCTTATCAAAACCGCTCATTTCCTGTTGTTGATCGAGACGAGCGACGAAAACAAACGGCCGCCTCCTCGCCGACCGGCCGGCCGGCCGATCGTCTCGTGATCGCGGGCGTGTGGACCGAAAGCCGGCGGAAGGCGGCGGCCGCTTGCTGGCCCAAACACCCGGCCGTCTTGCAGCGGGCAACAGACAGGAGCGAGCGGAGTGCCCGGAATGAGCGATGCGGGTGGCCGGACGCCAAAGAACGGACGTAAAGTCCGAAAGGTCCCGTCTGCCGCTTCTTATTTTAATCCTCGTGTTTACCGCTCGTTTCTTCCATTCTTCCAATTATTTTCGGTCAGTTCCCGCGTTCTTCAGACCGCACAGCGAGGATGTCGAACGGCGGCGATGCCGAAAGGCGGAAGGTGGCCAACGAGCTGGCCGAAGAGAACCCGCCCTTCTACATCACCCTCCTGCACGCCTTCCTCTACTCGATGTTCTTCATCTACGACCTCGTCGTCGAGATCCCCTTCCAGATGTTCGCCAACCCGAAGGAGAAGCGCGAGGCGAGTGACCGCGTGAAAGTGAGTTCTTCCGAACATCCCTTGATTATTTCCTTCGTTCTTCACGTTCAGGCTCGGCCGGTGATCGAAGGCGATCCGACCTCCGACTGGCGGAATGTGGAGACCATCGATGGCGACCTCCTCTCGAACGCTTTCAAGTGCGAGACGCTCGGCGACCTGTGGGACAAATCGGTCAAGTGAGTCCCCTCAAATCAGATCAATTGAACGCTCTCTCGTTTGCAGGAAGTACGGCGACAACGCGTGCATGGGCGTGCGCGAGCTGCTCGAGTTCGAGGAGCAGCGCAAGGACGGGAAGACGTTCCAGAAGCTGCACCTCGGCGAGTACGAGTTCGAGACCTACGAGGAGGTGAACGAGACGATCAACGGCGTCGTGCAGGGCCTGCTCTCCCACGGGCTGCAGAAGGGCGACAACGTCATGATCTTCGCTGAGACCCGGCCCGAGTGGATGCAAACCGCCTTCGCGTGCTTCAAGTGCGGCCTCCCGCTGAGCACCGTCTACGCCACGCTCGGTGCGTGTCCCCACTCCTCCAACAAGTAAAATGAGTGGATCGTTTGCAGGAGAAGAGGCCGTCGCCTACGCGATCAACGAAGTCGAGCCGAAGGTCCTGTTCACCACGCGGGCGCTCCTGCCGAAGGTCGCAAAAGCGCTGAAGGACGTCGAGAGCGTCGAGACGGTCATCTACTTCAAGGAACCGCACAAGCCCGAGGACGACGACGGCTTCGCGACTCCCGACCAGAAGAAGGCCTTCAAGAAGCTGGACAAGAAGCTCGAGAGCTTCGACGCGCTTGTCGACATTGCCGGCGGAGGTGCGTTCACTCGCCGACCAAACAATCAGATTGGGAGTGAATTTCAGGCAACCGACAGTACGAGAAGCCGAAGACCGACGACCTTGCCGTCCTCATGTACACGAGGTAAAAAGCAAAATAGAAAGAAAGCAATGGATGATCGCGTGTTTGCAGCGGAACCACCGGAAACCCGAAAGGCGTGATGCTCAGCCACCGGAACATCCTCGCTGCCACTGGTGCGCAGGAGGCGGTTTTCCAGATCGCGGAGGACGACGTGTTTATCGGCTACCTGCCGCTCGCCCACATCTTCGAGCTGTGTGCGGAGCTCATCCTGCTGGCCAAGGGCGCGCGCATCGGCTACTCGTCCGCCCAGACGCTCTTCGACCGGGCGCCGAAGATCAAGAAGGGCACCAAGGGCGACTGCGCGATGCTGCAGCCGACGTTGATGACCTGCGTGCCAGTTCGTTTTCTCTTTCGCCCATTTCAATGCTTCTGCTCGTGTTCAGGCAGTCATGGATCGCATCTTCAAGGCGGTGACGGACGAGCTGAAGTCGAAGCCGCTCGTCTTCCGCGAGGCCTTCCGCGTCTGCTACGAGCGCAAGCGGGCCCGCTACGAGGACGGCTACTCGTCGCCCATCATGAACACGGTCGTCTTCAACAAAATCCGCTCGATGCTCGGCGGCCACATCACCCGAATGTTGTCGGGCGGCGCCCCGCTCAACGCCGAGACTCAGCGGTTCATGAACATCGTAAGAAGAAGAAACACGATTTCAGTAAGTAACGTGTGAAATTCAGACTTTCTGTGTGCCAGTGCTTCAAGGATACGGTTGGTTCTCCTTCTTCATTGTTCCGTTGCATCGGATTGCTTGCAGGCCTGACGGAGACGTGCGCCGGAGCGACGGTGATGGACCCGGCCGACCTTAATTGCGGCTCGGTCGGGCCGCCGATCCAGTGCTGCGAGATCCGCCTGCGCGAGTGGAAGGACGCCAGCTACTCGCCGCAGAACGACCCGCCGCAGGGCGAGATCCTCATCCATGGCGACCACGTGAGCAGCGGCTACTTCAAGAACGAGGAGAAGACCAACGAGGACTTCATCACGCTGAACGGCAAGCGCTATTTCGCCACGGGCGACATCGGCGAGTTCCGCGCGGACGGCTCCCTGAAGATCATCGGTTCGTCCCTCCGCTCCTCCAATCTATCACTCACTGCTCGCTCGTTCAGACCGCAAGAAGGACCTCGTGAAGCCGGCGCACGGCGAGTACATCTCGCTGGGCAAGGTCGAGACGACGCTGCTCACGAACCCGCTCGTGGACAACATCTGCATCTACGCGGACAGCGACCACGACAAACTCCTCGCCCTCGTCGTGCCCAACGAGAAGAACCTAAAGAGTCTCGCCCAAGAAGTGAGTTCTCCTCTGCCCATTCAGTCACTTCTTTTGCCTGCTTGCAGAAAGGAGCGGACGGCGACTGGAAGAAGATCTGCGAGGACGAGAAGGTCGTGAAGGCGGTGGCCGAGGAGCTGAAGAAGAGCTCGTCCAGTGAGTTCCCTCTTTTGTCCTGTCCATTGAATCATTCCCGTCGTCTAGAACTGCACAAAAATGAGGTGCCGGAGCTCGTCGTTCTGTGCCACGAGCCCTGGACGCCGGCGAACGGCCTGCTCACCGAGGCGCTCAAGCTGAAGCGGAAGAACATCGAGAAGGAGTACAAGGAGGCCATTGCGAAGGCGTACGGCGACAGCAAGTGATGTCTGCAGCCATTCGAATCCTGTGCTCAATGATCTGACCTCCACTTCGGGACTCCTCTCGCCTTCCGCTTCTTCTGTAGTCCGTCCAGTTATTCCTGCTAATTCTCTTTCAGTTATTCCTGTTCATTCGACCTAAAGAGCTAATCGTATGATCGTAATAAACGGCTATTCTCCCTGCTTGTGTTTCGTGTAGGACGTGCGCATCTGCAAAACAGCCGCGTGTTTGTCGGAAGTTGCGAGAAGACTCGCCCGCTTCTGCTCGCCGCCGATCGTCTCGAATTTCCGGCCGAACTTGAGCGAAGATTGATTTCCGCTTGGCGCGTGAGCTGCGCGGATTTTTGAAATTCGGAGGTCGGCGGTCGGATCGCCGTCTTCACGTGCAGCGGGTGCACTTCCGTCTTCTTGTGCTCCCGCCGTTCCGCCTGCTCGTTCTTTAAAGTCGCTAGAACTCTTGGACCCGCGGGTTCTTTTCTTCCGATCAATCCAATCGACTACGATGCTCGCCTACAACAGTAGGTGGAGTGCCGTGCTTCCTTCCCATTTACTGCTGCTTTCAGCTTATGGCCGCAATCGCCTGCTGGACGAGCGGCTCTCGATGGCCCGCCGCGGCCTCAAGAATCTCTTCAAAGCGGTCGTCTTCCAAATCAACGGCGCCGTTGTTCACTTGCGGCATGTGGACGAGTACGATCGGCTGAATCAACTGCGTGAGTGACCCACACAAAGACTGAGACCAACGATGTTTGCAGTGAGCCAGAACATCGAAAGCCGGCTGTTTGAGCAGCGATCGATCGAAGTGGACGAGGAGGATGCCGAAGCTCAAGTGGTCGACGAGACCGCCTTCCTCCACGTGATTCGAATCGGGAGTCCGAAGATCCAAAAGGTGGAAGTGAATCGAATGGAGGCCCTGCTGACCGCAGAGGGCTCTCTTCCAACGGTCCGTCCACTAACTGCCGCCTCTTCTGACTGTTCGTATGCAGGACGGTCGAATGTTTGATGCGATCCGAAAGCTCGCTTCCCACGGTTTCAAGATCGCTCTGCTAGCGGACGGAAGCCGTTCAACACGCAACCCGGCCGTGATGGAGGAGACGCAGAATCTGGAGGGAGCGGCGGAGTCTTTCGACACCTGCAAAGTGACTCCGCGAAAAGCCCAAGCGGAGATCTACCAGGTTCGTTGTGCTCCTCTCTTCCTCCACTCTCGTGTTGTCTGCAGAGTGTGCTGGACAAATTGGGCCTGTTGGCGGCCGAGAGCATTTACGTTGGACCACTTGCGTCCCAAGTTCGCGGCGTGGAGCGTGTAGGCATAACGGGAATCCAAGTGGTGAATGAGGACAGCGGGACGGCGATCAGCACACTCGAGCAACTCCTCAACATCGAGCTGCATTGACCGAACGGATTCCTTTCGATTGTAATTGTATTCGAAATAAACCCTCGATTTCTGCACACGACCGTCGGGTTCGGTTGCGCGTGCGTCACGATCGGCGGGTTCAAGTGAAGCTGCCGCCTCGTATCAATCGTTTCGATCGGCGCGTGTGAGCGGACTGTGCGCCAACTGAAACTACAAACACCAGCAGGAGCACTCGAACGAGTGATAAAAGACAGGCGGGTATCGGCGGCAGCAGGAAAGTGCAGAGCTTCCAATCGGGGCCCTTGTTTCTCCCGTGAATCACGCCGCCGCTCGGCCGGCCGGCATTTCCATAATCCAACTAGCGAAGACATGTGTGTCTTGTAGTTTGTGCCGCAAGTCACTCGTCGGCCAGCGAAACCGTTGGGCTTCGAGTGAAAACAAACCGCCCAGCCGGCGAACCGGCCGGCTTTTAAGCGGCGGACGGCCGAACGGACGAGCGGGACGATCGGAATTGCGAACTCGTTTACCCACTTGCCTGTTTGTTTGTTTGACTCCTCTCCGTTCGTTTCAGTTTCGTTTGCAAGCGAGAGAATGGCGGGAGTGAAAAAGACGGCCGTGATCTTCGACATGGGCGGTGAGTACCGTCAATCGACCTACGAAGAGCTTTCGGTTGATTGCAGGCGTCGTGGTGCGCTTCAAGAACTACGGCCGCTTTATCGAGCTGCTCCAAGAGGCGCGCAAAGATCCCGAGGTCGGGAAGAAGTTCGTGGGATTCGAAACGGGCGACGTGACGGCCGCCGAGATCAAGGAGACCTTCAATCGAATCTTTCCGCTCCCGCTGGACGCCGATGTGAAAGACTTCGAGCATTCCAAACTGGACGACTACATGGGCGAGCACGTGCGTTGACGGTGGAGGGCGAATGATCGCTTGTTTGTTCAGGACGAGCACATCGAACAGACGATCCGGCGACTGAAGGAGCACGGGATCAAAGTGGGCCTGCTGACCAACAAGTTTGTTTTCATTTCTTTTTTATTCATCTTCCTCTTGCTTTCAGTGGCTTCTGGAGCTCGAAGCGGGACCGCACCACGTTGATGGACAACGCCTACGAGATCTTCGACGCGGTCGTCGAGTCGTGCCGCGAGGGCATCCGCAAGCCCGACCCTCGCATCTACGAGGTGCCTTTCCATCCATTTGAATGATCACTCCTCGTCTTTGCAGATCATGCTGGAGAAGCTGGGGAAGAAGGCCGAGGAGTGCTGCTTCGTTGATGACCTCAAACAAAACACAGACGCGGCCGAAGCCCTCGGTATGACTGGCGTTTGGGTTTGTTTCTCTTCCTTTTTCCTTTGCACGTCTCGGTTTTCAGTTGTCGAACCAAGACGGAGAGGCGGCCGTCCGCAAGCTCGAAGAGATCCTCGGCCTCGATCTTCATTGAGTCCACTGCTTCCTTTGATGCTTCTTAATTTATTCTTCTTGCTTTCAACTGCCCGCACAATACTCGAATAAACACTCCGCTTCTTGCTCCTTTAGATCGCTCCGGTGGGCGGGTGTTGTCGGAAGTAGGCGCGCAATTGAGGCAGCGCGTAAATCTTCTGATTGTGGGCGAGGAGTTGGGGGTAGGCTTGCATTCCGACCATGTCGATGATCTTGAAGGTTTGAACGGTGCCGGCGACGAAAAAGTCGACCCAAGAGAGCTGCTTGCCGAAGAAGCCGCTCCTGCTTTGGGCGAGGAGAGCTTCCATCTTCGGAGCGTACTTGGCCAGAGCGGGCGCGTATTCGGCGGTGTAGACTGCGTTCTGAACAAAAGAAAAGATTGCTGGAGTGCTGCCTCGAGTTCACCTCGTCGCCTGGCACATCGCCGTTGGCGACTCGCTTGTAGTGTTCAGTTCGGTCAACGAACGTTCGCCACAATTCGGCCGCGTAGTCCAAGTGGGCGGTTTCCAGGTCGGAGGTGCCCGCAAGATCTGGAAGGGTGGATAAATAGAGAACGGTTCTTCTCCTTTACCAAGTTTCTTCCCGATGTATCTGTAGATGGCCATCGACTGCGACAGCTTTTGCCCGTTGACCTCTAGCAGCGGCAGCTCTTGGTCGGGGTAGTCTTCAGCGAGCAATGGTCCGAATGAAGAAGACCTCTAGCAACTCACAGGCCTTGCGAGCGTCCCACTGGGCGTTCGTCAGCCGGATATCTTCAAACGGAATCTTTCTGTAGGTGAATGCCAATCGGATGGGTTCGGCCCGAAAGCGGACGTCGAAGTAGTGCAGTCGGTACTTGTCGAACTGGCTGCAAAGACTGCTTATGATGATTGAGAGAAGACTGGACGTGCAATACGGGAGGCGGCACATTCCGTCCGCCGCCGCCTCCTCCTCGTCGTTTCTTCGGCCTCTTTTGCTTCTTGGGAGCTCGCTTCCGTCCGCGACCGCCTCGTCCGCCTCCGCCGCCTCCATTCCCGCAATAACTGAAAGAGCGACAGTCTGATGAGGAGTCAATCCTGCTTCCTCACCCGCAGCTTCGAGGGCAGTTGATGCGAAGTGTGTTGACCAGAGAGGGCGACTGGCAGTACGCCTTCGCTTTGTTACACGTGGGCACGATGTCCTGGCATGCCTGTCCAGTTGTTTGGACGAAGAAGAAGAGAATAAGGACACAAACGGGCAGGAACGCCCGCATTTTGGAGATTCGAGCGGACGGATTGACGGAAATCGCGGGTTTTATGCCGGCTTTTGACCGCGTTAATCCCCGCACCTCCCGGCAGTTGTCCAAACAAACGGCGGGCTGAAGGCTGATCGGCCGAATGGAAGCAACGAGAAGTGTGCCCCGCGAGTAAACAGCAACGAGAACGCTGCGGCCGACGGACGGAATGCAAATTCGAGCGACAAATTGGTGATCTCGCCTCCGATCCGCAACAAGTCGCTCATTTCTGTTCATCTCCGCTCTTCGCTCCGGTCGGCAGTCCGCGATGACGTCCACCAACTCGCCGCGCGCGCCCACGCCCACCGGCGCCGCCGCAAAGAAGGCGGACGGCGCCCAAGAGGCCACCGTTCTGGGCAAGACGCCCGATCAGGAGCTTCGGCTGCAGCCGCGGTGAGTGCGCAGAGGAGTTCACCTTCACTCCGCTCGTTTCAGCTGGATCGTCTTCTCGTCGGAGGACGCCTACCGCCGCAATCAATTCTGCCCGTTCACGATCACGAACACCGAGGAGCACACGGTCATCTTCCGCATCCGCACTCGTGTTCGTTCCTTGTTCCCTTCGTTCCTTCATCCTTGGGTTGCAGGACCGCACATTCCCGATGTTCAGCCACTGCTACGGCTGGCTGGAACCGCTGCAGAGTGCCGAGGTGACCGTGATGCTGCCCTCCGCGGACACGTGGCCCCGCGACCCGTCGGAGTTCGCGGGTCGTCGGCACAAGATCGTGGTCGAGAGCCTGCAGCTGCCGGAGGACGTGCAGAAGCCGGCCGAGCGGCCCCAGCGCGACGCCCTCTGCCGCCGCGTCTTCCACGAGACGGCCACCAAGCAGCCGCTCACGCGCGTCTACGTGAAGCTCTCGCTGCTCCTGCCCCGCCTCATGGAGGGCGCGCCCGCCGACCTCAACCGCACGGCCACGCCCTCCGTTCCGTCCATTTGAGTGTCCGTTGGATCGAAGTGAATAAACGATTCGAGTCGAGACCTCTCGGTGGAGCCGTTTGGCCGTTGACGGCCTTTTTGCTGTTGAAAGTAACGTCCTGGGTTCCCCCTCGCGTTGTGCTCCCAATCGATCGAGCGGGCGTTGAAACGATGGCCTCTTCCAAGAACCCCTGGCTTTAATCTCTGATTCCATAACACGTTTTCCAACGTTGTTGCTCGCCGTGATGTGATTATTCGACTGATCAAATCGCATGCCACAAGTCGCGTAATTTCGTTTCTCTCAGCTGACAGCCGCCGGAGTCCAAGAACTCGCTTCTAATTCGATTTGTTTGGGGTTGCTGGAATTCGGCAGTCGACCGCCGCGTGTTCCTCTTGCGTTCCGGAAAGATTTTAACGGCCGTTCGGTCCTCTGCAGTCTCTTTTCTTTGCACTAATTGAATGAAAACGAAGAACGTCCGGTTTCACTTCCGGCGTTCCTTCTTCGAGTTATTGCCCTTACGAGACCAATTCCACGTCGGTTGACGCCTTCTCCTTTCTTTTGTGTTGCCGTCGACCTTTCGAAGGCGTTCAATCAGCCGCCCGCCACCATTTGTTTCGATTTCCGTTCGAAATTGATGGAAGACGGCGGCTTCTGGGCGGAATATCGGCATTCGGGAGAGAAATGAGCGGCTTCTTTCTTCGCCCGTCCGGCCGCAAATGTCAGAAATTAAATTCACGCGCCGCTTCGAACCGCCCAGACGGCCGAGAACCTTCTGCGCGTTCGTCTGCGGTCGACGAGGCGGCCGAATGGGCGGCTAATTGAGTTCCCACCGGAGATCTCCGATCTTCGCGCCCACCGAAAGCAATTGGAAGCCACCAGTCGCGCCTTATTCTTTTGTCTTCTGTCGAATAATCCCCGCGTTCTTTCGAATCGTCCGGCTAATCCCCTTGTTAGGAACTCGTTCCTGGCCGTTCGATGAGCGGTGCTTTCGGCCGAAAGATCAATCGGCCACTGCGGACAGCCGGCCGGAGATCGCGGGAGGCGGATTGATCGCTTCGCTCGCGAAAGAAACAAGCAGCCAGCTGAAAGAAGCGAGCGCGTGAAGGCGGCAGGTGAATTGGGAGCGCGGGAGTGACATCAGCGGCCGAAATCGTCGGGTTCACTGGTCTGTTCACTTGCACGCGTTCTGCTCGTCGACCGCCGACCGGTCGGTTATGCGCCCAATCGGCGCTCATTTGCTGCCATTCACCCTCCTGCTTCCAATTCGGAGTGAATGGGAGGCGAACACTCGATTTAGCCGCCTTTTGTCTTCGTTTGCTTTCGGCGTGTCGTCACGTGGGTTTCGAAAACGATTGCGGGAGTTCGCTGCCTGTCGGGAGGAAATTCGAGCCGATCGGGCGGAGTGATCGCGAACAAAGCGGTCGGCCGAGTGCGCAGCGAAGAGCGGGCCGCCCGATCGAAGCTCGAATTTCCACGTGCTCCACGTCTTTGTGCTTCGAGAAGTGCACGTATGAAAATTAATCGAAAGGAAGCCGAAAACAAAAACACCCGCCTCCTCCCTCGTCCTTCTGCCCGCATTCCTGCAGTTTCCTCATTCGATTTGCTTCCGCCCACTTCGGAACTTCTCCGCCCGCAACTCCCCGCGGGATCGTCGCGTCCACCGACCGCACGTGGCGACAGACGGCCGGCCACTCGATCTTCAAAGTTCAGTGTGCGGAGTAACGCCCTTCCGTTCGCTTACGTCGACATCCGCCCGTTCGCTCGAACCGGAGATCCGAAGGTCCAAAGCGGCCGTTGGGGACGTCGCCTAAGCCGCGGATTAACGTTCTCCGGGGGATCGCAACCCAATTGGCCGCTCGATTGTCCGCTCGCGGCAATGACCGCGAATGTTCGACGTTAATCCTTGGGGACGGAGTTTCAACATTTTCTTCGTTTCTTCCGCCCGCCGGCCAGTCGGCGTTCATGATCGTTTGCGAGTTTGCACCCACCCGCTCGTCCGTTTGATTTGAACTGGACGGCCGACCGACAGGTGCCGCCGGCGCTCGTCCAGCTGTCGGCAGGCCGGGCGGCGGGCGGAAGGGTCAAGAAGACGGCCGGCCGGAGGGTGGCGAGGGTGTAGAGCGATTGGGCGTCCTGCAAATGCCATCGAACGTCTCCTCCGATTACGACCCACCCGCCGTCGTTTGCACTTCCCGCTGCTCGTACAGCGGGCGGTCATCAATCAGTGGAGGCCTTTTTTGCTCATCACTCCACATTCCGCCGTTTGCAACTCGACTCGTCCATTCGTACACCTTTTGTTTGTTTCTGGAAGAATCACGCGTCTTCGGGATGATCGAGCGGTCGAAACAGGCGGCCGGCCGGCGGATGGTGAGAGCAAAAGACGTCCCGTTTGATCACGCTCTCTAATCCACTCACGTACTCACTGAATCACCGTAAAGATCGAAGGCTCACACTACAAAACAAAAGTACAGTGTGGAGAACGCTTTTTCGTTCGGATCGGGTGTCCGCGAGCTGGAGCGAAACGCGGGGTTTGTGCAACGAAAACGACCGTTCTGCTCCTCCTCCTCCTTCTCTCGTTTGCACGCGCCTGACGTCCGGAAGGCGAAGGTTCCCGATCGTTCCGCTCGCTTCGCGCCCGATCGGCTCCTCGAATTTCGCGCAATTCAAACGAACAAACGAAAAGACGGAAGGGAGGGGGTGAGAAGCTGAGGAACGACGTTCGAAACGCCCATCTTCGAATTTCGATCGACCCCGTGCTGGCAGCAAACGGGTCGCGTTCCCGTGCACTTCCTCTTGGCAGCCGAAGTCACTCGCTTTTGTTCCCGACTGGACTAATCGTTTCTCTTTACTGATTGTGTGGGCTTCTTCGAGGCCTTTCGACAGCGAGAACCCACTTCCCGATTCCAACATCATCCCTCGAGGAGGATTAGTCGTTTCTCCTCGTTCTCTGCGGCTAATCGATCCCAAAACGGGCACGATCTGCGGCTTGTACGAGCCGAAGGATTAGTTTCGCGTGTACTCCCGCGTGCCCTTCGGTTTCTCCTCCAGCGGCCGTTCGAAAGGGCATCCGGGTGTTTTCGTTCGTGCAAGCGGTGGCGGTCAGCCGACCGAAAGTCGCCGAATTCATTCGATTTCGTTCGAATTTCCATTCGAATCGGCTTTCGCTCAATTTCGTCCGTTCCGCCCCGATGAACGGCGGCCGTTTGTTTTCGCCGAATCCTGAATTCTTGATGCGAAGTTCGGGGGATGATTGAACGAGTGAGCTGGACGGGGAGGACGGTAGACGAGGCCGAATGTCCAATTGATAGAATGACGTGGGCGATCGTGTCTACTGCAAAGTGGATTAACGGCCGTCTTCCGCTCGTTTCTTCGGGTCGAAAGACGCGATTAGGAGGTCGCCCGAACGGCCGCCGAGTACACGGACCGCCCGTCAGTTCTAATCAGCTTGCGGGCGGGCGGGGGCTCAATGGCGGCGGGGCGAGAAGCCGCGAATTCCGTGGGCTCTTCGCAATCGACCGGCCGCCTCTCACTTTCGGCCTCGCGCGTCCGCATTCCGACGAAATCGAGTCGGAAATTCGAGGCGTGACGTTCGCGACGGCCGGTGATCTCTGGCAGTGAACTCGCTTTCGTTTCAGCCTTGTAATCGAGCCGCGCATTCCTCCGCTCTGTTCGCTACGAACGTCGACCGTAGCAACACGTCGGAGGCCGCACATTAGCGACAACGAGTACAAGCGAGAGGCGCAAAGAGCAAACAGACGGCCCGAACGATTGGACTTTCTGTCGGCTTCGCGAATCCCAGTGCGCATCCGCGAGCGGCGTGAAGCCCCGCGAATCCCGAACCGGCCGCATCAATCCTCCCTTGTCAGCCGGCCGCCCGAAGGGGAGGAGCGAGCGGCCCGCCGACCAACCAGCACGCCCCGACCGAAAGCCGAGAGCCCGCCGCCGGCAGCGAGGAAATGCGACTGAAACGGCAGATCGAGAAAAGAGACTCGCCCAGCATGTCCACCCGAAAGCTCTCGCTCTTCAATCGATGGAAGAACCAGAACCTGAACGCCGACATCGCCCTCGAGGGCATCAGCGAGGAGGAGCTCGTCGAGTACAAAGGTGAGTCGTCTCTCGTTTGAATTCCCACCTATTCCGTGGATTGCAGAGGCGTTCCGGCTTTTCGATAAGGCAAGTGCTTTTATTTTGTAGTCGACGCCATTGGCCTCTCTAAATCCCGTCTAAATTCCAATCTGCAAGAACTTCTAGCCATTTTGGCCTCCATGGTCAGCATTTGTAATTGTCGAACAGGCAGCTGCACACCTTTTTCGATTTCGTCCTACTTTTGCAAAGATTGCTTCCTTCTACCCCCTTCTTTCTTTCTTCCTTGTACTCGCGGACGATCGGATGTCCGCAGACGGCCGGCGGAAATCGCCGAATTCCCGCCCGTTCGCGGCGGTCGTCGGGAAGTTCCGCGTGCGCCGAGCGGGCGGAAGGAAGCCGGCGGTCGTCAAAATCACGACCGGCCGTCGGAAATGTTCGCGAAGTACTGCCGGCGAGAAATGAATGGTCGTGTACATCGAGAGTTTTCCTCTGGGTAATGCCCACGACCGTCGCCTCGGCCGGCCATCCATCTCTCGAACGTCATGCGAGGGATTTCCAGTGCGCACGTTCGTTCTGTCAATAACCGCCGGAAAGGCCACCGTATTCGTTTGCCTCGAACACAAACGGTTCGAAAAGAAAGACGCAGCTTGCAAACACGAAGGGAGTGATCTTTTGGATTGTTTTGAAAAGATCGCCGTTGACATCCACGAGTTTCTTTTGTCCTCTTGGTTTCTGACATTCTTCACGTTCGATTGTTCTTTCCTCCCGATCGGTCGAGCGAACACCTGACTGCCGCCGCTCGAGCGAACGCATGGCCCTCGTGTTCGCGAGGCGGATGTCTTCGGCGGCCGATCGATCGGGCGGCCGAAGAACGGCGGCCGTTCGATCAATCAAAGTGGACGTGCGAATTCTTTTCTCACTCGTCGAAAACAGTGGGGATTTCGGACCAAAACGAGGGGAAATTGCGTCGTTTGTTGTCGTCGAGAACGGTCGTTGCGGATCGCCAAACACGGCCGCCCGCTTTGTACGGAGCGGCGAGACGCGGGGGTTTGCTCCATGGACACAATGGGCGGCCGGAAGGCGCCGTCCGGCCGGCGGTCGTTGAATCGAGCGGCGATTAATCCATCTTCTTTTTCTTTTCCTGCTGCCGCTCCTTTCATGGCCGCTAACCGCCCGACAACAAACTTCTGCTCGTTTTCACCGCCGAGTTCGAACCGAGCGGAAGGTTCGCGTGTTTTGCGGGCCGAAGAGGCGGACGGTCGACGAAAGCGGCCACTTGAGCGGAAAGAAGTCGTGAACTCATGACCGAATGCTCTTTTCCGGTCGTCCACTTCGAATTCAATCGAATACGGTGGAGATGAACGGAGCGAACGACTCCGAACGCCCTCCAATCCAATCCGAGCGTTCACTGCCGACAAGTGTGCGGAGTGAGGGGAAACAAATGGGCCGTCCGGCGGCCGAAAACATTTGCGATGAAAGTGGGCGAATAAAAGAAACATCTCTTCCTTATCGCCATCAAACGATCTCCGCCTTCAGGACGGCAACGGGAGCATCAATTCGAAGGAGTTGGGCGTCGCGATGCGGAGCCTCGGCCAGAACCCCACCGAGCAGGAGCTGCTGGACATGGTGAACGAGGTGGACGTGGACGGCTCGGGCACCATCGACTTCCCCGAGTTCTGCCAGATGATGAAAAGGATGAACAAAGGTGCGAGTTGGGTACAAGAGCTCACTGAACTCTGTTGTTTGCAGAGAACGACAGCGAAATGATCCGAGAAGCCTTCCGCGTCTTCGATCGGGTACGTCCTTTCCTGCATGCTTCCTCTCCTTTACCCATTCCTTCGTTCAGGACGGCAACGGCTACATCACAGCCGACGAGTTCCGGTACTTTATGACACACGTGAGCGCCCTCCGTCCTCTTCTCTCTCTCATCCATCTCGTTGCAGATGGGCGAGCAGTTCAGCGACAAGGAGGTGGACGAGATCATCAGCGAGGTGGATTGCGACGGAGACGGACAGGCGAGTTTGTTTTGCTTCAAGAACGAATTAGAAGGCGCTCCTTTCTTCTGCTTTTTGGTCCCGAAATGGCGCCCACTAATCCAAGAGTCCACAGTGAACACAAATCGAATCAAGCGTTGTGTTCGGGCGGGTTTCATTCGAATTCGTGGTCCTTTTGGTGACAAAGCGAGCGGCTTCCATTGGGGCGTGCAAAGTCGTAACGGCGCCCGAACGGAATGCGATTTCGACTCGCGAATCCCGCACGCGAAATTCGATTTGGCCGCTCGGGATTCGCGAGCCGCCGGCAA
Organism: Aphelenchoides fujianensis; assembly: GCA_024699865.1. Taxonomy (NCBI): domain Eukaryota; kingdom Metazoa; phylum Nematoda; class Chromadorea; order Rhabditida; family Aphelenchoididae; genus Aphelenchoides; species Aphelenchoides fujianensis. The sequence continues at coordinate 182,750 of JAMPIO010000060.1, read as the reverse complement.
CAAGTGGACGGGCGGACGGGCGGCGAGGAATCACGTCACTCCGCGCCGTTTGCCGCTCGTTTCTTTCGGCCGGCCGGCGGGCAATTCGCGGAAGACGGGCGTCGTCGAGAAACCCGACGAGTGCAAACGGATTCCTTCCGCCTTCCTCGCGTCTAATTGCACCCGAATGACGACCGAGAAGCCCTCGGTGGTCGGCGGGCAGGAGATCCTTTTGTGCGGCAACCGGGAGATCATTTCTTCGACGTGCCGCCGAACGAACGAGCGGCTTTCGTTCGAATTTGCACGAAGCGGAGAGCCGCCCGTCGGGAATTGAATCCCGCCCGAACAACACGCTTGTTTTTCGCCCGACTCCCGTACGAACTGTACGAAAAGAAGAGGTCCAAACGGGGAAGCGGAAACAAACGTCTCGATTGTTCGGGAAACCGAAGAATAACCATTTGTGTTTTCAGATCGACTACGAGGAGTTCGTTAGAATGATGGCCACGTGATTTCCCTCAATCGAAGTGTACAGCGAGCAGAACGACGAAGATCCGATCCACTCACTAACAAATGACCAAAGCATTCATTCCGCACGGGCGTCTCCAATAGCCAATCCTTCTCCTTCCTATTTATACTCCTTCTTGTTCGCACGAATAAACCATCGACGAGCAAGCAGTCGAGTGGATCAAAATAGTTTACTGTTTCTCGTGAACGTCCGATATGAATCGACTTGTGTGCGGATTATGACGACAACAAGCAGCCTCGTGACTATTTACACTCGATAGAAAGAAAAGGAAGGAATAGAAGTGGGCGGAAGAATCCCGACTGACTGAAATCACCGACCGTGGGGAAGCGACCCGTTCGGCTGCTCGGCGCGAACACAAAGAAGAGGAAGGAATGGTGGGCGGAAGGATTCATGCGAAAGGAACCATTGCGTAGAGCGAAGATGACGGAGGGATCTCATCAAATCGGAAGGACGGTCTGGGCCTGTCTCTTCGCAACTCCCGTGCACATCGACGTCATGAAGCGGATGCCCCGCTCGCCGCCCGGCACGTACGAGAGCACGTAGAACACGAGGGCGATCGCCTGCAGCGTTGCGCACACCACCGTCAGGAGTGTGTTTTGGAGCTGAAAGTCCAGCAATCAATGCAAAGAAGTAGCAAACGAAAGGACTCACCCACACGGCCGTGTACAGCGTGGCGATCACGGACGAGAGGTAGGCGATCGTCACGTATCTCCGCTGGGCGGAGAGAAGGAACTGGACGTAAGCCCACGGTCCCCAAAGAAACCCGAAGCTGAAACGAACGATCGAGGTGTGAGATGAACGGAATGGCCGCACCTCATGATGAAGAACGTGGAGCCCAGCGTGTTCAGGGCGGCGAACTTGCGCGCATTGAGAACGAGCATCGGGAGAACGAGGATCGCCTGCAATCCGAGCAGAATAGCCAAGAGGACCGGCAGGAATCACTCACAGTTCCGAAACAAAACGCGGCGCCGATCAGGCACATGAAGAAGGCGACGATTCGTTGGAGACGGGAAAGACCGCAGAACTGCTCGTCGGAGGACGCCCAGCCGAACCACGAGCCGTTCGCCCGCCGATTGCGGCCGGCCGGCAGCGTGCCGCTGGTGCTCGGCGCGTCGGTGAGGGCCTCCGTGTCGTCCGCATTTGCATCTGTCCGCAGGTAGCCCTTGAACGCAGAGGAGACATTCGCGCCAATTTGGGTGACCGAGAACGTCCGGCTGCCGCCCGACTTGGAGCGGTAGTCGTTCACGAAGTCGCTCAGCGCGGACATCGTGGCCACGAAGCGGGGATCGTCGAGGGACCTAAACGAAGCGGCCGAATGGAAACGAGCAGAAAATGGACTCACTTTCACTCACTCACGACCCACGTGCGCAGCGAAGAGGCAGCCGGAGGGATTCGAGGTCTGCCGGAACGGGTTCCTCGCATGCGGCTGCCGATTTTCCGCAAATCTCGTCGCTGAAGGCGGCCGGCGGGTGGATTCTCGTGGAAACGAGCGGAATGCAAAACACGAGCGTCCGACGGCGGCGGAATGACCGAACGAATTGATTTTCGCCGCTCGAACACCTGCGCTCGTCATCGCGTGTTGTTGTTCGCGTGTTTGACAAGCGCCTTATTCGCACTTGTTCAATAACCGAAAAACAACGATTGGAGGTGTACAAGGGAGCTCGCTGCGGTAAAAGCATTCCTTTCCTTGACTTGTGTTTTGTGGAATTTCAGGAGGCAGCTCTGACTGTTGTTGCCCTGGCCTGTTTTAATTGATCTTTTTTGTTCAATTCTTCAATTCGATTTTGATCGACAGACCTTTTGAAAACTCTGCCATTCGAAGTTGCGAGTGCCTGTTTTCGCTACAGCTCGCCTTTTCCACAAGGACACACAAAACGGAATTTATCTCGAATCGTAAACTTCGCAAACAGAAAGTGCATTGGAACGATTGCGGGAAAAGCAGCAGACAACAGAAGGGCAACGATCAGTGCAAGTTCACACTCAACAGGCTCTCCAGCTCTCGGATTGCTCCTGTTGTGTTGTCGTGGGGGAGCTGAAAGCGGAAATCGGCAAGTTAACGAAGGAATCTGTTGGGGAGCTCACAAAGATGCCGGTCAGCCCCGCCGCTCTCGCGCCCTCGACGTTCTTCTCCCAGTCGTCGATGAAGACGCACTCCGCCAGCCCGACGCCCAACTTCTCGGCCATGATCTGCAAACCACCGTCAATCCTCTTCCCTTTCTTCATTGATGGACCTCGAAGATGTGCCGCTCAGGCTTCCGAAAGCCCACCCGGCAGCTCTCGACGACGGCGTCGAACTCATCGGCCTCCTTGATGACGGCCGACCGCTTTCGCGTGTTCGACCAGAAGAAACTGAAACAGAAAGATGCACTGGAGGAATGTTCAAATTGTTCACTTGTTGGTCAACAACCCGACTTTGAAGCCGTGGGCTTTCAGTCGGCGCACAATCTCGAGCATGTCCGTGTTCTGCAAGCACAAAAGGAGCACACGAGAGCAGATTGAACTCACTTTCTGGCCGGAAAAGTCCTCCAGCGAAGCGCCTTCGAAGTCCTCCACATCTTTCTGCACGCAATAAGAAAGAATGAAAGTGAATAGACGTGTGAGCACTCACCAGATCGGGGTAAACAATCGAGTAGACGTCCAGAGCATCGGTGAGGACCTTCTCGCCTTTCTCGACGGCCATGAACCGCTTCCGCTTTTCCTCGTCTCCGTTGATCACCTCAAGGAAGCGGTCGAAGGCGAGCGGGTCGAGGAAGCGAATCAACACGCCGCCCATGTCTTCAACCCACCTCTTCCTTCCACTTTGATCTTCCTTCTTTGCGGACTCACCGAAAATGACGGCCTTGAAAGCGGACATCCCGAAGATCGCCGGAAGGGAGAAAGCAGGGCGAATTGCGGTTTAAAAATCGTGTCTTTTGAACCGCCGGCCGCTAATCAGTCGGGCGGGAAGGCGGGCGGGCGGCCGAATGAGACGATCGTCGTCCTTTGAATTCGCCCCCCGCTCGTCCGTCCGGCCGGCCGGCGTTTGACACCCGCCTTCCGTCCGTCTTTCTGTCCAACGAGCCGGGGGGAATGTTTATTCTTTGAATCACAAGAAAGAAGCCGCGTGGTCGTCGTCAAAAGAGCGAAACGTGCAGGAGTTCCTCCAGCTTCCGAATGGTCCCGCGAGTGTCCTCGTTCTCCAACTGCAACAAGAACCCCTTTTGTTTCTTCCTCCTCCTTCCGCTCTCACTTCGATACCCGACATGCCCAACTGGACGGCAGCATCCACATTCGACGGAAAGTCGTCCACGAACACGCACTCGTGGGCCTCCACGCCCAACTCCTCCAGCATGATCTGAACGAAAGGAGGCGTAAGGAAGAGAGCACAGTTCTTTTACCTCGAAGATCCGCCGCTCCGGCTTGCGCACTCCCAGCTTGCAGCTCTCGAGGACCGCGTCGAACTCGTAGATCTGCGGGATCGAGGTCGTCCGATCGGAGCCCCGCTGCCAGAAGTAACTGAAGAACGGAGGTTGAAAGCACGAACCAACGGAAAGCTGCTCACTTGTTCGTGATCACACCTACATTGAAGCCGCGTGCTTGAAGTTTCTTGGCCGCTTGGATCATGTCCTCGTTCTAAACAACCGTTCGATCGATCGAGGAGTAGAAGGAACAAACGATCGGTCCCAAGTAGTCCGCCGGATCGGCCTTGTCGAAATCCTTGATCTCCGACTGAAAAGAAGGACGAAGTGTGGGCAGGATAGAGAGCGGTCGCGTACGAGTCCTGGGAAGGCGAGGTCCAGCAGGTCGCCGATGTCCTCGATCGTGATCTCGCCCCGCTCCAACGCGACGTACGTGGCCATTTGCTCGGGATTCTGCCGGAACTGGGCAATCAGCTTGTGGACGTTCTCCGCGTTCTTGAAGCGGAAGAGGACGCCGCCCGTAAAACGAAGAGATTAGTGGGTTAGTGGCAGGAGAAAGAACTCATATGTCGAACAAGACGGCCTTGTACTTCGGAGTGTCGCCGTTCATCGTTGGGCAATCAAGTGAACGTGCAGAGAACTGAAAGGAGGGGTAGGGGTGAGTGAACAGCTGCAGTACGCGAGTTGAACCCGTGAACTGGAGAGCAAGAACCAAAAAGCAAACCGCAACGGACAAGCGGGCAGGTTTCATGTCAAAAGAAAGTGAGCAGACAGGCTTTTGCCCTTTGCACGCCGTTGTTTTCGATCGAATGACACTCGCCGCTCTTCTGTGAGGAGGGCCGTTAACGAGGTGGGTGGTCGGAGGGACGAGCGGCGATTAAACACGCGAGTGATTGCCGCCGAGACGGCGAGAACTGATTGTTCTCGCTTTTATTTCCGCCTTCCGCCGGGATTTGCACTTCGAACACACCCGTTTCTCCCCAAAGACCGTTCCGAGAACAATCGAAATGGAAATCGATCCGAGCGAAGAACGTCGACCTTTCCGCCGGTTCACGTGTCTCGTCGCTCGAAACTCCCCAACGCCGTGAGTGTTTCGTTTGATTCCGATCAGTTTCGACAGGCGACCGTCGAGTTCGTTTTGCTTAACGAACACTCGGCAACTACTTTTCTTTTCGATCATCCATTCTGATGTGTGCTCGACAAATAAACCAGCAAATGAAGGTCTTCAGTCGGCAATGAGAAGGCCGATCAATCGGATGGATTCTCTTGTGTTCACCCACTTCTTTTCTTTCTTCTGACAACGTCGCTTTGGTTAAAACGTTTACTAACAACAAAAAACAACAAATAAAATAAGAAATACGAATGGAATAAGAACGGGAATAAGGAGAGGATCGATTCATGGACGAGTTACTCGGCGGTCGTCTCCAGGTTCTCGTAGCGGGCGGGCGTCGCCGCCGCCTTCCGGTCGATCCAACTGCCGTACGGGGCGCTCAGCGGGCGCTTCGTGAAGTGGACGGCGGAGAGGTCGCGGCCGCCGTTCAACGCCGCCAGCTCCGCGTTGGGATCGCCCGCGCGGCCCACGAACACGCGCTCCTCCTCCGCCGGCTGCTTCGTGTGTTCGGCGATGGCCGCGCGGAAGGCGACGACCTCCGGGTTCTCGCTCAGCTCGTCCACCACCTCGACCTCCGTCTGGACTTCCGTGTGGACGTCGGAAGTGTGCTGAAATCAACTCGAATTAGCCCCTTCCTTCCGTCGCCGGCCACTCACCTGTTCGTTCATCTTCGAGAGGCGCGGGTAGATGCGCTCGTGGGGCGGGCTGCCCGTTTGTCTGAACACTCGCACATGATTCCTTTCCTCTCCCCCCGACATACCCGCATTCCAACGGACTGGAGGCACGCGACGAAGAGGTGTTCGTTTGGGAGGGGGCGGTGGGCGTGAGGCGGGAGCTCGCGTCCGAAATCCGCTTGCGGCTCGCGTCCACCGGCGGCAGCACGAGGACGGCGTGCTCGTAGGGCGGCGGGCGGCCTTCCACCGGCTTGACGGTCGTGGCCTCGCGGTGTTTGATGCCGCGGAACTCGTTGAGCAGGGCGGACTTCCGCTCTTTCTGCTTGCGCGCCGCCTTGATTTTCTTGCGGCCGTCGGCGGGCGGGTGGGCCGACTGGTGGCCCGCGTTCTCTGGAAACAACGGGGATGAGCGGAGGGGCAATCGGGGCCGCCACTCACCTCGCGGACGGTGCGGGTTCAGCAGGCGGAACTCGACGTCCTCGCGCTGGATCGTGGAGACCTTCGCGGACTGCGGCTCTTCGGCCACTCGCTGCTGGATCGTCTTCAGCTCGATGACCGTTTGGCTGGGCGCGGGCTTCTTCTTCTTTTCTTTCGGCGGCGGTTTGGACGGCTGCGGGCGGAGTTCGGGGTCTGAAATTCGCGGTCAATCCAATCGAATACTCCGCGCAACGAACCTTCCGGTTGCTCGGGGGCGTGTGGCATCGAATCAGGAGCACGATGTTCAGCAGAACGCCGGCGGTCAGCAGGAGGGCGAGGATGTCTGGAAAGAACCAGAGAAGGTGAACGATCACTCCCCCCCTCGGCACTCACAGTACGAGCTGACGAGGACGGGCGCGTTCTTCCAGAGGTGTGTTTGGAACGTGTACCACGCCAAACTGAACGGGCCGACCAGCGCGAGCAGGTTGAGGACGAAGCGGGCGCGGGAGCGCGTGAAGAAGACGCAGAGGAAGGCGAACAGGCCGCAGAACGCGAGGGCTGCAAAGAGGGCAGTATCGTGAGAAGAAGGAAGGAAGAGAGGACTGACCGCCGATCGAGACGCTCAACGGAATTCCCCGCCGAACGGAGCGCGGGTCATCGTTCAGCACCTGGAGGAGGAGGGCGGCGAGCGAAAGGAGGACGATCGCCACGCACACGACGCGCGAACATCCCTGGTTCGGGGCCATCGCCTGAAAGAAGCGAGAAGAAGGACGAGTGAACGGAAGGCGCCCCAAACGGCCGAAAGCGAGCGGAAAGACGGGCGATGATTTCGGGCGGGCCGGCGAGGGCTGGAGTTGTTTTCGCCGTCGACTTTCCGTACGGGACCGAACGGCCGCCGTCTGCGAAGGCGGCAGGCAGACGGGCGGGCGGGAGGCCGGACGGGCGGAGGTGAATCGCCGAGTGCGGGCTGGCGTTGGCGGGGCGTTCCGCCGACTTTCGGGCGATGCCTCTTGGAATCACCCCAAATCTTCGCTCTCTGTGCTCTGTGTGTAAAATCATCACGAATGTAATCCTCGCTTCTTCCCTCCACTTCTTTCCAGTTTCATCACCGACCCTCCGCTCGTTGCTGGCCGAGAGCCGAACGGCGGTGGGGGGGGGGGCAGACGGCGGGCAACCGATCGGCTTCTCGCTGTAAACAACCGCCCGCTTTCATAATCTCGCCGCCATTCACGGTAGTCGGCGGCCGTCTGGGCGGCGGGCGGCCTCGTCCCGTCTTGTTGCCGTCTTGCGCCTTCCGCCGGGCGGTCGGCGGGCGGCGGGCGGGCGGGCGGTCGGTCAGGTTGGGCCCGTTGCTTCGATCGGCCCTCCGTCTTGTTTTCTGCTCTCTTCTTCTCGCCCGTTTTGCCGCCACTTCTGTTTGAAAGAGCCCGCCGTCTCCTCCCCTCCGCTTGGAATTCGAATGGGCCTCGTCGGGCGCGCGACTCCTGCTCGCTTCCGAACGGCGCTCGTTCCCAGATGTTTCCAATTCACTCGCAGTCCCCGCTCTCCGATCTCCCGCCCGCTCCGGCGAAAGGTTAATGGATTCCGCTCCCCGAGCCGTCCATCCCGCCCGCAAACGACGGCGGGCGCCAGGCGGGCGGACTTGGGCAGCCGGCCCCTCCGTCGCTTTCCCCCGCTCGTCCACAAAGGGCTGATTGCAATCGAGTGTTTGTCGCGGGACGGCAGGCGGATGGCCGACTCCGCTCTCCCGCCAATTCCGCCGATCGCTCGTTTCGAAAGTCCACCTGGGGCGGGCGGCCAGCGAGCGCACGGAAGCTCGACCGAGCGGCGCGTCTCCCCGCCGCCCGCCCGCCCCCTTTTTTACACCCGCGTCGTTCAAAACGGAGACGGCGGGGAGATCAGTCGGCGGTTTCTGCCGCTCGCTCTCCTTTTGAGCTCCGCTCTACCGTAGGCCGCCGCCCGCTCCAAGTAGGGCAGTTTAGCCGCCGTTCTTTGCCCTTTCGAACGTGCGGGAACATTCGGGCGGGCAGATGGCCCCTTCTCCGTCGACCTCTGACCTCCCTTGTTGTCGCGCGAAACATTCCCGAACGACTTTGCGCGAATCTTTCGATTTCGCCCATTTGCCCCCCTTGCCCGCTCCCCGCCCGCCCGCCCGCCTCCAACGTTCTCGCTTTTGGCAAGTGGGTCGATCGAAACTTTGGCCCCCGCTTGCAGTTGGAATGCGGAACGCCCGCTGCAGACGGTCGGGCGATGATGAAATCGGTGCTGCCTTTCGAAATGTTTGGCGCTCGAAGGCGGGGATCGTCCATCTGTTCGCGGTCTGCACTGGCCGCCTCGTCCGCTTGATTTCGACACTTCGCTCCTCTCCTTCTCGTTTCGCCCCGTTGTTCCGTTCGAAACGCGTCCCAATCATCCGCCAATTTCTTCCGCACGTTGCAGCAGGATGAAGGTCCGCTCGCTGGTCCTGGGCGCCGTCGCCCTCTACGCGATCCACGTGGTCTGCGCCGCCGCCAACCGTCCCGCGCACCTGGAGACGATCGGGAACCTGGTGTGAGTTCTCCCTTCCTCCTCCCCCCCGCTCTCTACTTCCTCCTCGCTGCAGGTTCGAGGAGGACGCGATCGAGCACTCGATTTCGGTCGAGTGGACGTTCCCCGCCCTGAACCGCTCGGTGGTCGAGATGCCGGCCGACCTGCCCGACCGCAAGAAGGCCCAAATGGAGGTGGACCTGTGGCTGGAGCGCTCCAACGCGCGCATGCTGAAGGCCCTCGAGAACCGCCTGCCGCCCATCCAAACCCAAGGTTCGTTCCTTCTCCCTTCCCCTCTGACCTTCCTCGCTCGTTCTTCAGGCTCCCGTTCGAAGCGCGCCGTCCCCATCGCCTACATCGTGGCCGGAGCGGGCGCGGGCTTCGCGGGCGGCATGGCCGGCGGCATCCTCAGCCACTTGGTCGCCTCGAGCGGCAACTCCAAGGAGTGTGTTCCGCGAGGACGCGATCTTGTGAGTCTCCCTTCTGTCCCTTTCGATCACTTCTTGATCCCCGAGTTCAGGCGCGCGCTAGAGGACAACTTCCGCTTCTACGAGCACGACCGCATCCGCGAGTACTCGCAGCTGCTCGACAACATAAGTTCCTTTACATCCCGTTTAACCTGAATGTTTTACATCATAACCCCGCCTCCGCCCCGCTCGTCATCAACGAGAACCGCATCGCGGAGGTGAGTGGAGAGGCGGTCGGTCAGACTCCTCTCATTCTTCCCCTGCTTTCAGGCGCTCCGCCAACACGCCGGCAGCGGCCACATCGTGGACGTCGACGTGACGAACATCGTCCGCCACCCCGCCCTCCGCCGGAAACCTGATCAGCATCGAAGGAGTGAGTTCTCCCCATCATTCGCTCACTCCTCTCCTCGTTCTTCAGCTGGTGACCGTCCGCAGCGCCGCCTCCGACCACCCCCTGCAACGCGTAAGTGTTGGGAGGGGAGAGGAGTGGTTCATCTCTCCGTTTGCCTTGCAGGTGCACGTCGGCGGCCATTTCACGCCCTCGCAGCGCATGTTCCTCACGTACTCGATGGAGCCCTTCTGGATCCGACACCAACGCGACTGGCTCCAAGGTGGACCGCAGCCAGTGCACCGTCGTGGTGAGTGAAGAGAGATGAGAGAGACAGCAATGAATCCCTTCTTCTTGCAGGACCTGCTGAACGCGACCATCTGCCGCCGCGGGGCCCTCAGCGCGCACGACAAATGCAATCCGGAGACCGTGGTCGGCTGCAAGGTGACCGCGGAGACCGTCACGTCACCCTTCGTCCACTTCACGCCCATGGCCCAGTCGATCTTCATCGGCACCACCGCCCACGTTCGTTCCAGCCGAGGAAGAGAGCCGTTCATTCATCTCCTTCGATTTCAGAAGTACGTGATCAAAAACGTGTCCGGCAGCTTCGAGTTCACGGTGCCCGAGGGCGGCACCTTCTACCTCTCGACCAGCGCCAACTCGGAGGTGATCGTCGGCACGGAGCGTCGGCCGGGCGTCGGCGTCGTCCACCAGGTCTTCCACTCGAAGGTACGTCCACTTCTTCCTCCTCCACATTCACTCGCCCCGCTCTTTGCAGGCGAAGATCCACGTGACGCCGATGGAAGAGGAGGAGATCAAAGCCGAAACCACGTACATCGCCGCCGTGTCGGGCGACCAGATCAAACTGCAGGAGTTCACGTTCCTGAACGGCCTCGCCAACTGGCTCTCCGCCAACTGGGCCTCCAGCTTCATCATCGCCTTCGTGATCCTCCTCCTGCTCGTGATCGTCGGCTTCTACGCCTGCCACCGCTACCAGAGCATCCTGCGCAACCTGTGCACGGTCAACCTCCAGCACCAGGCTCCGCCGCCGCCGATGCCCGAGAAAGGCGAAGACGGTCGCCTGAACGACCAGCGGAAAGAACTGCCATTCGATTGATCCCTCCACTCCGTTCCGCTCACTCCTTTTTTGCAATACTCCCACTTCCAAAACGATTCCCATTTCTTGCTATTTTGTACGTCTTCTAACTAACCTTCCTCCTCCAGCGAAATGATCCTCCTTTTCGATTATTTCGTCTATTTCTTTAATTTTGTTTAACTTTGGACTTCCGCAGGCTTCTCGACCCGTAGGTTTCTTTTCTAACTGTTGCCCCCTTCTTTTGCCCGCTCGTTTGTTGTTGAAGCGGTAATAAAATTGTTGTTAAGCCGGTGGGATCGTTCGAAAAAAAGAAGAGAGGAGGGGGAGGAAGGTGAGCGGAAGGGAGTCCCCGGTGGGAGGTCGATTGCTTTTCGAGCGACGAGCAAAAAGATGCCGCCCGCCGATAACCGAGGGCTCGCATTCCTGCGAACTCTTCGGCTAATTGGCGAGAGGTGGCCGGAGGTGCTCGATCTTCCCGTCCCGCGGCCATCCGGGCGACCGGCGCCTTCTGCTCGCACCTCGTCCATCATAATCAGGACTCTCGGCCGGCTCGGGGTCGGAAGTCGCGCCCACTCCCGCCCACTGTTGCCGCCGATCGGCCACTCGACAGGGCGGCTTTTCGGCACCGCCGCCCACCGAGCGGTCGGCCGGCCGGTTGAAGCGAGTGGGTTGTTTGTCCACACTTCACACCCTCCTTCTCTTCCTTCTGCCCGCACTCGACGTCTACAAAAGGGCGTAAGGAGTTTCTGGCGGCCGACTGATGGACGGAAATTGGTTTTTTCCCCCACCGCTTTTTGTTGACGGACGCCTCAAAAGCCAACGGAAACGTCAATTTCGAGCCCGCCGAGAGTGACCAAACGGGAGTGAGGGGGAGAACGTAAAACCGTCCGCATTTCGTCAAAATCAAACCGCCGCCCAGCCGGGAGTCACGGCATCTTTCCGCCGCTTTCTTCTGCTTCCTTTGTGTCTTCATCCATGGGTGCTCGTTTAATTGCTGCCGCCTCGGCCGCCCGCCTCGACTCGCGCAATTTCCGAAAGTGCCGAGGGACGCGCGCGAGTCGGCCGGAACACGAGAATCAGTCGGGATTAAAATCCGCCGTCCTTTCGACGCCCCGCGGCCCTGCGGCCGCCCGACGCCCGCGCGCTCCCGCCTCGTTGGGCGATTTGTTCGCGGCCGGATTGCAAACGGCGAGTGGCCGGTGGCTTCGTGCCTCTGCCCTCAACCGACAGGTAGCCACTTGCTTACCGTCATTCCTTCTCGTGTATTCTTTACCGACCTCCATCGATCGGGATGGGCGGCGAGCAAATTGGCGACAATCGGCCGCCGCCGGAATCCCGACGGAATCGCGGAACTCGCGCTCGTTTGTCGCCCGCCGGTGCGCGCCCGCAGCGAGGGCGGCGGCCAGAAGTCGGGCGGAATTCGGGGCTTTTCGAGCGCAATTCCGCCGATTGACTCCCGAATTTAACGCTTGATCGATTTGACGTTTGGCGCTCTTGACCGCCTCGCCTCGCCTAATCTCCACTCGCTCGCCCCCGGCCGGCGTGTCCACTCGCATTTGGCCGCTCGCTGGACGGCCGGAGATTCCAATGCCGGCCGCCGAAGGAGTCCCGCAGTCTTCTTTTGTTCCCGTCGAGGCGCCAAAATCTCCGTTCGATGTTTGCCTCCGCCATTCGAGCACCTCGGAGGCGTCCGCTCGCCGCTTTGTTCCTCGGAAATTGGCGGGAGAATTCGCCGCTTTTGTTTTGATTCGCTTCGTGTCCGCCGACCGCCTCCTGCCGATCGAATCGGAGGGAAGATGGGAATGTTGATCCGCGGCCATCGCGTCTTGTTGTGCTCGTCGAACCGTTGGGCGGGCGGGTCAAGGGTCTCGGGTTTCCTCTCGGCCCGACCGAAAGAAACTCGCGCGCACTCCCGACCGAACAAAAGACCGCCGAACGGAGTCGAAAGCGGCGGGCGCCCGCGTCGAGAGATTCACACTTTGCGCTCTCGCATTTCGACGCAAAACAAACGCCCCGTTTGTTCGCGCGCGGTCAAGACGCGGCGGCACAACGGTGGGCGTCGAGTCAAAAGGGAGAGTCGGGCGGGCGGGAACGAGCGGCGGGCGCGTGTACCTCGCGGTCATCCACGGCGACCTTCGTTCGTTCTCGACTTTTGATCACCCACTTCTGCTCCTCCTCCTCCTCGTTTCTTTCGAGTAATCCCGCACGCCACTCGGCTGTCCGCGGCTTGACGGCCGCCTCGAATTCTGATGGGCGTCTCGTCAACTTTCGGCGTAATCCGCGCGACAAACACGTCGAAAAGAAGTGGCCGAGCGGTCGGGCGGCTCGTGGCCAACCGCAGGAATCACTCGCCGCCCGGCCGGCCGTCATCCGAGCGGGCGAGGTGCCCGCGGCGGTCGTGTTCCTCTTGTCCCCTGTGATTGATGTCACGTCCGCTCGCCTGTGATCCCCCGAGTTGTCCGATCGATTTGATCAAACCCGCACTCTCGAATTGAAATCCCTCGTTTCTCGTTCGCTTGTTGCTTTCGAGCGTCGGACGCGATCATAACCGCCGGCCGGCCGACCGCTCGTTCTGCCGGCGACAAATTGCGCCATTCCGGCGGTCATTCGGACTGCGCCGAGCGAACAAGCCGGCCGGCCTTTCGTCTCATTACGCCCCGCTTATTCTCGGGGCCGCGCGCTTCGAACGGCCGCCAGAAGGGGCGACTATTGAGTCAATTACGCGCGAACAGGCGGCCGGCACTCGGGAACGTGTGGAACGAGCCGACCGGCCGGCGACCTTTTTATTGGATCTTCCGGCCGGCGCGTGGGAGTGCGCGGCGAGTGTTTGAAATCGGGGAACGCCAGGTGGGCAGTCGGCCGAGCGGGTGGCCGTCGCTTGCGGTCACTTCCGCCGCCCGCCGGCCGGCCGGCAAAGGAGGACGAGGAGGACGAAAGTGGCCGAAAACGGGGCGGTCAAACGGCCTCCACTCAGAATCCGGGGAGACGCCAGACGGCCGCGGGATTTCCGCAAGTGGATTTCGAGGTCGAGCGGCGGTCCTCTCGCTTGTTTTTTGCGGGAATTCGTACTCCCGCGCCCGGCCGGCCACTCCTCGTGTTTGTCTTCCCGCTAATGCCCGCCGCTGTTCTCGATTTCCGCCCGACCTCCCTCTCGAACGTCGTGATAAACGAGAGCGAAGAGGGTCGGCGGGCGGGCGGGCGGCTCGTGGGAATCGGCGGGTCAAGAGCGCAAGTGGACGTGATCCCCCGCCCGTGTGGCGGCATTCCGCTTTTGTTCGCCCACTTGCCGCGTGCTAATCAGTCGGCAATGGAGAGCGGCGAGTCCACAACGACGCCCATTCACACGCTCCTCCTCCTCGCTGCAGTTCGGGCCGCGCGAATCGGCCGCCCGCTAATCCCCGAGCTCACGAGCCGAACAGCCGGCCGCTCCTTCGCACTCCTTTCGACCTCATAAAACGATTCGGTCGACGGCTAATCTCCGTGCGGATTTCGCCGTTCGGTTCGAGGGGGCGGCGGTCGATGTAAACAGAACCGTTGGGCCGCTCGGTCGGCCGGCCGGTTGGAGTCGCTTTCGGCAAACGATTTCCGCTCCTTCCGCCGCCCCGCCGTCTTGTTCATTCGCTTCTCGTTTCTTCGGTCCGGCTAGTGGATTGCCCGTCGCTTCGATTCGATCGCCTGTCGCCTCGCCGTGCGTCCGACGGCGGCGAGGATCGCCGCCGAAATGATTTCTTTTTCATCCGACTTGTTTGCCTCCAGCCGCGCTTCGAGCCGCCCGCCGGCCCGTTTGTTTTGATTAAAAGAAGCTCCGTTCCTCCCCGCAGGCGGCAGTTCGTACCGTAGATGGAATGGAGGGAGGATTCCCCTGTTGTTCGGTGTCTCGAGTTCACCCACTTTCCTCTTCGTTTGTTCGAACAATCGGGCGAAGGAATTAGCCAATTGCGATCCCCCCCTTGTTGTTTCTCCTCGCCGTCTCGTCTTCCTCTTGTTCGACTTCCCGTTCCGTCCGGTGCGCGAACGAGCGACCGGCGGAAGAGTCGATCGACGGGCGCCGGCGATGCTCCAGAAGCCACTTGAGCGTTCCGCCGCCTCTTACGTCATGCCGTCTGCCGGGCGGCGAGATCCCCCGCCCGTCTTCCTTTTGAATCCTCGGTTTCGGACGGAATCCGGTCGCTCGAGGCGTTCGGAAGTCTTCTCTTTTGGGAGAACAGCTTCGTTTATTCCTTTTTGTTCTGTTTATGATCACTCGTTCGATCAATTGGTCACAACGCTCACGTTCTTCGTGTTCGGCTCTCGGATCGTCAGTTCGCGGATGGAGCGGCCGATGTCCCTGCAATTCGATATGATCTTCCGCCTTCTTTTCGCTTCTGCTTGCCTGTTGATCCAAATTGCGAGAAGGGGCGACAGGCCGGCGGTCAGAATCCAGAGGACGTTCATGAGGACGGCCGAAAGGATCTCATCCTGTAGCACGAAGTTCACGGGGAACCACAGGCAGAAGTTCGTGGCCATCAAGAGAAACATGGCCGTCGAGTGGACGAACATGCGGACGTCCGAACTCTTCGGGGCACCCCTGTTTTGGGTCACTTTCCGCTTCTAAACACTCGTTCGATCATTGCCGGCCGTCGTGCCGCCCACCTGATCGGCGAGGAAGAGGACGACGAACGAGCAACAAAACAAGCCGACCGCAACCAGCGCGATTTGGAGGTAGAAGACGGCGAGGTCCCACCGCTCGCTTCGCGCCGCCGTCCAGCTCATCTTCTGCACGTCGAAGCGCATTTGATTGCTGCTGGAAGAGGCCGAGCAAAAGGCGGCGCCCAGATAGCAGACGGCGATCAGAACCTGCAAGAAGCCCGCCTTTCACTCCTTCCTCATCCTTTCTGCGCACATATGTCATGGCCATGTTGTTCTTGTCGATGCACTGGTTCGCCGCGAGGACCACAAAGTGGTTGACGCACAGGAGGACGTGCAGAAAGAGCATCGTGATCCAAAAGAAGAACATCGCGTGGCCGAGCACCTGCCAACCATCTTCTTTATTCCTCCTCTCTTCTCTCTTTCCTTACCAAATGGGCGCTCTCGCAGAACGCCCGACCGGCCAACAAGCAGATTCCGCCGATCGCGTGCAGGAGGAGCTGCCCGATCTCCGCAACGCTACGAGCTGCTGTGATCACGTGCGCTGGTCGGTTTCTGTTCTTTTTTGACCGCAAGATGGCCTGGAATTCACAACGATTTTGAGAACGCTTACGTGCTTCTCGTCTGGACTCACGGATATGACGACCAAGTGGAAGGGGAGGGGGAAGAGGCTGAGAACGAGGTAAAAGAAGCCGATCAGTCGGGAGTCCAACGGCGTCATTTCGGCCGTCCGCGAAGAAGTCGGCGGTCAGAATGTCGTGTCCATCCACTCTCTGACTTGTCCTGAATGTTTGTTTGCGTCAATTGTCTGCCCTTCTTCTCGACTGAATGCCCGGGAAACGACCCGCTTTCAATTGACTCCATTTCTTTCGTCCGAATCCCGCGGAAATCTGAGACGATGCAACTCGTGACGTCAAAGTGGGCCGAAAAATCGGGAAGATGCCTTTTGTTTGCCTTGCGGATTGATGCAGAAGCCAAAATTGGAAAAATTCGCAGAAAATGGTCGAACAATTGCGGCGAATGGGCGAAAGCAGTGGAAGTACGATGGGAATCCAAAATAAACCCACGGGCCGGCGAATCGATTAGTTTGCAAAGCGGCGGGAAGCGGACGTGATGTCGACGGCTAATTATTCGAAGAGAAAAGCGAAGAGTGGTGAAAGCGGCGTGAAGTTCGTCCTTTTTGTTCGTCGGGATGCGCAGTGCGGACGTCGCGCCCTCCGGCCGCCATTGTTGCCGTTTGCCCTCCGAAATTGAATTCGCGCCCCGCACGGCCGGCCGGCGTCCAAATTGGGTTGTTTGATAAGTGCGAGGCTAGGGCAATGAACCGTAAATGGACGATCAGAAGCCACACACTCCCGCATTGTTTCTGCCAATTGAACCCCCGAATCGACGAGCCGCTCGAGCATTCTGCACGCACACAAACGAGTGACCAAACGGCGGCAATTAGCCGAAGGAAACGGCGGCCCGATGAGAAGAAAGCGGCCACTAATCTCCGCAATCTGAACAAAAAACCGATCGTGTGCCGCGCGCAATAACCGCCGGTTAATCCGCCCGAATCCAACGGGCGGTCGGGTCACTCCGAAACCACCGCCCGTCCACTCGCTCGCCCGCTCGTTTGTTTTGCCCCCGAATGGCGTGTTTCCCGCACGAATCCCCGCTCTAATCACTCCTCTCTGCAGTCCGCAGTCCGGTCGCATGGATTGAGCGCCCTCCCGTGGCCCCCGAGTGCAGAAGATGCCCAGCGATGTCCGCACTTGATCGGATGCTCTCCGTCCTCCTCCTGACCCTCCAGTTCGCCGTCCACCGAGCGGGCGCCCAGCTCACGAACAGCGTCGTCGAGCAGCCGATCGTCAGGTGCGCGCAGGAAGATCGCGATTCCTCATTCCTTTGAGCTTTCAGTTGTGCGACGGACGCGGTCTACGCGCAAGTTCAAGACGCAGCAGACGTTCAGCGGGCGTGTGAACGTGAGCACTCCCCTTTCCGTTCTCCCCAATAACTGAAGAGCGTTTGCAGGTCCGCTATGCCCCGAATCGGTTCTGCTATCAAGTCCTGGTTACGAACAATCAAATCGAGCTCCTTATTCCCCATCTTGGACTGCCGAATCAGCCGGACGAGGAGTCTCGACCCGCCCGGCTTGCTGCTCGAGACGACCGTCCTGCTCAACTTCCACCCCGACTTCGTGACCGAAGCGGACCGCTTCTTCGTGCTCCGCTGTCTGCACACGCGGAACGCCACGCAGAACGGCGGGCTGAACGCGGGCGTGCCCCAGCCGCTGACCACCTTCCCGACCGCCTCGCAGCCGGCGGAAAGCGAGCCGCCGACCGCCGAGGTGGCCGCGCAGCCCGCCGGCCTCCGCTGCTCGTACGTGGTCGTGAACGAGGAGACGAACGCCCTCGTGAAGTCGGTGCGGGTGGGGACTCCCGTGCGGCACGAGTGGAAGTGCGAGGGAACGCGCCCGAATTCCTGCTTGCTGGTCACCAACTGCTACAGTACGAGCTTCTTCTTCTGTTCCTCTTAATGCAACGCTTTTCTTCTCAGTCAAAGCAGTGGACACCCAGTTCGAGGTGATCGACGCGTACGGCTGCTCGAAGGATCGGAATCTGATCGCCGAGTTGGACTACGCGAACAAAGTGGGCTTTCCGCTTCTTTTTCTCCCGATCACTGTTGCGTTCTTCAGGACCACGTCGTGCAGCACGCGAAGGTGTTCGGGATCGCGGACAAGCCCTTCGTTTTCTACGGCTGCGAGTTGAACCTCGTGGACGCGGCGGCCGACGGCTCGTGTCCCCGGCCCAAATGCTCCACTCGCGTGTCGTGAGTTTTGGTCTTTCGGTTGGATGTCGTCGGTGGAAGGCAGTACCCGCTTCTCCGTTGGGGCTTCTCGCTAATCCGCCAATTGACCGCACTTTTGGACAAAACGGCGACCAAAGGTCGTGGGATTTCTCGTAATCCAGCGGTCATTCTCGCGAACAACCGGCGGCTGTTGCAAACACTTCCGCTTTCCCACCCCAACTGACCCGCCTCGCAACGGGCGCGAATCCAAAAGTCCACGAAAGGCGGCAGTGGACGGGCGATAAGGCGGGCGGGCGGTCTGCCGCCTTTTAATCACGTGTACCCGCCGGTACCAGCGGCCGTTCGTCCAGCGGGACCCGCTGCTCAAACCGCCGAACGCAAACACCCGCACCAAAATACGCGGCCAGACCACCCGAGTACCGTACAACGACGAAAACGAGTGATTTCAGGCGGGATGTCGAGCAGAACGAGACGCTCGCCCTCGTGCCCCTCTTCGACGTCCTCTCGCAGCAAATCGAAGTGCTCCCGCTCGATGTGCCGAGCGAGTGGACGGAGGCCGAGTGCCCGAACTCGCCGGCCGCCTCTTCGGATTCGAAGGCGAGCGATCGGAACGGGGAGTGCGGCAGACGAGCCGGCCGCCTTCTGCGTCGCGTGGCCCGTCTTCTTCCTGGGCTCTTTGGTGATCTCGATGGTGAGTTCTTCTTTGCGAATGACCGCCGAGTGCAAACATTCCGGCCGGGTGATTCAAACGGCGGAGAGCAGAGAACGCTCGCTTTTATCCCCCCTTTCGAGCACTCATTCCTTTTTTCCTTCAGATGCTCATCGCGACGGGCGTTCTCACGACGATCGTCGTCCTCCGACGGATGCCCTACCACGACGTAGCGCAAGCATGAACGAGAGGGAGGAAGGTGTTCTCTGTCTGATGTACCGGTTACTCGAAGATCAAGAGGGCGCTCGTTTGTACTCACTGCCCGCTTGATCTTCCCCCCTTCTGTTAGGTATTCTTCTTTGTGTTGTCTTTCATCTCTCGTCCACCTTGCATAATTTTACGCTCAGCTTTAATTCTTCGTCCTTCCACCCACTCGAATAAAACGCTCGAAAGTCCAATCGACCCGGCGATGTTTCCACTTGAAAAGCGATCACTTCGGCTGCGCGGAGTCAAGGCTAATCGATTTGTTTCGTGTGGAATGCGGGAGACGGGCGGGGGCGATCGTTCAACGAGTTTATCACACGAATCACATCCATTTACAGAAACCAGAGCAGAAAGAAGGGGCGAGAAAGAAGTGCGGACAGAAAGAAACGAGCGGATCATCACGGTTTCGTTCAGAAAGCCCAATCGGCACGAACACACAACGAAAAGAAGAAAGGAACAGAAATTGCGGGTGAAATCATCAGAAGAAGACGAGAAAAGAAGACCAGAATTCACTGAATGTTGGGAAGAACGAAAGGAACACGTGTCGGCATGAGTACAAAGGGGGGCTTTGGCAAACAGAAGGGAGAATTGCAATCAGAATCACGATTATTGCCACTTGCGAACGGGAGTGAGAGGGCGGTCGAGGGTCGATCTCGTGGAGGGCGGGAGAACCCGTGGGCGGGAGGGGAGATTGTGAAGCGGAGGAAGATAACCGTAGAGCCTCCTCTTCGAATAAATTACGGCAGGAATCGAACGGGCGAATAACTTACGAGAAGAGAAAGAAATGTACAGAAGGCGGCCGGCGGCGGTCGGGCACTCGCCGGCCGCTTCGCATAACAGGGGACTGCATTCGGGGCATCACAATCAACGACGACTAACTATCGAATTAGAACAAAGGAGAGGGGGTGAGGAACGTGTCTGTTGTGGAGCGATCGGCCGGAGTTCCTTTCGGCTGCTCGCGATTGCGTCGGGGCGGCGAGAAGAAAGCGGATTGTGGCCGCCGATCTGCCCGCTAATCCCCGCCGATCGAAGCGGAAGATCGCCGATCCCCCGAGCCAAAACAAACTTCATCCCTTCGATTAGCGCGAGTTCATCCGCCCCGATCCACGCGGCTGTTTTTTCCGCGGGGACGGGCGGCCGGCGGGCGGAAGGCGGCGGGCGGGCGGGCGGGCGGGCGGGTGGCACCGACAGCGCCCGTCGAGAAGCGAGCGGGGCGAGCGGCGGTGTTCGCGAAATCGCCCGTTTTGCGAGGCGGATTTGCGGTCAACGCCCGCCGGTCATAAACGAGCGGCCGGCCGGCTGTAAACACACCAGTTCGGGGGATTGCAGTCGAAAGGGATCGCGGGAATCCGGCCGAGAAGAACAACGGAGTTTGCACTACTTGGAAGAAACGAGAGGTGTGGGTGTAACGGGAGGGAAAGTACCAGAAAAGAACGCGGAGTGATCAGATCAATCAATTGTGTACTCGAAAAAGAGGCAAAAGAACTCGAGCGTCCGTTCAGACGGTCGGCCGGGGCTCTTGGGGGATCGACTCGTTCAGCGAGCCCACTTCCTCCTTCATCCCGAGCAGCGGGGCCGACGGGAGGGTGGTGGGCAGGGCGGCCGGGTTGATGATCGGCTTGAACGGCGCGTGGGAGGCGAGGGAAACCGGCGTGTAGGCCCGATTGTGATGGTGGGTCGGCCGGATGGAGGACATCGACGGGCAGCGAGCGTACGCGCCGGACTTCGTCGATGCTGCGCGTTCCCGCCGGTGCACACGCAGCAGGAGTGGCCGATCCCTCGACCGCCCTGTCGACCATGCGGGAACCAATGGCGGATGCACCACTGGAAGCAGCAGAGGATCAATGAATGCCTTCTTGTTGTCCTCTCACCTCGATCAAGTAGGCGAGCGCAATATAAGGCGCCGTGTGAGGAGAGCCAAGATGATCAGGTACTTGAGAAGGACGATCGGGAAGATGGTCGAGAGGACGACCTCCGAGCAGAACGGAAGCTGAAAGCAGAAGAGATGATGGAATGAAAGAAGGGGAACTGCCCGCACCCTTTTCGCGAGGGATGAATCGTGCACTGGAACGTGTTCATGAGCCGCTCGGCCGTGAGGATTCGATGGCCGCCGCGCATGCCCTCGGCCAGGCCGGCGTCCAGCTGCTGCACGATGAAGATCCGAGTGGTGAGCAGGACGGGGACGGAGGCGAACGAAAGGAGGTCGATGACCGCCATCAGCATCTCGCGCTTCTTGCACGTCTCGGTGATCGGCAGGATGAAGAGGAAGAAGGAGGACGTGCACAACGCGACGCACATCACGGCCACCGTCATCCACGTGTTCCGCTTGTAGTCGGCGAGGAGGCCCATTTGTTCGCTCAACAAATGGAGGTCTCGCATCCGGCCGGCGTCCAGCGGGCCGACGGTCGTCGGGGCGGCGGGCGTCGTGCTCATGAGGGCGGCGAGCACCTGCGGGTCGGAGGCGGCGGCGGCGGTCAGCGGCGACTCGGTGGTCGTGAGCGGGAGGGCGGGCTGGTAGCGGACGTGCACGCGGAAGCTCCAGTCCTCCATCGCCGAGAAGGCGTCCAAGGAAGTTTTGCATGAACACGAGATGGGCCACCGCCACCACGAACAACGCCAGCAGTTTGATGAAGTGCGCGTAGAAGCTCTGGAAGGAACAGATGGCTGCTATCCCTTTCGTCTCCTTCTCCACTCACTTGTTTCTCCATGGCCAGCCGGAAGAGCGACCTCGTCCGCTCGAACACGCTGATCGACTCGCTGCCGCAGCTCGAGATCGAGTACAGGCGGCCGGCCTCGAGGCGCTCGTTGATCGTCTCGATTTTGGTCTGAATGGAGGCCAGCTTTTCGTTCGTGTCGTTCATCGTCAGCATCTTGAGGGAGAGTGCGGGGATCGTCGAGTGGTTGCGGGAGGAGGACGAGCGGGGCGCCTAACCGGTTAAGCGAACATCGGAAGCAGGAGGAAAGAACGGCGGAGTGCACGGAGGATTCAAGTCGTGGAACGGAGTCGAGAGGAACGTGTGTCGCGACTTGAAAGCCCGGAGGGTAGACGGCAGACGGCGAGTGCTGAAACGTGCACGTTGAGGCCCGAAATCCAATTACAGCGCGCACAATCACGAGCAAACGAGTCGCGCACGAACACCCGCAACGGAGACGAGGGCAGGCCGCCCGCCTGCTGCCCGCTGGTCAACCGAGGCGGCTGCCGGGCGGGCGCGGGCGGTCGGATTTGCTTCGTGGCGAGCGGAACGGCGGCGAACGCGACCGACTTTCCAGCGGGCGGACGGCCTTGAAATCGCAACGACTGCGAGACTCCCGCCGCTCGCCCGCGTCCACTGGCAACACGAAAAAACGGGCGAAGCGGGCGCGCGACCCCGACCGGCGGCGGCGGGATAAACGGCGGCCGTCAACGCCCGAGGACGCGCGGATTTTCGCGAAAGCGGCGGCGGGTCGGCGGCCTCAAGGTCGGTGGAGATCTCGCCCGATTCCGCTCGCAAATCGATTTTCCGCCCCGCCGCACTGATTTCCGCCGTCGCATCGACAAGACGGGGCGTCGAGTAACGGTGAGTGCCCAGGGAGAGTGCACGCGAACATCCGCCGCTTGCTCGAAGTCCCCCGGTCGAGACGAACACGTAAGCGAGCGAGCGAGCAGACGTTCGAATTCCGGCCCGATTAGGCGGCCAGCAGACGGCCGTCCCCCGCGGGCAGGCGAGTGATAAACGCGGGGCGAGTGGCGAGAAGACGGCCGCCCCCAACTCGCGATCGGTGCGGCCCCCAACCGACGACCAAAAGCGGCAGGCGGAAGGTGGGGGAGCGGCAGCAAAACATTCCCCGGCTGTCCACTCTCGCTCGGCCGCGCGCCGAGATCTCGAATGGCGCGCACCAAACAACTCGCCGAGCAGACGGCAGGGCGCGCGGGCAGGCGGGTGGGCAGAAAGAAGTGGACACGAGCGAGCGCCGAACGCGACGGCGCCGCGCGCGAGGCGTTCGGCCCCCAAATGCGAGCGGGCGGCGCAGGGCGGCGGCTGACCGCCGCTGACCCTTCGTGACCGCCCCGACCACTCGAACACCCGCTCGGCGCTCGCCGGCTACCCGCCACAGAGCCGGCCGGGGAGGGCGGGCGAATTGAAGGGAAAATGATGATGAATTCTGGTCATTCGGGCACCCGCACAAGCGAGCATTCATTCCAGTCGTTCTTCTCTGGTGTCCTCACGAACACAGCCGGCAGAAAGAAGGATGAGCGGTTGTCCACGTGGAAGGGCGAACACTCCCGCCGCCCCGCTCGCCACTCGCGCGGATCTCGCCGATCCAATTTGCGCCGAACGGCCGTGAACTCCCGGGAGTGGACGCGGGAGGGCGCCGTTGGAGTCGAGCGGCAGAAATCCGCCCGTCCAGCCCGCTTTGACCACCCGGCCGGCCGATCGGCGAGGAGGCGGCCGCGCTGATCGCAATGCGCAAAACGGGCCGATCGCCCCGTTCGCGTGGGCAAACAAACGGGCAGCTGCGGCGGCGGAAAGAAGAGAGCGGACGGCCGCAAACATCCGAAAGACGTCAAAACGTTCAATCGACGTGATCCGCCGCCCGCCAACGCCCCCGAGCTCGCGGGAAGAGCTCCCGAATGCTCGACGATCGTCCCCGCAAATCACTTTGCACTCCGTGGACATCCGAACACTGCCGCCTCGCTTTGTTAATCGCCTCTTCGAGGACTCCACGCGGCCATCTGCTTCGTTCCTTCCTTTTCGGCACTCCGCTCTTGAAGCCACTCGAAGCGAACACAAAGCAGAGCGAGCTGACCATCGGGGGACCCTCGGTGCGTGAACGAAAACAGCGGTCGGCGGGACCGCAAGCGGGACGCAACAATGTGCGCACGGGGAAAAACTTCGAACGATCGAGAGGGAGCGGGCGATTCGGTCGGCCGTTCGCTGCGGTCCGCCCGCCCGCCCGCCGCACGTCAACCTCTCGTCGTCGCCCCGAGGAAGGCGGGCGGCACCGGCTGTCTGCAGAAAGAAAGAACGAGGTCAGAGAGACGTCCACTCCGCCCGCCCCGTCCGCTTTTTGCGGCCCCTGCAGCCCGCACTCGCGCCCGCCCGCCCGTCGCCGCTGTCCGGCGGTCTTTTCCGGTCGCCCGCCGCCCGCCCGCGTTTCACGTCCCGACCCCGACGGGCGACGGAGGCGAAGGGCGGCGGGTCGAACGGCGGGATCCGCGTCCATAAAAAACGACGAGATGGACGGGCGCCGTCGGGCGGTCAACAGAAGGCGGCCGGCAGCCGATCTCGCGGCATTACGGTACTTCGGGAAGGTCCAGCCGGCCGTCCAACCTGCTCGAATGCTCGCGGTCATCGCCGAAGAGCGGAAGCGGCCGGCAAGACCGCAAACATCTCGGCGCCGTTGCCGCTCGGCCCCTCGAGTTGACCGAAAGGGCCGAGCGAGCAGTTTGCGAATTTGCATAGCGGGCGAGGGGCCGGGCGGGCGGCCAGCAGGCGGGAGCGGGCGGCAGATGGCCGGCCCCGTTCGAAAAAACTGCCCTAGCGACCCACTTGAAAGTCCGTTCGTCGCCTTCTTCCCGCCCGCCCGCCCGCCCGCCTGACCGAATGCCACGAACCCGCACGAACGAGGGCGCCCCGAGCGGCAGTGACCAAGCGGCCCAGTGGAGAAGCGAGGAAGGAGAAGGCGGGTGTTTGCCCTCGGCCCGTGGAAAGCGAGACGGGAGGTCGGGTTTCGCGCATTCGTGGACGAGGATGTTCCCCCAAAGAACACACGAGCTTTCAACATGGACGAAGAAGAGAAAGGAGAGGAAGAAAGGACCGAACGCCTGCGGAGTTCTCGCCCGAATGTCCAGCGGCCTCTACCGTAGGCCCGGCCGGGTGTTTCTTTCGAACTCCGTGGTGCAATGCGGTGACCGGACGGAAGCGACGACTCGTGGACTGGCCGCTGGGCGGCCGGCCCGCCGCTTCGATTGCCCGAACGCCCGCCCCCTTTCGGCGAGTGACCGCGGCCGCGGGCCCGTCGAAAGGCGACGTGGACGCGGACCGACACGCGCTTGCACGAGCGGGATTTTGGACGCCGCCGCTGGCGGGCGGGCGGGCGGTCGCTCTTCGTTTTTTCGCGTCCGAACGCGGGCGAGCGGACACACTCGAGAGGGGGCGGCGGCGGCCAGAACTCCCGTTCCTCTTGAATTATTCAGGCCGCCGTCTCGAACGTGGTGGACGTCGCGGCAGTTGCGTTCGACCGGCCGGCCCGCCCGAGGGCCGAGGGGCGTTGAAGCGAGGAGAATCCCGAAGGAGGCATTTCGAAAAGCCCGAAGAAAGCAGTCGGCAGTCCGCACGGAAGTGATTCATTTGACCCCCACAGACATCTCGAATCTCTAGACAGAAAATATTTTCAATCGATTAACACCCGCCCTCCCCACCTGGGGATGGTCAGCGGGCGGAATTGCGGCCAATTGGAAGGGCGGACGTTTCGCTCTTCGTTCTTCGAACAACGCCCCATTTTTCTTCTTTTTCCACCCGCAGCCCGCCGCTTCAAGGCCGCCCGTCGGCGTTCACGTTCCGGCGCTAATTCTTCGCGTCGCCCTTCGGATCGGCGGCGATCGGCGCAAATGGAAGCGAGTGAATGGACGGGGCGCACTTTCCGACTGACCACGTTCGCCGCCCGCCGCTCCCGCCGGTCGACCCCCGCCGAGCGCAACTCTCGGGATCGAAAGACGTCAGAGGGGCCGGGCGATTAATCGAGTTCGGCGGGGGCAGCGGGCAGTTCGGACGGGCTCTTCAATCACTCCGTTGGCCAAACGGAACGAGTCGCCCGCCCGCCCGTCCTGTCCGGAGATCAAAGCCCGCATTTGGCGCACGCGAACAGCTGGGCGGCCGATCCCGACGGTCAGGCGGCCGTTCGAAGCCGCCCGCGGACCGGAGATTAGCGTCGAGTGCCCCAAGGTCGTCCACAAACCGTTCGGTTCGAAAACAAACGACTCCCTGCGGTTTGCAGAAGACGGACGGAAGTGGACGTCCACCGGGCCCTCCACTTCCTTCCGGCTTCCTTCCTTCCCCTCCGGCCTGCCCAATTAGGCCGTCGGCCACTCGCTTCCACTGACTGACAAGACAGAACCGAACATTCCTGCCCCGAATGAGATGTTTTTGACGCCCCAATCACCCCACTTGACCGAAGAAGCGGAAATTCGCCGCAAAGGTCGTCGAGCATCTCGCATTCCCCGTTCGTTAACAATCGAATCAGAAAAAACGTCTCCATCGAACGACGACCACCGACTCGACCTGACAGCCGCCCCTCGACTGACAGCCGGACGGCCAGCGGGCGTTTCGAACCGCCGGCCGTAAACAAGCCGGGAACTCGTGCAGAAATGTTGACTTTGAGCGCATGACCGGCCGTCTTTCGTCGCCGTCAATCAGCGGGCCGCCCGGGGCAGCGGTTTTTTATCGCTCGCAATCGACCACCTTGCCGGCCGGCCGCCCGCTTGTTGTAAACAGGAGTGAAGAGTGCACCTTCGTTCGGACATTCGAGTGTTCTTTCGATTTCGCCCCCGAATGCCCGCTTTCGAAACAATCCACGGAAGCGATTAATCCGCCCAATTGGGACGAATTCACCGAATGCCCGTTCGGACTAAAGACCGCCCCAACCGTCCGTCCCAGTGTCCACCATCCTGACGAGCGCAATTAGACCGCACGGAAGGGAAGGTTGTCGTGTCCATTGGGCATGCATGAAAGCGAGCCTTTGGTCCTCATTAGCCGTTCGCCGGCCGCCGCCCACTTGCGGCCCGGACAAGCGGAAATGATTACGAAAACCCCCCGGAAAGGACGTCTTTGCACAAAAAGGAGGATGACGACAAGAAGCGTTTGGGAAGCAGCAATAAACGAATTACGCCCCGCGCTTGTGACCGCCTCTGCGGCCGCTTGTGACCACCGAGATGCCTGCTTTTACTCAATTTCCGGATTGAATCCCTCAAAGCAGATTTTCCAATTGAATGACCAAAGAGAACGTTGCAAGTGGACCCGAATTGTGCGCGGCCGTGCCCTGCGGCCAGCTACCGGGACGAATTGAATCGTGGATTGACTTCTAATCTCCGCCCTAATTGCAGCCGCCTTTATCATCACGTTCGGTTCGGACAGGCGGGCACGAACCCCCACGGACGTCGAATCCAAAACTGCGTGGAGACGGCGGTGTTCGGGCTTCGTGTCCAAAGGTCAACCGGAATGTTGCATTCGGGCGGGAGATTCGTGGGAAGAAGGCGGCCGACCGCTCGCCGCCCGCCCGCCACTTCGCCTCGAGAACGCCGTTCTTCTGCCCACTCGACGCACACGGGCACTCCGCGAGGCCAAAGACCGCCGCAGGGCGCAAATGGAAAAAAGCTGGACGGCCACAATCGAGGGGACGAATTGGCTAATCGGCCGGCCGCGCACTTTTGCCCGTCGAGGACGTCCTCCAGCTTCTGCCTCGAAAGAAGGAAAGGAGGCCGCGGATGAGCGCGTGTTCGGCCCTCCGCTAATCGGATTCCCGACGGAACGGAACGTCCGAATTGCGAAACAAAAATCACAAAAGATTAAAAACTTTCGGAAGACGAAGCCGAGTGCTCCAAAGTGCAGTCCACTCGTTCCGCTCGACCGTTCACTTCACGGCGAACACGTGGGGAATCGGGGCTTGTTTGTGCACATCGACGACCTGCCCCCTTCACGTCACTCCCATCCCCACAGAGAAGTCGACCGGAATGTCTAATGAACGGAGACAACGAACGGGAATGCGAGAAAAAGATTTGTGTCGAAAGGGCCGAGAGCGAAAACCAACGGTCGGCGGCCGCGGGGCGTCGAATTCAATTCGATTACTCAAGACGGGGGCTGCAGGTGCAAAAGAAGGGAGTCGGTTTGTGTCAGCCGTGGGGCCGCTCCGTTGGACTCTCATCTCCACGCGGAGTTCATCAAGAAAGCGGGGCAAATGCCCACTCGTTCGCCCCCTCCCGCGGCCCGCATTCCACGAGCAAATGGGCGCCAAAATTCGAACTGCGAGCGCGCCGATTCGATCGGGAGAATGCGCGCAATTGACCACGAGATGCTCCGAATTGCTCCACGCCCCCATTTCGGGGGGACCTTTCCGCCTGCCCGAATTCAAATCGAACGCCCGACCGCAGGAGAAGGTCGGCGAGCGGCCGCATCGGCTCATGAACGAACGAACGAACGAACGGGAGATAAAGCCGAGCAGAGCCGAGTGGAGCGGCCGGAGAAGGAAGGCGGCCGAGTGACGCCACCTTCCGCCTTCCTTCCAAACGTGCAAAACACCCGCAAATGCGAAAACATGTGCCCGGAGCCGCGAGATCGGGACTTTCGAGACGCGAAGCCGGCCGTCTAAT
This sequence comes from Aphelenchoides fujianensis, assembly GCA_024699865.1. Taxonomy (NCBI): domain Eukaryota; kingdom Metazoa; phylum Nematoda; class Chromadorea; order Rhabditida; family Aphelenchoididae; genus Aphelenchoides; species Aphelenchoides fujianensis. The sequence goes on along the minus strand of JAMPIO010000060.1, from coordinate 154,553 downwards.
CGCCTTTCCGTTTCATTTGATGAGTGTTTGGTTGGGTGCTTGTTTCGTTGTTCGTTGGGTGTTCGTTCGCCCGCTGACCGCACGGCAACAAGCGGCGCGCACAAAAAGCCCGAAAGCCATCGCTCACCCGAATGGCCGTGCGCGAAAGGTCGTTTGGGAGGAAGACGGACGTGCGAAAAAACCGCCCCAAAGAACAACTGGGCGGCGAGTGGACGGCCGAGCGAAATGCTTCGAAATTCGGGGCCGCTTTTTCGAGCCGGGCACCGGCGGACACTCGCCGTCCACGAGGCGCCGGGCGAGTGGACAAAGCGCGGACCTCCGAATTGACAAATCGCCTGCCGCGCGTTCCCACACGAACGAGCCGACGGATGGGCGAACAAAGGCGGTCGATCAATCCGCCTAACGACCGGCCGTAAATGGGCTTCTTTCATTCGACGGAGAACAACACCCGTTCGTTCACAAGTGAGCAACAATCGAGTCGGAGGCCTCGGAGACCTCCAGGTAGTCCTCCTCCTTGGACGTCTCGCTGCTGATCGGCGGGACGGGCGGCGAGTGGAGGCGGCCGTTGGACGCCGACTGGCTGCACGTGTGCATCACTCGAGCCCTCGCCCGCATCTCCACGACCACTTCCCGGATGGAAGGCTGAACGGAAGGAAGTGATCGTGGAAAAAAAAGATCCACTCACGTCCATTCCCCTCGTTTCCTTCCCGCCCACCCGCTCCAGCTGGGCGGCCCACTCGGAGAGGAGCTCGAAATGGGTTCGCGCAAACTCGTCCACGAACTTCGCATTCGAGGACTCCCGTTCGTGGACGGACTCGATCGTTCGGCGATTTCGTTGGATCGACGAGCGGGAGCGCCGCTTCGAGTCGTCGGGCGGCGGGAAGTCGTGCTCCGAGCGGTTCAGGCCGCCGCTGCTGCTCTCCGAATCGCCCGACTGCTCCTTCTTGCTCGCGAGTTGAGGCTGCAAACGAGAGGAATCGCAAAGAAAGCTCAGAATGAACTCACTCGTGTCATCTCAACGATCAAGACGAGCATCACGACGAGGAAGGTGAACGAGTTGAACAGAAAGAAGAGGCCCAAGTGCTCGAAAGACTCCCGAACGGCGAGCGTGACCACGATCGAGTGGAGCAGCGAGGTCAAACAGCCGATCAGGGCTGAAGATGGAAGGATCAAGAAGAAACGAAGCCACTCACCGACAGCCATGAAGAGGTGCTTCTTTTCCTTCAGGCGGCATCTCCAGAACGCTCGCAGGAATTTGTTGCCCAGCCAGAACGAAGAGATCGCGCTCAACGAGACGCTCGACGTTTTCACGAACACGACGGCCGAAGACTGCAAACACGGCGTGATGATCGGAAGTCGGCCGAAAACGAACCAAATTCCTTGAGCGAGGATCCTCTCGTCGATCATCCCGAAGGAGGACTCCAGTGCGTACAGCGAGAAGCCGAGGACCGCCAGCTGGACGGCCAGGGCGAGCGCGTAGAAGAGGGCCGACGAGCAACGAGACGGAGATCCTCGTGATCATTCGCCTCAAAACGAACAAGAATTCGGCGATGGTCACACGAGAAAATGAGAAGCGAGTGGCCGAGAACAAAGAAAAGCGGCGAGTGGTGGTCAAAAGTCGGAGTCGGTGGTCATCAACCGACTTCTCGGCGGAAGGAAGACGCCGCCTGCTTTCCGCCGACCTAATTTTCTCGGGACTTCGGCGAAAGAAGCGGCCGTCGGGCAATGAGGCGGCCGGCCGGTCGTTGAACGGCGGCCGCAACCCACTTGCTGCGGGTGGATTTCCGCCGCTCGCTCGAAAGCGATTAGCCGCGTGATTCACGACCGGCTCGCGGGTCAATTTCGATGATCGATAGCCGCCGTTCTGCGAGGAAACAAGTGGGAAGCCGACGAAACGGAAGCGACGAACGAGTCGTTAGCTGCCGCTTGTCAACGAAATCCTCGAAATATTTTCGTCTAATTGCGTGTTCCCACCTCCGAACGTCCCCCGCACTCACCTCCAGTCCCGCGGGGACGAAAACTCGAAGAATTCGGCCGAAAGACCAAACCGCCGGCCGCCTCTTCAGCGTCCACTTATTCCCGCCCGTCCGGCCGGCGGATGCAAATTGGACCTCACGCTCGAATCGGACGGAAACATTCGCCTCCTCCGCTCTCCTTTCTTTCCTTCTGCAGGAGAACAATCGAGCACGCGAACAAGAGGCTGCTGGGGACACTTGCAGGCGGGCGGTCAGCCGAGCGGAACGTGGGAAAGACGGGCGTTCACGAACGGAAAGAAGAGCACCCGGCTTGCTGATTTCATTCTTTTGCTCGTGTTTCTTCTCGTTATCCGATTGAGCTCGTTTGTCCTCATTACCGAGCGAACTCGATTACGGTTGGAGGAAATTGGTTTAGTTGAGCGCTTCCAGAGAAACAAGGGAGACTGCCGGCGGCTTTGATCCGTTCTTTCGGCCAACTTGTCGGTCTTCCTGGTTGCCAACAACGCTTGTTTACGTTCGGCCTTGCTGCTCGTTCAGTTGGTCGTTTAATCTTCTCTGCATAATCATCACACGAAGGGATCGCTTGAACGAAAATAAACACGGGCGGTTCCCACGTGTTTCGGTCGACCCCAAATGGCCTCAAAGTTCGGAGGCTGCGGGGAGCGTGGGGGTTTCGAAAGAACGGGTTGAAATACACGTAAAGACAGACGGCAGTGAGCGGGAGATCAACGGCAGTAGCCGGGCGGCGGCTGGACGACCGCCGAGACGGTCGGGAGGGACGGCGGCCGGAAGAGCGGCCCGAACGCCATGCCCATGTTCATCGGAGCTCGTCCCATTTCGCCGATGATCAGCTCGAGGGCCTGGTTCTTCTGTCCTGAAAGCATTCCAATCAGACGAGCTCTCTTCTCATCACTCGCCGTTGATCTCTCCCACGGCCATGTACCGACTCCACTGCTCCAGCTGCTCTCTCGTGAACACCGGCCGCTGCCAATCAGTGGACTTTCCGGTTCGCATCGTAGAACTGACGAACACGAACGAGGTCCGGCGGCTTCTTTCTCGGTGATCGGCGAGCCCAGCTCTCGGTTCTCCTTGGCGAGAGCGTTGAACTGGCGGCGGAACTGAAAGGACAGGAACGAGTGAGCAGAATCCTCTTCTTCTCCACACTCACTCGAATCTTCACCAAAAACAGGCCCAGTACGACGAAGGCGGCGTAGACCGAACAGAGAACGAAGTAGACGCCGAAATCGAAGAACTGGGCGGGGAACGAGAAGTACGAGACGATCGCCACAGCGCTCAAGAGGACGGAAACGACCGTCCAGCCGATCATGTGCACCGTGCAGTCGTGCAGGGATCGCCGCATGAAGTAGCCGTTCTTCTTGACGCTCAAGAACCAAAGGAGGCAGCCAGAAGAAGAACACCAGCGTTGCAATCTGCATTCCGAACGCAACCCATCGCCACTGAAAGCAAGCGGGATGAAGAGGCGATCAATCCATTGAAATCCCACCTTCTGGACGTCGGGAAGAGCGACGGCGGCGGTCATCGTAGTCGGCGGTTCGGATTGCACGAAAGCGGGGTGTTTGGTCTCCGGCGCTCCATCGAGAGTGGCGGGCGGGGATCGCGATGCAAAGCGTTCCCACGATTGTTTGCAAAAAGAAGGGAGGAGCGAGAGCGGCGCGCCGGTTTATTTTCGGGTGTTTTGCCCGCGGAATCGTAGAATTCCCGCCCTTCTCGCCACTTCTCCAGGCAACACGCCGGCCGTGAACCGAGGGAACGAGCGGGTCTTGTGGTCAAACACCTGCCCTTCGGCCTCCCCTCGATCTCCTTTCCTAATCGGGGCGGCGCAAAGGGACACGAGGCGGCGGTTGGTCGATTAAGTGGACGGCCGGGCGGGATCTCGGGGATCGAATTCATTCGCCAATTCGTACAGCAGACGAGGGAATCAAACTTCAAATGGAGTCACTTCGTTTTCGTCCACTCGAGAGGTTGGGGAGGTCGTGCGAACGCCCCTGTATTGCCCTTTTGTTTCTTCAGAGATCTTCGGCTTCTTCGGTACAAACGGGCGTCTGCGGTGTTCGGTCGACTGCTCGCCTTTGAGCGGAGATCGTGGTGGAGTGTGGGTGGCCGTCGATTGGGACGAAAATAAGCGAACAGTTCGGTTTAAGCGAATTTATTTCTCCAGAAGCACGAAAACAAACCCAATTACTCGGATGTACAAACAAGAGAGAATGGAGGATCACTGATCAAATGGCCATTCCAATGGGAACGAACGTGTAGCCGTCGCCTTCCCGCGGATCGCTGCTCAAGTTCGCCCTCGAGATTTTGTTCTCGGTCGTTGGCATCGAGTAGGTCCTTAGGCGCTCCTCCTCGTGCACGTCGACGGTTCCCGGCCGCCCGAACTTCAAGCGGAAGAGGCGGGCGGCCGTTCGGATGTCCAACGGGTTCCCGTTGTTCGTGTTCAACTCGATCACGTCCATTAAGAAATTGTCGAACTAGACGGGAGCGGTACAGAACTGCCTTGCGAAGGACAAAACTTACCCCTGCTTTCTGCGAGAACAGCGAGAGGCCGAGGAAGAAAGATTGGAGGGCGGCGAACGCGAGGAAGAGCGAGACGTTCACGATCCTCCGATTCCACGTGTAGGCACACAACGTTGCGATCAAGAAGCCACCGAAGAGGAGAGTGCAGATCAGCAGGTGGAAGAGGTACGAGTTCGGCGAGCAGATCATAAAGTAGCCTCTCGAACGGGCCATGATCCCGAGTGCAGGAGAAGGAGGCAGAAGAAGGAGAAAGAAGAGAACGCCCACTTGTACGCTAGCCTCCAGCAAGTCCTGCAGAAGTTAAAACAACTAATGGCTAGAAGAATGAAAAAGAACTCACCCCGTTCCCTTGTGCGTAAGCGAACACGTCGCCCAGCCAGACGATCAAGCCGCCGCTGACCAGCAGGAGGAACGAAGAAGAAGGCCGTGCAGGGCCACAAAAAGGACATCCTTCCGTTTCAAATGGGAAGTTATTCTGCAACATTCCTTTCTTACTTGCACTCAATTAAATACACGAGCTCGATGTTTGCGGACAGGGTGACGCGATCCGAACGGAAGGGGGCGTTAAGTCGCGAGACAAACACGAAGAAACAGGAGAATAGAAAGATGAATCAATATTTCATCGGAGATTACTGCAAAAAAGTGTTACTCGCTTGTCCTACAAAATGGGGATTAGAAGAACTACTGGTGGGCGAAAAAAGTAGTAAAGGAACCGAAGAGAAAGTTTTGCGGCTAATTGGGCGTCGCGCGCTTCGTGACCGGCCGCCGCCGCCCGAAAGCCGAACAAAGCGGGTGGCAGTCGGTAATGGCAACGCGGCATTGAAAAGAAAACAAATGGGTCAAACCGCCGAGTGGACCAAGCGGACGGAAGCCGAAAGGCCGCGTGAGTTCGACCGCCGCCCGCCCGCCCGCCCGCTGCGGCCATCAGGCGGCGCCGCCGGGAGCATCTCGCTTGCCGCCCGCCGGCCGGCCGCTCATTTGGGCGCACTTTCGGGTGGCACGGCCGCTCAATCCCGCACACAGCCGCACGTGGCCGCATCCCACTTGTTGATCGTTCGATTCAATTTGGACCGCGACCACTGCAAGAACAGCAGCTGGAAATGCATGTGAAACGAACGTTGTTTATTGAATAACATCGCAGATGTTTGCGAAGCTCGGTTGCAACCGTCCATGTAAAAGAGAACAATTAAACGACGCTGTAGGCGGCAGTCAGAAGTTGCAGGAGTAGTGATTCCAAATGCATTCGTCAGCATGCAGCAAGCTACATACAAGCGATTTCAAGGAATTATCGTGACCTTTCCCGCGTTCTTGAGTGTGCATTGATCGTTTCTATTCAATTAAATGCGTTCTACAAATGCTTCTAACCTCATTTCTCAATTGATCCCCGCGATCATACTTGGCTACTGTACGAACTCAAGGCCTCAAAACGAGTTTAGAATAATAAACACTGCTTGAACGGTTTGCTCGACCAAGTTTGAAAGAGTGGGACGGAAATTAACGACCATTCAGCCGCTTGCGCCTCCCAATGCACATCCAACCGACCAGTGCAAAGCGCGTGCTTTGAATGAGGAGAGGAGTGAACGTGGAGGAAGTGAACGTTGTAGCGACGAAGCACGTTCTCGAACTTCCTTCTTTTTTGTAGTTGAGAAGAAGGAAGTGGTGTTTTGGTGTCTGCACTCCAGCAAGCCCGCTTTGTACTTCCTGCTCGATAAGACGATTTTATTTGCATCTCCTGTTTATTGAAACCAGTGACCATTTGGGGGTCTTCATCGCAGTCAATAGTCGTGGGAGCCGAAGCGCGTTCGAGATTGCCGCTTTTCATTCGACTTTCGCCGCGAAGCAGTCGGAAGATGACACTCGCGAGTCGCGACTGTCGACTTTGACGGCGACGTCCTCGTTCTTAAGACCGCCGCGGCCGCCGACCGTTCCGTTTGTTTCGGCGTTGCGAATCGAGACGGCCGAATAATTTTTGGTGAGGAGAAGAACGAAGAGTTCAATTGACTCTTCTCGTGTTTCCCCCACGTTCCCCTTCATTGGTTCGTTTCGTTCCGTTCATGATCTCCGCTTTGAACTTCTTTCACGTTGTTCGTTCAGCTCCCGCCGTAGAAAACATTCCGACCGGCCGGCCGGTCGGGCGTTTCGAAAAAGCGTGTGGATTACCGCCCGCTCGGTGCCACTTTTGATTGATCGGTCGGCGGTTCGTCTGTTCGGCACGGCCGTCATCCCGCGAACACACGGCCATTAATCCGTTTGTTGACTCGCAAGATGTGCTGCAAACTGCGCGTTTTGACGGCGATCAGCGGCCTCCTGCTGGTCCTCCTGCTCGCCATCTTCACGTCCCAATTCACGAGCTCCAATTTTCTCGGCTTCCCGCTCGGCAATCCCGTAAGTCTCTTTCTTCTTTTTGTTTGTTTATCGTTGCGTTTAGCGCTCCTATACGCTCTACCAACTGATCGCTTTGACGTACAATCTGGCCGTCTTTTATTGGCTTAATCGCGTGCGGAGGTACGGAGCTTTCTACGCGCAACACTCCTCGGACTTGTACCCCTGCTTGATGGTCACGAGTGCCACGCTCGGATGCGGATGGATCTTCGGCTTCTCGTGGACACTCCTCGCTGTCCCCCACTTGTTTCTTCAGGCAGGTTGAAGCAAAGGCATTCAATTAGTTCACTTCCGGCCTGCAGGTGTCCTTCTTCTTCTTTCTGAGCGCCCTCCAGACGTCGTTCCTGATGCTCACCAGTTGCTGTCAGGTGATCGAGGTGAGCACAGAGTGCATCGTGGTTCTTTCTATTCATTTCCCTCTCGTTTGAGTACGACCAACACGTGCGGGAGATCATGGCGGAGATCGAGGCGGCGGAAGTGCGCAAGAAGAACTCCAGCGCGAGCGTCACCGTCAACTACGACGTGAACACGAAACCGCGGCCCTCCGTCCAGTCGGCCACTCTGAGCGTGGACGAGCTGAACGAGGCAGAGAACAAGGACGAGTACCTCCAAATGCGGCAGTGGGCAGAGCGGCTCTCCGACGCCCAACTGCAGACCATCGACGAGGGAGGGGGCGAGTCAGTGAGCGAAATGCGAACGCGCTACGCCCCCGCTCTCGCCGGAAACCACAAAGATCTGCACGGAGGAGACCCAATTGGACGACACGAACGACTCCTCCGAAAGCTCTTCCGCTTCTTCCCCCGAGATCGTCGTGAAAAGTCGGGGATCGCCCTCCTCTTCGGTCCTCCAAGCGGCCGCCCAACTGTTCTCACGCTATTGACCGCTTTCCCGATCGGCATAATTTATTTCCTCTATTGAATAAACAGGGTTTATGGGAGAATCGCAGAGAAAGAAGGATAGAGAAGAGTTCTCAAGCTCTCGAGGGCGGACGGCCGAGGCAAGGACGCCCTTCGGCTATCCATTCGGCTCATCATTCCCGCTTGGAGCTGGCTGGACGGCTTTCTGATCTGTTCACTCTGAAAAGAAAAAGAATGAGTTCATTTCTGGCGTGAAAGGCAGAAACTCACTCCATCATCCGCCAAGTACGTGATCGTCGGGAGAAGGAGCGTTTGGAGCAGGCAGATCAAGCAGAAGAGGCCGACTTTCGGGAAGGACTCGGGTTTGCTGACGACCGACGCGATCAGGAGGCCCAAGCACACGATTGAGACGAAGACCGACAGGGTGGTGAGGAGGATGAACGTGATCGAGGAGCGTGTAGGCGGGCATCCGCAGACGCGCGCAGCCATGACGGAGATCAGCACGAGGATGCAGAGGTTGTACACGATGCAGCCCACTTCGAAGATGGCCGTTTGTCCCGTCTGAACGAACAAGAAATTGAATGAAGGACGGATTCTCGTTCGAACTCACATCCGGATGAAAGAATCGAACGTTCTCCGTCGCCTGCATCAAGATGAAAACAAAAACGCACAAGACGAGCAGAGCGGCACTGGTGAGATAGCCCACTTTCAATACCTTCATGGTTGTCCGAATGAAAAGCAGGAGAACGAAAGGAAGAAGTAGTCGAGAAAGAAACAAAAAGGAAGGAATGAGCCGCTCGATCGGCAACTTGAGCCCGCGGCCGGGCGATCGGCGAACGTCAGGCGGTCGCGGGGATTTGCGTCGTTCGGGCGCGTGTTGGACGAAAGTTCGTGGTTGAAAGCAGGAGAAGGAGGGAAGGAGGGAGCGGCATGTGTCGTTGCCGTGATGCGCCCGAAATGCCGACAAATCAGTTCGCACGCCCGCCGCTACATTTCGCCGCCGCCCGGTTCCGTTCGGCCGCCCGCCGTTCACGCCGCCATCCGAGCGGGCGGGCGGCTAAACAGGCGGTAGGCGGCGGGCGATCGACGGCGTGGCGGCGGCGTCGGGCCGAGTTGGAATTCGACGCGCCGACCGCGGACGGGCGCCCCGATGAAGGTGGATTGGTCGTCCTCGACGGGGAAGTGGGTCGTCGTTCCGGCGTCCAGGTTCCACGACGAGGAAGAGAGCCGCTTTTCGGCTTCCGCTGCTTCGAGTCTTCGTTTCAGTGTTGCCATCTCTTCCAGCAACTCCACTTGTTCTTGGGGCGCCAACTGAGCCAGCGGGCCCGCCGGTCGGGCGTTCGGCTCCTCCGGTTGCTGCAGGAAAAGTGAGATGCTAAGAAAAAACTAAACAGCTCACCGCGTTCTTCATTCGATAGAGGGCGTAAGGCAAGAGGGATTGACTGGACGGCGTTCACGAGGAAGAAGAACCAAAGCAACACGTACGACCAGTAGGCGATCAGGGCGGCGATGAAGCCGAACGCCCAGACGAGCGTGAAGCCGGCCGAGAAGAGGAGGACGATCTGGTAGACGGCGCTCGTGGTGGCTGACGGGAAGCGCGGGAGTTGCGTCTGGAGGATCACGAAAGCGAACGAGTAGACCAGACACACCACTTCCACTGCACACGCCTCGGTTCCCGGCTAAAGGAACCACTAATTAGAAGCAAAGGACGTCCACTCGCTCACATTCTTGAAGGTAAGATAGTCGGGATGGTTGTACGGATCGTGGAGATCGTAGTCGTCGCTCTTCCATTGCAGCACGCTCATCACGAATGCGAGGAGCATCGACAAGAAGAGGAAAATGGAGATCGCGATGGTTGTTGTGTGGTTGTAAGAGGACGAAAGGTAGTCCTGAACGGCCATCTCGAACGAACGAGGGCGAGCGGAGTGGACGGGCGACGGCCAACCGGCGGGAGGTGAGCGCGTGAGTGGACGGCGGGCGAGCGGGCGGCGTGTGCAGCAATTATGCGGTCATCCATGAACAAGCCGCCCGCCCTTTCGGCGGTCCGGCGGAAGCCGCGGGCGAGAAGAGCGGCTCGCGAGTGGACTCGAAACACCTGAGGGCGCCCCGCCCGCTCTTTTCACTTCCAACGGCGCGCATTTCGCTTTCGGCTCCCGCAACAATGCGGGCGGCGCGCCCGTTAGCAACCGAGTGGTCGACGCGTGCACAATTGCGGGTTTATGCAGGTGGACGGGCAGGAGGCAACGAAGTAAAGAGAAGAGCAACAAGTGGAAGGAAGGGTGGAGGTCAGAAGTCGCTCTCGTCGCTCGTCTCCAACTCCTCCTCCCAATCGGAGCCGTGCCGCTCGTCTGGCGGGCTCAAATCACCCAACTGGGCAACTTCGTAGAGCAGCTGGCGGTTGTCGGCGGAAAGATGGAGGCAGTCAGCGTGGTCGTCCATCTCGCGCAGCACCTGGTGAACGGCGAACGGCAGCGAGTTGCTTTCGATCCCGTCTCGCAACTCCCGCGTCCACTTTTGCAGCAGGAAGTAGTCGAGAGATTGGAGGGCCTTTGCGAACTTCGCCTCCGGCTTCCACTTGTTGCTCGAAAGGAGCGAGCGGTAGGCGGCGAGTTTGCGCATCGTCCGCAGGTGCTCCTCTTCGATTTTCTCCCGACTGTCGCTGGCGGCCATCCGCAGGCGACGGGATTGCTGAAACGAACAAAAGGACTGTCGTCTTCTCCTTTCCGTTTGCCCACTTTCACGAGGTGGGTGATCCAAAAGACGAGAGCGGCAAAGGTCGAGGCGAACAGGACAATCAGGCAGACGACCAACAGGAGCTCGTTGTCCAAGTTGGCCCGCGGAAGCCACGTTTGGAACATTCGAGACGAAAGGAGGGACGATCGGTTTATTCGTAGGTTCTCGTGGACAAAAATGGAAGGAAAACGGTGAGTGAGAGGTTCAGCGTTTCTTTGCCGCGTGCGTGAAGTGCGTACTTGTGAGTGGGAAGCAGGGAAGTCCTCAACTGGGTTCGTTTCAAAACAAACGTGCGTGCGGGAATGAAGGTGACAAAGCGGGCGGTGGGGATCGCGTGTGCGAATCAATGGACGAAACGGGAGTCCGAGTTCGTCGGAGTCCTTCCGCTCATCATCCCCGAATCGTCGTCGTCGCTGGCGTACGCGGACGGTCGGCGGCTCAAGCCCGGGACCACGATTCCGTCAGAGAGGAAGGCGGCGTCCTTCAGCAGCCGACGAGTTTCGGGTTTTAAATCGTAGATGCGTGTGTGCTCGTTCATCTGCTGGACCACTTCCTTCACGACCGACCGCAGATCTCCGTGATGGAGGCCGTCTTGCAGGCGACGGGACCAACGGGAGACGTAGAAGAAGGCGGTGCATTGCGCCGCCTGCAACAAGCGTCAATTACCCCCATTCTTTTCGTCATAAGAAGCAGAATGAATTGCACTTACCTTCACTCGTCCCGCGTCCAACCGACGGCCGGTCCGATCCCGTTGAACCCACATATTGTCCTGCATCTTCCGCTGGTAGTTGTGCAGCTTGAAGAGGGTGATCGCCTGCTCCCGCGTGATTGTTTGGCCTCGGTCTCGGTTTTCCGCAATGGTAGCTCGAATAAACTTTCTTCGCTGGAAGCAGGCGGTTTTGAAAGCGAGAACAGACTGAAAGCTTACCACAAAGACCTTCAGAATGCAGGCGATAATCGTGAAGACAGAAATGACGACGATAAAGAAGACAAGAATGCTGATGATCGCCGTTCGGTCGGCTCCCACTTCGAAGTGCATTGCGGGCAGCGCGGACCAAAAGAATGCTCGAACTGAAGCAAAACCGCCAAATCCACTCGCTTCGTTGTATTCGAAACAAACGACCGCGTGTTGCATGCATTTCGAATCACTGCCGTCGATTTCGCTCGTTTGTTCACGGCTGTTGACGCCAGTTTCTTTCGTCGAGACGAACACACAAGAAAAGGCAACATTCAACGGTTCAACAAGAATCTGTTTATTCCACCAGAGATACCCGAGTATTTACATTAATTGGATAAAAGAAGATCCTAGGAGAACCAACGCACGTTATTTACAAGCGAGATGGCTATTGGGCGTCGAATTCCTCGTCGTACTGTCGGAGCACTTCTAAAACCGCAATTCAGATCAGGTCATGATTCAAGACCGGCAAGACAAACCTTCAGGCAAATGTGCAAGGTCCCACAACCTCTTTTGCTCCATCACATCCAATCCGTAGGAGTGTGCCCTAGGATTGACAGTTGACCACCCGGACGACCCGTTGCCAACCTTTTTTCCATTTCCTTAACGATGTCGATCACTTCCCGCTTCAACTCCTCTTCATTCTTTGCGCCCTTCAACCGCTTGATCCAACGGAGAAGGTGCTGAAACGATCAGACATTAGTAAAAATGAGAAGTGAATAACGCACGTAGAAGTCGTCCGACTGAATGCTCTTAACTCGCGGCTTCGAGATGGAGCGCGTGCGGCGGCGTGTGTTCAGTTCGCTGGTCACTGCGATCTTATGGTCGTTCTGGAGCGAGTACCTGAATGACAAGGCTTCAGAATCGGTTGTTTCCTTGACTCACAAAGTGTCGGCTTGCTCGGGCGAGATTTGATGAAAAACCATGGCCTTTTCGATGAACCGCCGTCGCTGAAATGCGGGCGGTGAAGTGGTCGAAAAGAAGGAACTCGCCTTCCTCCGTTCCACGATGTAAAAGATGATTCCGAGCAGGGCAAACAGCAGCAGGAAGCCGAGGACACCCACCAACCCTACGTAGTTATTCGGTGGCGGTTTGGGGATTGGCGGGCGAGTCGGCAGCGCGTCCATTGGAATTCGAGCAGAAAGACGAGTCGACTCGAGTCTCACGTTCGCTCTCGATCCGACTGCACTTTGCGGAACGACCGGCCGGCGGGCGGACTCACGGCGGCGACCTCAAAAGCCACCTGAGATCTCGGCGGCCATGCGGCAGGCGGGCGGTCGGGGCGGCTGTTCGGGCGCCCGGGGAGCAAAACAAAAACGGGCGATGACGTCGAGCACGTTCCGCTTTGGATCACGGCGGGTTGTTCGAATTAATTTCCCGCTTTGCTTCGGACGGACGACCGCTTCCAGCAATCGATTGACGGCCGCCGGGTGCCAAACGACTCGTCCGCGGAAACTTCCGTCTTCCTGCAAGTAACCGAAAATAAGCGCCCGGTTTGATTGATCGGTTTGTTCAGCCCGACCGCCTTCTGCTTTCGAAATTCGCACGAACTCACCGAGTGATCACGTGGCTCACGGGAGCTCGTGCGGGACGGGCGGAGCGGCGGACGTTTGCACGAGAGCCAGGAGCCGCTCTCGCTCCCTCGCGGACAGCTCGAAAATTCGATCCGCTCGCTCGCTCAGCTCGTAGATCACAAACAGAACGGCCGAGTCCAAACACCCGCTCGTTCTCGCGTCCTCCAGTTGTTTGGCCCATTTCTTCAGCTAAAAACTCCCGTTTGATCCAGTGCGCAAACGAAGCGGGCACCTGAAAGAACTCTTGAGCGGCCCGTCCACTAATCCGATTTGGGGTGAGCGGAAGGGGAGAAGAAGGAGGCTCTTGATCGTCGCTGCAACGGGAAGCAACGATCTGCTCCTTTTCCTGCTTTTCCTGAAAGGCCTGACAAGGCGTGCTTCCCAGTTGTCCGCGCCCTTTTTGGACGCGATATGCCTCATTCGACGCGCCTTGTCGAGCTGAGCACGAATCTGCAACTCCCATTGGCCAAAACCTACCTCCGACCGAGATATGAGCATTCAAAGTTGGCTGTTGTATGATCACAGGGGGGACCCTGCAGTCGAAAGAAATTGCATGTGGATTACCGACCCAATTAGACGACCGGTTGTGTTTTGTGCTGGTTTCAAACCGATTGAGCGCAAAATTTCACGAGAATGTCGGTTGATCTGCTGTTTCTTCCCTCCACCACCTCCAGCCCAACCGTTGGCCTCGTCGCTTTCTGACAGCTCGCAAACCTTTCCACAACGGGTGTCTTTGTAGATTTGTTTTGAAATCCAATTGTTAGAAGCAAAAAAGACTTTTCTTTATAAGAGAGACAGATTGAAGCTCTTTCACGGCGTCTAACCGGCCTGCCGACCGCCCGAAAACCGAGACCGAAGGGGGGTCATCGTGGTCTGCGGTCGAAAATTTTATTGCTGAGCTTTTGGCACCGATCGAGTCAGCTCATCAATCTACATCGGGTGCAAGCAAAAAGAACGTTGCAATCGCAGTCATTGGCGAAGTAATAGCATCTCAAAAACACAAAAGGTCGAGCCGCAGTGCAAGCCAACCGACTTGCCGCTGGACTACGCCGACACAACGGTGAAAGAGCGAATTTGCACGCGGCAATCCGGGCGAAAAGAAGCGCTGGAAAACCGCTGGAAAAGAGCGGAGCCGGGCAAACTTCGACGGCTCATATCTCGGTCGGAGGTAGGTTTTGGCCAATGGGAGTTGCAGATTCGTGCTCAGCTCGACAAGGCGCGTCGAATGAGGTATATCGCGTCCAAAAAGGGCGCGGACAACTTGGAAGCACCCCTTGTGAGTGAACGAAGTTGATCCAACGTTACACTCACCTTCCGCTCCGTCCGCAACCAAAAGAAAAGCCAAACGACGACCAACAAAACAAGGAAAGAGCCGAGAAACAAGAGAATTCGTTCGGTTTCGCCCACCATTCTTCTCGAGAGAAGAAAAGCCGGCCGAGTTCGAAACAAGCGCCGGTTCCCGCGAAAAGCAAACACCCGTGTTCTTCGAAGATCGATCGGCGGCGGGCGGCTGTTGCCTCCGCACGGCCGTTTCGCTCGCTCAATCGAATTGGCGTGAAAGCTGGAGGTTTATCGGGGGTTATTTACAAGCAGACGGAATTGATTGTGGTGGTCGACGCTCAGACCACTCGCTCGGTGAACTCGAGGCGCGTCCGGCCGCCCTCCGCGCCGCCCATCTGCCGGCTGTCGAACGGTACAACCACCTCGTCGGGCAGGAGGGCCAACTCGCGGAATCTCCGGCGGTCGCGGTCGTTCAGCGGGTAGCCGTTCGCCTTCTGCTCCATCTCCGCGCTGATTTGATTGGCGGCGGCGGCGACGTCACCGAAATCGGCAGAATCCCTCCAGTCGAGCCGCCCATTTGAGCATTTGGCTGCAAAAAGGAGTGATCAGCGCTCTTTCCATTGCTCCACTCACTAGTAAGAATCCACGAGGACGGCGTTGAAGCGGCCTTCGTCCAACACCTCGCCGTCTCGACTGCGTGTGGGCGACTGGAGGTTTTGAATACGCGTTCGATAGTCCCTCAAATCAAACTGGAAGCGACAAACGGAATAGAAAAGCCGGATGAAAGAACCCACCATCGCCTCGCCCTGCTCTTTGGAGAGCGTCGTGTGGACGGCGCTGTAGGGAGTGCCCTCAAACGACCGCCGTTTCGGACCTCTTTGTTGCTACAAGCAGGAGAGAATGCAAGCAATCGAATGGAAGTCTCACCTGTTGAGCTGCTCGGTACAAGATCAATCGAATGCAAAGAGCGACAGAAATAAAGAAGATCAGAAAGATCACGACGAGAATCAAGACCAGAAGGAGGTTGTCCTTTCCTATTTCCTAAACAAACTCTTGTGGAAGCCTGCAAGAAGAAGAGGGCTCACCAATTTATCCGGCAGCTTGCTGTCGAGCATCTTTGCGACGGACGGACGGCGGAAAGAAGTGCGCGTTTGCTCGTCGCTTCTTTCGGTTTACGCCGCCCGGCAGTGGCTTTCGATTCGATTGCGGGAATCGACCGCCGCCCGCCACGTTCTTGCAATCGATCATTAGGCGAGAGCGCACGGCGGGCGCGGGAACCGGTTGACTTCTTTCTTTTTTCAACCGCTCGCTAATTGGTTTAGTGGGAGCCAAACGATCGACCGCTCGCATGTAAACGCGTGTACCTGCCGGCCGTACAAACTAAAAACGAACAAGTCACGAGGAATGAGGCGATGGGAGTTCCGAAAACTTCGAGCCTCCGTTCGAAGAAGCGGTGAATGCTTCGATCGAAGCATTTAGAGTGCACTTCCCGTTCCGTTCAATCGTTCACGCTCACTTCACGCAGGACGCGAGCCCTTTAGAAAGCAATCGAATTCGTGTAAGCGTGTTTATTTTCGTGCGAAAGATATCACTTGTACGGGCGGCTCACTCCCAATCCGATTCTCTCGAGGTCGGCGAGCATCAACGTCGCGACCTCATCGCCGTCTTCCGGACCGCCGAAGCACTGCTCTCCGTCGTCCAGGAACTGGTCGTAACGCACCTAAAGAGACCGTTACAACTTGGATGTGATGAGCCACCCACCTCGTGAAGAGCTCGCGATCCCAACTGCAAAGTGATGAAGGAGTGACGTGCGAGTCGGAAGAACTCGCCTTCTCGCTGGACCGTCGCATGGCTCCGCGACGTGCAGATCGTATCGACGAAACGGAAGCCGGATCGCGCGAAATACTCCGAGAGGAGGTGGAAAACGGGCAGCAGGAGACGGCGATCGTAATTCGGGCGGATGCCACCTCAAAAGAAGCGAGTATAGAGGAGAAAGGAAGAAGAGAACTCACTCAACTCGCCGCAGATCATGTGACGATGCTCGAGCGGAATGTGCGGCGGGACGGCCGAGAAGAGGAGCGTGCAGAGGGCGTAGATCCGCTGCTCCACTCGCGAGTTGCCCCTTCGACTCGTCGATGACTGCAGAGAAGAAGGAACGATTAGAAAGGAGAAGCGGAGGACTCACGTTCCTTACAGTCGGCCGGAATGACGAACTTCTGGCGCGTGCGGGTGTCCGGCAGCTCCTTCACGCTGCCCGCCACGATGCCCACCAACTCGCTCGATGCCCTTGCGGAAGATCAGGGCCGTCGTGGGTGTTCGAGTCGAACGGTCGGCCATGTCCGACAGGAAGCCCTCGATTTCCACCTCCGGCTTCTTGCCCGTAAGAGCGGCGGCGTCGCGCGGGCGGGCCTCGTTGAGCATGAACTCGCGGACGAGCGAGAAGTCGGCGGGTTGCGCCAGCTCCACCTTGCAGCCGGAGGTCGGACTTCGGGCACCACTCGTCCACGAGAAGCGGCCGCCCGGTTTTCGGGTTCGATGGACGGGCCTGGAAGCTCCTAAAGAAGAAGGGGGGAGTGAAACGAGCAGTTGGAACGAACAGAGCCGATAACTGGCGGCTGAACGCCCGCACCGCCAACATCGCGCGTGGATTCGAAAATAATGAGCGCCGAACGAGGTCGTGCTCGTTGCGGGTACGAATTTGCGTGATGCGCTTGTTGCGACTTCTGTTGCCGTCTACTTTGGTGGGCACCGCAGGCTCAAAGAATGTAACGCGACACTGATTGTTCTGCCTTCTGCATGAAAGCGAACTTGCTGACGATTGCAATGGTTATGGCTCTTTGATATCATCGTGTTTCTTGTTCATCTAACGGCAAGCTGTAGTTTGTGTTGACTCATCGCGCGTTCGACGGCGAAATTCCGCTGCCGTCGCGGTCGGATCGTTTGTGGCTTTCCGCTCGCTGCTTCTCGTCTCGTCGGCCGGCTTTTCGGCGTTCTTTTCGTTGGCGCGCGTTGCGAAATGGAGGCCGTCGAACGTGAGTTTCCCCTTTTTTCGTCGATTCTTTCTCCGTCTTTTGATAGCAGCGACGAGCATGTCCCATCTCTTCTTGGGAGTGGACGACGATTCGATCCTCCGGTGGGAGATGGCGAACTTCCTCGAGCGATCGGACGAAATGCAGTTCGGGGACTCCATCACGAGTGGCCTCTTCCTTCTGAAGCTGGATGACGGCCGCGAGTTCCGCTTCTTCCTTCAAATGGAACGAACTTCGTACGCGTGGATGCCCGCGAGCTTTCGCATGCACTTCCGCTACTCTGGACGGCACGGGATCGTGGGCGTACTTCTTCGCTGACCTTCCGCTTTGGGTCGAGCGGGAGGACGGGACGAAGAGCGAAGAGAAAAGTGAGTTCTTTTTTCATTCTTTTTTTAATTCTCGTTCCAGAGATTATCGTACACCACGGAGAATCCGCCTACGCTTCGTGGGATTTCGGCGCTTCCGGAGAGCTGGCCGAGTTCAAGAAAGGCGAGACGCTCACGATTTGCGTCCGCTTTGAGCCGCCGACCGCCGTCTTCTCCGTCCAGCTCCAGCCGTCGCTCTTTTGTTCCAACACGACGTCGGCCGTCTTCCGCACTACGACACGATCGGCCAGGAGTTCAAGTGGACGCAGGAAGTGGCCGTGGAGAAGGTCGGAAAGTTCACTCTCGAGCTGAAGAAGGAGGCCGAAGTGATCCCCGACTACGACTACGACGAGTTGGACGACAATCCGATCGTCGCGAAGCTCATCCTCCCGCAAATGCCGCCCAACGTGCAAGAGATCATCCTCAAGTACGACGTGTGGCTGCTGGACACGGACGTCGAGATCCCCCAAGAGGACCGAGAGCGCACTCACATCAAAGGTCGGCCAATATCCTCGCCCTCTTGTGAACGTTTTCGGTTGCAGGCAACATCGCTCTCTTCACCGCCGCTCGACAGGAAACGACCGTCGAGTTCGAAGGGGGCGCGTTCAGCGAGTGAGGCGTCGCCCGGCTGCACGTCCTCGTCCACGGCTACCGAGTCGTTCCGCAGGTCCCCCCGCTTCAGATGGAGGGCAACTCGGTCAACAACCTCTTCGCGGAGCGTTTAAATGACCCCAACTTTGCGAACATCCGCGTTCTGGTTGGCGATCGCGTTTTCTACGTGAGTTGTTCGTCTACTCTCACAGTTTATTTAATCGTCTTTTCTTTCAGGTGTACAAGGAGCTGCTGCTCATGCACTCGACCTACTTCTGCGGGATGTTCACGCACGGCTGGAAGGAGCAGGAGACGAAAACGATCCCGATCAAGGACTTCGAGGCGCCGATCGTCGAGGCGATGCTCCGCTTCATGTACACGGGCCGAGTGGAGAATCTCGACGAGAAGGCCCGCCACTTGTTCCTCGCTGCGGACAAGTACGAGGTGAAGTTGCTGCGGGTGAGTCGTTGGAGAGCGCAATCAACCACTTCTTACTCGTCTTCTGCAGAACCTGACCGTCGACCACATGTGCTCGAAAGTGACTCTCGAGAACGTGGTCGAGATGCTGGACTTCTCGCTCGAACACCCGACGCTCGAGAAGCTCCGCGAGTGGGCGCTGGAGTTCGCCGCCCGCCACTACCCGCAGCTCCACGACCGCGCCGAGTGGAAGGAGTTCGCCGCCCAACACCCGTCCGTTGTCCTCCGTCTGATGGAGAAGGCCGTCGGGCACGAGTGAGCCCGAGAAGTGCGCTGCATGACTCTCTTCTTTCGTATCTGTTTCATTCACTGTGCGCATAAACAATTGGCGAGATAAAGCAGAGGACAACTAAAGCAGGAAGCGGAAAAGTCGCCGTTGCAAACCCTGTCCAATCGAAACGAGGCGGAAGATCGCAGAGGTCTTGCAGAACTTCGGCGGAATTCATCTCCTGTTTGTGAAGCTTCGAGCCGTCCGCCTGTCCGCCGCCTTTGTGAATCATTAGAGGAAAGAATGACCGTCCGGATGGTCGAGTGGCTGCTTTCTCCGCCCTTTCGTTCTTCCCGCTTTAGGTTGACCATCTTCCGCTATTTTGTTTCTTTGCTTTGAGTAGAGTGAGTAGCCACTCCAACCAGCCATCGATCCTTGATCAACGAACCCATTCGTATCTCCTTTCAACGCCATCACAAGCAATAGATTTATTAGGCGAACCATCGATCAACAATGCGGAGTGGTGGAAGCGAGGCAAGAAGAAGACGGGATATCGTCGACGTTGGTCTCGAAGGAGGGCGGCCGCTACTTGCCGGGCCCGACCGGGTTGTTCAGCTGCCGCTCGACGAGCAGCTGGCGGAGGCCGCGCGTCATCGAGTTGGCGCGACGGCTGAACGAAAGAAATCAGAAGGGATGGAAGGACGGGGAACTCACTTCCTGGCCGGCTGGGCGGCGGCCGAGGCGATCAGGGCAACGAGCAGGAGAGCGAAGAGCGAGTGGACGTTTAGGGCGAGCATGTTGGAAGCGATGAGCGGAATGATCCAAACCGCTCCGTCCAGCCGCTTTTATCCGCTCGGGCAGGCGCGAAGGAACGTCACAAAAAGCGGTTTGACGCGATCGAACGGCGAGATCGACGGCTGCTCGCGGGAAGGCGGGGGAAAGTGGCCGGCTTTCGTCAACGAACGACGCGCTTCTCGCTCCGTTCGTCACGACGGCAACGTGCGGATAAAACGATCTCCTCTTCCGTGGCGATCATTCTCGTCTTGCGAGCGCACTTCTGCTCGCCTCATTTCCTGTTCGCCTTCAATTCTTCCGTCTTTCTTCCGACCGGCCCGCACGAGAAGAACGAGCGGAATTTCTGCCGGAAGGGCCGAACGATCAAGAAGACGGCGAGCGGGTTGAATAGCGGGGCGGCGGTGGGCAGCCACGAGGCGAGGACGTCGCCCAGGAAGAACGATTCGCAGCGAACGATCGCGTAGTTCACGTAGACGTTCGGGAGGACGTTCGAGAGCAGCGGCGTCACGACCTGAACGGAGCTCAGCGGAGTGGTGGAATGCGGAGAGCGAACCAGGGCGAGCAGAACGCGGTTGATTTGAGTGTTCAGGCGGTCGGCCTGGAAACTCAATGCAGCAGCAGCTCGCAGTTGCCGGCGGATTCCAATCGAAAAGCAGAGGACGGAGACGACGGTGAAGAGCATCGTGGACGAGAAGACCGCTCGGAACACGAACATCTCGCGGCTGTCCTGCAGAAGAGCAAGTGAAAGAAAGAGAAGAAGCAACTCACAACCGTCCGCCCGTGCACGTGATTCGCCCAACCGTTCGTGTAGCCGCCCGCCTTCAAGATCTTCAGGAAATCCTCTGCGTACCGCTCGTCATCGAAGAGGTAGAAAATGAACAAAGCATAGCCACAAGCAGAGACGAACAGGCCGATCAGCAGGCAAATCAAGCGGCAATGGCAACCGGACGGCCGTTCGCCCCACTCGAGCAGGTGGAAGCGGTAGACGAACTGCAGCGGGATCACGCCCCACGCGAAGATCGTGATCGCTCCGATGACGCCCATGAGCACGCCGTTCAGCTGTCGACTGCCCACTCGAAGCCCGTTGTTCGTGAGGGAGGTCAGCCGACCGAAGCCCGTGATCAGCAGCTGCAGGAAGAAAGCAGTGAGCAGAGTGATCAAAAGCCGCTCACCGGCGACTGCAGCAAGTGGACGACCACCATCAGCGTGTCCACGGCACAGCCCAGCCACACGATCGGCCGCATCTCCCGCACCTCCGCCCCGACCGTCGCACTCAAGCGGACGAGCAGGAGGTTGAGGAAGAGGGCGAGCAGCAAGATCGCCATGTTGCCGATCCGGTGAGTGACTGCAAGAGGCGAAAGAAGGTTGGCGAGTAGAAACGAGTGGAAAACTCACCAAAAATCCACTCCTGACTGTTCTTTTCGAACGAACTCCCGTTTATCTTTTCGTTGTTGTTCTCCCGTTGTCTTCTCTTGAATTCCTTTCTTCTCGCATTTTGCTCATAAACTATTGCATTCGACTCGCCGTATCTCGGCGGGCAATCGGTACCCGATGACTCGTCTTCTTTTCGCTCGCTGAACGGCTCTCTGCCACTCGCGCGCAATTCGGTCGTTTGGAACACGTGCACGCGGAACCCGTGAACCGTCTGCTCATTGAAATGCGGGTGCCCTTTCGCTTCGCTTCGTTCGATTCGGAGATTGCGGGCGACAGGGCGGCCACTCGCAAAGGAAGACGAGAGGGCCGCCGATCGGGGGCGCGTGAGCCTGCCGCTCGTTTGGAGTCCGCCGGTCGTCCGCTCGCGTTCGCCCGTCCAACTCCCTTCTTTTCACTCCCTTCATCGACCGCTTCCAGCCCTCCAACAGTCGTCCGCCTCCCGAACTCGCGAATGGCCCGCACCAAGTGGACGCCGCGCAAGCGTCCGCGGCGGGACGACGCGCTGGAGGCGGCGGAAGCGAGTCGCCCGTCGAAAGCGGGTAGAAACGAGCCGGACGAGCGTTCGGGCGACAACCCCGCACAAGAGGAGTGCGGTGAGTTCCCGCCGACAACGAACGAGCGAGTGATCAATTGGGTTACTTCCAGAAGAAGCAAAGGATCTCGAACAGGCAGGAGAGCGGCAAGAAGAGAAGGCAGACAAAAAAGGAGTTCTCTTCCGCCGTGTCCCTTTTATTCCTCTCGTTTAGATGTGACGGAGCGAGCGCCGGAAGGAGTGGACGACCAGCCAGAGGAGCCGCCGGACGAGGCACCCGACGAGCGAAAGACGCCCGCCGCTCCCGAGTGAACCTTCCCACGTCCTTCATCGTTGCTTGTTCTCTGTTGACTGTCGATTTTTGTTGTTGCAATAAAGCGATTGATTTGATGTACTGACAGCGTTCTTTCAAAACGACAACGATGATGAGTGGAGGTGGTGAGTCCATTCATTCCATCGACTTCTCTTTGGCCACTCGCGATCGGCAAGAATTATGTACACGGCTTCCTTTGCCCGCTCCGCAAACACCCGAATTTGCATGCGAACTGGACGAAAGCGGGACGTATAAAAGGCGGTCGGAGAGGCCACTTTGCTCATCGCAGCTCTCTTCACCGCCGCGCCAAACGATGGGGTGAGTCCGCCGCCCCTCAGCCCCTCACTCGCCGCTTGCAGCAAACCGAAGGCGGGCAACTCGAAGGAAGAAGTGACCAGGAACGTGGGCGCCCTGCGCTCCGCCAAGCCGCCGGTGAGCGGCGACCCCCGCTCAAAGGACTCCGGCCGCTCGACCAACAGCCGCGAGGCGCCCACGCCCGGCACGCAGAAGTCCTCGCTGGCCAAGAAGAAGCCGCAGTCGCGCGGGCCGCCCAAGAACGCGGCCCTCTCGCACAAGTCGAGCAAGTCGGTCAAGGACAAGGGCGCGGACGACGACTACAACGAGGAGCTTCTGAACGTGAGTCCCCTCACCCATTCATCCACTCACCGACCGGTCGGTTGCAGCGGATGAGCAAGGCCCTCACGCACAACCCCTGGGTCTGTCCTCCCCTCCCCTGCCCTCCGATCAATCCCCTTGCAGTACCACGGGCTGATGCCTCGCGACGAGATCGAGGACCTCCTGACGGCCGACGGCGACTTCCTTGTGCGCAAGACGGAGGTCGCCAAACACGTGCGCTACGCGGTCACCGTCATGAACCAGAACCGCATCCGGCACATCCTCTTCAACTTCAAGGATGACCAGTGGTCCTTGCGGAACGTGAGTGCAGGCCGCTCTTTTCCTCCCCTCCACTCACCCGTCCGCTTGCAGCTGAAGAAGGCGACGGTGACGGAGCTGATCAACACGCACGTGAAGGAGAAGGTGCCCGTGATGTCGGACGGGACGCTGCTCGGTGAGTGCCCCTCCCCATCTGAAAGAGACTCCTGCTCGCTCCTCGCTGCAGTCAACGCCGTGCCGCGCCCCGTCTTCTACATCCTGCACGAGCACATCGAACTGAAGCAGCGGCTGGGCGGCGGCGCGTTCGGCGACGTGTACGCGGCCAACCTGAAGAACAAGGACGACACGACGGTCGAGGTGGCCGTCAAGCGCCTTAAGGGCATGATGCACAAGAAGCAGCGCGCCGAGTTCGTCAAGGAGGCCAAACTCATGCGCCGCTTCGACCACCCGAACATCGTCAAGGTGTACGGCGTGGCGCCGCAGGAGGAGCCCGTGATGATCGTGCTGGAGCTGGCGCCCGGCGGCTCGTTGCTGCAGCACCTGAAGAAGAACCCGGCCCTCCCGACGGACACGCTCGTCCGCTACACACGCGACGCGGCCCGCGGCATGTGCTACCTGTCGCTGCGGCACGTGATCCACCGCGACATCGCCGCCCGCAACTGCCTGATGGGCGCGCACGGCGAGCTGAAGATCTCCGACTTCGGGCTCTCGATCGCCGACAAGAACGTCGTCAAGCTGGACAAGCTCAAGTCGATGCCGGTCAAGTGGCTGGCGCCGGAGACGCTGAAGCTGGGCGTCTTCTCGAAGAAGTCGGACGTGTGGGCCTTCGGCGTGCTCATCTGGGAGATCTTCTCGCGCTGCAAGTCCGACCCCTTCCCCGGCGAGAGCAACCAGCAGGCCCGGCAGAAGGTGAGTGGAGGAGTGCCTTCCTTGCATCACTCACACCTCGTTGCAGATCCTCTCCGGCCAGCAACCGCTACGCGCGCCCGAAGAGACGCCCACGATCATCGCGAGTGTCATGGACCTGTGCTTCACGCAGGCAAGTTCGCCCTCCTCTCCTCCCTTCACTCACTCCCCTCTCCGTTCAGAACCCGGACGAGCGCCCCGACTTCGAGGTCCTCTTCAAACTGGTGTCGCCGAACGAGAAGCCGCCGCTCGGCGACTTCGAGTCGTACAACCAGAAGGGCGAGTGAGCCCCGCTTTTGTTCCACTAAACGCACGCAATAAACACGAAGCTCTCGACTGTTCTCTTCGGGTTGATGCAAAGAATGGGAGTGGGCGGGCGACGACGACACTTCGCCGCCGTCCGTTCGTCGGTCGGCTTGGTGGTTTGCGAAATCCGCTGTTTCAAAGGTGCGTTGTTTCCGTTGGCTCCCTTCAGTTCTCTCCTCGATTGCAGACGCGGTCGAGGATGTCCGTTCACGAGGAGCCGATGGAAGTGGACGGCGGAGCGGTCCTCGAATGGGAGCTGGAGAACATCGCCGAGAAGCTCCGTGTGGCCCGCGAGATGGACTGGATCACGAGCGGCCTCTACATGTTGAAGGAGAAGGACGACAAGCAGGTCCGCGTATTCCTCCAGTTCCGCCCGAAGCAGGCGGAGGGATCCGACAAGTCGGAACTCGCCATCCGCCGGCTGGACCGATGCGGCCCGTGGCCCGAGTTGACGCTCTGGGCTGTGCGCGACGACGGAACGAAAAGCGAGGAGATCAGTGAGTCCCTTTTCTCCCACTATTATTCACGCGTGCTGCAGAGATCAGCGACAAGGAAGGCTTCGCTATTTTCCGCGACTTCCTCTCGCACAAGGAGCTCGCCGAATTCGAGCCGGGCGAGGCGCTCCGCGTGTTCATTCGGTTCAGCCCTTCCGTGAAGATCTTCTCCATCCCGCTCCAGCCCTTCCTCTTTCTCACTCAAGCGCGCGTGTACGAGCTGCCCGGCGAGGAGTCCTTCGAGTGGTTCCACGCCGTCGAGATCGAGAAGTGCGGCAAGCTCTGCATCGAACTGGACAAAGAACGAGATCACCCCGACGACGGGGACGAGCCCTTCCTGTCTGGAAAGCTGATCCTCTCCAAACTGCCGACCGGTGTGGACGAGGTGGTCTTCAAGTACGAGCTGTGGATGGTCGATCAGGAAAGCGAGGACGAACCAGTGGACCGCTAACGACGCACGCCCGTCGACAGTGGGCGGTCGACAGTCTCTCCAGCACTCATCCGGTTGCTTTCAGGCGAAATCGTGTCCTTCACCGCCACTCAAAAAGTAGCCAATTTCACTTTCGGCGCGTCGGACTACGGCGACTGGGAGAACGGAACGCTGAACTTCGCGATCCGCGGCTACCGACTGGAGCGAAAGCCGCCCGCCGTCCACCTGAACGACGGCCCGTACGGCGACGTCTTGGAGCGGCGGTTCGACGACCCGCACTACGCGAACATCCAAGTTGTGGCTGGCGGCCGCGTCTTTCACGTGCGTTTCTCTTCTTTTGACATGCACTTCTCGTGTTCAGGTGTGCAAAGAGCGCCTGATCGAGCAGTCGAAGTACTACTTCGCGATGTTCAAGCACCCATCAAAAGAGCAACTGACGAACGTCGTCGAGATCACGGACTTTGAGGCGCCGATCGTCGAGGCGATGCTCCGCTTCATGTGCACGGGCCGAGTGGAGATGGGCAAGAACGCCCGCCACTTGTTTCTTGCCGCGGACAAATACGACGTCGAGTTTCTCCGGGTGAGCCGTTGAGAGTGCAATCACCTTATTCCTTCTTCCGTCTTGCAGGACGTCACCATTCAGCACATGTGCAACCAACTGACCATTGGGAACCTCGTCGAGACGATGGCCTTCTCGCTCGAGCACCCGGCGCTCGAGAAGCTCCGCAAGTGGGCGCTGGAGTTCGCCGCCCGTCACTACCCGCAGCTCCACGACCGCACGGAGTGGAAGGAGTTCGCCGACAAACACCCGCCCATCGTCCTGCGTCTCATGAAGAAGGTTCTTTCTCCCAAGTAGACGTTCTTCTTTTTGATGCTCTTCGTTCTTTTCTTCCCCACCTTATGTTCTCTTCAGTTAGACAGGAATAAACATTGTTCGAAGACAGAGAATTGGACGAGTAAGGGGGATCGAAAGGGAGCCCGACTTCATGCACCACTTGGACGTCAAGAGGCAACGGTGATCGCAAGGCCTTCGTGTCCCCGGCCGGACGAGTGGCGGAAAAAAGACAAACGGCAATTCCATGATCGCCACGCGTTTACTCTTGTCTGCCGCAAGAATCCCGCAACTGGCGGGCTTGTAGCCGCTTTCTTATTCAACCATGCATGCATTGCGGGCATCTATATACAAAGATCGCAGATGCTCGAGCATTAAAGCCGAACGAACGGTCCATTCGTTCTCTTCTGCGTCCCGCTCCGACTGACCTCTCGCTCCAGCGGCTCCTCTCCTTCACTCACTCACCGAACGATAGTGCGCTTCAACTCGGCGATCTTGTGGCTGTTGGCCTTCGCGTTGATCGTAGTGGTGAGTCCCCGTCCGTCCCCCGTGTCACTCTTCCCTCCTCGCAGGCGCTCGCTTCCGTCCACTCGGCTGCCGTGGTCGACCTGGCGATGCTGAAGCGCAGCATTGAGCTGGTGGCCGCCTCTCAGCAGAATGGGATCTTCGCAACGACGCAAAACCCGACGGCGGCGCCCGCTTCTGGTGAGGTGTGCCCTTCCTCGTCCCGTCGACCACTCCACTCTTGCAGGAGTGACGGGATCGGCGGCGTCGTTTGCGAGCCTCTTGGGCGCTTTCGTCCTGTTCTTCGGCTGCTGATAGGATCGGGAGTGCCCGACCAGCATCTCTTGACCACTCGTCTTCTTCTTCCCGTCTGACCGTCGAGATAAACCCTGTCTTTCAAAGAAGTCGGCTGTGTTTGGGGGAAACCTCCATCAATTGCAGGCGAAAGTCGGCGGCTAAAGCAGTCCGCTCGCCAAAAGTGAACAATGGGTTCTTTCGCCTAGAGCAGGAGTGGTCGGGGCGAAAAAAAGCGCAGTTGCCGCTCGTGTTTGAAAAATGAAGATCGATTAGAGGCAGACACCATCAGCAGCCTCCCGAATCCACTTTTTGCCGTTTATTCGCTCGACCGACGGACAAGAGAAGCGGGATCAAGTGGCGCGGGTGGTCTTCTTCGGATTGGACGCCTTGGCCGCCGCCTCGGCCGCCTTGCCCTTCTTCGGATTGAGGATCGTGAACGAGATCTCCTGCAAGCCGCGACTGATCGCCCAACACGTCCGTGCACTCACCATGTCCTTGGAGACGTTGAGGATGGTGGCCGCGTTCTCGAACTGATTGCAGTAGTAGGGCGCCTGCAAGCGGAGGGATCAAAGGGAGGATGAAAGGGAGGACGAGCGGACGAACCGAGAAGATGGTGACCAGGCGGCGGTCGCCGAAGAACTCGTAGCCCTCGTTGACCACCTGGTGGGCGCGCACGATCAGCTCGATGCCCAGCTGGCGGCAGAACGCCTTGAGGGCCTCGGCGCCGAAGATGCGGGCGGCGCCGCGCGGCGACTCGTCGTACTGGAGGATGTTCGGGTCGGGGTCGGCCCACGTGAGGTCGGCGAGGATGCCGAGGTCGGGGATGTCGCAGGGCCGCTCGATCTTCTCCAGCTGGCTGAAGTGGCGCAGGTCCTCGGAGATGCCGCCGTGCATGCACAGGATGCGCTTCTCGACGCGCGCGCAGAAGGGCATGCAGTAGAAGGCGTACTGGAAGCACTCGTACAGCGACACCGAGTAGCGCTTCTTGCACTCCATGAAGAAGCCGTACTGCATGTTGACGGGCCGCGACTCGTGGTTGCCGCGCAGCAGGAAGATGTCGTCCGGGTACATCACCTGCAGCTCCTTGACGATTAGTCTTCCTTCGGCCGTCCGCCCACCTTGTACGCAAACAGCAGGATGACGACCTCGAGCGAGAACGGGCCCCGATCCACGTAGTCGCCGAGGAACAGGTACCTCAAAGGGCGGTTACAAGCGAGCAAACTGACGGCTCACTTCTTCTCGGGCGGGAAGCCGTTCAGTCGGAAGAGCGCGAGCAGGTCCTCGAATCTGAACGGGCGGGCGGTGAGTGGGCGGCCGGCGGAGGACTCACTGGCCGTGGATGTCGCCGCAGATGTGGACGGGCGCGGCCACCTCGACCATCGCCGGCTGCATCCAGAAGGTCTCGCGGGCGCGGTAGCAGAGCTCGTTGATCTCGCGCTCGGCGAACAGCGACTGGCACTTCTGGACGGTCCACTCGTTGGTCAGCCGGTCGATCACCGTCTGCAGCCACTGCTTCACCTGCAGCGGGCGGATGGGAGGGGCACTCGGCGGCCACTCGCCTTCTTCACCTGCAGCTCCTGCACCTCGCGGCTGACCGGCGGCTCGGGCGGCGGCTGCTGGACGGGCGAGGGCGCGGCGGGAGTGGTCGCGCGGGTGGGCGGCGTCGCCTGCTTCCCCTTCTTCCCCAAGCGGTTCTGCAGGGCGCGCATTCCGGTCGACGGCCAAACGAGCAGAGCGGAGGGCGGGAGCTCCAAATGGCGTCAAATGTTTGCTCTTCCGGTCATTTGCATTGATCTTTTCATGCAAACCTCACTCGAACGCGAACGAACATGTTTCGCGGCGAAGGGCGAGCTTCCTTTCGCTCGCTCTGCCCAGCGAACGCGAAAGCCGAGCGAAAGGCGTCGCGAAGCGCGTGGAATCTTCGGGGGGCCGCTCGGCTCTTCGCGTCCCGCCCGGCGAGTGCGAGCGGCGGCGCGAAAGGCGGCGGCGGGCGGTCGCGAGGCTTCCGGCCGCCACTCGTCGCGTCCGGGCGGTTCTCGGCGGGCGGCGAAGAGCGGCGAGTGTTCGCCCGCCTTCTCGCCCGCCCTTCGCCCGCGTATAAAAGGCGGGCGGTCGGGGCGAAGAGCAACGGTTCGAAAAAGAATCTTCCAATCTCTCAACTCCCTCCCACTACAAACTCTACTCGTTTCTCTTCCACAATGTCTACGAACGCGATCGGCATCGACCTGGGCACCACCTACTCGTGCGTGGGCGTGTTCCAGAACGGCAAGGTGGAGATCATCGCCAACGACCAGGGCAACAAGACCACGCCCTCCTACGTCGCCTTCACGGACACCGAGCGGCTGATCGGCGAGGCGGCCAAGGACCAGGCCGCGCGCAACCCGCAGAACACCATCTTCGACGCCAAACGCCTCATCGGACGCCGCTTCGACGACGAGAACGTGCAGCGCGACGTGAAGCACTGGCCCTTCCGCGTGGTGAACGCGGGCGGGAAGCCGGTGGTCGAGGTGGACTTCAAGGGCGAGCGGAAGGCCTTCCGCCCCGAAGAGATCTCCTCCATGGTGCTCACGCGCATGAAGGAGACGGCCGAGGCCTTCCTGGGCTGCACCGTCAAGGACGCCGTGATCACCGTGCCCGCCTACTTCAACGACTCGCAGCGACAGGCGACCAAGGACGCGGGCGCCATCGCCGGCCTTAACGTCCTCCGCATCATCAACGAGCCCACGGCCGCCGCGCTGGCCTACGGACTGGACAAGCGGACGGGCAAGGACA
This sequence comes from Aphelenchoides fujianensis, assembly GCA_024699865.1. Classification (NCBI taxonomy): domain Eukaryota; kingdom Metazoa; phylum Nematoda; class Chromadorea; order Rhabditida; family Aphelenchoididae; genus Aphelenchoides; species Aphelenchoides fujianensis. Next base: position 125,081 of record JAMPIO010000060.1, on the reverse strand, counting down.
CGAACATCCTCGTCTACGACCTGGGCGGCGGCACCTTCGACGTCTCCGTGCTCACCATCTCCGACGGCTCCATCTTCGAGGTGCGCGCCACGGCCGGCGACACGCACCTGGGCGGCTCCGACTTCGACCAGCGCCTCGTGCAGCACTTCGTGGACGAGTTCAAGCGCAAACACGGCAAGGACATCCGCTCGAACGCGCGCGCCCTCCGTCGCCTCCGGACCGCCTGCGAGCGCGCCAAGCGGACGCTGAGCGCCTCCACGGACGCGACCCTCGAAGTGGACTCCCTCTGCGACGGGCTGGACTTCCACTCGCGCATCTCGCGCGCCCGCTTCGAGGAGCTCTGCGCCGACCTCTTCCGCTCGACGCTCGAGCCGGTGGAGAAGGCGCTGCGGGACGCGAAGATGGGCAAATCGGACATCGACGAGGTCGTCCTGGTCGGCGGCTCCACGCGCATCCCCAAGGTCCAGAAGCTGCTCTCCGACTTCTTCTCCGGCAAGGAACTCAACAAGTCGATCCACCCGGACGAGGCGGTCGCCTACGGGGCCGCCGTGCAGGCCGCCGTCCTCAGCGGCGTGCAGGACTCCAGCGTCAAGGACGTGCTGCTCGTGGACGTGGCGCCGCTCTCGCTGGGCATCGAGACGGCGGGCGGCGTCATGACCAAACTCGTGGAGCGCAACTCGCGCATCCCCGCCCAGGCCAAGCAGACGTTCACCACGTACGCGGACAACCAGCCGGCCGTCACGATTCAGGTGTTCGAGGGCGAGCGCGCCCTCACCAAGGACAACAACCGGCTGGGCACCTTCGACCTCACCGGCATCCCACCCGCCCCGCGCGGCACTCCGCAGATCGAGGTCACCTTCGACGTGGACGCCAACGGCATTCTGAACGTGTCGGCGGCGGACAAGTCGACCGGCCGCTCCAACCGCATCCAAATCAAGAACGAGAAGGGCCGCCTCAGCCAGGCCGAGATTCAGCGCATGCTCGACGACGCCAAACGCTTCGAGGAGGACGACCGGCGGGAGCGCGAGCGGATCGACGCCCGCAACCGGCTGGAGGGCTACCTCTTCCAAGTGCGCCAATCTCTGGACGAGCACGGCGACCGGCTGCCCGCCGACGACCGTCAGACCGCCCGCCAGCTCTGCGACGACGCCCTCCGCTGGGTGGAGGCGAACCAGACGGCCGAGAAGGCGGAGTTCGACGACCGCTTCAACGAGCTCCAGGCCACCTGCTCCCGCATCCTCTCCAAACTCCACCAGCAGCCCGCCGACGGCGCCCAACCGAACGGCTCGTGCGGCCAACAGTTCGGCGGCTTCGGCGGCCAACCGAGCGGCCCGACCGTCGAGGAAGTCGACTAATCCACTCGATCTCTCCTTCCATTTATTGTTGTTGTACATAACTCCCGTTGTTTAATCGTCCATTGTTGTTGTTGTAAATAGTCGTGAATAAGTGCAATAAACTCAGATATTCATGAAATCGGACTCTTTTTTCGAAGGAACATCACAGCTTGGGGCTTTTGCAACCAACACTTGTTTATTGGAGTGGCAATGAAATAAACTCAATCAAATGAATGTATTAGTAGGGAACGCAGTGCATCGGCCTTTCTTTTCCGAGTTGGCACTTGGAGGGAGGTCGTGGATCAGCGGCTACGCAGCGGCCCTTTCCTTTGCACTTCTTCGTTGCACAGCTGAAAAGCTACTTGTTATAGGGAAAAGTAGAACGGTGCTCACGTTTCCGCTTCTTCAACCACAGCCTTTGCCATCGGTCCGAGGCTTTTCTTCAAGTAACTCTCGAAAAGATCGCAACGAGCGCTCATGTGCCCGGAAGAGCCCCACAGAATCACTCCGTCGACGCCTAACTCGTACGTGTACTTCAGAGTGTTGCAGAGATCTTCCTTCAACCAAAGAAAAAGGATGATTGACCGTTGGGCTCACCTCCGAATAGAAGCGCTCCTCCATTTGCTGAGTCGCTTCGTTCCACGTAGCGTTGTACTCGAACTTTCCGTACGCGTAGATGAGCTTTGAGCTATTACGAAGCGCCTTGTTGATCTTGAGGGCTTGCTGAAGCTGCCCGTACACGTGGAACTGCCGCTTTCCTTCCTCGCTTCGCCGGTCGTAGAAGTAGATTTTCGGGTAAAGGACGTCCGACGCTTCGAACAGGTACATCAGCCTGCAAGCAGCTCGATAGATCGATCGATAAAGAGACAATTCACGTACTTCTTGTTCACTTGTTGATAGCGCTCCGTGCACTCCGAAAAGTTCGTGTAGCCCACCTTCTTGTCGCACAGGGGTTGCTGCCAGAAGCCCCACTTGGCGTTCGGCCGCAATTTTTTCGCGTGCGCAAGCGTCTTCAGCAAGAAGGTCCTTGAACAAACGGAAGGAATGAAAGAGAGAAGCAAGAACCAACTTCGCGCCCTCGTCGAATTCCTCGTGCGCCCTCCGAGTGATCTTTTCTTGGCTGCAGCCGGAGCAGTTCTTTTTGACCAAATCCTCCGACAGGTGTTGGTATGCGACTCGATACCACGTGTTCAGCTCCCAAACAGGCACCCACGCCTCGTAGTCGACGACGGCGAGCCCGTCAAAAGAAACGTTCGGCATCCGCTCGTTGATGTCCGCCTCCATTTGAGCGAAGTGGGCGGTGAAGTTGGCTGCCTGGAACGGTAGAAGGGTGGAGACGAATGAAAGGGACGAGCTCACTTGCGGCACGCCTCCGTCGACCGGCGTGTGGCATTTGTAGCCGCCCTTTTTGGCGACTCCCATCAGCCGCTGTCGTCTGTTGCAGTACGGAAGCTTTCCGAACGTGTAGAAGATGACGAGCTTGTCGCCCAGGAAGCGGTTGCCCGTATTCGCCGTGATTCCGTAAGCTTCGGGGTGCACTTTGCTGCAGCTGCTCGAATCGATGTTCCAGTGAATCTGCGGCGGACGGTGTGAACAACAGAAGCATGGCAGTCTTGTTCCCTACCTCAAAGGGACGGCGAGATGCAGCAAGAACCCAAAGATTAAAAAGAAGCGAGAGAACACGAATCCACACGCCCGTCATCGCTTCTTCGGGAGTGAACAAACAGTGCGGTTTGTTCCCTGTCGAACATCCTTCATCGCATTGCAAATGACAACCACTTTATCGCCCGACACCCGCAAGACGAGTTGCAGACGCTCCGCTCGTTTGCTCACGAAGCGGTACGTCCACTAACCCGAACTACTTCGTCTTCAGTAATTCCTGCGGCCAACACACTCATTTATGCGAAGAATCTCGGATGTACAAACAGGGTCTTTCATTACAATATTAATGCGGCCATTCGGAAGCCATACGCGTAGAAACTGGGTGGAAAACGGAGACGATCGGAGCGGAGGACTCCGATCGCGTGTTCACGAGTGAGCGGGCCGCAGCCCCGTACCGAAAGCCGAACGCCCCTCGAGCAAAAGTGATCACAAGCGGCACTCTCGTCCATAAATAGCCGCTTATTACGAGCAGAAAGACACACGGGCGTTTGTTAGAAAGCGGGCGAGGATCCCCTTCTTCTTTTCGATCCTCCCTCCCACCCGCACTCAAGCAACCAAAGAAGCCACCGATCACCAACCGAATGAACCAAGGAAAGCCAAGCACACGGTCGAAGCACAGTCGTTTTATGATTACTGGAAACCATAAAAGACGCCAAATCAACGAGAAGAAGGCGGCGGTAAAAGGTGAGTGGACGGCTGTCTGTCTAATAATAACAACAAGGCACCGTAAACGCTGATCGTACACACAACTACGGGAAAGAGAAGCGGAGAAAACGTTAGTAATCGGAAGGAACAATACGTACAAAAAGGGGGTGAGTAGTGAGCGGGCGAACGTAACGAAGGGTTAGTACAGCGAGTAGTTTAATACAACACAATGGAGAAACGGGCACCCCGCCGGCAGACAAACGGGGGCCTATCGGATGACTAAAGATGACAGCAATGAAAAGAATGAGAGTGGTTTGCGAATGGAGAGAGAGGGTTGGGATCACGATGTAGCAGAAGGAGCAGTTCGGGCGGTCGGCCTCACGCCCAGAGGAAGGAGAGCATCGACTCGGCCGCCTCGTTCATCTGAAGCGACGTGCTGCAAGAGTGGGGGATGAGTGGATGGACGGAGGGCGAGGGACTCACTCGAGCGGCCCGTCGGCCATCGGCCCCTGGCAGTGGGCGGCCATCTTGAGCGCGAGCGGGTTCTGCTGGGGCGCCGCCACGAGCGCCATGCACGAGTTCTCGAAGTCGACCGTCGGCACGGCGAACTGCGTCCAGCCGGGCGCCGCGTACGCGGAGGGCGGCGAGCGCGCGGTGGCCGGCGGCGCCGGGTGGATGAACAGACAGCGGCTGCCGTACGGGCAGATGCCGGAGGTCGTGTACTTGTCGCACCACTTGGTCTTGTACTTGTGGTTGGTGCGCTGCTGGGTGCTGAAACCACGGGAGGAATTACTCGCAGTTCAATTGATGGTGCGGGACTCACCGGACGGGCCGCAGTTCCTGCTCTCCGTGGGCGAACTTGCAGTTCTCCCCGAAGGAGCACACGCGATCCTCCAGCCACGCCTGGCACATGACCGTTTTGTAGGTGTCCGGGCGGGACGGGTTCTTCTTCTGGTAGCCTTGGATGTGGTTCCCGATCGCCTTCTGCACTCGGCTGCTGCAAACGGACGAGTAAGCATTGGAATCTCCCGTTTTCTGCTTTGGACTCACTTGTTCACCGCCGGATTGATGTACTGCGTGAGGTCGGCGAGCGGGGCCGTCGGTTGGGACGCGCTGAAGCGCGGCATCACGAAGCCCACGTTCTCCATCGAGTGCGAGCCGGTGGAGCTGCTGAAGGCCGAAGCGGGGCGGCTGCTGTATTCCGACATCGTGAACTGAAAACACGAGGGAGTGATGACAATGGAGAGGAGCGGAACACGCTCATCAATCGACGGAATCGATCACAAATCGCGAGGAAGAGGATTTCGATCAACGACCGCATCACTCTTTCGAAACACTCGAACCCATAGGCCGGTCCGAAAAGGAAGAAAAGCGCGAAGGGCAGACAGGACGGGGCGAGCGCCCGAACAGAACGGGCAGAAAGCAAGCCGACAGGCGGGCAGGTCGGGCGGAATGCGGGCGAAAGGCGGCCGCCAACGGTCGACGGCGGACGGGGGGCGAAGATCCCACCCGGCCGGCCGCCCGCTCGCCTGCCGTACGGTAAAAATCCCGCCGCTCGCCCGCCCGACCGTTTGGCCTTCCGACCGCCCGCCGCGAAACTTCGCGAAAGACGGGCGGGAGTGATCGGACCACGAGTCGCCTCTGCGTCGAATCCAACGGGCAGCTCGCTCGCGGGCAGCCGGTGGGCATTTCGGAGTGACGAGCCGCTTTTATACGCCGCCGCCCTCCCGCGCGTCAAATGAGTACTTTTTTGGCCCAGTGCGCAAACAAGCGAGTACGAGGCCGCCGGGGGTCATCGGCAGTTCGCCGGCTTGGACAAACACGAGGGACACGAATGGAATGAACACCCCGCTCGTACAAATCGCATACGAAGAGCGAGCAGCACGAAGAGAACTCCAATAATCCAAATGGAGAGACGGGCGGCTTGTTTTGCCCCTCGACTTATGATTAGCGACTGCGGACTGCAGACGGGCGAAACGAGGAGGAGGGCGAACGCCTCGAAAGAGGGCGGAATGTGGGAACCGAGCGGAAGGAAAAGCTTTTTGTTTTGCAGTCGGATCACAACAAACAAGCCGCCAAACGCGTCACTTTCCCGTCCACCGCCCAGACGATTCGTGTGTTCAATCAACAAGAAGGCGGGCGGGAGGGCGGATCCCCTCGAACCGAACTGTCCGCCTTCCGCGAAACGAAAAGAAGGCGGCGGGCGAACCGTTTCAACGGATTTCCACCGCCGATTTCCCTCTGCCGTTTGACCCGCGCGCCGATCCGTGGGGCGCAATCCGAACAAATCGCCCCGCCGCCCGCCCGCCCGTCCCTCCGAGTCGAATTTTTCACTTTCGATCGGCGGATTTTGATTTCGAGGAGGATCGTCGACGTCAATCCGCCGCTCGCCCTCGCGACCGCCCGCCCGGCGGACCGCCGAAAGCGGCGATGCGGGATTTGATGTCGTTATGCGGGGGATGCCTGTAAACGAGCAGAAATTCGACCGATTCGGCATTCGAAAGGACCTTCGACTTTTACCCTTGGCCCCGAACGGATGGAAGCAAAACAACAGCAATCGATTCACCGGGGTCGAACGCCCGAAGATTCCCTCCCGTCCGCCCTGCAAGCGGCGAGCGAGGAGGAACCACTTTCCTCTCGATCGGCTTGATTAACAAAAGAAGAGCGCAAGGAAGCGGGGGACTCACTTCGCCCTCTTGCATCGACACCCCCGAGCGTAATTAACGACAAAGAAGAAGAGGGAGAGGGAGGGAGAAGGGCGAAAGTCCCTTCCTCCTCACTTTCACTCCGCACAAGGATCGCGATCGACGGGCGGGCGATTCACTCACTCGACACAACGGGGAGAAGACGATCGCGGGCGGCGGATGACTTCGTGCCCCGCGGGCGAATTCGAAGCCGCGCCTCGCGACGAAGACGAGCGGCCGCCGTTCGACGGGCGACGCAACGACGGCAGAAAGAAGCGATTTGTCGCTCATTAGAGGAGGCTGGAGAAGACGAGGCGGGCGGAGGGCGTGAAACGAACAAGCGGCGTCCCAAAACAACGACGAGCGGCGGGCGGGCGGGCGGGCGGATCGGGCGTGCGTGTTGCAATCCGAAGCGCGTCGTTGCGCTCTCGCTCGTCCCACTCGACTCCGCCGCCGACGTGGAACAAAAAGCGAGATCCTCCATCGACGATTGATTGCGCATCCTCCCTCCTCTTCATCCCGCGTTGAAGAAGGAGGAGGTCGCGGAACGAGACGAACAAGGGTTACATCCCCCGCTCCTCCACCCTCCCTGCCGCTTGCTTGTTTCGTTGTAAAAAACGAAAATCACGTCCCGCTTCAGATCCACACGCCCGTCAAGAGTCGATCAACGACGAGGCGGAACAATGCGCGCGTGAAATCGGGCGAAAAGCGAGTCGTCTTGCAAAAGCGGCGAGTCCAAGAGAACGCCCTTCGGCTTTCGAAATGCCCGCCGATCGTCGAAACACGTGGGATGCGAGGGCCGGCCGGCCGGCCGTAAACTGGACGCCGACCTCTCGCCCATTCGAATCGCGGGCCGAGGGAGCGGGAGGGCGAAAGGACGGGAAAGAACGAGCGCGAAGGAAACGCGCCCAAAAGGAGTTCGTTCCGCTTTCCAATCGCCGTCCACTCCAGCCGGCAGGCGAGCGCGAACGGGGCGGCTGGGCGGGCGCGTCGGCGAGTGGGAGCTCGCAGACGGAATTCCAACCCAAACAAAACGGAACGTAGAGGCGGTTGCTTCACGCGCAAGCAGCCGCAAACAACTGGCGAAGATCCGCTCATGCAATCGACGGACGACGAGCACACGAACAAGAAGAAACAAAGAAAAGCGGAAGGAGGATGAGAGCAACCAAAAGGTCAACGATCGTGGGCGTGCGTGAGAAAGGCGGCGGCCAAAAGCAGCCGCCTTCCCTGCTTCTCGTTCCCGTTGACCTTCGAGATCACGCAGCAGAAGCCGAAAGAAGAAGCGGGCAGAAGACGCGCGCGGGCGGCGGCATCTTCGGAGTCGCTCGACGAGAAGCGAAAGTTGTCTTCGCCCATCCGGTTTGTCGTCAGCCCGCGGGATCTTCTTTCCAGCCGCCCGCCCGCCCGCCCGCCCGCTTACTCGTCCTCTCGCCCCGCTTGGTGCCGCCGCCGCTGATCCGTCGGTCGTAGTGGACGGCCGGCGAGAAGTTGTTTTCATAAGCGGAAGGAGGAACATCCGCGCATGATCGATGGGAGCACGCACCCCGAAAAGAAGCCGACCGTTCCCGCCGTGCACCGGCTGCTCGGCCAGACGCTCGTCGGGCACAAAAGAGAGAACTCGAAGGTGCACACGGCCAACGGGCGCTTCTTTTCTTCGATTTGCATCTTTTTGTCGCGAACACGTCGATTGTTTTGAGCCGAAACAATTCCCTCTTGTTCGCGCACGGCGACGAAACCCGCCCGCCCCGCACGCGGACACAATGCGGCGTTATGAGGAGTTCGGGAACAAAAAGAAGTCTCTTCCCACGTCCTGCTCCTGCTACGAGCTGCTAATGAACACGAACAACGTCATTATTCGGGCGTAATTGAACCGAGGGGAATGGACGAAGAAGATCCTCGCCTCCGGATCCCCGCCGGCCGCCCGAAGTCCGAGCGATCGGCGGACAAAAGGCGGCCGTCCGCCCGCTCGTCTCCAGTCCAAATGCGGGGCGATCTCGACAAACAAACGAGTGGGCGCGCGGGTTCAAGGAGCGGACCAACGAAACGTTTCGAAAGCACCGCGTTCAGCCGCCTCCGGATCTCCGATTCGTCGGAATCCGGCCGTACGTCACGAACGACCGAAAATAATCGCGAAACAGCAGAGAACTCAATCACCGCACCATCCGAAGCCACGAAGTGCGTAGCGAGGCGGCGAACGCGAGCAGATGGGCGCCCGACTTCCGGTTCAATGGAAGAGAAGTTCAGAAGCGGGCTGAAAGGACGTGCACAACGCAAACACTCGATGAACAATGTCCCCGTTGTCCCCCGGCCGGCTGATCAAACGGACGGGCGGGAAGGGCGACCGGCGAGGGCAAAAAGACACTCACCGCTTTCCTCTCGCCCGCCGTCCGCTTTTTGTCCGTCACCCACTGGAAATCGAGGCGAATTTAACGGAGTCTTCGATTGTTTATTCGTTCAATTCACACGGCCAACAGAGAACCCTCCGATCGACTCGCGATTCGATCCAGTCGATTGAAAGGGGAAGAAATCGGGGCAACTCGTACAACAGACGGCTTGAGCAAAAGCCAACGAGCTCGTTAACGTTAATTCGGAGGGGGCACAACAAACAACACGTGGGGCAACAACAGAAGTGAGGGGGAATGAAGGGGTGGTAACAATGATGAGAAGTGAGAAACCCGAGGGGAATGGTCGCGATCAGTAGACCCCGTGGGAGTGCTCCAACCCGAAGGACAGCAGCCAAATGATGAACAGGAGAACGGAGATGCTGGTAGTCGAGAAGAAGAGCAGAACGATCAGGCACACTTTCAAGGCCGTGTTCTGCCGCTCCAACGGCTGCACGCGGTAGTCCAGCAGGCCGTCCAGAATCTCCTCGATGCGCTCCACCTGGGCGTGGTCGAGGGCCGACGAGTGGGAGGTGTCCGGCGAGTTCGTGGTCGACGTGGAGGACGCGGCGCGGCGGCTCTTCCGCAGCCGACGGAGCGGCCGTTTCGCTTTTCGGCGGAGCTCGGCGATGCGACTGGCGATCACGTTCATCGGCTGCAGCTGCAGCGAGGACATCGTCGAGCTGAACGGAGAGCAGAATGAAAGAGGGATCGAACGTGAACTCACCCGTCCGAACGGGCCAAACGATCCAACAGGCGGCTCGGCGCGAGGCGGGGCGACGGCGGCGGCACGTCCGTTTCGGGACTCAACGAGGAGTCCAGGACGGGCGGACTGCGCGAGTGGGTGGAGACGACGGCCTTCTGCTCGGGCTGCTCCACTTCTTCGAGCGACTCCTGCTTCTGCCTTTGGGCCGTCTCTTTGCGTGCGAGCGGCCTGAAAGCCAATCATTGAACGAAAGAAGCGAAGAATCCTTACTCCAACTCCTCGGTCTTGTCCTCCGTCGAAGAGCCATCGAAAGCCGTGCGTCCGTCCGCGAGTTGGGCGGCGTCTCCGACCGCCACGTCCGTCTCTTCGGCGTTCTCGCCGTCGGCCTGCGTGACGAACGAGATCGCCGTGGAGACCGAAGCGGAATCGTCGGCCGACTGCTCCCCCTCTTTGACTCCGATTGTTCTGCAAACGGGGTTCACAAATAGTTGAGAGGAGGACTCACCCGTCAGCTCCCGATTGTCCGTCCTGCACGCGCTTCAGCGGGTGGATTTCTTCCTGCGGGGGGATTCGGTCTTGGGAGTGGGCGGGCAAGCTATCGAATTTATTCATTTGATTCTCCTTATCACAAACAACGGGGGGACTAAACAGTTACGAGTTATTGCGACTCGCGTGGGACGGGACGGAAAGAAAATTAATCACTTTTGGTGGGACGAGATCGACGGCCACTCGGACGGCGGCGGACGCGAGATGCCCGTCTCGAAGCCCCGGCCGAAGGGCACCCTGAACGGTCGGGTTAGCAAGTGGGAAGCGGGTGGTTAGACGAGGAAGGAAGGCAGAAGAAATCACTTACGGGCGACCTCCCTGACCTTTCGCCTTCCACGGGGCGGGGCGCGCCTTGAAGCCCTCGTCGTTGGCCCACTGGCCGCCCGGCCACTGAGGCTGCGGAAGCTGGGCGAGCGGCGGGAAGTTCCACGTCTTCATCTCCTCGCGGGGCCCATGGTTCGCGCCGCTCCGCGCGGGCGCCGGCCGGCGGTTGTTGTGCGGCGGGGCGAACGGCTGCCGTTGGCCGTTCAGGAACGTGGAGAAGGCGGACGGCGGGCGGCGACGGAGCGGCGGGATCGGCGTCTCCAAATTCAGCTGCTCTTTTGCCGGCCTAATATTCTGCGGGACAAAGTCCTTTTCGTCCGCCCACTCGACGTGTCCGTTGCGGCTGCAAACGAGGACAAAATCCAAAGGAAGAGAGAAAGCGACGCTTACTGCAGAAATTCCGTGGCCTTCGGCATCAGCGAAGAGGCGGCGGGTTTGGCGAGCGCCTCGCCGATCGGCTCTCCGTTCGGAACGTCCGGGAGCGGCTCGGCTTCGAGCGGGACAACGGGCGGGATCGCGGGCTTCTCCTTCTCTTCCCACAGGTTCTCCTCGTGGGGCGGCGGGGTGAGGCGGGCGGGCCCGGTGTCGTCCCAGCCCTCAGTCAGCTTCTGCCGCTTCCGCTCCTTCTTCCGCTTCTTCGCCTCCTTCCGCTGCTGCTGGGCGTCCGGCTGGGAGGTGGTCTGCGAGGAGGAGGCGACGGAAAGCGGCCGTTCGGCGGCGGTCCTCTCGAGCGCGGCCTTCATTTCGCTCACGTCCACGCGCTCCTCGGCCTCTCCGTCGGCCGCTTCTCCGTGCGACTCACTCGGAGCTTCCTTCTGAAGACACAAGAAATAAAATAGAAGAGTTCAAGTGACTCACCGCCCGAACGATGTAAACCAGTCCCTCCTGGACGAGCTCCTTCATCTCGAGTTCTTGCGGCTGTTTGTCATTCGTGAGGATCCTGACCGAGTAGTTGGAGGGCTCGTCGATTCCCGAGAAGATGCACGCGTCCGCGATGCTCGTGCCCCGCTCCACGTCGATGTTGTGAAACTTGTAGCGCTTCTCCGCGTACATCAGCTGGATTTTGACCTTCAGCGAGCCGCCCGGCATTGTCGACGGCTGAAATCCGCGGGAATCGGTGGACAAACGTGCGGGTGATCAAAGCGAACCTTTTTAATGTGAGAATTCGATGCGGCCATCACTCGTCCACCGACCGCACGGCCAAACAAAATGAAGGAAGAGGAGAACGGCGGGATGGACGCTCTGATGATGTCGCTGAGCGTCCGGCTATCGATTTTCCGCCGCCTCGTTCGAATGCCCGCACTGAACATGAGAAAGACCGTAGGCATTGCGCGGATCGGGCGGGATTGGACGAGCCGCCTGCCGACCTCCCGCTTTCCCACTCCAATTTCAATCGAAGTTCACACGATCGATTGATTGCGTGTTGAATCGACCACTTGCTTTCGTCTCGGACACCTTGCTTCTAATCGTTTGATCCCGCCATCCACTCGGCGCCCATTGACGGACGAGCGGAATGCCGACGACGACGCGAACGTCGATTTTTCCGCGTCCATCGTGACCGCGGGCCGGCCGGTTGCGCAACGCGACGGCGGGGCGGGCGATTCGGCCGGGCGGCAGGCGGCGCGCAATCGGCAGACGGAGAAAACCTTCCTTTCGGCCGGCCGCCTTTCGCCCGCTCCTCCTCGCCGTTTGAATCATTTGGCGCCCCTTTTCGGCGGCCGATTTCCCGCACTTTCCGGCCGTCCGTCTAGACGGCTGCCGTTCACTCGCTCCCATCCCTCCGCTCTCACTCACTCGCTCACTTGTTGTTGTTTTCAGCTCCCATCTGCCGCCAATGACTCACAACCAACTGCCGTCGTTCTTGAGCGTGGAAGAGGTCGAGCACGTTTTGTCGACCATCGAAATCACACTGCAATGTCGAGAGGTCGAGCGTCAACTCATGTTCCGCAAGCAAATGGCCTTTGTGCTGCACGTCCAGCTTTGCCGCAGGCAATCCCTCTCGAAGGTTGCCCCGTTCCCCGCTTCCCTTCTCATTCCTCTCGTTGCAGCAAGCCGAGTGCCAGGTGGAGAATTGCGGACGGGCCAAGAAGATCCTCGAGCACGCGCTCCACTGTGCGGACAACGCGTGCGGCGTGAAGCTGTGCCTCCAGCTGCGCCAACTGATCCGTCACTACGAGGCGTGCTCGGACGTCAACTGCGGGATCTGCACCTATGCATCGGTTGCCAACAACGACCGCTACTTCCTCTACAAGTCGATTCGGCTCTTCTCCTCGAACTCCACCCTCAACTCGCCGCCCTCCTCCCACAAGCAGGCGCCCTCTCGTGAGTCGCTTCTTTTCTCGAACGCCCGCTCACTCGTTTCCTCGTTCAGCCTCCGATTCGATGAGCGCCTCTCACCAGCAGACGGTCAAGCACGAGGATTCCGTCTGTTGAATGGAACTCGTGGAAATCCGCTCACTTCTTGTCGTCCTCCTTCCGGGTCTTTCGTCTTCCTTTGCTACAAATACGGTCCGTTTCGAATAAATTGATTCATCGATCGTTCGGAGGTGTTCGGTGGATTGCGAAAAAAGTTCCCAGCAGTCGATTGTCGCGATTCGAACGGCCGTGAGAAGACAGTCGAATGCGCGGGCCGTAAATTGCGGGCGGGCGGGCGGGCGGGCGGGGCAGGAGTGCCTTCGGGCGATCCGGCCGGCCATCTGGTCACCCGTCAAGTGCACGAAGGGGATGACTGCGGGGAGGAGAGGAGAGGGCGGGGTGATCGAGCGACAAGTGCGCGTTTCGAAATTGGCCGCGCGCCCATTTTGGAGCGAACTTCTGCGAATCGCCGCCTCGGGCGTCACGCAGCCGCCCGCGCTCCCGATCGGGTCGAGCGGCCGGAAACGCGCCCTTCGGATTGATCGCTTCAGCTCCTCGGCGGGGCGATAAGAAGGCGGGAAGGCGGCAACTCGACCGTTGATCCGCTCATCGAGTGCGAACTTTTGCGGAGCGGCGGGCGGCCGATAGCGAGGGCGTGACGCAAAATTCGGGTCGTTTTCGCACTTCCCGACGGGCGTTTGAACGAGATTTTGGAGTTTGCGGGAATCCGAATTGGCTTTTTGTCGTCACGACCCGAAAGAGGCGACGATGCCGGACGTAGCCGCCGATGCCGACCGATTGTTGCCTGCTTTTAACCCACGGACTCGTTCCGACCGCTTCCAATGCTCGTCTTTGATCATCCTTGCCTTCCGTCCTCCGCCTCACACCTTCGATCACCACCCATGGCCGTCCTCCAGCCGCCTCGCGATCGCTTCCAGTGTCTCATCTGCCGCGCGGATCACATGCACTTCAACCTCGGCGTGCAGATTTGTCGCGGGTGTTCCGGTAAGCAGCGGTCGGGAGCTCTCAATCACCTCGGTTCTTCAGCTTTCTTCAAACGAACACTCGCCGCAAACATTCAGTACATCTGCCAATACACTGGAATGTGCGAACTCAGGAGCGGAACGAGCGGAAAGCGCTGTCGTGCCTGCCGCTTCTTCAGGGTCCAGCAGCTGCAGATCACTGAGTTTCCTGCAGGTGACCGTTTGAGTTTAGTTTCAACTTTCTTATCGCGGTTTTTAGTCAAAGCTCACGGCCGCAAAACGTACAAGAAACAGGTGATGCGGCCGCAGTTCTCGAAGGACTCGGGGGTAAGCGGAAGAAAAGAAGAGGAAAGATTCAATCATTCGTTTGTAGCACTCGTCGACTGGCGAATTGGACTCCGTTGGGGCGAGTGCATCCACGACGCTCTTCACCGCTTCCTATCGAGCACTTCTGTCCGCACAAGAAGAAAGCCTGTTCGCTCTGTTCGGCTATAAGGTGGGTGGAGGAAGAAGGGAACGCGATGACTGTGCCGTTTGCAGCAACATCAACAACCGCTGGACATGTCGGGACTCTTGGCCGTGCAACAGGCGGCCTTCCCGCTCTTCATGCGGATGCTGGAACAGAGCGGACCGTTCGCGATGCTTTCGGATGAGCAGAAAGCACGTTTGATCAACAGAAGAACTGCTCATTGCTCACTCCTTTCAGACAGAACTCCTGAGAAAAGCGACCGACGACATCGAGGCCGTCCACCGCGCCTTCCTGACCGCTTGCTTCTTTCCTGCCGCCGAAGATCCCCGCGTTGCGGTGGGGAACGGACCCGCCTTCTGCCATTGCGATCTCCCGCTCCTGTCGACGATGGCGACCACCTCAAAGCCGAACTGCCGTCTTTACGATCAGCTTGCAGCAAACGACAAAGAGCTCTTGACGTGAGCAAGAGAACAAAGAAATGAATTCAAACAATTGTTCAGGCTGTCGGGTGCGTGGCTCCGAAAGTTCGCCCGATTTGTGCACTCCGCGAAGCTGACGGGAGTGCGAGAAGAAGACGCGGCCGTTTTGATCCACATGGCCCTCTACAAACACGGTACTCCAACCGTCTTCTCTTCTTTGATTCACCGATTTCTTGCAGCCGAAAGATTGAGCTTGCTGGGTGAGAGTGCGGGCAGCTTCCAGAACGAGCTGCTCGCCGACTGGGCGCGTGACCTCCAGCGAAACTTCGGAGTGGCCGGCGGACTCGAGCGATTGCAACGTTTGATGCTGCTGAACATCCAGTTGGAGGTGAGTGCCCGCCCTCCTCTTTGCACTCATCCCCCATTTGCAGGAACTGTCGACCGAAAGGAAGCACTTGGAGGTCGTCCGTTGTGTTCGCTGCTTCGAGTGACCCGCCGATGCCCCCGAGGACCAACGGGCCGTCGAGTGCCCAAAAGAAGTGGTCCTTCATTGGACACCACAAGAAAGATCCTTTTATTCGTGAGACAACGGAGAAGGAGTGATTAAACGAGAGAGATGGTCAGTCAAGTCGCGGCCATTCGGCGTGTTCAAAAAGCGGACGAAAAGAAGCGCCTCGTCCAGCAGGCGGCCCACTTTCTTTGCGTTCTCCAGCTCGCACTCCAAAATCGCCCGCTTCAATTCCTCGTGGTCGATGCAGGAAGCCGAGGGAAAAAGCGGCTGCCCGACAGTGATGGTCGGTGTGTGCACTCCGGCAACTGGCGAGTCGGCCGGAAGGTCGGGAGTTTCGAGAAGAAGTGAGCGGTCAGCACTGGAACGAGTGGGCGTTGCCTGAACGAAAAGCAGCTTCATGGGAGAAATTGTCCGTCCACTCACTTCCTGCTCGTCTTTCACCACCCTACCGCTTATCCACTCGAAGATGTCCGCGATTGAAATCTCCGCCTTGTTTTCCACTTTCTTTGCAGACAAGCGATCATTTGACGGGCTAAAGAAAGATTAGGCGGACAAAGAAAATGGTCGAACCTCTTCGTTGTCCACAGAGGCTCCAAATAGCCGCTTTCTCTTGCCCGTTGTCGCATGTTCTTCCACTTGACGCGCAACTGCTCGGCCGTCTTCTGGTCGTTCGGGAACTCCGCGTTGAAGACGGCGGCGATTTGCGTCCACGTGCGGCGGGCAAGGGCGCGATTCCACTTGTCGAACGTGTTGGGGAACAGTTTGCGCTCGTTGGCGCGCACCAACGAGACCAATCGATTCACCTGCACGCTGGTGAACATTCGGGACAAGGGAATAATGAAGGGCTGAAATACCGAGAGCAATCGAAAGCCGCGAATTGCCGAAGATCCCGCTGGGCGACCGGAAGCTCGCGGATTTAAGCGGCGGCTAAACCAACGAGAAAACGTTTTATTTTCGTGTGTCGTTTGGACGACTGTTTGAGCAAAAAATTATTCGCACTTCAAAAAACGTTCAAGTAACTGCTTGCATTTCGTACCGCTGACTTGCCAGAAACAAACAATCCGTTCAACAATAAAAGTCTCGCTGCTCGGTTTGGCTTCTTTGGATCAGCCCACGGTTTGACCGCAAGCCCGCGGAAAGAAACTTTACGTTCAGCTCCCTCGATCGAGCAAGCTCCGTGTTCTCCGCGGTCCTTCCATTCAATCCACAGACGTCTTCCGCAAATCCGGAGATCAATCGGCAGCTCGCCGCTAATCCGCGCCCTCCGATCGGCTTACGGAGTGACGAGCAGACGGCGAAGCGATCGAATGGCCGCCGAAAAACGAGCGGAAAATCTGGGCGCTTCACGAAGAAACGGAAGAACGAACAAAAGCGATCTCTACGGTAATCACGCGCTTCTTTTTGGCTCGAATTCTTGTAGTTTGTAGTCGGCAGCAGTCTTGCGGGTTGATTAAACGAGCGACCGCGCGTCTCGGCGAGCGGAAGGTCGACCGAAAACACGCGGGCGATCGAACGAAACGAAAGAAAGACGGCGGTGTCTTCGCACTTCTCACTTACCGCTTTCATTTTCTACCGATTTCTTTGATGAGCACTCGAGATTCTCGGCCGTTGGTTCTTCTCTTCGGGTGGGGCGGGGCGACCGAACGGCTACTGCGGAGATACGAGTTGATTTACGAGCGAGCGGGGTTCGTTTTTTTTCATTGCGAGAATCGCAATTGGATTGAAGGTACGCAACGATCGCCTACATCTCGCAGTTCATCGTGCCCTGGAGTCTGCAAACGACGAGGCGATGGGCGGTCGACTTCGTCCAAAAGGCGAATTTGGAGTCCGAAGGCGGCCGCCCGCTCTTGATCCACGCGTTCTCCATGACGGGAATCACGACCTTCTGGGCGCTGTGGGAGCTGCTGGAAAAGCGGCCTTTTGGGGCACGCATCAAGCGCCAAGTGCGGGGCATCGTTTTCGATAGGCAAGCTGCAGGAAGGAAAGGAGTGAACGCAACGCTTGATTTCAGCGGTCCCACTCGGATCACGAGTCCGCGAATTGCTGCGGAGGCCGTGGCAAACGGCCACTACCCGCCCTCCATGCGAGATCTTTCGTCTTCCTTCCTTCGAGCAGGCACTCGGACAGCCGTCTTCTTCTGGTACGCACTCGTCCGTCTGCGATTGCTCGTGAACAGCGGCTCGATCGACGACACGTGCGCCTTCCACCGCCTCTCCCTCCGCGTCGATTTGCCCGCAAATCAACTCTTTCTGTACTCGAAGGCGGACCCGCTAATCGATTACCGGAACGTGGAGGAGTTCGCGGAGATCCAACGGAAGGCGGGCGTCCGAGTGGAGACGAAGAGGTGGGAGGAGAGCGGCCACATCCAACACTACGCGCACGACCCTCGAGAGTACGAACGATTGTGCCTCCAGTTCGCCTCCCGCCTGCTTCGAGATGAACGCGCCAAATTGTGAACACTCGTTTGTATGCTTAATGTACGCGATGAGGGGTACACGCGCCGTGCTTTCGAGGAAGCATTGAGTTCCGGTTTGAAAGCAAATGACAACACTCCACGAAAAACGGACACGCTCGTCACTTCCTCCTTGTGAGCAATCGCTGCTTGATTTCCGCCGTCGGCAATGGCGGCCTTGTTGAAAGCGGTGAAGCCGCCGTCCACCTTGCCGACCACGCCGATCGTCTTTCTTTTGGGTTGGGGAGGAGCGAAGGAGAAGCAGTTGATGAAGTACGTAGAGATCTACGAGCAGAAAGGGTTGGTTGGCTGCCTTTGCTGCTGTCTAATGGATTGTTCCGTTCAGGTTCGAAGTGGTCGGCTGCATCACGCCGTTCGGACTCTCCGGCCGCTCGCTCGTCGCCTACGAAAAGTTCGCGATAGATCTGCACGAGCGGGCACTTCTGCCTCTGCAAAAGACGCCCGACCTGCCCGTCTTCTTCCACGTGTTCTCGATGAACGGTCTCTCGGTGTTCACAAAAACGTGGGACCTGCTAGACGAGAAGGACGGCGGCAAGGAGTTCAAATCGCGTGTGCGGGGGCTCGTGATCGACAGGCGAGTTTTCACTGTTCATTCAACGGTTCATCTCTTTGCAGTGGTCCTGCGGACACCACTCCGTACACGAGCAGCATCGCGTTCAGCACAGCCGCTTTCCCGCCGGCCACGGGCGTCGTGAACGCAATGGGGCGGACGGCCATGTTCGTCGGGCTCTTCTTCTACCTTTCCTTTTGCCGCCTCGTCCAGTGGCTGCGGTACGCGGTCGGCGATCGAGAGATTTTCGAGCGAGAGATCTGCTTCTACCGAATGCTTCAGCTGAAGGACCTCCCACGCAAACAGTTGTTCCTCTACTCGAAAAGAGACACCGTTTGCGGCTTCCTTCGTTCTTCTTTCATCCCCGCTTGCTGCAGACCATCCGCTTCTTCGACGTCGACCGCTTTGCCGCCCACCAGCAGCAGTTGGGCGTCGAAGTGAAACAGAAGTGTTGGCCCGACTCGCCGCACGTTCAGCACTTTCGCAAACACCCCGTCGAATACACCCGACTATGCCACGAGTTCGTCGACGACTGTCTCTCCCGCCGTCCACAATGAGCTCTCGTTTTTATTAGAATAAATAGTGGGAATTGCGACAGGAAAAAGAACGAACTGAGTGAGCGGCTTATTCCCTTGCCTCTCTGCACACTTTCTGGTAGACGTCCGGAAAGGCGGTCTTGCAGTCGTACGCCACTCGGAGCCAATCGTAAAGCGTCGAGTCGAACATCTCCCAAAATTCGGAGGGACTCATGTACGTGTCCGCGTACAACCTAGATGGCAATCACTCGCGCTCATTCGTCGATCACTCACATCTGAGCGCCCTGCACGTCGCGCACGAACTTCTCCAGCTTCCGGGTGCTCTCGCGGGCGTCGTAGTGCTTCCGCTCCGCATTTCCGTAGATCCCGACGTCGACGAAGAGAAGGTCGGCGCCCGACCGGTTGCGAATCAAGCCGGGCAGCGAGGGCAGCTTGAACGGACACAACCACAGCGGATAGCACCCGATCTGAACAAAGAAGTGGAGAATCAGCGTGGGATGAAGGGAGCACTCACTTCCTCGTCGATCAGCTGCACGCCCTCGTCCAGTCGACTCAATGGGATGAGGAGGTCCTGGATCACGTGATGTCGATCGTAGAGATTTCGGACGGGCTTCGGAGTGGTCAGCTTCAGCAGCGAGACCTTCGGCGGGAGCGCCCAACCCAACAGCCAGCGGTAGAGCGGGTTGTTGCCGAATGGAATCAAGTCCTGCAGCGAACGAATCAAAGGTCATAAGGGGGCGGCTCGCTCACCTGCAGTTCCCAAAAGATGCTTTTCGAATGGCGGTGGTAGTAGTCGCGCAGCGGAATGTATTCCGTGGTCACCTTAAACACAAACGAGCAATGAGTGAATCGAATTAGAGAAGAACTCACTTCTTTCCGCTTCAGGATGCTTTCCACGTGTTTGAAGAACCACGGCTTGTACCAACGGCCAATCGCGTTGATCGTCGCGTTGCGCGGCGGCTCTTCCGCAAACTCGCCGCTCATCACAACGGCCGACTCGGGCGAAAAAGCGATCCCTTCGACGAACTCGGCGGTCGGCGAGTTGGTCGCCTCCTTCAGCCGCTCGTTCACTTCCTCCTTGCCGAAGGCCGGCTTGTAGGTGAGTTTGATGAACGGCTTGCAGGGGATGATCCGAAGGGTGACGGCGACCAAGAAGCCGAGACTCCCGTGCGACCAGGGGATTCCGTAGAAGAGAGAGCCGTGCTCCGAGTTCTCCTGAACACGACGAGAATGAAAGCAATGGGCGGTCCGCTTGCCTTCCGCGCGACCACGAGCTCCCCGTTGGCGGTCACCACTTCGTACTGGAGGCAGATGTGCTGGAAGAGGCCGTACTTCTTGCTGCTCGACTCCACGCCGCAGCCGTTGACCATCCCGCCGACCGTCAGATCGTCCAGTTCGGGCACGATCGGCAGCGTGAAGCCTTGAGGGAGCAACAGGCGGGTCAGCTGCCCCATCGTGACCATCGGCTCCACGCGGATCGTTTGATTCTGTCGGTCAATCTGCAGGCAGGAGTGAGAAGAAACCAGAAAGCGACCGCCAACCTCCAGGATGTCCACCAGTTGGTCGGTCTTGATGCCCAGCATGTTCTTCTTGTACTTCGGGAAACGGAAGCTCATCGTAAGGAAGCCCGCCCTCGCCGTGCACAACTTCTGCTGCCGGCCGGCATCGTTCCACTCGCGGATCTGAAGCGAGGGAATAGGTGGGAGAAAACGAGTAGAACTCACTTGTTTCTGAATGACGGCCACCTTCCGATCGTGTGCCTTCGGGGCGGAGTTCAGCTTGAAGATGAACCAATTGCGAAGCGCAAAGTATTGATCGTAGAGCAGACTGGCGGGCAGCACAAAGGAGATCACAAAGATCCACCGGAAGCGGAACAAAATCCACTCGAGGACGCGCTCACTGAGCGGAATCTCCGCTTTGGACGTCATTTGCGGCGAGCGGGCGTGAGTGCGGAGGTCGGGCGGCGAAGAAATAATTCCGTTGTTCGTGCCCCGGCCGTCTGTTTTCTCTGCTGATTATCAGTGAGTGATTGCTCGAGTCCCCGATGGGCGGTCGACCGGCCGGCCGGTTGTAAACGAGAAGGCGGGCGGCGGAACGGTCAAACGACCCGCTCCTCCCGTTCGACCTTTCGCCCCGCCGATTGCGATCGCCTCCCGCTCCTCCCGCCGCGTCCTGCAATCGAAGGAGCGATTAAACGGAAGAGTACTTTGCTCGCGTGTTTATGAACTCGAAAAGAGCCGCGAACTCGAGTCGACCGAAATAACTCGCCGCGAATTACTTCCATCGGTTGAGCACGAACGAAACACGCGAAGAAGAGCGGAGAGTTGGGCCGTTCCAAGCGGAAAACTTCTACGAATTCTTGTGAGCAAAGCAGAATATTGGAAAGAAACCCCTTAATCCGAAAGTTTGCCGATTATGACGGCGGCTTTCGAGATGAGTGGCAATCTGTGACGTTGTGTCAGAGGAAAAGAGTCAACGGTTGGAAGCATGAGAATCCACAAAGTTAAAGGGCCAGTGTTGAAGGGTTAAAAACACGCCGGAGAGCATAGATGGAGGCAAGAGGATCGAAGGAAGCTAACCAGAAGGACTCCCAAGGCAGGGCTTCACGCACGACTGATCTTGCTTTCCGTCATCCCGACTGCCTCGTGACCCGCACGAGTGTTCGCTACGAACTTTATTCGGAAAGGTGGGAAACAGTCAACAATTATGAAAATAAAAGGAGGGTGGGAGAAGAGGACCGTCGGAACGGAGATCGGCGAGAACGAACGAACGGGAGCTCGAGGTTCTTCGCTGCAAGTGGGCGGCCACCGGCTGGAGATCACTCGCCCTTGAACATGACCCAAACACGCGGACACTCGATGTAGCCTGCAAGCAAATGGATGAGAAGGACGGAGGAGGGAAGGAAGGTGTCGTTTCCACAAATAGATCAATCGGAGGCACTCGAACCCCATGGAAAACGAACGAAGCCGCCCGTCCGCTCGCCGTCGGAGCGCGGCGGGCGGAGAAAACTCGTTTATTCGTGGACGAAGAACAAACCGGGCAATGGAACAACGAAGAAGAAATCGGCAGAGAGCAACGACGATCGGCCGTCGGCCGCCAGGATCCAACCGCTCGGCCACATGTCGCCAACCAACCGAACGCCAAACAATCCGAGCGAACAAACGAGCGGAGCAAAAGAAGAAACGCGGCCATTAGGACGGCTTTTCGATCGACAAGTGGGAACCCCCGCGTTCTAATCCTTTTATTTCCGCTTCCACTCCTCACTCCTCCTCCGCCCGAACCCGAAAGCTGACCTGAGTTGTGCTCCGAAGTCAAGTAGCCGCCGTGCTCGTTTAGCGTGTGGTTCTTGATGTCGCTCCACTCGGCCAGCTTGCAGCGACAGATGGAGCAGATGTAGCCGTGCTCCTCCTTGCGGTGCTCCTCCATGTTCAGGAAACGGTTGCACTTGAAGTCGCAGATTTTACACTCGAACTTGATGATCCCCGTGTGGATCCGCTCGTGCGTCGTCACCTGAAAGCCGAACATCAATGAATGGAGAGAGCGAAGAGGAACTCACGGAGGTCTCACTGGTGAACAGTTCGTCGCAGAAGTGGCACGGATACGTCTTGGTGAAAACGTGAGACATCTTCTTGTGCTTTCGGAGTTTGCGCGGAGTCAGGAACTTCTGATTGCACAAGTTGCACTTAAATCCAGAATTCGCACCACGATGGAACTTTGCTCGATGCATTGCCAAACGACTCTCGGTGCACAGATTGCGGATGGGAGTGCACTCGAAGCAGATGTACGTCTGAAAGCAAACGAGGTGAGCGGACAAGGAAGAATTGTTTGAAAGGACTGCGACCGCTCGCGCCAGTTTTCAAACGGACGAGGAAAACGAAAGTTGTTGTGAGCAGAGCTAATGAATGGGTGAAGATTTGCATGCGAAGAGAAGCGCGGGATTTTGGAAGGGTCAAAGACAGACAGCTCGTGGTACAGGAAGAAAATTAAAACAGACCAATTCGCAGAGATGGTTCTTCAGCTCGTCCTCGTCCTTGAGCGCCTTGAAACACTTGAGGCACTGGACGAACTCCGTGTGGTCGGGGTGCTTCTTCGTGATGTGCTTCTTCAACGAATGTTCATTGCGGTAACGTTTGTCACAGAACGGACACTGCGGCGAGACCTTCTTTTTGTACACGCGCCGCGGGTGGTAGAGCGTGCCGAAGCGGTCGAAACGGGCGGGCACGCCGTTCGTGAGCTCGCCCGGCAAAGGAATCCTGCAGAAGCGAGGGGATCAACAGAAAAGAACGAAAGGAACTCACGTGTCCGGATTCACGTCGAAGTTCTGCGCCTCCAGGTCGCGAGCGGGCGGAATGAAGCCGCCGGAAGCGATCTCGTCCAGTCGGTTCTGCTCCAACTCTTCGCGACTGAACGAAGGGAATCACCCGGCATTCTTCCTTGCGCTCCTTACCGTTGCTGCTGCATCTCCTCCTCCTGCTGCACGAGGTAGGCGATGTGGTCGACGGGGTGCTTGTCGCGGAGATGCCGCTCGTAGATGTGTTTGTCGAGGAAGCGATTCCGACAGCGCTTGCAGCGGACCATTTTGGCGCGCACGAGGCGGCGGATCTCCGACGGCTTCGTCGGGCGCGCAACGGCGCTCGTGAGGTCGTCCGCCGAACGGGGCTGCAGGACGATCACCGGCCGAGGGGCGGCCGTCTGCTGGTGATTGTAGGTGGCTGAACGGAGAGAACGTCCAGGGAAATCAACGGAAAGAACTCACTCTTCTTGACCGTTCCGTTCACGACCGTCCCGCTCGCGTCCAACGCGACCCGCGGCCGTTCGAACAGCTCGGGGTTCTTGATTCGCTTCAACGTCATCGCGAGCCCCTGCTCAGCCATCTGAAAGCAACGACGAATGCGCGGAGATCAAGAAAAAGCTGACCGTTTTCCGTTGCTCCTTCCGCTGCAGCTCCTGATCCTCGCGCGCCTCGGTGAGCATCGTGAGGAGGTCCTCATAGTCGGGGCTCCGCACACGGAACGTGGGTTCCTTGAATTCCTGAACGAATGAATGGAAGTGAGGAGAAAGCGGCGGAAATTCGGCGTTCGATTGCCGCGTGACTCGCCGACTGGCGGCCGTCGCGCGGCAAATCGCTCCGCTTTTTGCCAAAAGAAATTCGAGAAATGCGTGAAAAATTCGAAAAGAATTCAGAAGACGTCCACTTACCGGCTCCATGTTCGCAGTAGAACACACGATCCAGAAGGCACTTCAGGCGGTCGATCCAAACACACGAACAACCCCAGCGACAAGGCGGCCGGGCGGCCCGGCGTGATGCAAAAGGCGCGTCGACGGGATCCCGCAGCGAATTGGCGAAACGCCCGCCGGAATCCACGGAGCGGTGAGTGCTTGCTGGAACGAGCGGAGATGAGGAATCCTCGTTGCGAAAGATAAGAGAAGGGATCAAAACACGAACAAGCACGAACAGCCAACGTCCCAGCAAGAACACGATAAGATGCGGCAAAAGACGAAGCGATTTGGGGTGCCGTTTTGGGTTTCTCACAAGACGACGAATGCGATCAGCCCCTTGTTTGTGAGAAGATTGAGAAAGAATTCATGCCGGCCTATCGACTGCATTCAAACGAAATTCATGATCAGCTCCAATCAGTGCCAAATTGGCAACGAGGTCCAGTTTTTCCACAAATATGTCCTGGAATTGGCAAAACTGATTTGCAGTGAAGTTGTTACTCTAACTTCGTTGTAAAAGGTGCGGTATTCAACTTCAGTGTGTGGACTTTAGACATTTGAAACGTTTTGATCGACTGCATTGGCTGCAAGCCACGGAAAAGCGTTCATTAGAACGGACGGAGAGCGGCGGGTGAAAATTGGCGTTCGAACGGATGCCAAGCGGGTCCCGCCGCGCTCCCTGATCGTAAGCGCCGTCGGCCTAAAGGCGCCCCACCCGCCGTCTGCCTTCCGCGGTGAAATCGTCAGCGAAATTCGTCCCTCCGTCCAGTTGTTTTCGGTTGGTGGGTGGGTGATTTGGAGGGCGGTTTGGAAGGGAAATCCGTCAATCGTTCCGCATCCTCATGCTCGTGACTGTCCGGGGATTTCCGTCGAATTCCGCGCATTTCTAATCGCTCCTCTCTTGCAGCGTTCTGCAACTTTAAACCCGCCGGGCAATCCCTGATTCACCAAGATGGTCAAGGAAGGCAGAGCCGAATGGAAAGCGAACTACTTCACCCGCATTCTGGTGAGTTCTGCACCGAATCCTCCGTCCACCCACTCCTTCCGCCGTTCAGGGTTTGTTCGACGAGTTCAAGACCTGCCTGATCGTGGGCGTCGACAACGTGGGCTCCAAGCAAATGCAGGAGATCCGTCAGGCGATGCGCGGTGAGTTCCCTCTTCCCTCCGTTCATTTGATTGCCCCACCCGCGTTCAGGCCACGGAGAGATCATCATGGGCAAGAACACCATGATTCGCAAGGCTATCCGCGGCCACCTGAACGAGAACCCGCAGCTGGAGAAAATCCTGCCGTACGTGGTCGGCAACGTGGGCTTCGTGTTCACCAAGGAGGACTTGGGCGAGATCCGCAAGCTGCTGCTGGAGAACAAGCGCGGCGCGCCGGCCAAGGCGGGCGCCATCGCGCCCTGCGACGTGAAGCTGCCGCCGCAGAACACGGGCATGGGCCCCGAGAAGACCTCGTTCTTCCAGGCGCTCCAGATCCCGACCAAGATGTGAGTGCCCCAGGGAAAAGAACAATCAATAATCCCTTCGCTTTCAGTTCTCGCGGTACCATTGAGATCTTGAATGATGTCCATTTGATCAAAGTTGGTGAGAAGGTCGGCGCATCTGAGTCTGCATTGTTGAACATGTTGAACATCATGCCGTTCTCGTACGGTTTGGCTGTCCAGCAGGTTTACGACAACGGAACCATCTACTCTCCGGATGTCTTGGACGTCACTTCGGATGACTTGCGCGCCCGCTTCTTGGGCGCCGTCCGCAACGTGGCGGCCGTGTCGCTGGAGGTCGGCTACCCGACCAAGGCGTCCGTCCCGCACTCGATTGCCAACGGATTCAAGAACTTGTTGGCCGTCGCTGCTGTCACCGACGTTACGTTCAAGCAGGCCGAGAAGGTGAGTCCTCCCGTCCATCCCTCCCTCTAATCGACGTGCCCCCGCTTTCAGCTCAAGGAGTACTTGGCCGATCCGTCCAAGTTCGCGGCCGCCGCCCCGGCCGCCAGTGCGGCTGCGCCGGCCGCTGCGGACGCTCCCGCCGCCGCCAAGAAGGAGGAGGTCAAGGAGGAGTCGGAGGACGAGGACATGGGCTTCGGACTCTTCGATTAAACCCACCATGCGGTTGAGGACGTTGATTGTGATCTTCTCCTCTTTAACCGGCGCTTGTTGTGTGTGGGAATCGAATAAAATTGTTGTTAATAGCCGCTCTCTTCCCCTCGCATCTAGTCGGTTGAAAGAGACCGTTCGATACCTCTCGCTGCTTGTGAATGCAGTCGTTCACCCATCTCCTCTCTTGCAGTACCTGGCCCACAAGCAACAATGCTCATCTTCAAGGACGCTTTCACCGGTGAGTTCCCTTGCCCTCCCCTTCCGCCCTTCCATCCGCGCTCTTAAATTTGGCACGACGCGCTGATCCACGCGTTTCGGCAAACTCGTGCGTGCTGAATGAGTCAACCGCGGTAGAGCGAACGGTGGGAACCGCTTTTCGAATCGATTTCTGTCCCCACGTTGATCTTTTCTGGCGGTTCCTTCCAACACTCCCACCTTCCCCTCCTCTCCACCAACATCCTCATCCACCCGCTGCTTTCAGATGACGAGTTGGCTTCCGACTCCTTCCCGATGAAGCTCGTCGACGATGTGAGTTCTCTCTTGCTCATCTCCTTTTATTCATCCGCTTCTTTCAGCTCATCTACGAGTTTAAAGGAAAGCACGTCGTGCGGAAGGAGGGCGAGATCGTGCTCGCCGGCTCCAACCCGTCGGCCGAGGGCGAGGACGCGGACGACGGCGCGGACGAGGCGGTCGAGCGGGGCATCGACTTCGTGCTCAACCACAAGCTGCAGGAGATGAACTGCTACGAGGACCCGGCCACTTTCAAGGGCTACATCAAGGAGTTCATGAAGAAGGTCATCGACCTGATGAAGAAGAACGGAAAGCCCGATGCGGAGATTGACGCTTTCAGTAAGTCCCCGCCACTGCCCTCCTCTCACTCATCCGCCCGTTGCAGAGAAGAAGATCCAAGGCTGGGTGGTCGGCCTGCTGGCCAAGGACAAGTTCAAGACCCTCCAGTTCTTCATCGGTGAGTCCCTCTCTTCAATCCCTCGTTCATCCCGCTCCGTTTGCAGGCGAGAACATGGCCGAGGGCCGCGGCGAGGGCCAAGTGGCGATCGTCGAGTTTCGAGAGGAGTCCGACGGGGAGCACCCCTACCTGCTGCTCGTCAAGGAGGCGCTGGTGGAGGAGAAGTGCTGAGCGAATCTCCCGTCGTCCTTGGTTGTTTGAGTGTCTCTAAGCTATAAACTTGTTATCCACACCCGCCCGTCTTCTGTTCGTCGCATTTGGGATGTCTGTAATCATTGGGAGTGTAAGAGACGGGCTCGTCTCGTGCACTCTCTCTTCTCTCTGTCCCGCCCCGTTCGATCCGCACGCCCCGAGTGTATAAAAGCCGCCTGCCCCGATGAATAAACAAGAGTCAAGCCGCCAGTCGTGAGCGAGCGGGCGGTCGGGCGGGGAGCGGGCGAGGGGACTGACCGGCGGGCGAGAAAGCGAAAAGCTAGGAGTTTGTGGCACGAATGAGGAATCAACCTGGAATGACGGCTGGAAGAATGGGCAACCCTAGCCGATCATTTAACTGGTAGCAGCGAGTGAGGCACCACTCGATCCGGGCAGCTTAAAAGTGTCCAACTGCCCTTGTCCTCATTATTTTGTGCCCCACATTCCCGCGGGACGACTCGTTCGTGATCGTGTCTTGTCGGCGCGTTTCGAGTACCTACACGTGTTTGCGTTTGATTTCTCTTCGAGTGCAAATGCAAGCCGTGAGCGCAGAGATCCCGCGGGAGGTGACGCTCTTTTCTCCGCAAGACGCCAAATCGCCTCCGTTCGCCGCTTGTTTTCGAAACGATCGACGCGCGAAGACTCTCACACTTTTGATCTCTGGGTTCCAAATACCTCCGCAAGCTTTTTATAATCGGCTCGTTTTTAACCGTTTTTAGCACGCGAGTTCGTCGAGCCAGCAAGCAGCAGGTACTCAAGCCGGTTTGCACAGACTGACTGCAGCAGTCTCGCCGTCGTTTTCAATCGATTCTAGTCATTCGGTCAAGCAGTGGAATGTTCCCGTTCACTTCTTTTGTTTTGTGCGCATGCCATGATCGAATTCCAGCAACGTCCGCATGACAAGCCATAACTCGTGTGCTGACATAAGTTCGCAATCCGGCCGGCAGAAGAACATGCGCAAGCAAAATGCCGCGTAAAGCGCAAGCTTCATGCCTTCTATTGCGGTTCGTTGCAAGTTGTGTTCGCATTCGACGAAGTGCACGTTGGTGGTTGTTGATCGCTCACTCGTCCGCTACGTCTCGCGACGCCGCACTGGCCGGCCGAGCGCGATTTGACCGCAGACGGATGATTCACGCCGCTTTGTTCTCGCTCGCAGAGAACGAAAAGCGGAGGACTCGCAAGCCGTCGATTTCGTCGCCCGAAATCCGCATTCCGCAAAGCAAGCCGAGCAGGACGGCGGCGTCGACGCGCCCGAGAGAAACGAAGCAAGCGATCGAGGATCGTTTGCCCGTCAATTCGTCCAATTTCATGCCGCAAGACGACAAAACAACGGATTTCGTCGTGTTGGATTCAAAACGCACGTAAACATGCGACCTTTAAAAGTTATGTCCAAGTAAGCACAATCGCCTCAACGAGCTCGACTGTTCACATGCAGCACAAAGGAACATGCTCAAGCATTGCAGGCAGCAGACAGCAAGAGAACGACAAGCAGCAGCAAGCAAAATGTTTTTACTTTTCCCTTTCACGCAAGGCATAAATTCCAAGCGGTAAATCCAGGTAAGAAGCAGGAAATCCGTCCTTTTTTTTCAAAGCAAACGCGACCCAACTCAAACCCGCCGAGTATCTGAATTCTTGGCAGCAGGTTGTTCTCCAGCAGTTCGTTTCTTGCAAGCTCGAAAAAAGGGTCACAAAAAAGGGGGAAGGAGGAGCAGGTCGAATTCAACTCCAACATCATTAATTCGTTTGGTTTCAGCTACGACTCGCCGGCTGCGAGAACGGCGAGGACCCACCAGCTGACCAACGCGATGGCCAGCACGGAGAGCAGCACGCAAACATCCGCTCCCGTACGACATCCCGCCGTCGATGGTCAAGAGCCAACGAATCTCCGCTCCAGTCAAGGGTCATCCGAGCAAATCAGCGGCTTCGAGAGCAATCAGATCAATTCGAATTCAATCAAGTCAATCGATCACTTGTAACCTTCTCCTCATGTCTGTAAACTGCCCTGTTTTCGTTAATCCCCAATGGATGCTTATTTTATCTGCTCTTCTCCCGTCACTCCACTCTCTCACAGCTTTTTAAACTTTGCTACTCCTTTCTCCCAACGTTTGTCCTTTTGAATATCGCATTGAGATGCATGATCCGGCTCAAGCCTTTCGAAGAATCAAAACACAAGCTGCGTTCGAGCCAAGTTGCTCCAAGTGAGCGCGAAGACGTCCATTGTGAGTGTTGTCCAATTGAGGACCTTACGTTGTGCATGCAATCACGGGAAGACCCCGTTTCAAAGCCGTTTTCGTTGCAACCTTCGCATCACAACAAGCGTTGAGCGAAGCACGCAAGACGTGACCGCATAGTAGGCGTCTCTTACTCGTCCACTCCCAATTCTCAGCATTTCATTTTCCTTTATTCTTTGGTTCGAATCGAGGACGATTCTATTTCCAAAAGGGGAAGGTGTAAGAGACGGGCTCGTCTCGTGCACTCTCTCTTCCTCTGTCCCGCCCCGTTCGATCCGCACGCCCCGAGTGTATAAAAGCCGCCTGCCCCGATGAATAAACAAGAGTCAAGCCGCCAGTCGTGAGCGAGCGGGCGGTCGGGCGGGGAGCGGGCGAGGGGACTGACCGGCGGGCGAGAAAGCGAAAAGCTAGGAGTTTGTGGCACGAATGAGGAATCAACCTGGAATGACGGCTGGAAGAATGGGCAACCCTAGCCGATCATTTAACTGGAGCTTCTTTCCGTTCACGCGCGTATCATTTGTTACGTTTGTTCTTGTGTTGTTGGGGAGGCAACTCCGAGACGGTGATTTGAGTGCGCGACGACGATAAAACGCTTCTCTTGTGTTCGGCTTGATCCCATCGATTGATCGAAAAGAAAGAAGAGGGGAGGAAGTGGAACGACCGACTAATTAGTGTCAAGGATGACGGCGAACGAGGAGCGGGCGGCTAGTCGCCGAACGAATCGCCTCCTTCACGAGTCGGCGGACAATTGAGAACGGCGAGCGGGGGGATCGAAGCAGAGCGGCGGAAAGGAGACTCGCTTGGAGGCAGAGGGAAGATGAAGCGAATGATTGAGGCGGTCGTCCTCCTGCCGTCTTCTCCCGATTCCCGCCTTCGAATCGCCGTCGAGTCGTTAAGACGAGCGACGGAATTCGGGCGGGCGATAAAAAGCGGGTCGGCCGAGCGAGCGGCGGGCAAACAACGTGGTGGACGACGGGCCGCGAGTGACCACTCGGTTTCCATTTGCGGCCGCCCTCCGACCACCTTCTTTCCGCCTTTCTTTCTGATTTCCGCCTTTTCATTTTCTTCGTGTTCTTGCCGTGTCCGTGAATTGAAACGCCTTTATTCGAGAGAACATGAAAGACGGGTGAGTGGGGGCAACAACCGAAAGTCAACCGAAATGTACAGGAGAACAACAAGTGAATGAGCGGGGGGTGAGTGAGTGGACGGCGGGCAGCGGAGATCGGGAGTCAAACGAAGGAGTGTCCGTGGCGGGTCGTGTCGAAGGTCGTGCTCCCGTCCATGTTCCACCGACTCACTCGTTGGCAGCACGAGATGACGGCCACGAGGAGGAGCATGAAGAAGAGGACGACGAGGGCGGCGATCATCATCGTTTGGGACTGCTGCTCGAAGTCGCTCGTCTGGTAGTCGAGATCGTCCTCGGGGAAGGACCAGTCGCAGCGTTTGCCCACGAAGCCGGGCGCGCACTCGCAATACTCGTCGTAGCGCCGCTTCTGCTCCGACCAGAGGACGAGGCAGCGGCCCCCGTTGCGGCAGTACCAGTCGGCCAGCGGGCCCGTGCACTCGAGCAGCCCCATCGATGGTCGACGGGCGGGACGGGGACCTGCAAACAACGGGAATTAATCGAAATTAACGGAAATAATCGTGATTTATGCTCGAAAACCCGACGGAAATCGCCGCCCTCCGCCGCCCGCCCGCTCGTGTGGGCGCGAGCGATCGAGCGGCGGCGATTTGGGGGGCGACTCGGCCGCTTTCCGCTCACGCCGCTCGCTTTCAGCCGCGAATTTCCGCCGATCGGCCGGCCGTCCGTCGATGTAGGCGGCCGCAAAGATGCGCCTTTCGGACGTGAACGTTTTGGCCGAAACGATCGAAAATGCGCGCCGATTGGCGTCCGCCTTCCTCGCGAACCCGTCCGATGCGAATTGCCAGCAGTTGAACGTCACTTTAAAGGTGAACTCATTTCATTCACTTTCCTTTATTTCTTTCCTTCGGTTTAGAGTCTTGCGGACAATACGAAGACGATCGACCCAACGAGTTTCCTCCTGCCGCACGACCCCCGACTGTCCGCTTTCGTCGAAGAAACGAAACTCCTGCTGCTGGACGAGCAGTGCGACCTCGTCCTTCGATCTCGACTGTGCATCCTGCTCCACAACCTGTGTCTCTTCAACCCTGCACTCCGTCGATCAATCGCCGCCCATTCGGGTTTCTGCGGGGCGATCTATAACACGCTGCAGCGAGTGATCGAAGAGAAGATCGGGACTCAATGCCTGATCGACGTCCTGCGGGTTCGTTTGCTTTCATTTGTGGCTGGAATTATTTTATTTTGTCTGCAGGTACTCCAACTTTTAACCTACGAGCGGAAATTCGTGGTCGGCAACTGGACCTACGAGCTGCTTGGTTATTTGGTGGCTGAAATGTGAGCAATCCTTCCACTCATTCCTTCAATTGTTCTTCGTTGTGTTCAGCCTGCGATCTCCAGAAGTCGAATGGCTGCCGCATTGCATCGCCGTCCTATGCAACCTGCTCGCTCGCTCCAAGACGGTCTGCGGCGACTTCATCCAACGAGTTCGTCCATTTGCTTGGAATTTCATTAGGTTTATTTTGTTTGCAGTACTACCAGACGTCCAGAGTGCCGAAGCGGCTGATGGAGTTGCTTTCGAACGACTCGCGGCTGGTGGTCGTGTGCACGCTGCTGATCTTCGGGCACCTGAACACGGCGGCAACTTCGACGGTCGGTTTTCTTCCACATCTTTCCGTTGCATTCGCTCGAGTTCAGATCTTCTCGCCGGAGAACGTCAGCCAAGTGCTGCTGTGCGGCTTCAACGTGCTCCTCACTCCCGACCACCTGCTGTGTGTCCAGTACGCGGCCGACTACCTCTCGAAGATCCTCTTCGACGAGCGCGAGGAGGGCGTGCGGTTGAGCGAACTCGCCCGCAACTACCCGACGTTCGGCTACTTTCGGACGACCCTCGAGACGCTCAACTCGCTGCTCGTCAATTTGGATCCGCGCAGCGAGGAGGCGG
Source organism: Aphelenchoides fujianensis (assembly GCA_024699865.1). Lineage (NCBI taxonomy): Eukaryota > Metazoa > Nematoda > Chromadorea > Rhabditida > Aphelenchoididae > Aphelenchoides > Aphelenchoides fujianensis. The sequence goes on along the minus strand of JAMPIO010000060.1, from coordinate 92,774 downwards.
CGAAGATCTTCGAGCTGAGCGAAACGCTCGCCCGCGTCTTCGACATCCGCTCGGCCGTCTGCTCGTCGATCCTCCACTCGCCCACGCTCGAAGTGCGCAAGCGGCCGGTGCACGCGATCATCCGCGCCGCCCAAATGGCCGTCGAAGAGACGCCGCTCCAGCGCACTCCGATCGCCGCCCTCAAGCTCTTGGATTTGCTCGTGAAGGTGACGGCAAACCGAAGGGTTCTATTCATATCGTTCTCTCGTTCAGGAGGCCATCGAGGAAAACACTCCGTTGCGCACCTACTTCGACGACCCAATGCTCTTGGTCTCGATCGTGGAGTCGAACGTGAAGACGCCCGTCGCCACGAAGAGCGACCTCGTCGTCTTCCAATGCCTTCGGATCTCCGAGAGCTTGAAGCTCGCACAAAGTGGGTTGTTTCTTGCACTTTCCTGTTTGATTTCCCGTTGTTCAGCATTGGCGGGCGACAAGACGGCGAACGAGCAGCTGAGCGGCGTGCTGACCGCATCCTTGTGCTCGCACCTGAACGAAACTCAAAGGATAACGAACGGGGTGATCAGCCGGGTGTGTTCGCCGCAGTCCTCCTTCGCCTCGTCCGCATCATCCGATTCGAATCAATTCGAACTGTGCGAATGGAAGTGAGTTCTCTTTCTCCTTTCTTTCACTCCCGCCTGCTTGCAGCCGCGTTGCGATCTCGATCCCGCTTGAGCTCATCCGGCTGCTCGCCATCCTGAAGGACCACTCGCGTCTGCACAAGGATCTCTACTGGAGGACACTCGAGGTCCTTCTTTCCGTCAGAACCTCTCGTTTACTTTGGTTTAGGACGAGCGAGTGCTTCCCTTTCATCGCGTTCGCGATCACCCAAGGAACCCACGAGCAAGTGATGGGCGCCCTTCAGCTCATCCCGCAGTTCGGCCAAAACGTGAACTTCTCGTGGTCCACGTTCGTTTCTTACCACTCTGCTTTCGATTCGCTCATCTCGTGTGCTTCAGGTTGACCTCACTCGTGCGGAATTGCTCCCGCTCGCTCGGCGGCTCCACTCGGAGGCAGAACGGCTTCTCGTTGGAGCAATTGGGCTCCTTCTCGACTCTCGGCTCCTCCAAAGAATGAATGCTCTCACTTCTTGTTCATATCTTTTGTTTATTAAATGAATAAATGCAGGGATTACACGCGGCAAGCAGTGAGGAGAGTGGCGAACGCAAAGAGGAGGAGGCCGGACAGCGTGGCCGTGCCCGCGCCCTTCGGCGTTGTACTGATCGTCGGCGAGGCGGGTAGGCGGCGAGCCGGGGGCTTGAGTCCACGGGTAGGCGAGGAACAGGTCTGAGCACGTGCCGCCGTTGGCCGCCGCGTACGGCTTCAAGTCGATCTTCAGCTTCGAGCGGTCGCAGTCGCCTTCCGTCTTTGCGCTCTGCCAGCACTTGAGGATGTTGATCGTCTGAAAGAAGGAGAATCAGCTTTGTTCCAGAGAACTCAAATGGAGCACCTGAACGCGAAGTTGCTTCAAGTTCTCCGCGTCGCACGTGGACGGCTGGCGGAGGTGGGCGAAGCGGGCGGCGCCCGGAATCAGGAAGCGGTACTGGTCGTTCGTGTCGCTGATGTCGGTCACTGCTCCCACGCTGCCCGGGTCGTACTCGCTCTCACTAAACAAACGAAGTTAAAAAAGGCCGATAGCAGACCAAACTCACATGAAGATCACCTTCTTGAGGTCCTTAAAGTTAAACGTGCTGGTTTTCGTTTTCATGTAATCCGGGGTGAAAAGAGCAGCGGTGAAATCGGTGAATTGCGTCACGCAGTCGGGCGCTACGATTCCCGTTTTCCACTTGTCCGTCGTCGTGCAGTCGGGATTCTTTCTGAAGAAATCGTTCGGATTGCCTTGAGTGCAGGAGTATTCGGCCATCGACAAGCAGTTGAGGGCGTCGAGCGGGGGGTTTTTGTAAGCCTCCGCTTTCATGTACTTGTGCATGCCGTCAGCCGCCACGTCTCCGTCCATGTAGTAGGCATCGATCAACGCCTTCAGCGGTTTCATGTGAGCTGCGAGGTCGTCACCAGACATCTCTTGAATCTTGTTGCAGTATGCCTAAAGCCGAGGTGTAAAGATTTCATCGTTGAAAGCCGCCTACTTTCAACGGTCGTTTGTCGTACTTGACGCTTTTGACGGCGCCCGGGTGCTCTTGCTCGATATCGAAGTTCCGCAGGGCCAATCCCGCATAAGCCGAGTGCAAATAGGCGATCAGGTCGAATTTCCTGGTGGAGGACGGGTCGCTTTCCAACTTCAGTTCGGTCTGGATCGTCGTCAAATCCTCTGCCGGAGTCTCGTCACCAATCTTGACAATCTCCGCCATGCCGGCTTTGATCTTGTCCGTGGCGCATCCCTCGAGTACGTAGATCGCGTTTAGCTGTTTGTCGTAAGCTCCCAGTTCGACTCCCGCGCCGTCATGCAAACGAAGATGAGCGTTGGAAACAATTGATCTGAACAAAACCAGTAAGGCTTATATGAATTAATCCGACCAAAGATACCCCGCAATTCCGTCGCCTTCTTGTTTCTGGAGAAGAACGGCGAGTTCGCCCGCGTAGCCGCTGCCGCTCACGTACACCACTTCGTTGTTCTTGCGGATCGCCGTCAACACAGCCTTCAGGTCGGACAGTTGGGCGTCGGGCTTCATGGTGCCGTAAAAAGCCATTGTGTTTTCCACCGTGACACCGGTAGGCAAGGACTGGCCGTTGAAGCGGGACTCGACAACAACAAGAGTGGCGTTCAGCTGCTGCGCGATGTCGAAGACGTAGCCCTCCTGCTGCTGGACGATCGTGTCTCCCGCCCCGCCGAACGTCAAGTGGAGGAGAATGGGCGCTTTGGTGGTGTCTTTGCTGAAGTCGGTCACCGTCCAGTATCTGCAATTCCAATCGTTCGTTTTTTGCTTTGAAACGTCGAACTACTCACCGCAGAGGAATGTTCTTGTCTTTGTTCGTTCCATCACCGCCGACCAGAACGTTGACGGTCGCTGGGTTCGACAGTTGGGGATTCGAATTCGCGGCCCGCGCGAGAGGGATCGCGGCTAACAGAAGAAGGACAAGCCGGCAGATCATCGCGACTACCGTACTTGTTTTCGAGCGAAAAGCTGAAAGAAGAGTCGCGATAAAAGGAGTGATCAAACGGCCCCACCTTCCGCACGATCGCCGCCGAGCGGTCTGATCGATTCGAGTGGAGGACGGAGGCGTCCGAAAAGCGAGGAATCTCCCGTTCACGTTCCCGCTTTTCAGCAGAACGGGCGGATAGAGTGGGCGGCCGACGGGCCGATTTTATTTCCCTTCCGGGCGTGTTTGCTCGACCGGGCGGGACGACGCGCCTCGACCGTCCGCGATGCGCACTCGCGTCATAAAACGGCCGGCGGATCGTGTTCACGCCCTTCGGTTTATCGCCGACGGCCGGCAGCGAACTGTTTGCCGAACCGTTGGCCGTGAATCACGTTGGACGACGACGAGGACCGTAAAAACGAGCTGCGTGTTTCTTTCTGCGGCGGTTGGGAAAGACGAACCGTAGCGGCGGCATTCCTTCCTTCCGTTCTTATCGCCAATCAAACGCCGGAAACGGGGGTGATTGGGCGTTCGTGGTCAAACGATCACTCATCCGCCGCTTGTCCAAATTTGCACACGCCGTTCGCAAATGAGTGATTCACGCAAGCCGGTTCAGAAGACGAATCTTGCCGCTTTACTCACACCTTCCTTACGAGTGATTCCTTGCTCCTTGACTCATGACGCGACTGGCCTTCGCTCATGAGTTCTCACTTTCCTCTTCTTTCGATTAATCACCCTCGCTCAAATGGGCACTAAAAGGACGAGTGCCGGCTGGCTGTCGAAACAATCCCGCCAGGCAATGATCAACGAAAGAACGTCAAACGGTCGTTATGGCTTTTATTCTTCGAGAACGATCCCGAGAAGGAACGAGTGAGGGCACGTCACCTCCTCACAACCACGCCTGCTTCAACTGACTGAAGTAAATGTCTTCCTCTTCCTTCGGGTTGAATGAGAGCGGGACGCCGTCGGTCGTGATCACGAACACCTGGCCCTTCTTCTTCGACGAGGGCACGTAACGAGAACGAAGGCGGAGAAATTCGCCCACCAATCGGACGTGTTCGCGGAACTGAACCCGCCAGGGGTGAGTCGAGAGGATTGCGACGTTCAGCACGACAAGGCAGAAGAGCGTCGAACTTCCGTTGATGATCGCCCGCGCGAAGTAGATTGTGTTCTAAACAGAAGAAAGACAAATGAATCGAGAGCATCTCTTCCATTGGCACTCACCCCCGACTTTGCATCCACGTAAAGGCCCAGCGTGAAGGAAGCAATCAGGAAGGGCATGCACACGCAGAAGCAGCAAACAGAACGAATGATGATGGAGAGCACGCGAGTGTTTTCGTTGATCTGAACGGACAATCGATGAAGAAGAACAATTAGTCAAGAGCACCCACTTGATAGCGTTGGCTCAACGTGAAAGCGGAGGATCTTCGGCGAACGTGTTGGCGGTTCTTTACGTTCACGAAGATGAAGGCCTGCAAAGCGAAGAAATGAAGGCAACTGACGAAGTGTTCGCTTCACTCACGATGCTGATGAGCGTGCTTTCGGTCCCGATCACGATAATTGCGCCAATAAGCGTACCAGCTGCTAAATGACCGCCGTCTTTACTCTCTGTGCGCTTTGTTGCTTACAGTGGAAGGTCAAAAAGGAACAGAAAGCGCCCACAACCCAGCAGCCGAAGACACACAGCGAGATCAACCGCGAGTGGCTCACTTGCTCGTAGGAGCGGAGGCGGACGGTTGCGATCACTCGTTTCGAGCAGACTGCAGAGGAGACAGGTGACCGCGAAGAAGGCGGAAGTCACTCGAAGCTTCTCGACGTAGCGGAAGACGGTGGTCGTTAGGAAGATCGATCGTTCCGCTGCAATCAATGCGTGAATGGAGGGATGTGGAGGAAAGCACACCGTTGATCCGCGGGTCGAAGAAGGCGGCCAGGCAGATGACCAACCGGCAGCTGCACAAACAGTTGAAGCCGAGAGCCGTGTGAGCGATCAGGAGGACGAGGTTCTTGTGGAAGAGCTTCTTCTTATTGAAGATGATGTACGCGTTCACCAGCGAGACCTCGATGAGCACGCAAATCAGCAGCTCAAACCCGTTCGCCCACAGCACCCAAGCGGGCGTCTCGTCCACCGGCTGCTGGGCGGGAGTCCCGGTCGTGTCCATCGCTCGTCTCGATTAGAAGAACACGAGCATGCTAGGAGGTGCTCCAGGACGGTCGCTCGTTTGGCGTGTCACAATGAACAACGATCACGTCTGAAGAGTTGAATGTTCAGCACGTGAGTGAGAAGAACACGTAGCGGTCGGCGACGTGAAGGAAAGGACAAAGCGACCGACCGAAAGGCCGAAGGTTCCCGAGACCACTTGGTCGTTTCGGAATGCAGATTAGCGGATTCGAAGAAACCACGCAAAGCACCTGCAGTTCGACAGCCAAAGGAACGGCCGCTCGAAAGTGCAAGCAGGCGAGCGGGCGGGGGAGTTCGCGGTCGAAAGGTGTTCGAATCCACTGCGGAAATCAAAAAGTGGAACGCTTTTTGCTTCCTTTTCGAGACGCAAACACTTCCTCTCGGTCGAACTCGGTGGAATTTGGGACCGCTTCGCGACGAAAAAGCGACCCGTGCGGCATGAATCCGATTATTCCTTCCGTTCGGCCAATCAACCCAATCAGCCACGCCGCCCGCCCGGCCGGCCCACTCGGCCGACGGAAAAACAAGCCGCCAGGCCGGTCGAAGCGGGGCGAATCGAAAGTTCTTTCGAGGTCGAAGGAGGTGAAGAAGCCCTCGTTGTTGCTTCCGCATCGGCGACACGAACGACAAAAGGCGAGAGGTTGTAGCGGGCGAACAAAAACAACGACAACTGACGAATGAACTTCGCGTCCAATCCACGGCTACAAACCGGAAGGCTTCTTTTGGCGACCTCCCAGTCGCCCGCCCATCCGACGGATCCTCTTCGTTCCGCCTTCTGCCCGCCGTCCTTCGTCCGTGATCTCCGGAGTTCAAAATCCGCGGTTTGTGCCCGAATTCGAGGACAAATCGAATGAACGGCGGCATTTTGTTCTTTGAAGCCCCGCGAACCCACCGCTCGACTGCTGGCCGACCGTTCAATTCGATTGTCGAACCGTTGGGTCACTTTTTGTCGTCGATTCGCGTGAAAAACAAGCTTCACGATTCGTCCGCTAATTTGTTTGTGCGTCTGCAGCCATTCGACGTTGTTTCCGTCGTGCAAACGAAACACGGCCGACCGAAAGAACACTCGGCCGGCAGGCTGCAGCTGCCGAGATGTCGCTTCTCTATCTTTGGGTCTTCTTTTGGATGCACGGGACCGCTTTGTACACGGTTGTGCACAACGGTTGGCCTCGTTTGTCACGTCACTCTTTTATTAGCTCGACTTCTTGCTTCGAAACGGGCATCAACCGGGAAGGAGTTTATTTCGGATGCAGCACGAATAAATGATCTCTGAATACTCAATGAGAATCGAAAAGAAAATAATTGGCTATCTGCAGGTGTCTGCCGTCAGCCCGATAGAACGGGCCCCGTTCCGTCCGATTGGGTGATCACGGACACTTGATTCAAGGCGCCTCCTGCCCAACTTGCTATAGCAACGCGCGCACGAGCCGAGAACAAGCCGCAGAAAGGCCTGCCGATACGAAGTGATGAAGGCGATCGTACAGAGGGAGTTCATCAGGCTGCAAGGGAAGTGTTAAGCGGAAGATTGAAAGTGAGAACGAACGGTATGATCGAGTAGGAGGAGAACATCTAAACATTCAAATTACTAATGGCTGCAAAACGGGCGTTAGGAAGGGTGAGTAACGCATTTTTGCAAACGGTGCCAAAACCGCAACGCAAATGGTGCATTTACAAGATTGCGTTTGCGATTCTTGCAGCTGCCAGATTTGTGAACTTATCTGCTCGTACAGGATCTGGTACATTCGCTCCTCCCAGTCTGGCCAGAACATGAAGGCCTTGATGGCAATCGAAGGCATGAAGTAAACCTGCAAGCATGGGTAAAAAGCAAGAGGAACGGAGATACCAGGAAAGGATTGGCGGCCTGGAAAGAAGAACTAAATGAATGCACCCAGCAGAGAGAACCCACTTGAATTCCAATTGTGAGGGCGATCTGGCGTTGGATCGAGCGGTTGGTGGCGCTGATCTGCAAGAGCTTCAGTTAGTGGGTTATCACGTCTCGCCTTTCACTCACCACTTGTGCTTGCTTGCTCAAGAACAAATAAACGCGTAGGCCACAGGCAGCCACCACCAAGAAGGAATACTCGAAGGATGTCGAAACGTAGAACCAAGCGGTATAGATGCGGTACGTAGTCTAAAATGAGATCTGTTGTGTGAACACAGTAAGAGCGTACCGTGTCGTTAAGATTGACGGAAGTGAGCACTTGGGGGAGCATCCGCGTGCAACTCGAGTTGCCTATGGGAATGAACTGCTGATTGAAATCGTACGAGCTGGCGGCCACGTCTAACAAACGAGAAATGGGAGGGATGTAGTTGTTTACTTACAAGTGATTGCCACCGACGTCAAGCACGTGATTGCAAACGTGAGGAACATCAGTAAACCGAACTCCAGCGCCTTCAGTTGGTGATTCCTGCGATCGAACACGCGCTTTCTTCAACACCCTTTCGTTCAGCCCTCACCAAACGATCATGATATAACGGACGACGAAGAGGACGGCCGAGTATACGAGGACCTGAAATGCGTACGGAGTGTTGCAAAGGAAAGCATAAACGACCATGTAGCAGCACGTGTATTCGAAGATCAAGATGTAATTGAGCCGTCCGCCCTCGAACATCTTCCAGTGCTGGAAAATTTGAGGTAGCCAGCCTAAGAAAGAAGACGTTGAAATATTGGGTTCAATCGATTGCTGACCGTCCATGCACATTGTGAGCACTTCCCGCTCTCCGAGGTTCGTCAAGCGCTAAACAACAACAAACAATCATTATGTTTGCGGTTCGTTTGATCGCACACTCACCACTTGAGTGAGGTAGATCGATGCCGATGTGAGGAGATCGAGAACGGCGCCCATGTAGAAAATTTTCCGGTAGCTAAAATTGAGATCAAAATAATCTATTTTTAAAATAAGAATTCTCACGGTTTCATCATCAAATGCGTCTCGAATTTGATGAAGTAGAGAAGCAGGAGATTGAGGAGGGACGAGAAGAAGGTGACCACCGCGAAGTAGACGGTGCTGTTTTGGTCCACGCAGTTGACGTTCGTCGTGTTGCGAAGCGGCGCGGACGAAAAGTTCATGATCCACGGCGGAGAACAAACAAGATGTCGAGCAGAAGACTCCTTCTTCCCCCTCCCGTCCCAAATGCCGTGAGATCAACAAGTGGGCAAGTTGCGGGTAATTGGGAGGCTTGGATTCCTGAAATCAATTAACCGCACGGAATCTAATTGGCGCCCATCATCGCGAAATGCCGTCGAGAAGGTTGCCGAAGGATGCCGCCCCGGAGTTTCGCCCGCCAGGTGCTCCCGTTGGCCGTGCGGAAGGCCAACTGTGCACGAGAAGCAACGGGCAGCTTTCGATTAGCGATGCAAATTCGTCTGCATTTTCCCGCTACTCTCTTCTCACGTGTTTGCGTCAACAAGCAGCAAGAAATCCAATTATTGACAATCAACTCTCCCTTAGATGCGGGCTTGTTTTCCCGTCGTTCTCGACAATTGAATAAGCGGAAGGTGTTTGGGTTCTTTTGTTTCTCGTCCATGTTTGCCAATGTTTCTTACTTCTTCATCAATCTTTGCTCCGCTTTATTTGGAAACACGGTAGCCGCAAATCAACTGCCAAATGTCGAGAGATCGCTGGGTTCATTCCATTAATCATGCATTCGGAGGCAGCAGACAGCCGGAAAGACGGTGGAGTGTTCTGTGAGGTCTTCTGAGCCCAAATGTTCAGAGGTGAAGTGGGGGCCGCGTCATGTGTGATTGCCGGAAGTGAGGTCGACTGTAAAAAAGGAAGGTCTGTCGTCTAGCCATCAAGTGCTCACTCGTCTGCACACTCGCTGATTGCCCCCAGTTGGACATGCCGGGAGTTTTGGTGACAACCGAATAGAAGGCGCCCACGATCGCCTTGCCGGTAACGAGCGACGAAGAGCTGAAGCCACAAGGGGAACGTAGCGATCAATGAGGGCACTCACCATCGGGATCAGCGGATTGAGGAAGGGCACGAGGGAGTATGAGGTGAAGAGCAGGTAGTAGTAGATGCTCTGCCAGTAGGGTCCTAAAAGAGCAGTCTATGAGTATCTAGCCGTTTTCATCGGCTCACCCCAATCCAGCGTCAGGCTGAAGACGTAGACCGGGCCTGCAAGTTTGAGTTCACTTCTGCTCTTCCACGTCTCTTCCTCACCAAAATATGCGACAAATGGGATGAGGGATTGCAGTCCAATTGTCAGCGATATTTGAAACTGGATCGACTTGTTCTGCGAGCTCATGAGGGCGGACTGTTTCCGCAAAAACCACCAGATGGAGGACATGCAGAAGAAAATAATCTTGAAATGAATAGTGTTTGGTTTGGAGTTCAATCGTTCGTTTCACGGACCACGTAGAGGCATTGGAACCTAGAAAAAGCAATACATTAAACCCACACTTGCCCGATGTAAACCCACGCTCTGAACTGAATCTCTCGCAACTAAAGAAGCACTTTGACAAACGGAAGTCATTAGCTGCACCAACCGGAGTGTTGATGTTGTTTGCGTTGAATTGAGGAAGGAAACGAGTGCAAGAGGTGTTGGCGATTGGCATCGAAGCCATGTTGTCGAAGTGCGTGGCCGCCGACAGCGCTGAAAGGAATGAGTGATTTGAATCAAAAGACGCCAACAAACAAGTGATCGCCACAGAGATCGTGAAGCAGTAAGAGAAGGCGAAAAGAGAGAAGGCAGAAGAATTGCAGTTTGCTCATGCGGTAGTTTTTTACGACGATCTAAAAGGGTGGTCGTTCTACTACAGTTCTTTGTTGTTTAACCACCAGGTAGCGGAAGACAAACGGCACCACTGCAACGCGTGATGGCAATAAAAGAGAATTAAAGAGAACGTACCCGAGTAGACCACAACCTGCAAAAGAACCGTAATTCAAATGAAAGAATGGCCGACAAACCATGTAGCACGCCACCCAGTCGGCAATCAGCAGATAGTTCAGATTCCCATCCCGAAATACGCTCCAGTTCTGAACGAGGCGGGGCAACGGTCCGTCCAGGTTCATCACGAGCGTCTTTTTACTTCCGAGCAGAGCGGGGCGCTTAACACTCTACGTATCAAGCTCATCTTGCTTTCCCGCCCCAACCACTTGCGTTGCCCATTGAATGAGGGAGGAAGTGAAGTCGAGGGTGGTGGACGTGTAGAGGCAGATTTTGTAGGGTTGTAGCAGGGGGTGAGTGTCCGTGGTGATCAGGTAGAAGAGGAGGCCGTTAAGGAAGCAGGCGAGAGCCGTGATGCAGTGCGAGTAGATTTGATTGTTCTCGTCCGGGCAGTTCTCGTTTGTGTACTCGAAGTTCATCGCGTCCTAAACACACGAGAATGAAGTTGAAAGACAGAAGGAAAGACGCGAGAAGGTCGGTCGAAGTGTCAACTCTCGACGGCTGGTAGGTGGAACGAAGCGGTCGATCGATAAAGGAACACGCGTGAAGAACACGTCAAAGAGACTCGCCGCCAATCCAATGAAATGATTGGATTGCAGGCCGGGGGCGAAACCAACTACCGTACTTCCTGTTCGTCCGCGAGACAAATCGAATGAAACAATCGAGTCTGCAGTCGCTTTCCGGCCGCCTCGGACGGCGGCGCTCGCCGGTTCTCCGCACGAGCGGGCAGGTGGAAACTCGCGAATGTCAGGCGGAAGGCCGCCAGCTCCGCGTCTGCTTCGTTTCGGGAAGAAATTAGGAGATTGGCAGGTTGAGCGAAGGGCAGCGAGGGCACTAATCATCGCTTTATTCCACGAAACGAACAACGGTGATTAGCGAATCAGGATTGCACGGGACGGTTTGAATGTCAAACGGAAGTTGTGTGTGGGCGAGCGAGCGGTCGGGGGTTCACAGTTCGGTCGGCTCTTTGACACTGCATTCCATTGCATCTCGAGGTTCATGAAGTAGACGTCCGTCTGATTGCGGGGGTCCAGCTTGATCGAGCGGCCGTCGAAGTTCGTGAGCATCTTGACGGGAGTGGTCGTCGTTTCGGGGTTCAGCCGTGGGCCAAACCGAGCCGCCGATCTGCTTCAAGAGAGCCCACAGCCCTTGAGACCACAGACGAGTGCCTAAAGTGGCAGGATGGACGGCTGATCCTCTCCTCGCTTCTTACCGGTGGCCAGTGAGTAGAGAGTGGCGTTGCTGATGATTATGCCCGCAAGAACCCGCGCTTCTCGCACGATGTACGTTTCCTCCTTAACGCTTCGAGTTAACCACAGGATGTGAAGAACCGGCTACTCACGTCCGGATCGTCGGGGTGAATTCGAGCAATCAGGAACCACCCAATGCAGTTCACTATGCCGAGAATGACCGAGCATTTGATCACTTTGTTGGTGACTTTCAACATCTAAACTAACGATCGTTTGACTGAACGCGGAGGGCCCGAATACCCGAAGGTTTTCTTTCAGTTGGAAGCGTTCGGATAGGGTGAGCGCAGAGCACGGCCGCTGGGATTCCTTCAACTTCCGTTTGTTTCCCCAGTAGGCGAACACGTAGCCCTGAAATGTTTGTTCGCCATAGCCACGTGAATGGCCGCTTACAAAAAAGAAGAAAGCGCTAAGGCAGCAGGAGCTCGTCACCGCAAAATAATTGATGTAAGAGTCTTAAACGAAAGAGCTATCATTTCGTTGCCTCTTCAATCCTTACCGCTCTGGAAAACAAAGTAACAAGCGACCGCTCCGTAGACCCACGAAGCGGCGTTCAAAACAAAGAAAAAAACGAAATGCTGCTGTTGTTCGTAGAAACGAAGGAAAAGGGTGGAAACGAGCCGCTCAAGCACGACTACCGCAGTAATCGCAATGTTCGCGTATAGCCCTACGACTTTCATTATCTCGAGGTAAATGAGTGGTGCCGAAGAGATCCGAACGGTCGGGGTGGCTAAGAAGAGATGAAAGGTAAAGTAAAACAATAAGCTGCCCACCGATCAACCGCCAGTCGATGAGGGCGCACACGCAGACGGTCAGGCGACAACCGGCGATCACCAGCCAGCAAAGCAGGAGGTTCTTGATCGTGAACTGGAGGTGGCTGTGGAAGATGTTCTGCTTGCGGAAGACGGCGATGAAGAGGATGCAGCCTTTCGTCCCGATCAGCAGCAGGACGGTTTGAAGGACGATGATGCCGAGGATCCACTTCGGAAAGTGGGCATCGTGGCCCGTGGTGATCTCCATTGCGGCCAATGAGCAGTGGATGGGAAGAACGGGAGTGATGAAGGGCGAGACAAAGGACGACCCAAAGGGCGAACGCAACCGAAAGGCACCAGCTGAATCGCTCAACGGATCGCGTACCCTTTCGGCCGGCCGCCCGACCGACCGGATTACGAAGTCGGCGGAAGGAAAAGAAGTCGGCTCCTGTGAATTTCGAATGAGAAACAAGTCCAAACATCGGGATGACTTCGTTCTATTGCCGATCAAACGGCTGCCGACTGCAAGCAGACGGCATTCTTGTATTTCGCCCGCGTCGCCCAGCCGTCGATCGGTCACTTCTTTGTGTCTCTCGCGCAATGCTCCGTTTATTGTGAGTGGTAGACAAAGAACACGGCTCTGCGTTGTCTTCACAGAAGAACTCACCTGCTGCTACGTGCGGAGTGACCTTCGAAAGGGCCGAACGTCACTCCGGGGCAATGAAAAGTCACTTTACGTTTTGAATACTCTTTATTCACCACGCTCAAACGGCGTTCCAAAGGTGTTCAAGCTGCGAGAAATAAAGCTGCCCCTCCTGGTTGGGCTCCACGGCGAGCTGCCGGCCGTCGGTGTTCGTGAGGACGGCTGCGGGCGTGACCTTGTGTTGGGACATTCTCAAGATCCGCTCGGGGCACACGAGTCGAGCGGATTGCTGGAGGAGCTGCTGGAGTCCAATTAGTCCACACGTACGTGCCCGTAGCGCACTTGAAGAGCAGAAGGTCCGCGTTCACACACGAGGCCAGATGCGAGACCCCCGGACGAAGTAGAAAAGCGTCTGAACAAAAAGAGATGCACGTCTGGTTTTTTCACATTGACTCACCGAACGGGGATAATGAAGGTAGCAGACGATTTGGATGAACCAAATGGTCGACAGCACGCACATGCAAGGGACGAATGCCTGCACACACTTCCTCATCACTCGCAACATCTGCAATCTAATCGGGGAATAGAAACACAAGAAAAGAACTCACTCGTCTGTTTTCTTGCAACTGGAAACGGGCAGCGAGTGTGTACGAGTCGGTGTAGATTTGGGATGTGCGGACCCTCCTTTTATTCTTTGTCACGGCGTAGTTGTATCCCAACGCAGACGAACACAACCACAGCAGAAATTCCGACGATTGTGAACGTGCAGGCGTGCGCTCCTTAACGATGTGGTCTCTCGTTTCTGTCCTCTATTACGAATGAACTCACTCCCGTAAGAAAAAAAGGAGATGAAATGATGCCAAACGCCCACGTGGAGGAGATGACCGCAACCACAAAGGCGGGATGCCGCTTCTTTTCGTACGTGCCCATCCCAACGGTTGCCATCACGCGTTCGCCAACGATCCCCGCCACGCCCGCAATCGAGGCGTAGCCCGCGCCCACTCGCACCAACTCGACGTAGAGGAACGGCGGAGTGAGGATGTGTTGAGATTGAATCGCTGAAAGAATCAATTGAATGAAAGTTAAAACAATGCATGAACGAACCGATGATTCGCCAGTCCCAAAGGGTTGCACAAGCGAGGACCAACCGGCAGGTCAGCAGGATCACGAAGAGGACGCCCGAATTTACGGAGATTGCGATCAGATTCGAGTGGAAAAGCCGGGGACTCGTCCAGAAGACGTAGCCGAACAGAAAGAAGCCGAAGAGACCGCCGAGAATCAAGAGGAGTTGAACGGCGACCAGCCCAAGGATCCAACGGGGGAACTCCTCGTCCAGCGGGTAGGCGGAAGCATTCCGATGGAGGAAGACGGCCGAATTCCAAATCCACTCCTTCAGGTCGGCCATTTGGAGGAAAGACGGAAAGAACCCGCAAATTCCGCCGTCCCGGCCAGCTGCCCTTCTTTCCCGTGTTTTGTTCCTCCCGACACTCAGCGATTCATTCTTCGAAGAAACGGGACGCGTGATTGGGACAAGCAGCAGAAGGTCGCCTGTTTGTCGTCCGTTCATCAATTAATCATCGCTTGACGCACGCGGGCAGCAGCAGAACGAATGGCGGAACACCGCGGCTACTGTAGACTTCGCACGTCGGCCGCTGGAAGCTTCCGATCGTCGGCATGTTGTTCTTCAGCGAATCCCTTGATTCAATCATCTGATCGAATGTTCCGGCATGCCCGCTAGCCGGCTGGTTGAAGGCAAGCGACAAATTCTTGCTTGTTGATCGTTTAGACGGAACTTCACGCACATTCCGACGTACACAACACGCACTCGTTTATTCGATTTGCACTCTTCAATCCAATTGGCCTCACTTCCAAGCTTCCTTGAGCATTTCGAAGGCGATTTCCCGCTCTGTCCGGGTGTCGAAGGCCAACTCTTGGCCGTCCACCGGCGAGATCACTTTGACGGTCGCCCTCCGCTTGGCCAACGCCTGGGCGGTGCCGCGGCAACGGAAGAAATCTCGCGCAGCGTTCTCCTCATTTCCCCTCCCGCCAGGCGAACGTGCCGGTGGAGACCGAGAAGACCATCAGAAGAGGGCATTGAGACAGCCCGATAGCCGCATGCCGCCCCGAATGATGTAGACGCGTGTCTTGAAGAGAGAAAAGAGTGAGGGTGATCGGCAAAAGAACACACCTCCGGTCGGCTGTTCCACAGCAGCAGGTAGCCGGCGCCCCACAGAAATCCGAACAGCGGCAGCAAGCGAGCGAACGTTCGGCACACGTTCGTGAAGATTTTCAGAACGCGAATGTTCTCCTGCAATTCCTTCCTCTCGTCAATTCTTCCTTCCATTCACTACTGACTTGAATTTGGTAGCGCTGACCAAGAGAGTAGCGGCAGTTGAGCAACTTGGACTCCTTCAACTGCCGTGCAGTCCTCTTTCGAACGTAGAAGAAGCCCTGAACATAAGGGAATAAAGACAGAGTTCCGGTCGCCACTTACCGCCCAAACAAAGACGGCGAGAACGGCGAGCGAGATGACCACGAATTTCGAGGCAACGTGGCTGCAAAGCGAACAAGTAAGCGCGAAAGAACGAGCGGTCTACTCACTTCGAAACGAAAGAAAACAACTGCCGACCCCGAACAGCCAGACGAGAGAGATGAGGCCTCCGATCAGCCACGGGTTGGTCCGCTTCTCGTACTCCACGAGACGAACGGCGGCGAGCATCCGCTCAAAGACGATCGCCCCGATCGAAACCACCGTTGTGTAGCCAACGGCCACTCGGAAGGCGTCCACGTACAAATAGGGCCAAACTTGAAGATGCGAGTTCGGGTCGGCTGGAGGAAGGAGAGACGACTGAACGCTCCTTTCTTCTTCCTCCCACTCACCAATCACCCGTTTGTCCGCGAAGGCGGCAATGCAAATGAGCAGACGGCAGCACATCATCAGAAGCCACGTGCACATCGTGTTCGTTACAATGGCCGTCAGATTGGGGTGCAGGAGCGGTTTGCGGAAGAAGACCGGCCCGAAGAGGGCGGCCCCCGAGAGGGCGGAAAGGACGATCAGCAGTTCGATTGCAGTAAAGCAGTAGACCCAAGGCGGAGGGATCGATCGTCTTTATTTCATTCGAGGAAGAACTGAACAACAAAGAAGAGGCAGTGGAGTTCCAAGCGGCTTCCGCCGTCGTCATTCTCGCACAAACACCACTCGGCGGTCGGTTCCCGACGAGAGCGGCCGCTTGCCACCTGCCGGCTCGCTTTATTGCATTAAACTGCGGACCGAAGGTCGTCGATTCCTCGAACCGAGCGAAAGATGGAGAAGGCACGAAGGAAGAAGTGGTCGACTAGCAGACTTCCGGGATCACTCTCACCGCCAAAGGATCTCCAACTGTTCGAAGTGGAGGGCGCTCTCGTGGGTCGTTTTGAAGGCCATCTGAACGCCGTCGAAGTTGCGAATGCGGTCGGGCGGAACGACCGAAGTGAACACCTCGCACTCAGTCCTGTTCTGGAACCGCTGCCACAATTTCGACTGCTTGATGGTCTCGGCGAGGAACTGCCGCCACGTGCGCGTGCCCATCATCGAGCAGGCGAGCAGGATGAGAGGCGGTCAAGCAGCTCGCAATGTGAAGGCCTTCTCGGATAGTCATTTCTAAACCACGGGATAATACTTCTCTTCCGAATCGCTCTCCACTCACCCATCACGTGATCCTCGTCTTCATCGATATAAGAGGAGCAGGACGAGAATGAAGGCGGTGGCCGGCACGAGGCAGAAGCAGAAGCCGATGGCCGCCCGCCGGCAGATCGCCAGGCATCGCAAATTCTCGTGGATCTAACGAAAACTATGAGCCGAGTGGGGCACATTTACCTGATATCTTTCAGAAAGCGAAAACTTGTTCGTGAGCGGACTCTTGGACTCCCGCAGGCGTCGCACGTTCGTCCGTCGGACGACGAACATGCACTGGAAAGAACACGCCATTTCACTGAGGAGGGCGTGTATTAGTGCTTACGATCGCGACGAATAATGGCGATTGCAAAGAGGATGCCTCCCGTCGTGAAAAAATAGAAGAAGTGGAAGCAGAGGGCGACGCCGCCCGCCGCCAACACCCAAGTGACCCCGACAGCCACGTAAATCTTAGGCGAGAATGAGCGTCTTCTCGTAAGAAGCAAGGCGAATCGTGGCCACGATGCGCTCTGCCGCGATCGTCGCTACCCCGAGTATCCCTGAGTACGCGGCCCACACCCGCAACGTCTCGAAGAGCAGGAGGATGCGTGAGTGGGGGAAGATCGAGGGATTGCCTGCAGAGGGGGAATGGACGGAACACTCAAAGAAGGGCACTTACCGAGCACGTCGTAGTCGAAGAGGCCGCAGAGAGTGTTGAGCAACGCGCAGAAATGCATGCAGCCGCCCAACGAGAACCTAAAGCAGCCAAGTGAGCGCAAAAAATCTTTTTCGCTCACATGTTGGCAAACAAGAAGGTTAGGTTCGCGTGGAAGACGGGCCTTCGCAGAAAGACCCACAGGCAGAGGAGCGTGGAGAACAGGCCCGATCGTCGACAGGGTCATCTCGAAGTAGTTGCCGGCGATCAGCAATGCCCGCAAGTTGTCCTTCGAAGTCATTCTTCTTCCCTCAGCAATTGGAGGTTGCCACCCGAAATGAAGCGAATTAACCGGCGCCCTAGAACACACTCGAGCCTAAACGAAAGGTTCATTAGCGAGGAGCACGAAGCCGGGCAGGTGCAAACGGGCGGCAAATCGAACATCAAAGCGCACTCCTCAAAACAAAGAAACGAGGGGTCCCCCTCCCCTCCCCTCCTTCGCGAAGCCGGCGGAAGCGGTCGGCCGACCGGCGACTCACGACCTTAACCGAATAACCGTACGCCTGCCTGCCGAATTATTCACGCGGCTAAAACACACGGACGGCCGAAGTGCACACCAATCGATGCACTCCACACACGAAGGCGGACATCCGGTTAGTTCTACGCGCAACTTCCTCCCCCACCGTCTGTCCACTTCCTCAAACACGTAGAAAGAAGTGAACGGAAAGTGAGAAGTGACGAACTACAATCCGCGTGCTTCACCCGGCGGCTTGACACGAGGAAAAAGTGATGACTCCCGCCCGTCCAAGTACACAAGATTGTTCGTGGCATTTAACCGCTTTCTTCTTCTTTTTTCAAGCAACAACAAACAGCTTTATTCTAACGACTACTTCCACGCTTCTCTCAGAGTTTCAAAGTAAATCCGGCCTTCTTCTTTGGGCGTGAAGTTGAGCACCGTGCCGTCGGAGTTCCGCACGAACGTGATCTTCGTCATCGAAGGGCCGAATGGAGAACGAACGGAATTTGGCGATCTTCTTGTGACACCCGAAGATCGCCCGCAAATTCGTGCGAAGACCCTCGCGCCACGCGTGCGTCCCTAAAGAAGAACATTCGGTTGAATCCTTCTGTCTGGTTCCGCTTGCCCGTAATTGCGGACACGACCAGCACGTTGGTGAAGATTGGAGAGAACGAGGTTGCAGCCACTCCGCAGAAGGTAGACGTTTTTCTGCAACAAGCCGTCATTTTCTTTCTCTTCTGTTGTTTACCCACCCCAAAAGGATCCCGCATCAGGCACACGGCGCTCACAAAAGGCGACCGACATGAAGGCAGTGCAGATGGTAAAGGCTTGGATTGTTCTTCTTAGGACGCCATTCAAGCGAACGTTCTCTTTCGTTTGGTAGCTGCAAACAACCGAGGAGAATAGAGCAGTGTTCGATGAGTACCGTTGGCTCAACGTGTAGCCATTCTTGTTCGGCCCGCGAGTTGCGCAGTTGGTGGGCCACGAGCCAGTCGCACAGTTTATAGACCTTGAATCGAGCTGTGTTTCATTGCTTCTTCTTTCTGCGGACTTACGATGGCCACGTAGAATATCAGGGCGCTAACGGCAGCAGTGGCGTACATCAGCGTTCTGTAGGCTAAAAACGTTCTCTTTCACATCACTCTTACTCTCTTAATCTTTCACTCACACGTGTACATCAAAGACGATCCGCCGATCCCTAGCAGCCACGTGGCGAGCAGGACAAAGAAAACGATTACCGCGTGTGGATCGCTGCTCGTACTTTTGAATTTGAATGATCGCGATCAGCCTGCAATCCACTGTCCTTTCACTCGCTATGCTCCTAATGACGTACCGTTCAGACATCATTACGGCAACATTTAAGACGGCTAACAAAGCCCGCCCACAGGCGGAGCATGTCGGCGTAACAGACGGGCGATTGGCGGTGGAAGAGGGATCTCTCGGCTGCAAACAACCACCCACTCATTCCACTGGGGAGATGGAATGAAGACAAACCGAGAATGTTTGTTGGATCAATGAAACCGTAGATGACGGTGAAGAACCTCGCCAGTTGCATCCAAACGTACATGCCCCGCCGTCGAGGTGATAATCATGACCAAATTTCGATGGCACAGCGTCTTCTGATAGAAGGTGGTTGCCGAAAGCGGGGCCCAGAAGGCGGCAAACAGCAGCGGGATGAGCTCGAGGGCATTCGAAACGTAGACGAAAGTGGGCACCGGTTCGAGGGACGAAGCGGCCGCCGTGGAGGTGGGCGAGACGTTCATTCGTGGCCTCAATGAAGACGGCGGGCGGCTGTCTGCTGACGGTCGTTCGTATTCTTGTTTGTGGCGCGCATTTGTACCCAACACGCGGCGGCCACAAATCGAATCGTTTCGGGGAAGTCAAACACCACGCGGCCAACGAGTGGAATGAGGGGCGTCGTTTGAAGACCACTCGCTTTTCGCCCCGTTTTGGTTCGAGGATTCAGGTGGCCAAAAGAACGGCCTGCTTTCCGCCAACTTCCGTTTCGAATTCAAATCGAATGATTAATCGAAGTGTGCGGGCACACGCCATGCCCTCAATCAAGGTACTCGCTCTCAATTCCAAAGTTCATCTAGGGTTTTGAAATACAAGGCGCGCTCTTCGTCAACATTGAAGCCGATTTGTTCGCCCTCGGAGTTGCGGAGGACTCGAGGGTCGGGGCGGATGTCCACCACTCGTCGCGCGCCGAACCGTCCGAACCAGCTACCTGAATTCCCGCTTGAGGTCCTCGCGCCAGAGGTGAGTGGACGTGATGCCCGCGAGGAGGATCGCGTTTGCGACGACGCCGCACATGATGCCGCCGATCGATCGGATGTAGAAGACGGCGTCCTGCAAACAGTGGCCGTCATCTCGTCCCCATTTCTTCACACTCACCCCGCTCGGGAAGGCCTGAGCGGAGAAGCCGAATGCGAAGACGACCACGACGACGCTCATGCACGTGACGAACACGAGGATGCAGCGTCGAGTGATGTTTAAAACTCGGATTGTTTCCTCAACGAACGAACAGTAGGTGAACGATAAGATGATCAATTCCTACCTGAAGTTGGTATCGTTGCGAGAGGTTCAGTCCACTTCTGCCCCTCTTCGACTCCTTCCAACGGCTCATGTTCCATCTGCTCACCAGCTTAGTACGACTGCAAATCAACAGAGGTGAAGTCACCCGCTCCCTCTCGCTTTTTTTCTTACGATTCCCACAAACACAACGAACGAGGTGGCCATCAGAAGACACAAGGTGACCGTTAGGGGAGCTGCAATCAACCAATGAACAGTCGGTGTCGTTCTTTCATTCGTTTACATCCGTAAATCATGAAAGCCCCCAGCGCGGCGATCAGCCAACTCGAAATGACGGCAGACGACAACGACCAGCAGAGGCGAAGTGGTCTTTTCGTAGGTGTTCAGCCGCCTCGAGGCAATCGTCCTTTCGATCATCGGTCCACGGCATCCCAACGACTGCAGAGTAGCCGCCGAGGATCCGCAGGACTTCCAGCCACATGAACGGGCGGAGGGTGAGGAAGAATCGACCGGTTTCCTTCAATTAGACGGGCAGAAATCAACCGAATGGAAGGAGGACTCACTCAATCACTTGTTCGTCGAACAGGGCGGCCACACACACGCCCAGTCGCGCCAACCTGCATCGTCCAATAGCCCGACGAAAATGTTGACGGCGATCCGGACGAGATTCACGTGAACGAGCGGCCGTCTGCCGAAGATTTTGGCCACGAGGAGGGCCCAAGGGAAGCCGAGAAGAATCAAGACGATCTCCAGCACAAACGCCCACCACGAACGGCGGCGGCGGGCAGGTCGGCCGAGAGCTCGTTGATGGCCTCCAGGTCGGCGGGAACGGGCGAGAGGAACGTCTCGACAAAGCCGTCGACCTGCGAGTTCCACCAGTCGGCCATAAGGGCGGGCGCATTCAGACCGAAAACACACACTTGAAGAAGCAAAGACCACTCGATTATGACCGAAGTACACGCCTCATTCCAGATTCGCGAGGTCGTTCCGTGGAACGCCTTTCAACCTAGTGGATTCAAGCCGATCAAAGCCATTATAGGGTCACAAACTCTCTCCGAATTGATACGGCGACCAGAAAGTCCACTTATCCCCAAGGCACTCTCGACTACAAAAGGGAGCTTCTCGAAGGAAAGTCGTCTAACGTATCTAACTCGAGGTCCATTCGGTCGCCATCTTCAATTCGTTCCTCATCGACAAAAGAGATCCCCTTTCGGCCAAAAGAAACCTTTGGTCCGGAGTCCGTGTGTGTAAAGCAATTGGGGGGCTTGTTTTCCGTGTGGTCGTGCGTGTGCAGTCGGCCGCTCGAGTGTTGCAGATGGAGGAAGCCGAAAGCGCGGGCCAAGTGCGGCCAAATCAAATCGGCCGATTCACCTGCCGCTGCGAACTCGTGACCACGGCAATTTTGCGCGATTCCATTCGACTCACGAATTAATGGAATCGCCGAGCAGTCCGGCGGCCAAAAGCGGCCAACAACTACGGTGTTTGCCGCCTGTCGAAATTCGAAGTTCGGGGAAACAGATGGACGGCAGTGGGCATTCTCTCCTTCTTTCTTTATTCTCACTCTCCTGGCTGTTCGGCGACAAAAGCGGACGAGAAGGTCGCCGGCTTCAACGACGAGCCAAACGAGGCCGAAGGTCGCCGCCAGCTGGATGACCGCCCAAAGAAGGCTGTTGATCACGAAGAAGAAGGCGTCGCCTCTGCTCTTCTTCCAGTGAGTCGACTACGAAGAAACAAGTGGAAAGCAGCAGGAGAAGCAGGAAAACCACAAGAAATCCAATCACACCCGTTTTCTGGAAACAAAAGCGATTTGATTAGCGGAGTTGGCCCCAAACCCACCATTTGATTACCGCCCTGTTACTTGCGAGTGTGGTCGCTTGGTGGGAAACCCTTCCTTTGCGGCTTTCCTTTTGGCCAAACGACGCGTGAGGGAGTGACTGGTCTTCGCAAACACGCGGACCGATTGCACTCCAGGCGGGTCATGCGGGCCATCGTCAAGTCGAGCAGAAGAGGGGGTGTTTGCACAAAAAGTAATTTTTTCGAACGATCACCGCCAATGGACCGCAACAAAAGTTCGTCGCAAATAAAATTTGCATTGGAAACCCGAACATCGATTAATTTGCATGACCGCCAAAGGCAGCGGGAAAAACGGGCGACTCGCCAATCAGTCCGTTCTGCAGCGATCCCAGCGAGCCGGTCGCCTTTCCCTTTTCCTTCTCTCCCACTCCCCCAAGATGCCGAGCGAACTGGAAGCCGATGAAGGGATCAACATGAAGCCGGTGAGTCTTCCGAGCAGACGAAGTGACCGTTTCCGCCTTCTTGTAGGGAACGGTCGTGAGCAGTGCGCGCTACTCGTTCGTGATCGTCAAGCTGCTCGGCGAGGGAGGCTTCGGGGCGGTCTACAAAGGTCTACGAGCAGAGCGAGCCCACCAAGCACTACGCCATGAAAGTCGAGAAGAAGGTGGAAAGGCGCAAAGACTACAAGCTCAAAATGGAGGCATAATAGCCGCCCTTTTCGCTCACCTCCCGCTCGTTGCAGGTCGCCATCCTGAAGCTCGTCTCCCAAGAGCGCACCGTCGAGACCTCCCACTTCACGGCGATCATCGACCGCTACAAACGTGCCAAGTACAGTTTCGTTGTGATGACGCTGGTCGGCAAGTCGCTCGACGACCTGAAACGCCAACGCCCGTCGCGCGTGTTCTCCATCCAAACGGGCCTCGGAGCGGGCATCCAGTGCTTGGAGGCGATCCAGGACCTCCACAAGCACGGCTTCATTCACCGGCAAGCCCTCCCCTTCGTTCATTCACTCGTTCGTTTGCAGCGACGTCAAACCGGCGAACTACGCGGTCGGCCTCGGAAATCGGAAGCGGATCGTGAGTTCCGCCGTCCTCCCACTCATCAGCTCTCTTGTTCGAAGGTCTATTTGCTGGACTTCGGGATCGCGCGCCGCATCAACAACGACGAGAACATGCTGAAGGCCCCGCGCGTGCAGGTCGCCTTTAAGGGAACCGTGCGCTTCGCTTCGCTCAACTGCCACCGGGGCGTGGAGCTGGGCGCGCGGGACGACTGCGAATCCTGGGTGAGAGGCCACGTTCTGGTTCCTCTTCATTCCTCTCCGCTAGTTCTACCTGCTGTTGGACCTCACCGTCAGTCAAGGCCTGCCTTGGCGCAAGTGCTCGGAGAAGATCGATGTCCAGCGCGTGAAGGAGGAATACCGCCGTCTCGAATTCCGCGACCGCTTGTTCCGTGAGTCCCGCCCCGCCCCCTCCATCCTCGGTTGTTTGCAGAGGGCGTTTACTGCCGCGACCAGTACGGCAAGATCCTCGACTACATCGACGCGCTGGATTACCCGGACCGCCCCGATTACTTCCTTCATTTACCAATGCCTGCGCGAGGCGAGTTCTTCCCTTCTTCCCCTCACCGATCAACCCGATTGCAGGGCGCGGTCGTCTGCGACGTCAACCTGAACGACCCCTACGACTGGGAGGAGGAGTCGCAGCAAAAGAAGAGCAGCGCCACCAAGCGCAAGTCCGTCCACACCGCCCGTTTCAAGTGATCTCGTTGTGGTGAAGTGTGCAGAATAAACCGATGGAAACCGATCTTGTGTTTCTGAACAGGCGTGTTTGTGATCGCTTGAGCGTCTAAGAAACTTCTCCTAAAGAAACAACGAGCGGTTGTCACCTGATCGAAAACGACCGGTCGGTCTCCCTTGCCCTCCCATTGCTGGTCGAGAATGAAACCAAACGGAATTCAAAATTGGAATGAACGGCAACAGTCGACCGAAAGAAAAGCCGGCCGCTCTCCCCGGTCGCCCTCATTTGATTTCGATCACGTGCCGCCAGCCAGTCGCTCCGAAATGCCCGACGAGAAGAAGAGCCCGATGGCCGCCGCGTTCGTTCTCCTCTCTCCTCTTCCTTCTTCTTCTAACACCGCTCACTTGCAGAGGCGAGGACCCCAACACGAAGTCCTCTTCGGGCCAAGTGGATCAGAGCAAGAAGATGAACGAAACACCCACACCCGATGGAGTTGGCGCCCGTGGAGGACGACGGGAAGGACGTGGGCGGCTTCTTCAAGGGCCTCTTCCACAAGTTCAACGAGAAGATCGGCAACGTGAAGCCCACCGAGTTTCCGCAAGAGTACCTGCGGGCGGTGACGGAGGCCGAGAAGCACCGAGTGAGTGGGACGGCCGGCCGTTCTCATTCCTTCCCCTTTCTTGCAGGACACGCTGCTCGGCAACTGCCGCGCCATCATGGCCGCCTGTCAGGAGAACCCCGAACTGCTGCCCAAGGACATCACGAAGGACTTCGAGGCGCCCAAGCGGGAGGACCCGTGGGAGCGGCTGGACGCCCAGCTGGCCGAGATGGGGTCCCAGTGGCCCAACAAGGAGGTCCGCCGTGCTCTTTCTTCCCTCAACCCCTTTCTTCTATTCTGCAGGCTCTGGCGGCGGCCCGCGAGGTGGCGCGCGCGATGGCCGCCGCCCACCGCTACCTCCAAATGCGCGTCCGCCGCGCCCTCCACCACCAGCGGACGTTCATCACGGTCGACTACGTGGCGCTTGGACGCCGAGCGCAAGGTCCTGCTGAAGCTGCGCAGCGAGATGGACATGGCCCGCTACGAGTACACGAACAAGCCCACGGACGGCCACCGCTCTGAAGTTCGAGCGGGCCGAGCAACGCTTCAACCACCAGATGACCGCCGTGAGTTGGTCGTCTTCCACTCAATCACTTCACTTCGTTTGCAGGTGCTCGGCCTCCTGCACGAGCTGCCCGCCAAGAAGCAGCTGCACACGTCGGACGTCCTCGTGGTCTTGCGCGAGATCCACACGTACCACGAGACGGCCTTCCTCGAGTGCGCGAAGATGCGCCGCTTCCGCGAGATCATGGGCGGCCAATTCACGCCCTTACGAGGCCCTCTAAACGTCCCTCCTTTCCTTTCCTTTGTATTGTGAAAGTGGAATAAACTGTTGGTAGAAGTCCGGCGGTCTTTGCGTGGAGTGACACGAAATGTACATGTGGGGCTTTCAACTCCATTTGCGCATTCGAGCGAGAATTTCCGTTTATTGAAGAGCGAGTGGTGAATCATTGCGGTGGCGGGTCGTCGTCGAGTTCGAATTACCGCCCATCGCCGATTGCTGGCCGCTTGGCGGCGGTCAAGAGGCCGAAGTGCGCCCATTTCCGCCTTCCCTCAACCGCCTTGCTGGCGACGACGAGGAACTTCCGGTCGCCCCCACGAGATGGCCGCCGATTGTCCGCAGTTGTTTTCGATCAACGCGTGTGTATTGCGGCCGTTTCGATCCGCCCGCGCCGACTTCCTGGCCGCCGACTGAGCGGATTACGCGCACGCTGATGCTCGTAACCGATCGGCTGGCGGTCTGCACGAACAAACGAGATGATCACTTGTTTGTGTCCTCCGCCTGGACCCGGTGGTCACTTCTGAGAAGCCGAGGACATCGTTTGGATTCTCTTTGGCTTCCTGGGCTACAAAGTGGACCAGGTTGGACCAAGCTGGACCACTCCTCGTTGGGAGATGTCAACGAGATCATCGTTTTTTTATCGCGTGTGGGAATCATCGAGATGTTCATGGTCGTGATGAGCGGCCGGCGGAAACCGGACGCCTTCTTTTGAATCACACGTCCCCCTCCCCTCTTCCCACCTCCTGCCTCCCGCTGAGTCGATTGAGCGCGCGAATTTCGCAAACCGCCCGCAAACAATCGGGACGAACCGGACGGCCACGAATCGCGCGTCCGAGCGGCCGATCGGCCAGTCGGTTTTCCGCCCGAACGCAATTCGATCGGCCGGCCGCCTCCCGCTTTGAGTCACGCGAACAATAAGGAAGACGATCGACACGTGAACATAAGAAGGAGGCCGGGAAACCGGCGAGTGGTCACTTGCGGTCGCTTCTCGTGGATCGCCGCCGATTGTTCCGAACCGTCCGGCCGGTCGGTGGGTGGGCGAGAAACACGATCCGCGTGGAACGATTGGCGGTCATTCGGTGGGGTTCTTCGATTGCCGAGTGCACGTGCTGGGCGGGGGGTTCGGTTTTCTCGTGAACACGTGCGATCTCCCGCCGATCTCTCGATTGCTTCCGTTTGGTTCAGATCCTCCCGCCGCTCGACGATGCCGCCGGGCTCCGCTTTTCGCCAATTGGGCGACCGTCCTGCTCGTTGGGATTCCTGTTGGTTGAAGCGGTGAGTCCTCTCGGAGATGCCCGCTTTCTTTCGTTTGCTTTTGTTTGAATTCGCGGGGGATTTTGACCAAAAAAGACGAAAGGCGACGTCGACGCGGAAATTCCCGCCGGCCGATCGCCGCCCAATCGGATTGACGGCAGACCGACTTCCGCGCGCTGCTTTCAGACGGCCGCCCGCCTCGAGTCGTCGCTCTCGGGGTCCACTCGCAGGAACGAGAAGGTCCTTCTGCGCACCAAACGCCAGCACTGCACGTGTTTGAAGTGCGGGTGGCGACGCCCGGCGTTCCGTCGATGGGCCCCGGCCTGGACCCGCTCGACTCCACGTACCGCTGCACGTGCAATTCGGTGAGGGCACGGAAGAAGAAAATGAGAAAACATGGGCGTTTAGGCCACGAACCCCAGCCAACAGCAGCGAGAGCTGCAGCAGATCCTCCAACAAGTGGAGCCCCTCTCCCACTGCTCCTGCACGCCCGGCGGCCTTGCGGGCGGCCAACCCGCGAACGCCGACTCGCCCTTCTTCGAACTCCAGCAGCAACAACAGCAATGGGATTGCACTTGCATCGGCGGCCAGACGGTAAGCTCGTTCGAAGGAAAAGAAAGGAGCTTAGTCGCCGTTCAGCAACGGCCCGCTCCGCCGCAGTTCTTCCCCTGGAATCGGCCGGCGGCGAACGCGGCGCCCATCCAGCAACAGCAGGAGCAACCGTTGCCCCCTCCGCCTCCCCAATATCCCAACACTCCACCGCCTTCCTACAATCAGGAGTTCCCCCCAAACGACTCAATCGCCCCCACCGCCCGCCCTCTCCGCCCCGTCGACCCCCGGCTACGCCCAGCAGTCGACCCCCCTGCTGCCACTTCCTTCGGACTTGAACACGTACCGGGATCCCATCAACTACCAGGGGCCCTTCCAAGGGACCTCCACCGCAGTTCCCAGTTCGGCAGAATCAAGT
This sequence comes from Aphelenchoides fujianensis, assembly GCA_024699865.1. Taxonomy (NCBI): domain Eukaryota; kingdom Metazoa; phylum Nematoda; class Chromadorea; order Rhabditida; family Aphelenchoididae; genus Aphelenchoides; species Aphelenchoides fujianensis. The sequence continues at coordinate 65,499 of JAMPIO010000060.1, read as the reverse complement.
GAGCGGTGGTCGGGAGTGTTCAGCGAGACCCTCTTGCTTTCAGGTCACGACCTTCCGAATTCCCGACGGGAACGGGATCGGCGAGACGTTCAACGGAGTGCCGCCGCCGGCCGGTCGCCACTGCCCCTGCATGGAGGTGATCGTGAGCGTCATTCGGACGGACTCGACCGGCCGCCGCTATCCGCTCGGCAATCCCGCCTGCGTGTGCACTCCGACAACCTCCGGCAACAATCAGCCATTGCCCTATCGCCCGCTGCCCTCGCCCGTCCTCCAGGAGCCCGTCCGGCAGCCACTCGTCCCGCCGCAGCCGCAGTACCAGCCGCCCTTTCCGACCACTCCCGCCACGACACCCTCGTACCCCACTCTTCCGCCCACCTACCCGACACTCCCGCCCTCCCCGCCGCCCACGTTCACGGTCAGTGAAGGATGGGAAGGAGAGAAGACTCGTGGATTTCAGCCGCCCGCCCCCAACACCCGCCCCGCGACCGCCGATCGTCTCGCCGTCGCCCGCCCCGCTGCCCCTGCCCGACGGTCTCGATCCAAACGAACGGCCGCTCGTACTACGACGTGGTGCCCCAAGCCTTCCGGCCGGCCTCCCCGTCCGTCTACCCCACGTACTCGTACGGGCCGCCCGCCGCTTCCGTCTTACCCCTCGGGATTCGCGGCCGACGAGTCCATGACGCCCTGCATCATGATCTCGATCGGAGGTTTGACGAGTGGGCGGCGGCAGTGTCAGTGCCCGGACACCTTCCGGCAATGCTCGCCCACCCAGTGCTGCAACCACAAGGCCTACCGATCGATCAAGGTGAGTGGACAACAGAGGGAAAGGGAACGGCCGGCTTGCTTTCAGCAAGCGGACTCCAACGACCAACAGCGCGACCCCGTCGGCCGTCGACCTGCTGCTGGAGTTCGCGGAGAGCTTCAAGAAGCACTGGAACGCACAAAAGACCACCTGAATCCTTTCGTTCGTCTGTCTGTACACCCACGATCCACTTCCCGCGGTCTCTTCTCGTGTATTTATTTAGAAATGAATTCGAATTTGGCCGAACGAACAACAGACCCCGTAAACACACAGTTGGGAGGAAGTGGGAGGAGATGGCGGAATATTTATTACCGTTTACTGTACACCAAGAGATACGACAGCGGAGAGTAAGTGCGAACTGACGGGCGGGCGGCGATTTCAAACCGGGTACTTGGACTCGGGGGCTATGCGGTCGAGGCACTGAAAGCACAAGGGATGATTGAACGAAAGTAACAGACGGGAGAACACACCTGCCTGATGCCGGGCAGCGAGAGGAGGTTGCCGATGAACGGGAGACTTCTGCAGAAGTTGATGGCCGAGGGCAAGAACGTGCTGGAAGCAACGAATGAATGAGAAGAATGGAGTGGAAGGAACGTACCCGAACAGCAGAACGAATCCCCAGATCTCGATGCACATCCCGATGACCGCCCAGCCGAGCAGCACGATGAAGATCCCGCCGAAGAAGAGCGCCGTGCCCTTCGCTTTGTGCCGTTGGAAGAAGAACAGTAACGTCCGCTGCACGCCGATCACCAGCGTCAAGCCCACGATAAAAAGGAGCTGCAAGCGAGTGGATCACGAGGAGAACGGAGGAAAGAGGGGACTCACATTTCCGATGGCCAGGAGCGCCTTGTCGAAGAAGAGCAGCATCCCCAGCCCGACGAACACCATCCCGAAGAGCGTCAGGCCGATGCCGATCTGCTTCGTGTTGCTCAGCTCGAAATTCATTGCGACTGGTCGGTTCTCCAAGTTCCAACTGAAATGAGCGGATTGAAGTGAATGGCCGCACGATCCCTTACGAATGCACGAACCGTACCAAGCAGAAAATTTCCACGAAACAGAAAGCGGAATGCGAGTTTGACGTGGCAGTCGCCGAGTTGCGCACGAAACCCGAAGAGCGGAAGGAAAGGAACAAAAGCAAAACGGCGCAAAAAGGAGGAATTCGTCCACGATTCATCCTTCCCTTCTCTTCCCACGTAAACGAACCAAAAATGGCGCCAAATTGGCCGCCTACCCGTCGAAAGATCGCTTACAACTCGGCGCCGGCGGAGAAATTCCAACGGAGCCGGGCGGGCGGAAGGCCAACCGACGCGCCTCGCGCACGAAAGATTCCGGGCGGGAGTTTTCGGCCGTTGGAGTCGTGATTTCGACGAGTGCCAAACATGTTTTTGTTTTGATCGCTCCGATCGAACGGCGACGGAGCAATCAGACGCGATGCGCATCACTCGCCTGCTGCGGGCGATCGTCCAGCCGCCCGGGCAGCCGCCGCTGTGGCGCGAGACGTCGGCCACCGACCTCCCGCCCGGCTTCAAGATTTTCGACTACTCGCCGGCAAGTTCCTCCGTTCATTTGTTCACTTCTTATGTTGCTTGTTCAGAAATACTACGGCTCGATCATCTTCTTTTCCGGCTTCGTCTGCTACGTGGTCGCCCAGGCGACGATCAATCCGGACAGCAAGTGGGGAGGTCGGTTTTCCACTCGGTTTTCATTCGAATAATCGCCTGCTTGCTTGCAGAATGGAGCCGAAAATTCATGCACTTGTCCCAGCAACCGAACGACCTCCTGCAGCACGTGCGCGACTCCACGGCGACGCTCACGGGCGGCGGGACGACGGAGGACGTAAGAAGTCGGCGATTGTTCGCACTTCACGAATAGGATTCTTTCTTTCTTTGTTGTTCGTTTGTTTGTTACATGTGGAAGATGAATAAAGGGATCTCGTTGAAATCGTTGGCTCTCACTGGCCCTGTTCAGGTACGGGCTGCTTGCTCCCGTCTAATTTCTGTCCACATACACCAGTCTTCCTCCCGTTTTATTTCTCCCTTTCAGCTTCCAACCATCCGAAGATGTCCAGCGACGAGAAGAAGCCCGTTCCGCACGCAGAGGTTAGTCCTTTCACTCCTCAATCCGTCCTACTCGTGTTTGTTCGTTTCAGATCTGCGACCTCGTCCACAAGGATCCCCAGGAGACGGCCGGTTTCTACTTCCAGCAGACGATGTTGAGGATCAAAGGATCCCGCGAAAGTCGATCCCCTTCTACTGCAACGTGCTCGGCATGACGTTCGTACACCTTTTTCTTGCGATCTCTTTTAAGTCCTTCCGCGTTCGTTCAGGGTGCTCAAGCAGCTGGACTTCGAGGAGGGGCAGTTTAGCCTCTTCTTCCTAGGCTACCGGGCTCCCACAGAAATCCCTGAAGGCACCCCAGGGATGAGGAAGCGAAGAAGTGCGCCCTCACGTCGTCGCCGGTCCTCGAGCTCACCCAGTGCGTTTTTTGCCTCCTTTCACTCGTTCACTCGTCCACTCGTTTGCAGCAACTGGGGAGCCGAAAGCGACCCGAACATCAAATATCGCAACGGAAACGAGGAGGACGGCAAGGGATTCGGGCACATCGGGATCGTGGTCCCGGACGTGCAGATCGCGTGCGACCGCTTCGAACAACTTGGGCGTGAAGTTCGTGAAGAAGCCCAACGACGGGAAGATGAAGGGCCTCGCGTTCATCCAAGATCCCGACGGCTACTGGATTGAGATGCAAGTGCTCTGCTATTGCTTTTCTCTCACCTCTCTTCTCGCTTTCAGCTTCAACCCGAACAACGTCTAATCAGGAAATGCCTCTTCATTTCTCGAAGTATTCCAGCTTGTTCCCAATTTTGTAGCCTTTCCATTCCTCTCTCTGCTGCATCAGCAGTCTGCTCCTATTTATTCGCGGTTCGTTGGCTTCATCGAAGTCCGTCGGAATAAAATCGGTAGTCGAGGAGCTTCCCGTGGGCGATCCCAGAGCGTCCAAACGACCACTTCGGCCGTGAAGCAGACGATCGAGAGGGCGATTAGGGCCCAAGTAGACGAAGCGAAAGGCCGTAGACGGGCATGTCAACTGAAAGCAAACGGGACGGGGAAGATCACTCCCTTCGTTTGTTTTTTCCACTCACTCGGGGCCTGCAGTTTGTGGCAGGCGGGATTGTCGATTCGTTTTTGGTAGTCCATGTACCTGCAATAAGGATTGAATGTCAGGGGAAAGCAAACAAGCACTTGCTTCCGGAATATCCGCAGAATGACCATCCGATTCAATGAAATGGCCTCGTTCACGGGCGCCACGAGCGGCGAATCCTTTCGGAAGATGAGGTGAGTGGAGACGAGGGCCTGCAAGTTGAGTGTTGAAGAGAAGGAAAAGGGGTTGCCGCTTCACCAGTGGGTCGTCCATGGGCACCAAGTTGCAGTACTCTTTGGCCAAGATGCTCAACGGATGGTCCTGCGAGACGACCGCCAGGCCGCCCTTTCGCACTCGCCCTCTCCAGAACCTCTACTTCGGTTTCCGCCAGGTAGATTGGATTTCCCCTGTGAAACAAAGAGAATTAGCGAGTAGATCCACCGTCATTCCCATTACTCCTGGTTGCCCTCCGAAGCGACTTGTAGGGGTACGCGTCGGAGCGATTCAAGGACTAGACGGGTGATTGACTGAAAGCTCCCAGAAATCTCTTTTCCCGCTCACCTCGTAGAACCAATCCGAAGCCGTCGTGCTCACGAAATGCCGCTCCCCACTCTCCAGCACTTCGATCAACTCCTTCGGCCCGTCGATATTCGAAATCCCGTCGTTTTTCAGCTTTTGGCTGAGCGAATAGGAGCTGTACACCCCGAGAAGGATTATGACTTGAAAAATCCACACGATGATGAGGTTGAAAGAGACTAAACGAGCGGTGACTTCCCAATGACTTCTTTCTTCCTTCGCTCACCCGCAATGCTCTTCCAATTCATATTCAAGCCTGGCCGAGATGCAGCTGAACGGCCGTCCAGATGGCCTACAACGAGCGGGAGTGTTCCAAGAGGCCGTTTCTCCACTAACATCAGACAGGTCTCTCCGCGTAATGCCTTTGTTCACGTAAAGGCAGGATTTTTTGGGCGATGTAGAAAAGCGGTCTGAAGGAACAGGCAGGCGCCCATCACGCTCCAAGAAGCCCGGTCGTAGACCTGAATCAATTGTTGGACTCATGAGGGAAAGAGTGTAAAGCGAACGGTGAAGAAAGTCCAGAGCGAATTCAACGTATCGTGATATCGGGCGTGCTAAAGCACGCATTGATCAATTACGGAATGGTCGATCACTTGCCAGAACGTTGGACTCGACCTCGTAGAGTTCGGTGGAAAAGTCGAACTGCGCGTGGCTGAAACGGCAAACGTTTTTCGGCGTTCCACACGTACACGCCGCTTACCGAATGATCGTGCGTTGAAGTGGGTACGCGCTCAACGAGCAGTTAAAGCAATAAGCGAGAAAACCCTCTTACATGGTGTCCACTTCGTCGTCTAACAACAATAATGACTGGATCAGCGGCTTAAGGATCGAACAAACTGACCGAAAACCAAGGCCCATCATCCCGTCAATGCGTTTTTTGCCCTAAACACCAAGAATGAGCACGATAAAACAAAGAGACTCACGAATTCTCCCGATGTAGAGCTTTTCGTCCTTGTTGCCCGAATCGAAGATCGCATGCGGCTCGATGGTTGCATTCAACGTGTCGGCAATCACCTTAATTATCTGCAGAACGAGATGAAAGGGATGAGTGGAAGATGAAGTGGACGGACCTCGACCAACAAGCCCGGAAAGGGGCATTGGCGAGAGGGCACAGAGCGTCGGGAACTTTGTGCAGTTCCACGCGACCGCCTAATCGACTCATTAGACAGGAATGGATGGGAAACTTGCCGGAAATTCGCGTGGAAAGAAGGACGCGCAGCTTTGTCGATGCCCGTCATGTTCACGTCTGGGAACATCCCGCTCGCCCGCTCGTCCGTCTGTCTGGCGGCCGACCGGTTGGTGGTATTGGAGATCAATTCTTCCTTCTTCTCGTTTGTTGGAGAGCTGCATGTAGCCGAGTGGTCGGTTGAGATCGGCGGGAATTTTCGATTTCTTCGCGACTTTCTTCGTCGTGGTCTTTGGAGTTCGATTCGGGAATGTCGCGTGAGAAGCCGCCGGTTCTTCCCGGCGGGTTTCGTTTTTTCCCGAGAGTCGTTTGCAATTCGCGGCATTTCGGCCGTCGAATTCACTCGCTTTCCACGCTGCCCGCCGACATCCGACCGGTTTGCTCCGTGGGCGTTCGAAAGTAAGCCGCTTACCGTACGCTCGCCACGCGGTGGACAAGTGAACAGTGAAGCGAACGGGGATTAACGTGGAAGCCTCGTTCGCATAGCCGGTTTTTCTCTTGCTTTCACACGTGGTCGAGAGTTCAAATGGGAAATCCCTAGCTAACTATTCGAACGACTTCTGCCTGCTTCGTTTTGTTTTCCATTTCTGTCCGAGCAGCTCTCTCGGCGACAAGCGAATCGGTTTATTCCACGGCCGCTCGTTCGAACGTCCGAGAGTGACACAAACGGAAAAGAAGAGTAGTGGTAGGAAGGAAAAGAGCCGCCACCAAGGGCAACAAATGAGGAAGAAGTGTGAGGTTAATGGCGGATTGCAATCCTTCGCCGGTCATGCCGCCTCGCCCATCGCCCAGCACATGAGCGAAGGAGAACTCAAGAAAGAAGACGACCGTCGAAACCCCGATGAGCATCGCCCACACGAGGCAGAGGCCGTAGTACGGAAGCGTGACTGCAATTAAGCGGTTGATTGATGGAAGAACGAGTGAGTGGACGAACCGTGATTGTTGATCCGAGTGGAACGCTGCGGGCAGTCCGGCGGATGCAAGCGGTCTTTGAAGTGCATGTATTTCCGGTAGATTCCGAACGATCGCCACCGAATTGTTGCGAATGGCCTGCGTTCACCCGCTCCTGTCCACGGGTTCCCGTTCTTGAAGATCAAGTGGGCCGACTTCACAGCCGCCGGTTCGCTAATTGGGAGGATGTTGCAGAAGGACTTCTTCATCATGAACACTGCACAAGGAGTGAAAGGCGTGAGTGAAGGAAGAGAACTGACTGCTCTCATCGTCTTCGTTCACCACGGCAAGACCGTTGCCCTTGTCAACGAGCTCCAGCGTCTTCATTTTGCTCCTCGTAATCACCAGCGGGTTTTCTGCAGTTTGATCGAATTGAAAGAAAGAAAGGTGGCCGAATGCTCACTCTTCATTGCTTCTCCCGTATTCGATTGTAGGGATAGGCGGTCGAATGGTTGATCGTCTCGTAAAACCTGCAAAAGATCACTTTTTGGAGGTCCAGAAAGAAAAACCGAACCAATCCCGGCCAGTGGTCGGACACAAATCTGCCGTTCTTTTTGTTCGATCGCGTGGACGAGGTCGGACATCGCCTTCGATCGCAACGGGCGCGTTGAGCGCCAACTTCTCGCTCAACACCCACGACGAGTAGACGCCCAGAAGAACGATGAAGTGCAAGAAATTGCATCACAATCAGGTTGAACCGCACTGGAAGCACACGAGTATTCGCTTCCATCTCCACCCGACCTACGCGCGTAATCCCGCTTTTGGAGGCGAAGTGGCTGTCCGAGCGAGAGCTGCATTGCATTCCAAAGCGACTGAGCGGGCGGCACTTCGTCACTCGATTGAAATCCATCAGTTCGTACGCGTCCTTCGCGTACTCGTGGGCGATAAAGAAGAGAACTTGGACGCCGAGAATCATCGCCATGAATGTCCAGCTTGTCATGTCGTAGATCGTGAAGAAAGAGTACAAAGCGAAGACAGTCGAGTGTCGTGCCGCCGGTGGAGGATGTTCGTTTCGACCTGCAACCCACACGATTGGATATCGGCTTCACAGCTAGAAAGACTAGCTCGAACGTTGTAAAGAGGGAAGCTGAAGTTGAAGAGCTTTCTTTCGCAGCTCGGTCGATTGCAAGGGATAGGCCAGGGAATGGACTGTCTGGTTCCAAACCAACCCCATCAGACCGGTGGCTTTTTGAGAAGTCTACGACAACGAATGCCATTGCTTGCTAATCCACTGATCTTACTTACGACGATCCCCGTGCTGAACTCGTGATCGCCCGTGTCGATCGGGTAGACCTCAATCTCCGCTTTGAGTTCGGTGGCGATCAGCTTCACGATTTCCACCATCAAGCCTAAACGGGTCGTTAGGAGATAGAAGTAAGGCGATGAGCACCTGGAAACGGGCAGTCGCTGCTGGTCAAAAGATGAGGGAAGTGACCGCATTCACTTGAAGCCGCAGGAAATTGACGTGGGAAGGCCACGCGGAGTTTCTTTGGAGCCCCGTCCATTTCGAGCGGACGAACGGATTGAACGGAAAACTCGCTCGGTGTCCACCTTCCGTCCAGACGAATAATCGATTAGCAAACAAGCGGGAGTGTTTCCAAGGATCAAACTTCCCGTTCCGGCTGCAAGCGGCCCCACTTGCCCGGCGGAAAGATGAAACCGGTCGCTTTGCAGGCGATTCTGACGGTCTTTTTGTTGTTTCCCCTCCACTCGCCGCTTCCGAATTCTCCTCGCGGAATTCGTGATGTCGGAGCGAAGCGGGGGCAAAAATAACCGCACGTGATCCGCCGCTCAACCCAGGGAACACACAGAGGTTGGAATTAGTTCGAGATGGATCGTCTAGCTACCATTGGTTGGCTGCATCGTTTACCAGTTGCTTCTCTCGCTGTGATCCCAACCGGAGTCAAAAGCTGGAAGTTCACACTAAACACTTCTCCGCTAATCCCTTCCAGCAGACGGAGCGCTGCGTTCGTCGAATTCGTGGCAACTTCCTCTTTTCGTTTGACTTTGATTGGGTCCTCGAAACTCACCCGCCAAAAAAGCGATTGCAACTTGACTTTCCGGTCAATCACAACTACCGAAAGCGAGGCGAAGCAACAAACAAACGGGACAAACGTTCTCACCAGCCGCCTCCAAAAAACGTTCACTCTCCGCTAATCCCTTCGGTGTTCCCGGCCGTGCTTCCTGCTTCTTTTGCAAACGAACCGACTTTGCATTTCGGCTACGCGATCAAACAACAACGACAGACCCGCGTTCCGTTGCGGTCACCACCTGCCAACACGAAGAGGAACGACGTATGGATGTGCAACCTTCGAATGACAACTCATGAACCACAAAAAATTAATCCGGTCGCTTGCCTTTCGGTTACAGTACGCATCTTGTTGTTGTGACGTCTTCCTTCCGTTCACCAAAACACCCGCAACACTTCGGATTCCAGCGGTAGGCGGCGGGAAGACGGTAATTCTTGAGTTCATTTCTGTTTTCTAGAAGAAAAGGGAGACCGTGAGGATCTCGATCTGTTGGGTGGCCGAAGAGACCGTCTCAAATGACTACAGACGACTGAATCTCCTTGTTTCGAATCCCAACTAACCATTTGTCTGCTGATTGATCGATGGCCTCCAATTACTCGGTGCCCATCCTACGCATCTTGTTCCCGCCCGAATTCCCCGCCGTAAATGTGGAACTTCCTGAAGGTTCCCTCACCAAAAAAGCGCTTTAGATTTCCTGTCGAAGCGCTCCTCACTTCAAGCAGTCGAATCGATGCCCTTTTCCCGGTAGTCCCTCCCTTCTGCCCGTTCCATCAATCATTTGCTTGTTCGTTTAGGGTTGATGGTGGAGGTGAGTTCCGTGTTGTCGACCACCCTTTGCCAACTGCACGGGGATTTGAATCGATTAAACGCGGCGGTCAAGCGGAGGGATTGATTCGAAGCGGGATGCGAAGAAAGGCGGAAATGCTGACCGCTTTTTGATCAGCACGGGGATGGACACGAAAAAAGTGGAGGGCAGATTTTCGCAATCCAAACGACAGAAAATTAAGGCTCAAAGAATTCAACGCGACATCTTTAAATGAAGCCATCTTAGATATCAGCTTGATCGCCGAGCACCTCAATTCAACAATCGAAGTCCACAACTATGCGAGCGGCCGCGATGGGCAAGCGGAAGGCTTCGACATTGGCCGGATAGTGCGTCCACCACTCGGCATTAGCCTCTTCACTTCTTTGTTTGCAGGTGGACGGGAAGGTGGACGGGATGATGGGCGAGGTCTTTCACAGCTACGTCGATACGATAGCTTATCCCTTCCAGAAGTACGGCCGTTCTCGTTAGAGCGATCACTCCTTTTCGTTCAGAACCCAAATTCGACAAACGATCTTCGACTTCTCCATTCCTCTGTACTACTCCGAATGCCAGGTGCTGCACGGGAAGCGGACGAATCAATCGAACACGCTCTGGACATTTTGTGAGTTCCCATCAAGCCTGCAATTCATGAATGCTTTGTTTAGTTTCCGTCTACGATAGCTTCTCCTGGATGATTAGTGAGTTCTTTTTGTTCGTTACAATTAGAACGGAGGAATGTTTAGTGGGGGCCATTCTCTTCCTCCAAGCCCTCTTTTACGTGGGCAACCTGTTTTGCCAGGAGGAGGAGAAGATCACGTTCCGGAAGGTCGTTGATGTGAGTGCGGCTAACCATGTTTTCATTGCTCTCTCTGATGTTCAGAGCGTGTGGCTGGCCGTCCAAATCGAACTCGGCCAAGCGACCACCTTCGTGATGCGGACGTTCGCCGTCAAGTTCAACTTCCTGTTCGTTTCGTTGCTGCAGGGCGTGATCGTGATGGGCGTCTACTCATCGTGGATTTTGAGTCAAAAGGTGGGCAACCAATCACTTCTTTGGGTTAAACGAAGAGCTTTTAGTTGAGTGTGGACAAGACGGGCGATCTGAACAGCTTTTCGGAGGCAAGAAATGCACTTCAGATTAACCGATCAAACAGTTGCTTCTTTGCAGCTGGTTGATGCAATCCAATCCCGCCAACGTTACTTTGTGTCGACCACAGCGAGCGATTGGTTCTACGAGTCGCTGAACAAATCGGAGGCCGTAAGGAGAAAAAAGTTGATCTGACTGGAACCAATCAACTGCTCATTTAGTACCCGTACAACTCGCCTTCGAGCAGCCATAAGGAGTGAGTGAGAAGAGAGCAAGCGGAAGTGAATGCTAGCGTTTAGACAACCCCGTCCGTTTCACCCGAACGCAAGACGAGGTGCTGGAAGAGGCGAATAGCAAGGGCGGCCTGATCGCCCTTGATGCAGGACGATCGGCTCAATCTCCTCTCCAAGAACTTACTGCAACCTCGTCACGATGGACACGCCCGTCTCGGTGGCCTCCGCCCACCTCCTCTTCCGTCGGGGATCGCCGCTCATCCCCGCAGTGAACGAGGCGATCGCCAAGAACCAAATGTTGATCGTCAGGTCCCCGAGCAGTCCCCCTTCCAACTTCTCGCAATCACTTCTCGTTTAGAGCATTCCGAAAGTACATGGAGATAGGAACGCGATTCGCGCACGGCAAATGCCTGAACATTCGGACGCCCGGTAGGTGGAAAGAAACACGAAATTTATGAAGGAGGATTCCTTTCAGTCGATCAACCGGTAAGAGCGCGGAGAGACGCATGGCCAAAGGATGGGCTGCTTCCAGTATTTTGGTCTCTGCATCGGCTGGGGCGCTTTGATGACCGTCGGCCACCGCCATCTGCTTGCTGGAGTGCTTGGTGGCCGCCCTCCGAGGAGGAAGCCGACGACGGACGTCGACCATCAGTCCGCGGTCGATCGTCAAACCGAAGGAGTACGAGGAGTAGCGGGGACGGAGTGAACGGATTGTTGTGATCGAACTGAATAAACAGGAGGAGATTCCAGAAGTTTTTTCGAGCACTCGGCTACAATCGCCGTTCAGGCACCAAACGAAACGTAGACAGAATGCAGCAGAATTGAACCCGACAAGCGGCCGCCCACGTTCGCCGACTGCACCCGGAAAGAAAGGAGGCAGCACGAACTTCCTGCCACCGCCGCCGCGTTCCCGACGGAACGACCCGCGGCTCTCCATAATCAGCGGGCAGGAAGCGGCGAATGTTCGTGGAACGTTTCGCCCGGCCGAACGGCACCCGATCAAGAGGAAAACGCCTCCGTTCCGCCTGCCCACGCCCCCGAATTCCCCGCTCGCTTATAAAAGCGGGAGGAATGCGGGGAGGCCCATTTAAGGGCCCCCCGTTCGACTACGATCATGCAGCGGCCATCCGCGCTGTTCGTTCTCGTCCTCTCAGGTCCAAATCGGGACGACTCTTCCCAAACGTGAGTTGTTCGCTCATCGCCGTGTTCACTCCTTCTTTGTGCAGCCTTTTCTTCGACGCAAGAAGTCTTCGTGACGGATCCCAGTGTCGCGCCGTGCACCGAACACACGGAGGCCACCAGCGAGGGGCCGTTCACCAACCGCATTTAATGCAAGCGATCTTCCCTCATTCGTTTTGTTCATTAGAGTGTTCAGAACACGGATGGATTGCCCACGTACACGCTCTCCGCCGGCGACCGACGACGGCAACTCAACGCCTTGCACAACGAGCAGCGAGGCGACGAGCGAGGGCCCGTTCACGACGGCGAGCAGTCGAGAGTTCCTCCTCCACCACCCTCGTCCTCCCCAACTCCACGACGATCCTCATCGATTCGACCACCGTTGAAGTGCTTTCTTCTCTCCTTACCTTGGCTCTATCCACTTGTTTCTTGCAGTTCACTTCTTTCGCCCACGGATCTCGTAACCGCAAGCAGCGAACGGGAGACGACCGCCACCCCTCCGGCCCACCGGAGAGCACACAGCCGACTTCTCCTCCACGCTGGCCTTCAATCAGTCGACCATCGGGAGTGTGTTCACGGAAGAAAGGAGCACTCCGTGCACGACCACAACAGCAGGCGACGTCCGAGGGCCCGTTCACAACGAGCAGCGGCGATTTCGAGACGACCGCCTCCTCCGGCCGAACGGCGGGATCGGACGGGGACAACCGAGAATCCGGCGAGCAGCACCTCCTGACCACGAGACGACAACCGCTCTCCAAACGGACGCCTCGTCTCCCGCAGAGCAGTCGGCGGCCACCACGCAGTCGGAAGGCACCTCGAGCGTGTTCACAAATGAGGTAAACAGTCCTGAATAAACCATTTGACATCTTTTCCTTTCAGCCGACCACCCGGAATGCGGAAACGAGCAGCCCGGCCGACATCCTTTCGTCGACAATCGAGGCCGAAACGAGCAGCACGAGCGGAGGTCCCGTCTTCTGCGCAAACCGGCAACCAGAGAGCACGACGTTGGGCCCGCAAGAATCGACTCCTTCTGCCCTCCACCGCTTCTTTGCAAACCGATGAGAGTTCCGCCTCTACTGCCGCCGTTAAATCCAACAACGGCGCAAGAAGGAGCAGCCCACCTCATTGACGTCCTTCTCCGAAGGGACTACTCGGGAACAGCAAGAAACCACCGACAGCTTCACGTCCCACAATCCCCGGCGAGCAGTCGAGCACTTCCGGGTTGTTCTTCGTCAACTGGAAGCGAGTCGCCGCCTTCCGAATCCCCCGCGACCAATACGGCCGCTTCGACGCCGTTGCACGAGAGCTCGACCGCCCAATCGAATGGCCTGAGAGAGCTCCTCAACTGGCGGCCAAGAAAGTTCGCCGCTCTCGCAGATCCAACGCAGCAAAGCGAGACGACCGCCGCCTTCACGCCATCCGATAACTCCGAGTTGCCCACGAGCTTCTCGTCGCCGCAAACGAAGGAGTCGAGCGGCACTACCCGATTTGAGACGAGCACCTCATTTGGACAGCAGAGTCCAACGAGTTCCGACTTCTCAGCCTCCACCAACGAGCAACAGTCGTCCACAAGCGAGGTGGGTGTGCAAAAAGGAGGCTGGAATAAATGGAGACTCGTTCAGCAGACCAACGGCCAATCCTCCACTCCGTTCGGGACCTCCACTCTAACAGCCGCCTTCCAAACAACCGAGCGATTCGACACGGGAGGCTTCAACCGAGCACTTCCGCTCAACAAGAGACGACCTTCCAGCCATCAAGCGGGTCTCCTCAAGCCGGAGAGCACGCAGTCGAGCGGCCATTCAACGGTTGAAGAGGGAGGCGTCCAGTTCGAGCAGCAATCCCTCCTCGCTTCTGCCCGAATCGTCCACCCACTTGCCCCCACCGCTTGAAGTGAGTGGAAAAGAAAAGGAAAGATTCAAATCAAAACGATTCTTTCAGCCAACGGAAAGCGAGTCCACCACCTTCACTTCGGAATCCGCCGGTTCGTCCACTCCTGCCGCCGTCGACAACGAGCGCCCGCTCGGAAACCTCGTTAGGCGTCTGAAACGAGCGATCAGCCCTCAACTGCCGGGATTTCGCCAAGCACGGGCGGCTCTCAATCGTCCTCTTCCCCCAGCTGTCGAGCACGGCCAGCGACGCCCGCGGGAAGTCCCGGAAACAGAGCCGAGCTTCCCGTCGGAAGTCCACGCAAGAAGCAGGAAAGCAGCAATCCTCCGACGTTCTCGGATGCAACGACTTCGGAGTCCCTTCCTTCCTCCACTTCCCAACGGGGCCACACGCTCCTCTTCTCCGGCTGCAACCGATGGGTCCCCCACACAAGAAGCGGGAAGCTCGTCGGCCGCCAGCGACATCCACGGGCCAGAGCGAAACAACGTCCCGCTGCCTCCACGCACTTGCTTCCGGAAACCTCGTCCTTTGGCCCCTTCTCGCCGAGCAGTGAAACCGAATCAACCATCGAGCTTCTTCTCATCCGACTCGACGTTCTTCTCTGTCGCCCTCGGTCAGCGGAATCACGAACGAGGCGGGAACGACACTCAAAGTTGGATCGACGAATGAAGCCCAAGGGAGCAGTCCTTCCTCGCCGGCGTCCATTGGAAGCACGCAGAAGCGGAAGGTTCGTCCTCCAGCCCCTCCTCCTCCGGCGAGCTCGTTCACGAGCGGAAGCGAAACGATAGTCGCTGGATCCACCCAAGAAGCGAGTTCTCATCCCGCCAAATCCTCCACCATCTTCCCGTCGTCGGCAATCAGCGAGGTCACCGAGGATGGCGAAAGCAGCACCTTCCTCGCCCGTCATCACCCGAAGCACCCAAGAAGCCGATGGGAGCCCGAGCACGACCCAATCCGCCCCGAGCGAAGAGACCAGCCCGCGCTTCCTCCTCGTCCACTCCCATCGACCAAACGGGTGGAAGCACTGCTCGGGTTCTGAGGGAACCACTCCAGTGGAAGGAAGCACAACCCCCGACTTCACGGCCACGAGCCGCACACAAGGAAGGCGGGAGCAGCGATCTTCCGAGCACTCCGCTTCCCGAAAGTCTACTCCCCCCAAGAAGGCTCCACCTCCGCCCTCCCGGCCGAGTCCTCTCCGCTTCTTCAGCTCGCCCACTCCCAGCGGCACGAGCGAAAGTCAAACGGAAGAGCAGCGTGGAGGTGAGGAGAATGAGGGGAGAGTGTTGCAAATGAAATGACGGGTGGGAAAAGGCGAAACAGAACACATCCAATCCATCGTATTGGCCTAAACAATCACTTTTTGCAGCCGGCTTCCGAAACCCCCACAGCCTCCTCTACCCCGTTCAGCCAGTCGCCGACCGATGGGTCCAGTTCTCCGAGCGACCTGTCGACTTTCCCGCCCGCTTCATCCACACCCCAAGTGACCGCAGAGGTGGGCAGAACGAGCTTGAAAGCACCATTTATTCATTCCTCTCGTTTGCAGTCCACCGTTTCCGAAGAACGGACGAGCACGAGTGCGGTCAGCGACGGAGACGTTTCCACTCAAACAACTCCGCTGGAAACCGACGAGACGACAATCTCGAGCGGGACCACCGCGTCCTCGCCGCTTCCCGCTTCGCAAACTTCCGAGCCGGCCGGAACTTCCGAATCGACGGCGAGCACCCGCCTTCCCAGCGAGCAAACGAGCACGAGTTCGCAGACCGGCGCCTTCTCTTCGTCGAGCGGTTTCGAGCAATCCACCACCGAAAGGGGGCAGGAGTTCAGCAGATCTACAGGCGATTCTCCGATTCAAGTTCCCCGACAGAGCGAGCAGAAGCACGAGCGATGCAGAAACCTCAATTGCGGGATCAACCCAGGAGTTCA
Source organism: Aphelenchoides fujianensis (assembly GCA_024699865.1). NCBI lineage: Eukaryota > Metazoa > Nematoda > Chromadorea > Rhabditida > Aphelenchoididae > Aphelenchoides > Aphelenchoides fujianensis. Next base: position 49,705 of record JAMPIO010000060.1, on the reverse strand, counting down.
GCACTCCGCAAGCGCGAGTCTTCCACCTCCGAGAGCTCCACTCCATCCTGCCGTTGGGTCCACTCAACAAGAAGGCGACAGCAGCTCGAGCGACCCGCAGTCAACATCGCCCGCCCTCACCCAAGAGAGCAGCGCCTTCACAACGGAAGGAAGGGCCGAGCCTTCTCGTCCTCAACGCCACTTAACGAACCAAGCGGCACTTCCTCGCCGCCTCTTCGCGTCGAGCCCCACAAGCGAAGTGAGCGGAAGCACGCGGGAACAAGAAGGAACGACGCTGGAGTCTTCGTCTCCGAATCCGAGCAACGACCAACCGGAGAGTTCCACCAGTCGACCAGCCAACAATCGGAATCCACGTTCGATCCCCAATCGACGAGCGGCAGCGAGCAGCCAAGCAGTCCGTTCGGCACGTCTCCCGCCCTCGTCCCAAACGCTCGAATCGGAAGCCCCAACCGCCTCCACGCCGAGCAGCACGGCCGAAGAGGCGGGAAGATTCCACGACCTTCCCAACCTTCTCGTCGTCCCCAACCATCCGGAATTCCCGACGGCAACCAGCGAGAGCATCACCGAAACGAGTGCAAGCCGAAGAACGGACGGCCTCTCAACGCTCCGCCAACACGCAACCTCCTTCTTCTGCAACAGACGAGCAAACGGAATCGGTTAGTCTTTTCACCCAAAAGTGTTCACTTCAACTGCTTTTATTTGCAGTCGACGAGTCAGCGACCGTTCGAGCCCGCCGAGTGTCACGAGTGAAGGCGGTTCTTCGACCACCGAACGGCTTCCAACTGCGTTCACTTCGGAACAAACAGCCGAGTCGTTCGGGACGACCGTCCCAAACGAAGGAAGCTCGTCGATCGTTCCGAGCAGCGGCCCCATCGTTCAGGCAATTTAACTCTCGTTCTTTGCTCTCCTAATGTTCGTCTCTTTTAGTCAACTCTTGCGGATCGCGAATCGAGCAGCTCCGTTCGATCCGGAAAGCACGCAGCCCTCTTCGACTCCACGACCTCCGAGCCCGATCAAACGTCCACGCTCTTTTCGGCGCAAACGAAGGAGTCGGCCGAGAACGAGCGAGAATCCGGCGAGCAGCCCCGGCGGCCATGAAACGAGTTCTGCCTCCCAAACGGACGTCACCGCCCCGTCGAGCGCCTTCACGAGCGAGGCGAGAAGACTTCACATTCACTTCCTTTAATCCTTTCTCTTCAGCCAACGACTCGAGAACGCGGAAACGGGCAGCACGGCCGACAATCAACAGACGACTGGCGGCTTCTCTTCGACGCTCGAAAGCGAACTCCCGTCTTCCACGAGCAGCCAAACCGAAGGATCTTCTTTCCTGCCGAGCGGCTCCACTCCTGCTATCCCGAGGCGACGAGCGGATTCCCTTCGACGACCGGCAACGAAGCGAGCAGCACTCCATCGGCGGGCAGCAAAGGCACAAGCGAGAGCGGGAACGACATTCGCTGGATCACGAGCGAAGCCGAAAGAAGCACCTTCGTTGCCGGCGTCCTTCGGAAGCACACAAGAAGCGGAGAGCTCGTCTTTCGGCACCTTCCTCTCCGGCCAGCGGGTCCACGCAAGAAGCGAGCACGCTCCAATCCGAAGCGTTCACGTCTGAAGGCCCGCCCTCCAATCCCTCAGCCCGCCCGAGCGAAGGCGCTAGCAGCACGTTTGCCTCAACGTCAAGTGGGGACCGCACGACGATCAATCCGCCGTCCCTTGCAGACCGAAGGATACCGAGAGCACGTTCGGCACTCAGGAAACGCCTTCCGGCCCTCGAGCAGCCCCGAAGGGAGCAGCACGAGTGAACAGGCTGGAAACAAGCGGCAGCTCCTTTTGTCCACGATCCCCAACGATCAGTCGAGTCCTGTTGGAAGCGAATCGCCTTCGTTCCCATTGCCGACCGGCCAGCAGGCAACCCCGGGCCGTCCTTCGGCACGCTCGAGCCCTCGACCAGCGGCCAACCCGAAGGTTCGACAATTGCGGAAGAAACCTCCCGCTTGCCGGTCTGGATCCACGCAGCGAAGTGAGGCGACTCCCGCGTTCACCGCCTCCGAGCAGCCGTCAAGCCCCTTCACATCCCAAACGACGGAGAATGGGCGGCACCACTCAATTCGGTGCGAGCACGTCGTTCGGGCAGGAAAGCTCGCAATCGCCGTCAAGTGCGCTCTCCACCGCCCTAATCGAATGACCCCGAAAGCTCGACGTCTCTCCCGCTTCTTCAACAAACGAGGTAGGAGAAGTAGGCAAAAGCGAAAAGGAAATCAAATGTTTGCAGGCAACGAATGGCCAGTCGGAAACTTCGCCTTCTCCACTCTCCACACCGTTCGGGTCTTCCACCCAACCGACCTCCGAACAACCAAGCGAGGCGACTCGAGAAGCATCGGAGAGCACCGGAATCTCGTCCGCAACGAGCCCCAATCCCGAATCGTCACCCGCCTTCTTCGACAAGTGAGCCGAGTGAACGAACCGATGAGCCCCGTAGCCCGTCCACAAGCGAGGAGCGAGCAGAGCTCCACGGCGATCAACCCCTCGTCGCTCCGCCACGGATGCCTCGAAGAGCACGTTCGGGAACCCAGGAGAAGACCCCCCAGCCCTCCAGCCTCTCTCCGCAAACCGACGAGGAGTTCCACATCGACCCCCACCCAGAACGAAGAGCCGTCCACTTCGCCCCTCCGCCGAAGAGAGCAGCACGGGTGACGGGCGGCAGGAAACGACCGCCGCCTTCTCGTCCACTCCCTCCAATGAGCAGTCCGGAAATGCCGAGCAGCCAATCGAGCGGCGTGTTCTCTTCGACTGCCGGAAGTGAGCCGAGCACCACCGTCTTCAACTTGTCGTCGCTTCAAACTGAGGAATCATCGGGAGCATCCGAGTTCACCTCGCCTTTTGCGGCGACCGGAGGGGACGAGCCGCCTTCCTTCGAGCGCTTCCTCTTTCTCCACCGCCCAGCAAGAGACCTCCACTCCGCTCTTCTCCGGTTTCTCGACGGCCGAGGTGAGAACAAAGAAAGAGGGATGCATCGAAACGGATTCGTTTAGCCCACCGCGGCATCGGAATCCGACCGCTCCGTCCACCGCCCAATGGAGTTTGAGCACCCTGTTGAGTTCCACGCCGTCGTCCTCCACTTCGCGGAACGGAGGAGAGCGAGAAGCCGTCGACTGCCGGAGTTTCGTCAAGCACGACCAACACCCAATCGCCCGCCCTTCCCCGAGCAATCGAGCACGACCGAGGAAGCTGCGGGCACGACCGAGCGCCCCATCGTCTCCACGAACGAGGCGGGAAGCAGCTGCGCTTCATCGTTCTCGGACGCAACAACCGCTTCTCCCGACTTCACGACGGCCCGGGAAGAATCGAGCAGCCCGCAATCCTCCTCATCTTCGCCCAACGCGGAAGTCACCACGTTCCTGCCGGCCAGCGGCTCCACCAACGAAGCGGAGACAACGCCCGTGAGGATCGACGAGTGTGAGCCGAGAGCTCGTCGTTTGCGCCTTCCTCTAGTGGAGTCCCGAGTGTAACGACACCTCGGCGGATCCACACAAGAAGGCAGCTCGTTCCCGACCGGAAGCACCTCACCGGAAAGCTCGCCAGGAGCTGAAAGCAGCACGCAGCCTTCCCCTCTTCGCCAACTGATCACTCCACGACCGAATCAACGCAACAAGCAGGAAAGCTCGTCCTTCGGCCCCTCTTCTCCCGCTCCAGCGGCTCCACAATCGAGGGCTCCACGCAAGAAGCGAGCAGCGCTGAGCCCGATTCGTCCACCTCTTCCCGAGTAGCCAAGCCAGCGAGCGCTCTTCCGCGAATCCCTCGTCTTCCGGAAGCACGGGCGAAGCGGAGACGACGATCGCCGACTTCACGTTCGGAAGTAGCCGAGCAACCGCCCAATCCACCCAACGGGAAGGAAGCAGCACGCCCCCGCCAACCCCGCCGACCTTCGAGAGTAGCCGAGCGACCGAATCCACGCCCTCCAATCCTTCCCCGAGCGGAAACCCGCAAGAAGAGGGCAGCTCGTCGTTCGCCCCGCCTTCGCCGGGCAGTGGGAGCACGAACGAAGCGCGGAAACACTTCCTTCAGTCCGTCCAGGCCCTCCACAAACGAGGCAGAAGAGCAGCACTCAATTGGGGCTCTCCGAAAGGACCACGCCCGGCTGCCTCGTCCGGTGGAAGCACCCTCCAGCCCGAATCCTCCACGTTCGGCCCATCCTCGCCGGTCAGCGGCTTCCACGGGCGACGTCGAGAGCAGCAGCCCGCTTGCCGGCCTCCAGCGGAAGCCCGAGCGAGGGCGAGACGACGCCCACCGGATCCACGCAACCAGCCGGAAAGCTCTTCCTCGGTGGCCAGCCAGTCGACGCAAGAAGGGAGCTCCTTCCCGTTGGAGCCCTCCACATTCGGTCCCTCCTCGATTGGAAGCACGGGCAACGGCGAGACCACAATCGCGGGAACAACCCAACAGACGAGCACCTTCCAGCCGGAATCGCTCCACTTTCGGAGAGCAGCTCGTTCACATTCGAGAGGCACGTCGGGCGCAGAAACGAGCACTTTCTTCCCGTCTTCTGCCCCGCCCAACGGCTCGACGCAAGGGGGCGAGAACAGCGTTTCCCCGGCCATTTCCACCGGCGTCACTCAAGAGGCGGAAAGCTCGTCGTTTGCTCCGTCCTCTCCGAGCGGCAGTTCCACGGCAGAAGGAGGAACAACGATTGGCTCCACACAGGAATCGAGCGTTCTTCCGCCCGGTTCTTCCACTCCCGGCTCGTCTCGCCGTCTGGTGGGACCACGAACGGAGTGGAAAGCAGCACGTTCGTTCCCTCAACAGCGAGCAGTCGGCCAACCCGAGAGCAGCACTTCCGTTCCGTCGTCCGTGGGAAGCACGAGCGGGAGCGAAACGACCGCTTTTGCCCCGACCACGAATGCGGAGACTTCCCACCCGCCTTCCACGTTCGAGAGCAGCCCAGGACTCGAATTCTCGGCTTCGACGGCCGCCACTCATGAGAGCTTCTTCGTCCAGCCCGAGCGAAGGAAGCAGCCCGCTCTTCACTTCTTCGTCGCCCGCCGCTTCGACCCAGGAAGCGGGAAGCAGCCCCCATGTTCCTTCGTCCTCTCCGAGCAGCCCGACGGCCGAGAACCCTGCGCAATCCGAAAGCACATCCCCAGGGCAAGAAGGACAGCTCCAGTGGGTCTTCCGGCCGAGTCCTCTCCGCTCTTCAGCTCGACCACACCCGGCGGCACGAGCGAGAGCCAAACGGCGGAGCAGCGTGCAGGTGAGAGGACAGTTTGCACACGTTTCACACTCCATTTTCCTTTCAGCCAACCGGCTTCGGAATTCCCCTCCACGGCGTTCAACGAGACGCCGACCGGCCGCTTCACGTTGAGCACGCTCCTCAGTTCGACGCCGTCGCCCCGCCCGTCCACTCCCGAGGGCGAAGAGACGAGCGGTCCCCCCTCTTCGTCGAGTCCCGCCCTTCTCGACGGGCGGATCATCTGCTTGGAGTTGAAGTCGACCACCTTCAGCCACTCGTCCACAGCGGCCGAATCGACGAGTGGAACACCCGAACAAGCCGGAAGCTCGTCCGCACCCGCCTTCTCCACTCGTCAAACGAGCGAACTTCCGGCCGAGTCCACGAGCTTCGGTTCCTCGCAACGAACAAGCGAGTTCTCCACACCCTCGCCCTTTGAGACCACGCAGCAAGCGGGCGAGAGCAGCACGACAAGCGGATTCTCGTCCAGCCCCGCGTCTTCCACGGAAGGGGAATCCTCTTCATTTCCCGCCTTCCTCCGCGCTTCCCGAAACAACCGGACAAACGAGCGAATCCTCGCCCGCCTTTTCGTCCAGCCGGCAGCCCCGAGAGCTCCTCGGCTGGAAGCACGTCTTCGCCCTTCGAAACGAGTTCGCGGTCAACCAGGTGGAGTGGAATCGACGGCCACGACCCCGCTCTCTTCCTCATCGGGAGCAAGAGCACGAGCACCGCCGGATCCTCCTCCTCGTCGTCCACGCCTCCACCCGGCAGTCGAGTGTGACCCCGACGACAGGGCGCTTCAATAGGATCGCCCCCTTCCACCCGTGGATCCACCAGCCGAGTGAACAAGACGACCACAACCCCTCTGTTCACCTCCACTCCGTTCGAGTCGACCAGCGGCTTCTTCTCGACCTCCAGCCCGTTCGCCTCGTCCACCCAATCGGAGAGCAGCAGCCCTCAATCTTCCACCTTCCTTGGAGAGCACAACTCTTTCGAGCACCCCGGAGAGCACGTCCATCTTCGAGAGTTCGAGTGTGAAGCCCTCCACAAGCACCCTTCTGTCCCTCCACCAGCACGCAAGAGCCCTCCACCACGCTGCAGACGACGACTGTTGAGCCCACAACAACATTGGAGCCAACCACAACCACCGAGCCCACGACCACACCGTAAGCGATTTGCATGGTGGAATGGCTTCAAATGGCTCCATTGTTTTGCAGGACGACTACCAGCACGAGCACAAGCACTTCCACGTCGACTTCCACAGCACGAGGTAAGGGGACTTCTTTTCTCAACAAAAGAGGGTGTTCTCGGTACCCATAGTTAACCAACTCTCGTTTCGCAGTTCACATCGACGTCGACCTCCACGAGCACGAGCACAAGGTAAGCGATTGTTTTCTGTTAGCGCAAAGAAGGGAGAGTGGGCGCCTTCGATCTTCTCGTCTTTATGCCACCAACGGGCAAGCTTCACGCCATTAGTCGCCCGGATTTATGCAGAGAGATCCAAAAGCTAAAGGCAAAAAAATCAAACAAATCAACTTTGGAGCGAAAGAAACGGACCACTGGCTGCCTCTGCGCTAATCAATTCAAGGCCTCAAAATCAAACCTTTCGCTTAATCACATTCCTTTTCACTTATGTGTTTGCAGCACGAGTACTTCCACCAGCACGTTCACGAGTACACCCACAACAACAACCACCACCCCCCCAACGACGTCGACAAGCACCCCCAAAACTTCAACGTCCACGAGTACTCCGAAGACCAGCCCGACATCGACGTCCACGGCCAAGACGATCGACCGGCACGACGCGATCGACGTCCAACTTCCACCACGCCCAAAACATCGACGTCACGTCTACGAGCACTCCAAAGACGTGAGTTGATGGAAAAGAAGCCGGCTTTCATTTGCTCCCACTTTCAGCTCGACTTCCACGTGAGTAGCCGGAGAACACCGAAGAATGGTTTCACTACTCATTTGTTCTCACTTTAGATCCACGGCCAAGCCCCGACCTCCACCAGCACGTCGTTCGTTTTGTTTGGTTTGAACGGAAATCAATCAGATTTGTTTCAGAACGCTGAAAACGAGCACGAGCACTCCCAAGACCTCGACCTCAACGTAAGCGCGCCTCTTCACATGATCTCATCCGTTTATTTGCTCGTTGAAGGTCGACAAGTACTTCGACTCCAAAGACCTCGACTCAACGTAAGCGTGCTTGCCCTGACCTAATTCGTTGGGAGGGACAGACCGACTCCAAAGACTTCAACGTAAGCGGGCTGCATTGACGGGGGTTTTTGGGCAGGCACAGCGAGCAACCGAGTGGAGCGAGCGAGCGGGTTGAAATTCAACCGCTAACAGATTAAAAGTGGCCCAATCATTACGATCCTTTCAGCTAACGCCCTTATCGCTACACTTCTTTTCTTCTTGCAGGTCGACGAGTACGCCGAAGACCTCGACGTCGACCTCCACTCTGCGAACCTCGACCTCGACCAGCACGACGCCCAAGACCACGCCGTTCGTTTCTCTCGTCCCTTTTCAAATAAACCCCGGCTTTCAGGACCACAACGCGCACAACGACGACGACCACGCGCCCTACGACCTCCGTGCCGCCCGCCTGCACGGTCGCCCAGCTAACGCGTTTGATTACGATCTCCTCCTCCAACACCACCTTGATGACGACGTCCCTTGAACAACTACTACAACGGGCTGAACACCACGGAAAGGAACAACTTCCTTGGGTACAACAAGCGAGTGCAGGCGAGTGGGCGAAAGGAAGCGACCGTTGATCGTTGCTGCTTGCAGACGATCGTTTGGAATCCCAGCGGAGACGTGAACTTCGACACGCCGGCCGAGAAGCTGAAGGGGATCGCCGCCGTGCTCTCGGGATCGACTGGCAGCGTTCCCCGCGGAAGCAGCAGCTGTACGCCGCCCCGCTGACCGGCTGGGGTGGGCTTGTAGGCGAAAGACCCGCACTCATCTCTCGTTCTTGCAGGCGCCAACGTTGGCTACTTCATTGGTTGCGTGAACACCGTCTATGGCACGAATTACACGTGATCCCCTCCTTCTCGCATTCCACCAACACCCGCCTAGTCCACCCGTCTTGTCTCTCTCGCCCAACGAAAGGTCCCCAGTTAGCAGTAGTTCCGGTGGACTCCTCTCACCATCCCCCCGCTGTTTGTACATTCGAATGGAAGTGTGCAATAAACCGAAGCATGTCAAGCGAAGAGTTCAACCGAAGAATGCAGTCCAGCGTTTATTCCCCCGCCTCCACTCAGATCGCGCCGCCGTCCGGGTCCTGCTCCTCGCCTTCCGTCTGGTCCTGGTTGGTCTCGTAGAGCTTGCAGCGACGATCGACGATCACGACGCGCGCCTCGTTGGGCATGGCGGGCGGCGGCTTCTTCTCCAGCTCGTGGACGGAGCCGAAGTCCTTCATTTCGGGCTCCTTCCAGCCGCGCACGCCCTTGTGCAGCGCCTCCAGATTGCCCATCTTTTGCACGTGCTCCTGCAATCCTTTCGATGATGAGTGGAGGAGCTGGCCCAACGAACTTCTTTGACGACCGGCGGACTTTCGGGAGCCGAACTCTTCTCTTTTCCTTCGTTCTGAAAGAGAACGGGAGATTGAAGAGGGAAGTGAAGGGAGGACGGACCGCCGCGCCCTTCTTAGGTCGATTGGTGCTTCTCCTTCTCCTTGGCGGTGCCCTCGATCTTCGGCTCGACGCCCTCCTTGCCGTCCTTGCCGTCCTTGCAGGTCACTTCAACTTTGCCGTCAACCCCCTTCTCGTCCTTCCTTTCGCTGCGACTTCCGGGAGGCCGGCTGGAAGGAAAGGGGTTGAGAGGTGGGCGGCAAGGGAGGACTCACCCTCGACTCGTGCCCCGACTTCTTCGACCGCTTCTCCTCCTTGGCCTCGTTCTTCTTCTCGTCCGCTTGCGGCTGCTGCGGGGCGGCGGCCGACTGCGGGACGGACCCTTCGAGGGCGCGACGCCGGCCGCGTTGCTCGTGGCGGGCGCGACGTTCGTGTTGGCGGCCGATTCGAAGAGCGACGCGGGCGCGGCGGCGGCGGTCCGGCGGCTTCGGGGGCGGCGGGGGGAGTGGCGAGTCGGCCTTCTGGCGCGCTTCCGGGTTCTTCTTTTTGGCACACGCGAACAGCAGAAGACATCCGAGTTGCTGAAGGAGACAAACGAACACGACGGCGCTCATGACTCTCCGGCGGGCGGCGTGCAGGCGGAAGGCGAACGGAACGAACGGGAGCGGCCGGGCGACGGCTCGTTTGAAATTCCAACTGACCGTCCAAAACTCGAGCTGCGACGTGAAGTCGACGAGTTTGCATGAGGATTTTTGTTTCCGACCATGCAAATCAATCGCTTCGTTCTGCCACACAACACTCCTGTACCTCGATCGAAGCACGACAACCCATCGTCTCCTCGTCCAACGTCTTCTAACACCTTCTGATTGCCATAAGCCCGACCACGAATTCCGTCAGTGTTTATTCCGGTGGACAGGACACAAGCGGAAGAAGGATCACTGCATGATCGCCGGCCGCACGCTCGATCTCCGACGGCGTCATCTGGGCGGCGGTGGGGGGCTCGGGCGAGCGGGCGAAGAGGCGGGCGTGTTCCTGGGCGCGCGCGATCTCCTTCGGGCTCATTTGGCGCGCGGTCGGCGCGTCGGTGGGCGGCTGGGCGGCCGACTTGCCGAGCTTCTTCGCCACGTCCACCTCCTTGGCGCTCATCTGCTGGGCGGTCGGGCAGCCGCCGACGTCCGTGAGCGGCGGCTTCGGCGGCGGGATGGCGGACACCTCTTGCGGGCCGCGGGATTTCTGCAATCCGACGAGGTTAGAAATCGATGGGGCAAGGAGAACTCACTTGGTTGTTAAGGAGGAACGCGCCGACCCCCACTCCGGCCGCGAAAGCGAGCAGAACGAAGAGCATCGCGGAAAGAGGGCGGGGCGGGACGAGGAGGCAGACGACTCGAACGGCCGGCAGGTCAGTCGACTGAATGCTCTCGGCCTTCCCCCCTGCTTACTTCTTTTGTCCATGCAAATTCGGGCACATTTGGTGGAGCAGATGTCTGATCATCCCATTGAAAGAGATCCTGCTTGTTTATGCGGGCGCCTTCAACCAGACCAAACAACACAAACAGAAACACAAGGCGGCCAGAACGAAGATCGAAATATGCAGCAGGAAGTAGTCGGTTTCCGGGAATCCCCGCTTCTCTTCGTCCCGCTCGGCGCTCTGGCCGAAAGCGCGGCAGCAGGTGGACAAAATCCAAACCAAAAGCCGCCACCACGACGAACCCAACGATCGAAATGCAGAAGGCGACCGCCATCGGGGGACTGGTGAATCGTTTGCCAAAATAAACGCAGGCAATGAAGATGCAGACGGCTGGAAGGAACGAGTAGTAGGTAAATGCACTTGCACTCTCTTCTTTCTTCACCCACCCGCAAGCAGCCAAGCGGTGACCCCCGCACATCGATGGAGAAGGGGTTGAAGACCGGCCGTCGCGGGTGTCCCGGCCTGCAGCGAAAGAGGGCGTTCAGCGGTTGGGCGGCGGCCAATCCAATCGCAAGAACTCCCGAAGATCGTGTGCCAAGCGGACGACGAAGAATTTCGCGTTTCCTCCGATCTGCGAGCACAACTCACCTCAAATATCGCTTTTTCACACTCACCGTCGGCCCCAGCCACCTCCACTCGTGCGCAACGAGGATGGTGAGCAGTCCCAAGAACATCAAACTCAAGGCCATCAGGTTGGTCGCCCTGTGCGCCTAAAGGAAAGCGATGACGTGTGTTCTTTCCCCGCCTGCTCACGTGAAACCACAACGACGGCCTGACCGGAGGCGACACCTTCCGGTCGGACGGCGGCGAATCTCCGCAGAAATCGGGCCAAAGGAGGCCGAGAGAGGGCACGAGGAAGAACCACGCGAGAAGCAAAGTGGTGGCTGGAATCTTCTGATTGCCCAACCAGAACAAACGAATGGAATTACCGTGAATTTTCGTGAGCGTCCACTTCAATTCGGGCGCGAGGCCGCCGGCGGGCGTCGCATGAGCGGTGGTCGTCGTGTTCATTGCGGGAAAACAAGCGAGTGATCTCCGCAATTGGCAGGGCGTGCTTTTATTTCCGACTCCTGGTCATCACTTCCGAATTTCTTCCGGAAATTCACGTATTTTGCACAAAAAAGTGTCCGCTTTCCACACGCCGGTTATCGGCGATCCGCCCGCTATCAGCCGCCCGCCCGCCCGCCGGCCGTCCGTTCGGTTCGGTTCGGAGATCACCGGCGAGAAGTGCAGGCGAACAATCGGGCGGGAATTCACGCCGCTTTCTTCCTTCCGGTCGGAGGCCAACGAAAACCGCAGCAAACATTCCACTCAACACTTCTCGTGCAATGACCTCCTTGTTGTTCATTTGGATCGAAACAAATCGTCCCGCTCGTAATGAGGTCGCTCGTTATGAAAACAAACGCCCGATTTGAAAGGAAGCCGCCGAGGCGGACGGGCGGGCGGATGCTGAAGAGCCGCCCGCTTCTTTTGTTTCGGCGAACAATCGAGAGCGCGAACATCGCCGCTCATCGAGGAGTCACGAGCCCTTTTCGTTGATTGATCGCGAATTCGAGGCTCGACTTTCGCCCGCCGGCTTTCCTTTCGATTACGTGACCTCGTTTTGGTTTTGACGGAAGAAACGAGTGAATTGACTGCAGAGCAGTCAAGTGAAGTTCTTTTGATTGCCCTTCGTTACACTCGTCTGATCAAATGGGTGGACGGGAACGGACACTCGGGCGTTCGTCCACTCCTTTTCCGCTCGTTGAACCGGTTCGCTCGAATGTTCGCTTGATTCGCGTGAAAAGTACCGTCTTCCCTTTTTCCTTTCTCCCGCCTGTTCCACAGCATCGAGCGAGAAGTAATAGGAAAGGAAAAGCGATCGCCGTCTTTTGTTTCCGCCCGACTGCTCGCTTTCACGCGTCGAACTGCCGCCTAATGGCCGACCGGGCCGGGCAGGGCGGGCGGGAGCGATCGGAACTCACGAATTCGGTGAACTTTCTCCGCCTTTCGGCATCGACGGGAGCAGCGGAGGCGGAAAGATTGCCATGTTTTTTGTTTTTACTCTTATTCGCCTTCCGGTTCTGACTTCAGTCCACTTGTTCGTGCTTACGGTCGTTTGAAGGCGCTCATTTACATTGTTCTAGATGAGGTCACCCGTCCGGCTACTCCAATTGTTCCTCTTGTTCGTTTGTTTCGTGCCGAGTGGCCGCCGTCCTCACGTTCTACGAGTGGATGGAGAGGAACGGCTGGATTTGTAGTGCTCGCTTCTTCCGCTCGAATCAACGGTTGCGGGTTGAGGTCAAACGTCCAACTCGTTCGATCCGGTCTTTCTGAGCGACGAGGAGGCGATTCCAGTTCAACTGCGAATCCCTTTGCGGCAATCCGCTCCAAACTCAAGCAGGCGTGTTCCCGCAGCCCCTCCGAGCCGAACAGCCAGCCCACGTGCATCGAACATCCCCGAATTGTGCCTCGCGGACTTCATTCAGGAGTTCAACGACGAAAAGACGTTCCAGCTCCTGTTGAGTGGTGCGTTTCAGTCTTTGTAATCGATTGGATTTCTTCGTTTGAGGTGCCCAGTTCGACTCGGGGTTGACGCCCGCTCCAAGTGGCCAACAGCTCGCAAATCCCGAGGCAGAAGATGTCATCGAGCAGGCCGGAAAGCCCCACTCAACAGCTGCAAACCACTTCAACCAGCACTACTACCGCCGACCACAACAACGGAACGGACGACATCCCCGACAACAACGACCTCATCAACGACAACAACGAGCACAACTACTCGGCCAACAACGACGACAGAACGAACGACCACAACGCCCAGCACGACAACTTCTACGAGTACAACGACAACAACGACTCCATCCACGACCACTCAACGACTGACCACACAATCGACCACCCCCGAACCACAACGACGATTCGAACAACGTTGCGGACGACGAACGAATTTCGAACGACCCGCCCGCCCACCACCCGGCCGTCGCCGTTCACGACTCCCGTCTCGCTGGGCGTTGAGAACACGATTTTCTTCACGGAGCCGCCGACCACTCGGCACACATTCATCCCCTTCCTGCCCGGTCGGTCAGCAACGAGGGGAAGTGAGGAGGATGTCGTGGCGTTCACTCGGAGCATCCCCTTCCCGTCCACTTCCTCCTTCTTTCCCGTCCACCACTCGAACGACCCCAACGATCCCGCCGACCACCCCGACGGTCGTCCAGTCGACTCGCCCCTCGGAGTTCTCTTTCGGCGACGATTCGAATGCGAGGAAGCTGTTCATCAACGCACTCCACGGACAAGCAAGTCCTTCTTCCTCTTTCTTCCGTTGATCCTCTTGGCTTTCAGCTCGTGCCGGAAGTCGGCCACCTGTGCTTCGACGGGCACATGTCGTGCGTTTGGTGGACGTCGTTGGGCGAGTGCCGGCGGAACTCGAAGTACATGCATCGAGTGTGCAAAGTGAGCTGCGGGGTGTGCATCCCGCGGAACACTTCCTGACCCCCGGGTCCCGCAATCAAGTAGGAAAAGGCGTGTCTGTACATTCGTTCCTTGTTCCAAATAAACCCCTTCACTAGCTCGTGCCCGTCGGATTGTTTATGCTGGCTGGAAAAGGGGGGTGTAAAAACAAAGATGAACGTGGAGGGAATGTACACAAAACATAACGAAACAAATGAAAGAAGGACCTCGGGATCATCCGTAGAAAGATCTCGCTCATGTACGTCAGGCGGAGCACGTCGTCCTTCCCGCGGTATTTCTGCAATCGAACGAGCAGATTGAGTGGGAAATATGTGGAGGAGGAACTCACCTCGTGCAGGCGACCCATCTGCTCGCAGGCGGACGGCACGCGGTGCTCGCCCATCATGAAGACGATCGTTTGGTTCTTCGTGCAGGTTGAGGCTGAAATCGAATGGATTCATCGATTGAAAGAAAGGACTGATGGCTGAACTCACCGCTTTTGGATCACTTGGGAGAACTTGACGAATTCCTGATCGAACGGCACGAGGAATTTGTTTTTGCGGAGGTCGGGCAGCAGCTTCTCGTTCGCCGCCTTCTCGACGACAACGGCGCAGCGGTCGGGATGCGAGCGGCGGAGTTCCTGCGCCTTGCGGGCGAGATGGCCGTCGGCCGGAGCAACGATTTGCGCGGACATTCGGGCAGAAATCTGAACGAAAACGCGTGAATTCGGGGGGGAAATCGAAAGACGCCCAAGCGTCCGCCTTCCCAACTGAATCACCCGGCCGCTCGCCCTGCTGCCGGCGAGTGCGAACAGCGGCGCTCCCGTTGCGGCGGGCGCGTGCGAAAGAGCGCCCCGCTTTCTGCTGATTGCGCAAGAGCCATCCGCAAGGAGATGTGGAAATCGTTTAGTCGAAACGAAAACAAGCAGGATAACGGTAATGAACGAGGACTATTCGGCTTTCGCTTTCGGGCGGGAAACGAACGAGTGGACTATCCTTGTAAGCGAACGAACAGTTCGAAAAAGGACGTATGCGAAGAGCAGAAGGACAAGCGAAACCGGGGCGTAAATGTCCCAATTGTCCAGAACGATCCAGTGCAGGTGTTTCCCGGGAACGTCCAGCTCGTCGTTAGAGTCGAAGGTCGCCGCGTACTCCACGAACTTCACGAACGTTTCGCGCGGGTCGATCGGCGAGTTTCGCAGTTTTTCGCTCAACTTCTTCGCGTTCTTCGTGAAGCTGGAACGAGAGCAAATGGATCACGAGTGGAGAAGAAGGCCGCCAGTACGTGGGATCGTTCAGCACTCGTTCCAAGGCGGCGACCAGCGTGTTTGTCCGGATCTCGTGCTTGTCCACGTGAACGGCCGTCCCGCGTCGCAGCAAAAGGGCCGCATTTAGGTATTGATCGTTGAAGAACCTGAAAAACGAACGATTACTTCGGATTGAGAAGTGGATCGTACGGGATCGTGATGGCTGGCTTTGCGAAGTAGCCGCATTCGATCACGGAATTGATACCCGCAGCAAGTGAATTTTCCTTTCTTCCCTCGTATTCACTGACCTGCATGCGTGATGAACGCCCGAGTTTTGTTGTGAGCTAAAGTAAACTGCGTACACTTCGCTCATTGCTGCTTCTCCTCACCGAGAACGGAGATCTGGTCGATCCACGCGACCGGATGGACGTTCGGGTGTTTCGCGAGCATCTCCCGCGTCTTCGCTTCCTTCGGCTCAATCCTCCACAAGAAGGAGTACGTGGGAAAGTGGGAGAAGGCGGCCAGCACTGCGGCCTTCATCGTTGGGGGCATCTTGTTCATGTCGATGTTAGAGCCGAAGTTAAACAGAACGACGCCGTCCTTTGCCCTTCGAAAGGCCTCCTCCAGTTCCTTAAGCAACCGTCAACCAGAAAGGAATAAATTGATCGGAATTACAGGCGAGAGCGGAGCCGGCGGTCGCAAGTGGATTCCTCCGATTGCTTTGAACTAGCGGGCAACGGTTGAATGACAGGTTGAAACATGAGGAGTACTTACTTTGTACGTGATCGGTCGGGCGTGCTCCAACATTTCCGGCTGGTTTATGAAGACGTGCTTCACCTGCTTCAACACCTCCACGTAAGTCTTGGCCGGCGTCTTGTAGTGGGCGGCAAACTCGCGGCCCTGCAGACGGACAGAAGTGAGCAGATCGGGAGTGTTGGGCTCACGATCAAGTTCTGATGCTCGACGAGCTGCGAAAAGACCACCGTGTCGATCAACGCGTTCAGGGCCCGATCGAACCACGACAAGTGAGGAGCGTTCACGGAGGGCAGCAACCACGCTGCAAACAGCTGACTGCTGCCCTTGAACGAAACGAGTGAACTCACTGCCGACAAACGAACGGGGCAACGGGAGACCCCACGCAACAGAAATGATGTCCGGAGCTTGAAAGTTCGAGGTCATCAGCAAAGTCGGTATTTTGGCCTAGAGACACAAACGAGCGGTCACTCACAAAACGCAGTGGACCCACCTGATCAAAATGGAAGAAGGCGCACGAGTCGTGCATTTCGCTCATCGCAACGTCGAAGTTACCGCGACGAATGCTCTTCGTGTACTCGGGGTCTTTCAGTTGGTCTGGTGAAGACCGTGGAACGCAACGAACCTTGGCACTGGCGGAGAGTGAACGTCTTGAAGTTCTCCCACACTAATCGACTGATGAATGGAAACATCTCTTGAATCCACTCAAGACCTTTGGCGCCGACGTTCTCGTCCTGCTTCTGGAAGGGTTCGCTCAACTGGGAGTTCTGCTCGAAGTCGTAGTCCAGGGAGGTGGGCAGAAAGCGGACGATTCGGTGGGCTTTCGTCGTTCCATTCCTGCGCTCGTTCGCCTCCCAATTGGGGATGTAGACGTGGACCTCGTGGCCGGCATCGACGAGCAGATCGGCGAGTCGTCCTTGAAAGGCGAGGTGGGAGTAGCCGAAAGCCGGTGAATTGATGAGGATCTTCAGCTTCCGTTTGGCTTGAACAGGGCACACGAATAGGAGAAAAACGGAAAGAAGGCAATTAACCCGCATTCTTTCACCAGTAACCGTTGAACAGCCAAGGATTTACCGCTTTTTCGCTCCCGTCCAGCCGCCCGCCATCATCCTTCTTTTGGTTGTAACAAGTGACGAAGAGTGAACGAAAGTGACGATCTTTCGATCGATCGCTCCTACAGTTTTCTTCCGTCTTCACGCACGGACGGCCCGAGCCGATGAAACGTTTGCTCACACTCTTTCGTTCGGTTGCACGAAACAGTTGTGAAGCGAACATTTATCGTTGGATCGCATGGCCGTCCAGTGCACGGCAAAGAACAGAATAGAAGGGCGTGTAGCGAAAATAGTCGGCTTCTTCTGCCCACTTGCCGTCCGCTTAAATTCGAGCGGCGTGCGTGAGTGGGCGGACTTCTCGAGTGGGCTTTGATCTCGCCCACGACCGAACGAAGCAGAAGGTCGTGATTCATCTGCACGGAGCGGGCGAAGCGGTCGGTTTCGACGACGCGCGCCCGCTTTCCCCATCCAAAACATCGAAACTCGTGATCGACGGCATCAATCTTCTTCTTTCCGCGCAGACGGCCGGTCGATTGACGTCAAAACAGGGGCGTCTTCTTCGCGTTGCGAAAACAATTGAACTCGTGAACTTCTTCCGCCGCAAACGAACTGCTTTGTTTCGATGGAGAGATTTCCCTGCGAGGGTGTGCGTAGGTCGACCGAAAGAACATCCGAGCGAGAGGCGAGTGGATTCTCGCCCAAACACCCGACTGGCCGGTCGTAAACGAGCGGCCGAAAGAGAAAACGAAAGGACAAACTGCCGACCGCCAAGCACAAGTGGATACTCAAGCGATAAACGCGTTTATTCGCTCCAGATGTCCGTCGGCGGGCTTCTGCGCTCGAACGGCACCAGCGATTTGATTTCCGAGTCTCCAAACGGTCAGAAAGTGTTGATCCACTTCGAATGTTGCCCGCGAGTGCGGCCGTTCCCATCGACCGAAAGGCTGCAAGTCGCTCGTTGGGGCGTGTGGGCACTAACCGCTCTGAACACGACGATCGGTTGCACGCTACTCTTCAAGTTCCTCTTTTTCGATCGAACGCTCGGTTGTCGAGATGTGAGCACTCGATGATAACTATTCTCTCTTTCTAACCTCTTGCTTTGAGGCGATCTGCAAAGCGAGGATGGGCACAACGAAGTACTCGGTTGGCTTCTCGCTCACCCACCTTCTTTGGCTCTTCGCCGTCTGCATTGCGTGCCGCAAAATGGCGATCAAAACGATGGCATTCGTCCATCGAATGAGTTCGATCGGCGTTGGCATCTACGTGGTTCTGCACTACACGATCTTCTTCCTACTTCTGCTAGACGCCGTGGCCGAGGGTTGGCTCTTGGATGGGAACGGATTCTACCGCCTCCTCCTCGCTCCCCAACCACTCCTCGTCTGGCTGAGCATCCATTTGAAGAGGATGGAGGTGAGTTTACTCGGATGGTGGGCAAAACACAAACAAGCTGCTTGCAGTTCGAAACACTCGCCCAACCACCGCCCACCGAAGGGAGTGAAAAGAAAGAAGCGACCGGTTAGACGGTCCTTCTGATCAGCAATGCGGGTATTCTGTACATTAGTCGATGCAGTTCAGTTTTATCTCATAGGTCGAATAAAACAGTTTTTCCACCAGTCGCAATTGAAGGAATCGAATGCAGCCACCCAAAACGAACAAGGTTCACCGGTGGGGTCAACGAGCTGAAAACACATCGAGTTCTTGTCCCGCTCTCTATTTACTTAATTGCTCGCTCTGTAGTTGGCAGCAAGCATAAACAAACATCCATTTGCGCCTCCTGTCCATGCAAGCCTTGCCGCTCCGCGAATTCCGCCGTCTCTTTTGGAAATCGAACGGTGGATACTGCGATGCAGTGCGCGGCCGTGGAGGTGGAAAGGCGGCGGCGACTTTTACCGCCGCAACCTCGCCGTCGCTGGCGGTTATCAGAAAGCGCGAGGGCGGACGGCGGACCGGCGGACGACACGAAGATGGGCGACGAGTCGGCGGAAAGCAACACGAAGCGCCTGACGGCGGAAAGTCTCCGCCTGTTTCTCAAATGGGCAAGTTTCCGCTTTCTCTCGGTTTCCGTTCATTCTCGTTCGTTTGTCGCTTGCAGGCCACCCGCAGCCACCCGTCGGACGTTGAGCTCACGGCCGAGAATCTCGTGGAGGGCGTCGCACTGGTCGAGTTGCTGGTCTCCTTGTTCGTCCTCCCGCTCGCTCCTCACCACCAACTTCCGATTTGTTTCAGTGCGAGCGATCACTTCGGCGATCTGCTCGATCGCCTCTCCAACGACCTCGACGACTCGCGGGCGGGCGTGATTCGCAAATTCGAACTCGTCCGCGACCAACTCGCTTCTTTTTACGCGGACAAGAGCGCCCGACCGCTCGACGAAGCCACGTCATTCCTGGCGCCCGCTGCGGAAATCGGTGAGCAGCGAGCAGCAGAAGAGAACTCACTCAATTGTTTGTTCCAGTGTCCGGCGATGAGGATTCCCTGATGCGGTTGATGATCGTCGTCTACGGAGTGGCCGCTTCCACCAACCACATTTGTTCGTCCATTCCTTTTTATCCATTTATTTCTTTTGTTTGCAGCCACAAAAGAATTCAACGAATTGTTGACGGCGAGCAGCCCGGACGTTCAGCAATTCACGAACGAGATGGTGCGGGAGTTTGCGACCGAGTTGAGCGGAAACGGCCGCAGCGACTCCACTCAAGAGAACGTCGATCTCCGTTCGAAATTGAAACAGACCCGCCTCGAAGTGAGTTCCCTTTCACGCATCTTCCAGTTCTTTCCTTCGCGTTCAGATCGCCCAGCTGAAGGACGAGAAGTCGAAGCTGGAGTTCGAGCTCTCGCAGAAGGAGATCGAACTCACGAAGTACGCGGAGATGCACGCCATGAGCCAGGAGGTCGAAATGAAGGCCGGACGGCTCGAGCACGTGCAGGACCAACTGCGGATTGCCGAAGACCACTGCTCCAAGCTGGAGCTTCGAGTGGGCGAACTGAGCGGACGGGAGGAGACTCTTTCGAAAGAAGTCAGCAAACTCGTGAGTTCCCTTCCTCTCGCATCACGGTTGATTTCTTGTGCTTGCAGCGAGAGTCGCTGAAGTCGGTCGAGGAGGAGCTGCGGGAAGCGCGCGACAACAAGGCTGCCCTGGAGCACCGCCTCTCGATCGCCACCGCCCGCTCGAATGAAATGGAGCAGAAGTTCGCCCGCCTCCAAGAATCCTCCAGCCAGAAGCCGTCCGAGCGGGACCACGCTGCCCTCAAAGACCGCTACCAGAAGATGCTGAAGCGGAACTCGGAGCTGGAGCAGCAGTGCCAATCGCTGGAGAGCTACAAGATGCTCCTGGACAGCCACAAGGCACAGCTGGAGCAGGTGAAGGCCGAAAAGGAGGGCGTCCTCAACGAGCTCTACACCGAGCAAGAGCGCAGTCGCGAGCTGAAGGGCCGTCTGAAGGAAGTGGAGAACGCCCGGCTGTCCGTCCAAGCGGAGACCTCGGAGCCCGTCACGCCCACCACCTCTTCACGACGAGCTTTCAAAGACGGGCAGCTTCGATTACGGGAACGTCAAGTGAGTTTCATTTTCCTTCCATCGTTTATCTTCCGTCGATTGCAGCGAAGAACTGATCGCCCTAAAGGTGGAGGTTTCCAGCTTGCAGTCCGAGAAGAAGCGCATGGAGGAGGAACTCTCGCGGACCAACGCGCACGTGGAGAGCGAGAAGGAACGCTCCGGCGCCCTCTTGGCTCAAGTGCGCCTCGAGAGCGAGCAGTTGGCCCTGAAGCACGAGACGCTGCAGAACGAGTTCATGCGCCAGAAGCAGGAGCTGGACAGCGCCGTCGGGAAGTGCAAGCGGATGGAGGAGGAGCGCGCCCCGCTGCAGAACTACGTGAACGAGCTGGAGTTGGCCGTCAAGCGATCCGGCTTCCTCATCCAGGAGTACGTGATCCAGAACGAGGACGGAAGCTCCACCGGCATCACGGGCTCCGAGTGTTTGGCCCTCCGAGCAGAAGTCCAACGGCTGCAGGAGCAGCTGCAGAACCAGCGGATATCAGCGGATGCCTACCGTCATATCGCCACTGAGGAGCAGCGGCTGATCACGAACGAGTGGTACGAGCAGGCCCTCAACTACGTGCAGCAGAAGCACCTCGCCCCGATGTGCACGAGCAGCCACTCGGACCCCGACTCCCTCACGACGAGCGCCTACGACGCGCAGCCCTACAGCCCGCATTTGAGCCAAATGCAGTCGACCGTCCTGTCCGCCCGCTCCACGCCGCAGCCCCAAGAGCGAGAGTCGATGGCCAACTCGACGTCTTCTGCCCTCACCGATTCGATGAACTCGTCCGTGGAGACGGGCACGACCTCCGGGATTCTCAGCCGCATCACCCGCTCCTTCCTCCGCCAACAACACGACCATCCCGCACGCGGCTCGATGGAGAGATGATCGCGGAGGTTTGTTCATTGGATCCACGAGCAGAGGGGATTGTTATCGTTTCAGGTCACGCCGATGCTCTCGGTCTTCTGCCTCGCCACGTGCGGTGATATCCAAAAATTTTCGATCGTGTGCTCAAACCATTGCTTTTGTTCGTGTTTGTACATTCGTCCGCTAGTCTACGTTCCTTCCTCATTCATTCACTTGCACAATTGTTCGTTATTTCTGAGAGATTCAGCAATAAACCTTCGACTAATCGGACGACTTCATATGAGCAAGGAATCAAGCGGAGTCACGAAATCGCCGCTCCACTCTGCAGGCGTAGGGCTCGGTGCCCATCGACGCGCCGCTCTCTTGCTTTTTGAGCGAGGGCGGCTGCTGGGCGGCGGAAAACTGGAAGAAATTGGGGTGATCGAGAGGTGCATAGTGCAGAACTCACTCGGTACTGGTGGAACAAATTTCCGATGAATAAAAAGAGTTTTATTTTTGCCAACGATTCGCCCAAACACGCGCGTTTGCCCAGCGAGAAGGGAACGAGCTCCTCCGGGTGCTTCACGCGCCCGTTCTCGTCCAGGAAGCGGTCCGGATTGAATCGCTTTGGATCCGGGAAGTACTGAAGAAGAACCGGAAATCACCGAAAAGGAAGACCGGTGCAAACCTTGGGGTTGCACATGACCACGGCGATCTGCGGGCTCACGGCCGCGCCCTTTGGAATGCGCACGCCGCCCACTTGGATGTCCTTCGTCGCCACTCTCATCTGGTTCAACACGACGATGTTGGCCCATCGTTGGACCTCCTGAACTGCTTGAATGGAAGAAAAAGAACGTGCAAAAGCTGACCATGATGCACGCGTTCAAGAACGGAAGGTTCGGGCGGTCAGCCACTCGGACGAGGCGATCGGAGCCCATTTGTTCGTCCAGCTCCTTCTGCACTCTCCGTTGGATCTCCGGATGGGCGATCAGGAGAGCTATCGCCCACGTGATTGTGTGGCTCGAGGTCTCTTGGCCTGCGATCCACCTGAAAACGAACTGATGCAATGATTGAATGACCTGAACTCATATGTCGAGACAAGCGTTCAGCAGTTGGATTCGACTGAAAGAACGAAGGAGTAAGCGGAGAGCAAGTCGGAAGGAACGAACGAAAAGTAGTGCGATTCGCCCGCCTTGTCCAGTTTGTTCTTCTCCATCAGAAAGGCGTCTGCAATCACATCCGGAGAGAGATGAACCCAGCTATCTTCACGCTTACCTATGAAATCCGCCGGCTCTTCCATGGTCTCGTAGTCGTTCTGGTGCTCGTGCTTGTCGACCACGCTGCGCATGAAGTCGAAGATCTCGTTCATCAGGGCGATCGACCGTCCGACCCGCTGCTTGAAGACGGGCAATCCGCGCAGCCAATCGCTGAGGATCCCCATCAGAACGAAGGGATCGGCGAAGCTCTTCATGACTTTGTCGAGCGTCTGCTTCAGCTTGTAGAACTCCTCCTCTTTGCCCTGCAACTCCGCTGTTTGATCACGAAGTGAATGGATTGACTTACGTCAGTGAAGCGATAGCCTGCAATAGGGATGCCACAAAACTCGATTTTAGGCCCAAAACAAAACCAAAACAAAACTGCGACCTGCGTTTTGACTCAAAACCAAAAACAAAACGTTCTGGTCGCCTCGGTTTTAAGTCAAAACAAAACACAAAACTTTTTGTTTTGTTTTGCCTCAAACTCGTTTTGTTTTGTGGCATCACTACCTGCAAGGACCGAGTTGATCACGCTGCCGACCGCGATGTCCGTCAGCTTGTGGAAGTTCTCGAACTCCGCCGTCCCGCCCTCCAGCTGCCGGTTGATCGTGGAGCACAGGTACTGGACTTCTTCCAGGATCTGAACACTCCATTCATTCAATCCTTCCGCTTTCAGTTGCTCACCCTCCTGCTCATCTCGTCCTTCCCGAGGCCGAAGTCCCGCAGTGTGCGTAGAGCGAATCGCCGCTGTTCGCGCCACAAATCGCCGTCGGTCGCCACGAGCCCGTAGTTGCCGCCGCGCGTCAGCTCGAACAAGGCCTTCATTTTGAACCTTCAAGCGACAAGAATAAAGAATCGAGCGAGCAGTGGTTACTTTTCGTTGTAGGTGTCTCCATCGACCTGCTGCATCAAATCGAGATCGTTCACTGTGACGATCGCGAGCGGGCCTAAAGAAGACGGTTGAATAGCGAACGAAATGCAAAGCTTACCGCTGAAGAACGTGTAGACAGGTCCATATTTCTGCCTCCACTCCAAGAACTTCTCTTCCCATCGGTCAACTCCGCGCAACGCGAGCGTGTTGCCAGCGAGCGGCAGCGGGAACGGCCCGGGCGGAAGACGACGACGAACGATCCCGTACTGGTAGAAGAGAAGGACCGCGATCACCGCAAGGATGAGCCACAAGATCCACATTCTAGTGAGTAAAAGGTTCGAATAAACAAAAGGAATGTGCCGAACGGCAATCTCTTCCGCCTTCTTTTAAAGACCCCCGCCTGCGAGCACACACTCCCGCCCAAACACCCGCCGGAGCGACGAAAAAAGCGGAAAGAACGAGCAAGCGAACGTACTATTGGACCCGGCGTCTCGCCAGCGAACGAACAATTGAGCGCGCTCACCCTTCTTTCTTTAATTCCAAGCAAAGAGCGTTCATGAGTACGCGTGAGCGTGGATCGTCGGTCTTATCGGTGAAATCGAGACGGCGGTTTGTTGACTTGGAGCACCCTAACAATCTCCTTATGTTGTGGTTTGAAAGGACCAAATGTCAGTTCACAAAAGCGGTTTTGGCGAGCGTTCCTCGTGGAAAAACACGTTTTCATTTTAAACCTTTACTATTCACTCTTTCCAATTGGACCGCAAGAAATAGACGTCTTTATTGTTCTTAGGCGGTGAGTGAGCAGAACGGAAGGAGATCTTCTTGATGAAAAGAATGTGGAGTCGAAGCGAGGATAGAAGTTTGGAAGGGAAGAACGTTCTCTGGCATTTGGTCTATTGCACGAGAAGAAGGGGGACTACCCGTAAAGGAATGGAAGGAGGGCGGACTAGACGGTCGTTTGCGTGGACTCGATGGACACCTGCAGGTTCTGCGGCTCGCTGATCGCTCCGTTGCTTCGACGAAAGGCGATCAGATGGGCGGAGTTCGTCGTGGCGACCACCGGCTCCTCGCTCGCGTTTCGATCGCCCACCGAACTCCACATTTTGAGGCGGCAGCGAATGCGGGGGTGGTAGACGACCGAAACGATCGGGAAGGAGAGGAAGTAGACGAGGATGAACGCGTCGAAGAGGTAGATGATCGCTTGGGCCCACTTCGACTGAACGGGGTCCCGCATTCCCACCATGTAGAAGATGGCGCAGATGACGACCGTCGAGCACAGCGAGTAGACGATGAAAGTGGGCAGGATCGTCGTGTACATCACTCTTTTGATCGAAAACACGAGCTCGTTCCGCAATTTCTGCTCCAGCGACTCGAAACTCCGCATCGTCCGCTTCACCGTCAGCCATCGGGGGGAGATCGTGAGCAGGAAGAAGCACTAAACGGTCGTTTTGATCAGCATCCAACAGTTCGCTCCACTTACCACCACTTGGAAGCAGCCCATAACAAGGAACACGAATGTGGTCGAAGCGTAGTGGAGTTCATTCCTCACGATCGTCTGGTTCGCGTGTTTCTCGCACATCGAATAGTACACAATCTTCTCGGGAAAGACCAGCGACACCAGCCGAAGATACAAGTACGTGGCAAAGGCAATGAAGTACTGAACACAATGGATGAATGAGTATCCCTTCTTCTGCTCACTCACAGTTCCAATGATCAGCGCGTAGGCGGACGTGTGGTAGTGCGAGAAGAGGGCCCGCTGCAGGAAGACCACCCAACCGTCTTCGTTTCGATCCGAGGGCTGTGCGGGCATCGCTCGATCGGCATCGCCCGTCCGTCGGCTCGACGAGTTCACTGGAGATTCGTGGGCATTCTGCAACCAAATACGTGCCAATCGAGAGCAATAACAAGCAAAAAAGATTCTTGAGTGGCAATCCCCGGTTACTGTGGAAACGGCTAAAGAAACACGTGGGAATCTCGAGAAACAGCAGCCGTCAGTGATCAAAACAAAAAAAACAGACGAACGAAAGAACTCGAAGGTCAAAAATCACCCGGCTTTCCGCATCAACTGCAGCGACAATCCGATTGAATCGTCCTTTTTTTGGGTGCCTCCAAAGCCGCCTGTTGCTCACAAAACACGCCACAAACTCCCTTTTCCCTGCACAAAATTGAACCCAATGGAACCTCCAAAATCCCCACGTGCTCGCCGCTTCCGGCGGAACATCGCGAACAGAAATCGGCTACGAACAACGCTCGAACGGAATTTCTTGCCAGGCTCCAAAAAGCCGCTGGACTCGTGGCCAAGACGACAAAAAGGCGGTAGAAGAGCGTAGCAACAAAGAAGAAGAGGGCGCTTTTCACGTGCCGCCTTTTTTCTTCTGCTGCTGTACGACCAGAGGGTCATGCATGTTCCTGCATGTTTCTGATTACCCAGTCCGCGGGAAAGCGGTCAATCACGAGAGCAAACACCAACCAACCATCGAAATACCGCGGAATTTCGATTTACGAGTCGAGTTGAAAGCGCGAGACGACGAGCAAACCGATCGAAAAGCGTCGACCTTCCCGTCGGCCCCAAGCGGCCCCTCCCGATGATAAGCCATCCGCATTTCCATAACGAAAAGCGAAACGAGTGCGGAGTTTCGCTTCAAACACCCGCCGGCCGGCTGCTCCAACAGCGAAGGGAACGCCCGGAAAGGAGTGACTCACTTGCGGCAATGAGGAGTGAATCAAACGGAATAGAAGGCTTTTTTTCTGTTGACGGAAAGAATGAAGAAGAACGAAAAGGAGTGCCTTGATCCGCTGGAGATGAGTTGGCAGCCAGAAGGAACGAGTGATTCTTGTTCTGTTACAGAAAGTAATTGACCTCATAGCTTGAAGAGCAAACAAGCGGAACATCAACGAGCAGGAATGCCGCCCGCAATCCGAACGGCCGAAACTCGCGGGAAGAACGCGTAAAAAGCGGCTTCTTTCGGCCGGCCGGCCGCCTTCTCCGCCGCACGTCCGCCGCTCGGGGCTCTCGGGTGATGCGCAAATATTTGGACAAGCCCGCAGCATCGCCGCCTTCTCCTCCGCGTGCACTCGACCGCTTGCGACTTCGATTCCCCCCACTCGGCCGCCCGCTTCCTGTGGTTTGCGGAGATTAGTGGACATTCGTGGGAAATGCGAACATTCCGCCGGCATTTGCCCGAGGATCGCAAACCGGCCGCAATCGAAAGAATAAGACGGAAAGAGCGGTTGAAAACAGGTCGTCCGCCATGGGACTTCCTTTCGTAAGAAAGAAGCCCCACAAACCGCAAAGAAGCTCCTTGTTGCTGTTGAAAGGTTTCTTTGGCCTCGCTCGGTGGCCGTTGGTCCTCATTGCACCGAGGCCCCAGAGGACACGCGATCGTGACGACACAGAAAGGAGGTACGATAATCGCGTGCTGGACGGAGAACAACGGAGGTGATCGAAAGAAAGGAAGTCCTGCCTGCAGCGAACGAAGTCCGAAAGACAAAAGAACGTGCAAACGGCGACCATTCCGTCCGAATTCAATCGCCGGCGGTCATCTGCGGGCCGGCGACCGGAGGGCACACGCGCGCGGGCGACGAAGGCGGAGAAGTTTGACGTTTCCACCTGCCCGCCCGCCAGCCCGCCGGCTCTTCGGTCGGAATCCCCGCGCAAGAACACCCACTTCGTTCATTCGTTTGTTTCTTCGCGACGGAGAGATGAGCAGCCGGATGGGTCGAACACCACGATCACTCGCCTGTCGATTGACCTCCGACCCAATCGAGCGGACGAGTGCGAAACAAATCGGCGACTGCCGCAAATTGCCGCTCGGTTTCAAACCGCCCGGAGGTCGCCGTTAGCAACCGAAAACTACGTAATCCGCTCGCCCGTTCAGCACTCCCGGGGGCTCAAACTTCGAACCGTTCGGTCAACAAGCGAGTCACTTGCAAGTGGCAGCACAAAGCACAGGGCTCTCAAAGAGCAAACGCATGCTAAGAGTAGAAAAAATAATCACGCCTAAAAAGAGACTGTTTTTGTGCTTTCACGTGTTCATTGAAGTCGTAAACGTTCTTTGGCCGTTGTTCTACGGGGTACTGTCCTATTTCTGCCACTCTACTGCCTGCCCACTTTCTTCTTTTCTTCTGGACAGTCAGCCGCACGACCGAAAATCAACGCGAGAACTCCGCCCGCACAGACGCCGAAACCGACGACTTTTGCCCCAAAATATTTCTTTTCTACTTTCCCGTTTTGCAATCGGCCATCCACGATGTCTGCGGGAACCAAACGACGCAAACGACCGCATCCCCAATCGACGGGCGAGCGGGAGCGACTTTTCAAGGTGATTTCGTTCGATTCCGCCCATTCAAATTGCCCGCTTTCAGTATGTCCCCTTCTCGGACCAAATCGCGCGGATTTCGATGGACTACGCGACGGTTTCGCACGCGATCCCGCAGCAGGTGCACGAGAAGAAGACCTTCTTCTACGAGGCGGTCAGCAAGTGGATCGAGCTGGACTAAGGCGACGATTTCAGTGAGCCCTCCTCTCATCTGTCCGCCTGTTAATCGTTCGTTCAGAATCCTTCCTGGCGGACATCAACCACGAGCAGCTGGCCACCTACGCCCAACTGCTCCACTTCCAACGGGACATCGCCGACTCGCTGATGGACCACCTGCTGCGGGACGGGAGTTCCGCTCGGATTGCCTTGATCGAGTGAGTGTCCCCTCCTATTTCCGTTGACTATTCGTGTGTTTGCAGGATCCTGATCGGGTTCGCGAGTGACCTGCGAGGGGACTTCCTCGACCACCTGTGGGACTTCTTCGACGTGGTCATTCGGCTGATCGAAACGAACAAGCAGGAGATCGAGCTGCTGGACGTCTGCTTCCGCGCCCTTGCCGTCTTCTTTAAACTCCAATGGCGGAATTTGGTCAAGAATTTGCGCAAAACCTTGGTGTTCGTCTTTCACTCGCTCGTTCTCTCCTACTTTCGATCGCTTTCAGTCGTCTGACGCCGTTGTTCTCGTCGAACAGTCACTACATCCGCCGCTTCATCGCCGAGAGCTCCTCGTTCCTGCTGCGACGCGCGGGCAACATGGAGAAGATCGCGATCTTCCTCGTGGAGCGCTCGCTGGAGCTGGACGAGCCGAACAACACGGACGGCACGATCCACCTCTTTTTCAACACCATCAAGGGAATCTCCGGCCAATTCCAAACGGGAGCTCCGCAGATGCTGAACGAGATCCTCGGCGCGGTCTTCTCGATCGACGAGCAGACCGCCCGCGCCCACGGACTGGAGATCCTCGAGAGCGTCATGCGGGAGTGCGTCGACCACGGAGCGGCCAAGAATTGCGCCCCGATCACCAACGTTCTCCTGGTTCGTCTTTGATAGAAACATCATGTTGTATTCTCGCGTTTGCAGACGCGCTTGGAGTCGGCGGCTCGAGAGTCCGTCGGGCTGAAGAACGTGGACGACCTCTGCCGCCTGCTGCTCGTGTGGCTGGAGGAGCGGGAGGGCCGCAAGTTCGCCGACCACTCGCGACTCCTCGACGTGTGCACCGCGGCCATTGAGAGCACGAAGTACGCGCCGAGCCGCGAATTCCTGCGGCTGTGCGCCCGCGCGATCACGGCCGTCGTGGAGCGCTCGAATTCGATGGGCGCCGTCCGCGGGCTCGTCGAGAAGACGGTCGGCAAGTTCGGGAACGCGGCCGACCTTCCGCTGATCCTCGACTTCTACGCGGAGCTCGTCGATCTCAACATTTTCGACATCTGGTGCATGGAGACCGTCGGGAAGCTGGTGGAGAAGGTCGTCGGACCGGACGGGTCGATCGACGATGAGCTCTTGCGACCAATCCTCCGCTTCTACTTCAAACACACGATCGACCGCCATCCGCTCGCTTCTGCTCTCCAAGGTCCGTTCTTCCTTCCGAGTTCTTCTATTCTTTTGCTTTGCTTAGAAGTGCGAAACCCGACCATCGACGTCTCGTACCACAAACAATTCCGCGCCGTCCTCCAGCGGATCGTCCGACATCCCGACGAGTTCGACGCTACTTTCTACCCGCTCGCCCTCGTCGTCCTCCCGTGGCTGCACCGAGCGAACGAGGCGAGCGAGGACGAGGAGCTCCTGACCGCACGGCTGATCGCAACGGTCGAGGCGGAGACGACCAGTGAAAAGGTCCTCCTGAACGGCTGGCTGCTCGCCTCTCACTTGCGGCTGATGGGCGCCGAGAAGCTCGAGGGATTGCGGGTGGAGTCCCTCCTCGGATTCTTGAGGTTCTTCCGCCTGCTTTCGTTCATCTAATTCGTGTTGTTTGCAGCCGACATCCGACGACCGAGTTGGCCCTCCGGATGTTCGAGCTGCTCGCCGAGAAGTGCGGCGACTTCGAGCAGGCGGACGGCGTCGATTCGTTCGGCCGACTGCTCGCGATCCTCCGGCCGGCCCTCGCCCACCCGATTTCCGTCGTCCGACTGCTCGGCCTGCGGATTCTGAAGGAATTCGAGCGCTTTCTGTCTTTCGATTCGAACAATCAGGTGAGTTCTCTTCGATCCACTCGTCCCATCTCTCCTTTCAGAACCGGACGGCGTTGGACGTGATGCTCAAAGTGGAGGAGGAGCCGATCGCCTTCGAAACGCACCGCGAGCGGGCCGCCCACCTCCGTCGTCTCAAACACAACTCGCTGCTGCGGCTGCTGCCCAACGAGTTCCGCACCGAACTGCAGCTCGTGAGTTTTGTTTGGTTGCCTGTGCATTGCAATCTTCGTTGCAGGTCGTGGTCCGCTTCGTGCTCGCCCAGTACTTCGTGAACCTGACCGCCTTCTGGCCGCAAATCGCCGAAGTCGCCGCCTCGTTCTCGGCCGCCTTCTCCGCCGACGAGCTGTGGGCGATCTTCGACGAGCAGCTGGCGGCCGCCACTCGCTGCATTCGGGAGCCCGAGACGGCCGCCCACTTCCAACCGAAGCTCTCCGATCCCGCCCTGAACGCGGTCTTCGTGGAGGTGCGCGGAGAGATCGACGAGCACGTGAACTGGTGGGCGTTTCGCCTCGAGCTCCTCAAGCTGCTCGAAGGCGAGTTCGCCGAGTTGGCCGAGCGGAAGAATCGTCACTTGATCGCGCTGCTCTTCGACGTCTACGCGTGAGTCCGCCTTCCTCTCTCGTTTGATCCAACCGTCCGTTCAGACACGAATTTCAACGAGTGGCTTCGCGAACTCGCAAGCACGACGACCTGACCGCCCGCTCGGAGGCCGACGAGCAGAAGGACGTACCGAAAGCCCACCAAACGGACGACGTGGACGACGAGGAAGAAGCGGAGGAGGAGCAGGAAGCTGCCGATGAGCCGATTGCGACGACGAAAGAGGGCGAAAGTCGCCGACTCGATCGGAAGCTCGTCGTGAACACGATCAAGACGTTGATTTCGATCCTCTCCGCGTTCGGCAACCTCAAGACCGCCTTCAAAGCGGCCGACCTGAACGCGATGCTCAACGAGGTACTGCGAACTGTCCCGTCTTTTTCTCATTACTCGTTTGTTGCAGCTCCTCCGGTCGGACGACCCGCAGCTGCAGAAGGCGGCCCTCAACTGCCTGTTTGCTTTCAAGAACAAGGCGCTCGAGGCGTACCGCGAGAACTTCGAGAAGCTGGTCGACGACAAGACCTTCCGCGACGAGCTCGTCCACTTCTCGGTGGACGGCGAGAACACTGCGATCGCCGGCGAGCACCGCGCGGAAGTGATGCCCGTCTTGATGCGCCTGCTGGACGGGAAGATGCACTCGCACACGAGCCGGCGAGGAGCCTCCCGTCGGCCGGCCATCTTCCGCTTCGTGTCCGGCTGCCTGTCCGACGAGCTGGAGATGTTCCTGCGGACGATCTTCTGGTCGCTGGACGGACTGATCGGTGGGTGGTCGAGAGAAAGAAGTGTGTTTATTGCTCTGCTTGCAGACACGACCAGCATTCGAAAGACGTGCGACTCGCTGGTCGCCACGTACGACCCGCACAAGACGATCGCCCTCCGCGGATCTCCAGGTTCGTCCCCCTTCAACGAAGAAAAAAGAGGGCAATCGATGAGAACAACATGGGAACAAAGGGGAGCGTAAGGGAGGATCCGCCCGAACTGAAGAACGCCGCCAACCCGGTCGCCTTCTTCTTTCGGCAGTCCAGCGGCGGCGAAAGGTTTTCGAAGTTCGGCCGTTGGGCGCGCCTTTCGCTGTGGGCGGCGGCCGCTCGTCGGTGGGCCTCGTACTCGCGCCCCGACCGGTCGTACATGTTGAGGAGGTTGTCCTCGCCGCCCGGCCGGTCGGTGCACCGACTCCAAGCGAGCGCGTGCCGAATGGAGGGCCACAGTTTGGGGTGTTGGGCGTAGAATTCGATCCATTCGGACAGCCACTTCATGCGGCAGTCGCAGATGAGCGGATTCCCCTGAACGAATCGCTTGTTTTCCTCTTCTGCTGCCCGCCCACTCACCTGCATGTCCAACTTCTCCAGCACCGTCCCGTGGGCATTCAGCAGCGGCGACGCGCCGTGCCGAAACAACTCCAACGTCTCGATTTTGTTGTTCGGCAGCTCCAGCTCGACGCTCCGCACCGAGTTCATGTTCTCGAAAAGATTGGGCGGGAGCTCCGTGAGCGACGTGTTCCGCACGATCAGGCGGAATTCGTAGCGGCGGATCCCGTCCAGCGCTTTCGGGTCGATCTGCAAGCTTCCCCCTTCTTCCAAGCACTTCTCTCCCACCCACCATCTTCAACTGCTGGCCGCCGATCGCCAACTCCTGCAGCAGCCGCAGGTCCACTCCTTCCAGCTGCTTCTCCAAAATGAACGAGTGGACGTCGAAGTGGAGCGTGCGGAGGGGCGGCAGGTGGCGCAGGATGTCCGTGATGTTGTAATTCGTGGTCACTCGGGGCAGGTCGTAGAGCTGAACACTCACTCGTTAGAGCTCCTTCCTTCCTCTCACACCCACCTGCAGGCTCTGCAGTTGGACCAAGTGGGCGAAGCTCTCGGCCGGCGGCAATCGAAGCAAATCGGGCATACGGGCGATCTGGAGGGTCTCCAGCTCCCGCAGGTGCTCCAAATGCTCCGCGTTCAGTTCGCGGATGCGATTTCCGTTGAGGTTCAAGTGCTTCAGTTGGCCCAACTCGGCGAGTGTTTCGCCCGGCACTTCGCGAAGGTTGTTGTTGGCAAGGTCGAGGATCTGCAGCTTCTTCAGATGCTCCACGTCCGCTTTCTGCAGCTCGTAGATCTTGTTGCTGAACGAAGGGTGGATTGAACTGAGTGAATGCTCGCTGGACTCACTTGCTGATGTTTAGAAAGCGGACCGACTTGTTCGTCAGCTTCGGCAGCGAGAACAAGCCGGTGCCCGCCATGTTGATCGCCTTCAGCACGCCGCTGATGCTCTGCAATCCGAGCGGTTACTCATTCTCCTTTTCATTGTTTCTGCTCACTCGAAAGACGTGCGGAGACCAGGTAGTGATCGGATTGTGGGACAAGTCGAGGAACTCCAGCCAGGGCATGTCCTCGAAGGCGTTCGCCTCGATGCTTTCGATGCGGTTGTGCGCGAGGACAAGTCGCTTGATCGCGTGCAACCCGCTGAAGTCGGCGGTGTCCAGCGAGCGGATCGAATTGAAGCTCATGTCCAACTCGCGCAAGCTGCCTCTGATCGAACCCAAGGCTTTCGTCGGGATCGTGCTGAAGTTGTTGCGGCGAAAGGAGAGTTTGAGCACGTTGTCCCGTCCGAACACGCCCGCTTCGATCGAACTCAAGTAGTTGCGGCTAAGATCGAGGTATTCGAGCGACTCCTAAACGACCGATGATCTAAATCTTTCTTCTTTCTGCTCACTTGATTCGAAAAGGTCTCTCGCCAAACGGTGTGCAGTTGGTTGCCGGAAAGGTCGAGGAACTTCAGCTTTTTGGGCGTCTGGAAGGCGTCCACGTGGATTTCCATGATCGAATTGAGGGCCAAGTCCAAGTGGAGCAGCTTGTGGCACGTGTGCAGGAGGAAGTTGTCCACAAACTCCAGATTGTTGTGACGGAGGCTGAGGAACGACAGCGAGTGTCTTGCGTTCTGGAGTTGGAGTCTAAACGAACAAGTGGGAAGGGCAGCGAGTGGGCAGACGCACTTGGTGAGTTTGTTGAACGAAAGGTCCAAAATCGTCAGCTTTTCCGCTCGATTGTTCAAGAACTGGAGGTCGAAGCGGTCGAGGCGGTTGTGCGCAAAGAAGAAGGCGTTCCAGAGCGGAGACGTTCTGGAAGGCCGCCTCTTCGATTCGCTCCAGCTGGTTGTGATCGAGGGACAGCTGGGCGAGGGCGGGCAGGTGGTTGAACGCGTAGTCGTGCAGCACGGCGATCTGATTTCGGTTCAAATTCAAGTGCATCAAGTGGGGCAGTTGGTTGAACGTGTGCGGGTTCACGTGCTGCAGCCGATTGTCCGCCAGATTCAAGTGGAAGAGGCGGGGGAGCGACTCGAACGCGTGGCTGCCCACTTCTTCGATTCGATTGTGCCCCAATTCGAGCCACTCGAGACGCTGGCTGCTGCTCGGGTGAAAGATCTGGTCGTTGATCGTCTGAAGCTTGTTCCACATCAGGTGCAGTTCGGTCATCTGGGGCGAGAGCTCGAGCATGCGGACGGGCAGCTCGTCGATCAGGTTGTGGTTCATCTGCAGGTTGGCCAGCTTCTTCAGGTTGTGGGAGGAGGTCTTGGGGAAGATGCGGAATTCGTTGTGCTGCAAGAAGCGATTAGACAAGCGAATCAACTGCAACACGCACCTCCAAATTGAGCGACATCAAGCCGCTCAACTTCGACGCCGCCTCGGGGGCGATCCGCTGGAGTCGGTTGAAGCTCAAGTTGAGGACGCCGAGCGAGGCCATGTACATGAAACTCTTGGGGTCGACGATCTCGCGCAGCTGGTTGCCGGCGAGGTTGAGTTCGCGTAGGGCGGCGGCCGCTCCGTTCATCCCGCCGAACGGCATCTTCTCCAGCACCTCGATTCGGTTGTACGAGAGATCCAAGTGCTCTAGCCGCTGCATTCCGTCGAAAACTTCGGGCTCCACGCGACTCAAACGGTTGAACTGGAGCTCCAAACGCCGCAAATTGTGCTTGAAGTTTGCGAGCATTTGGTCCTCAAGCCTGCAATCGTCTCTTTCAACTACAATCAATCCAAACGACCCACTTCTCCAGCTTGTTGTGCTGCAAGTCCAACTTCTCGAGCGAGAGCAACAGTTCGAGTGCTCGGGGCAGTTGCTTGAACTCGTTGAAGGCCAAGTCGAGCGAGTGGATGCTCTTTGCGAGGTGGCCGAACGTCTGCTTGTGGATTTCGTCCAGCTTGTTGTATCGAAGGGAGAGCCTCTCCAGCTCCTTCACGTAGCCGAACGCCTTCTGATCGATGCGGTCGATCTGAACGAACAGAAACGGTCGTTGATCTCCTGTTGGCACCCACCTTGTTCATCTGCAAGTTCAATTCGGAGAACTTCTGGAAGGAGGCGAACGCGTCCTCGCCAAGGCTGTTGATTCGATTGGCTGAGAGGTCCACTTCCATCGTCGACTTGAAGCGAACATTCGGCGAGGCCACGATGCTCGTGATCTTGTTTCCACTCAAGTTCAACTTCTCCAGCTGCGTGAGGTTGAAGAGGGCGGCGTAGGGGACCTGAACAACGAGCGATTAGTGGGGAGAACCCGTTTATTTCTACTCACTTCCTCCAAAATGTTCCGCGAAAGATCGAGGATGTTCAGCGAGACGGGGAGCGAGTCCACTTCCAACCGCTCGATTTGGTTCTGCGAGAGCGTGAGCACGGAGAGCGGCAGTTTGGCGAACGAATCGCTCTCCAGCTTCTTGATCTGAACGGGACGGGGCGTCTTCA
The DNA here is from genome assembly GCA_024699865.1 of Aphelenchoides fujianensis. Lineage (NCBI taxonomy): Eukaryota > Metazoa > Nematoda > Chromadorea > Rhabditida > Aphelenchoididae > Aphelenchoides > Aphelenchoides fujianensis. The sequence goes on along the minus strand of JAMPIO010000060.1, from coordinate 14,633 downwards.
TGGATTGCAAACGAGAGCTTACTCGATTTCGATCCAAATTCACCAGTTCGAGCTTCGTGAGCTTCGTCTCGCTCGACGAGTTGAAGCCGACGGCCACGATCTCGTTGTCTTGGAGGCGGAGGTACTCGAGGTGTTGCAGGTACGTGAACGACCAATAGGGGATCGAATTCAGGGCGTTGTGGTGCAGGTTGAGCACTTGGAGAGTTTCCTAAAAGAGTGAGAAGAAGTGGGTGGTCGCCGTAAGTTCGCACTCACCTCAAGGCCTCGGAAAGCATTCACGTTCACGTTCTGAATGTTGTTGTGGCTGAGGTCGAGTGTTTGGATCGATTGATGCTTGAAGGCGTCCTGCGCGACGGCCGTCAACGCGCCGCCCTTCAACTCCAAACTGTTGATGTTCACGTGGGCGCTCTCCTCCGGGTCGAAGATGTGCGTGAGTTTGGGCACTTGCGTCCAACTGCGCCCCTCGCAGCGGACGTCCACTTCGTTCGGGCCCACCCGAGTACACGAGCAGGAGCGGAATTCGGACTCAGAGTTCAATCTGAACACTCCATTCGATCTCTCCTTCTGTTTGGATCAACTCACTTGCAGTAGGGATCCACGCGTCCTTGAGTTGTCCTCCATACGAAGAAGAGGAAGAGCAGCGGAAAGAAGCCGCGTTTTCTCCTCATTTCCGCCGTCTTTGGGGCATCGGTCACTCGAACGTCTGCAACAGCCACCTGCCGATTACTCGCTCGTGAATGCGGGGAAGCCGGCCGGCCGGAAGCGGTTTGTCAACAAACGAGCGGTCATTCGAGAACAGGGCGGGCTTCACGGCACCTTCCGATGAGCTCGAGGGCTCGACGGGAAATTCAAGAAGAAAGGAGGCGGGCGGGAATCGGAGCCGTTTTTCGCGCCTTTCGGATCGCAGCGGGAAGCCGGCCGCCTTTTTTGGCACGAGCGCCAGCCGGCCAAGTGGTCAAAAGCGAGCGGCCATTGTTGCGGGAAAGCGAGAATCGAATTGTTGCGTCTTCTTCGGATTTCCCGCACTTCTTTCCGCCCTTCCATTCAAACGCCAGACGGCCGCCGATCCAATTGGCGGAATTTTGATCGGCGGATGATTGAAGGCGAGCGGGCGGCTGCTTGAAATGCTACCCCCGCCGGCCGCCCGCCGTCCACTCGGCCGTCGGGAGCGGCAGTTCGCCCGTTCGACCCGAAAGGCGATCCGCTCGACCGGCCGGGCGGTCGGCAGGGAGGTGCGAAATCGCCGCCCGCTCGCAATCAAAACGGCGGCCGATTTGATCGCCGAAATGCGGACACTCGTTTACGAGCCAAATGCGAAGCGAGCGGACACGCGCGTAACGGCGAATAGCATTGGACATCCAAGTAGCTCGTTGAACAAATGTTTGCCTTTCATTGGACGAGAAATGGGCAGTTGAAGGGTCCAAGTGTTCGAAAAGAGGGACCAGTTGAGTCAAACAAAAGGCGGCCGAGAACAAGCGGGCGCCCGGTTATGATCCCCGCCGGAAACAAGCGGAACAATCGGAGAACAGCTGTTCCTCTTGTCCCCCCGTCTTCCATCAACAAGTCGGCACTCGTGCCCCGAAAGCACGTTCGGTTCGCAACTCCCTCGAAATTTGGACGTTTTTACAAGCCGCCCGCTAATCAAAATTCAAACGGCGCCGCCTTCCGGCCGGCCGCCGTGGAAGTCGGCGCAAATTTTCGCACACTTCTTCGCAAAAAAAGGACGCCGAGAAGACGAGGGACGAAGTGGGTGGACGCTCTTTAATCGTCTTTACTGTTGGACTTTTCGTTGACTTCCGCGCGGTATGCAAATACGGAGGAGGGCAGAAAGGAGTGGGTGAGGGTTGTAAACACGCCGTACAAGGCGGGGATTATTCTCGCGAACGAGAACAAAACCCGGGGGCAAACGATCGCCTGTTTGCGGTCAGCAGTGACAAACAAACGAGAAGACCCTGCTCTTCCAACTTATAGCTGGAGGAATCTGCCGCCAGACGGCCGATCTCATGATCCTCTTCATGCACTGCGGGCTCGTTGCAGAGCGGTAAATCAAGTGCGAAAGGGACGGCGAGCGGGCGGATTAATCGGAAAAAGCGAGATACGAAATTAACGACCGCCGAATTTTATTGGGGCGGCGGCAAACTTTTCGCCACTTCGGACATCCGCCGCCCGATCGCCCGCGGCTCGCCGGCCACTTGCCGGCCGCAAATCGGAGAAGTCGGCCGGCGAGCGGCGGCCGTCAATCGGCGGCGGCGGGCGACAAAGCGGGCGGCCGGACATGCCCGCTCCGCACCTCCGAGCGGCAAATTAGTGAGTCCATGGAGGCCGAAAGGTGAACGGGCGGCCGGCATTGTTCTTTGGTTTGGTTTGTGGCCACAATTGAATGGCGGGGATGCTCATTCGACAGGCAGAGGAAAGAGCAGGGCAGACGACTCACTCACGCCCTTCCGACCCGAAGAATCGAATGCGCTCATCCTTGGGGCGGCCGCCGGTAATTGCCGCCCACCTCCATTAGTGCGCACTGCGCCGAGATTTCGACGATTGGATGAGCCGAACGAAACACAAACAAACAATCGGAAAACACACGAATTACTTCCGCCCGTTTCAGCACGCTGGACTCCTTGGAGGAGGTCTTCCGCAAACTCGTCCGCTCGATGAGCCCCGAGCAGAACGCGTACGTGCTCCAAGTGACCGTCGTCTGCCATCTGCTCATCCGATTGGGGCTGGAGAACGCGGAAGTCGCCTCCTTCCAACGGAAGATTCTCCGCAATCTGCGGAAGCAGGCCTTCGATGTGCTCACGATTGTAAGCCGAAGATCACACGCATCCAATCTTCATCCTTTCTTCGATTTCAGATGTTCAACTCGTTCCAACATCGGGAGTTTCACGTGGATGAGCTGGAGGTCATCCTCACGGACGTCATCGAGCCGCATCTCGTGGACGGAGAGGCGGCCGTCGAGATGCCGTGGGCGATCGTTCGGTTCTTTTGCGCACTGACCAAAATGCCCTTGTACGTTTGCCACTGCCGTCCTTTCATCCGTCTTCTGGTTGCAGCTTCTACCCGCTCCTCAACGTTCCGTTCTCGTCCCGATTGCACGCGCGCACTCCGCTCTCCCTTCTCTCGGCCCTTCTGTTCCTTCCGGAAACGAATCGGGAGTCGCAAACGACGATCGTCGAGGCGTTCCTCAATTTGTTCACGTTCGCCGACGAGAAGGGCGTCCAGTTGCCCGAATTGCCGCAAGAGAAGCTGCGGATCGAGGACGACGGCAGTGAGTTGTCCATTCCGCTATTCTTTCGATCATTCCGTTGCTTTCAGAACGCCCGTTCGGCACCCGGCTGGCGGCAAACCACGTGGAGAATCTGCTGAAGCACCTGCAGGCGGTCATCCCGAACGAGATCCGCCACTCCAACCGGACGGTCAGCGTGGATTTGGGGCTGCTGGACAAGTGAGTTCTCTTTTCCACCGCTCCTCAAGCGATCTTTCCGTTCAGGTTGAGCGAATTCGCGGGCGAAAGCGAACTGGGCAGCGAGTTCGCGTCCGTCTTGCTCACGTTCGTGGAGCGCGGCCAGTTGCGCAACGAGGAGCACTTGGCCGCCGTCCTGCACTCGGTTTCGCACTTCCTGACGCGCGACAAGCAGCCGACCGCCTACTTCGAGCGCGTGATCCCGCTGCTCTCTTCCCTCCGCAGTCGGAAGACCCGCACCGCCCTCGTCCAGCTGCTGCAGCGAATCCGCACGAACGCCCACTTTTCGGCCGACCTCCGCGTCCACGTCGAGCGGCTGGAGCGGTTGGAGTCGTGGGACAAGCAGCGGATCAACGAGCCCGACTACGAGCAACGACACGAGGTCCTCGCCCTCCTCTCGCGCGTCTACGAGGGCGAAACGGACGAGAAGATCCCGCTCTCTGCCCTCAAGGCGTTCATCCACTCGCACTTCTACGCGCTTGCCCACGTGGACGAGATCTCCGTGCGGTCGGCCGCTTCGAACTGCCTCTGCCTGCTGGTGACGTTCGTCAAACGAAGCCCCGAGCTGGACGACGAGCAGAAGAAACAGTTGATTCGCTCCGACTTCCTGCCGCTCGTCCTCCGCACCCTCCGCTCGACGAACGAGAACGTGCGGCACGAGGGCGTGAACATCCTGGCCGCTCTGGTCGATCACTTCGGCGAGGCGGACGAGTCGCTCGCCCCGCTTCGCCAACTGCGCGCTCCGGACGATCCGAACACCTGCTTCTTCGAGAACGTCGTCCATCTGCAGCTCCACCGACGACAGCGCGCCTTCAACCGACTCTTCTTCGGCCTGAAGGACGAGGAGGTGAGTTCTCCACGCCTCCTGCTTTCTTCAATCGCCCGCTTTCAGGTGGACATTCCGCTGGAAGTTCTGCAGAAGTTCGTGGTCCCGCTCATCCGCCCGTACCTGCTCCGCAACGAGGACAAGTACGGGGCTCTCTCGGACGAGGCCATCCGCCTGTTCGCGGAGATCACCCGCCGAGAGCCGTGGCCCACGTATCACCGGACGCTCTCCTTCTACATCAACGAGGTGCGCAAGGCCGAGACGAAAGTGAAGCCGCTCATTCGGTTCGTTCATTCGACCACTCGGCCGTCATCCCTTTTCTTCCAGTGTGCTCGTCGCCGTCCTGGACGCCTTCCACTTCGACTTGGCCGCCCTCACGCTCCCGAACTCCGCTTTCGACGTTCGGCGCCGCAAACAACCGCGAAAGAAGCTGGGCGCCGCGTTGCTCGAGTCGGCGAAGCCGAAGGAGGCGGCCGAGAAGACGGCCGACGAGAACGCTGATCCGATGGAAGTCGTGGAGCAGCCGCCCAACCTGCAGGCTCTCGACGAGGAAGAGGGCGACGCCGAACTGAGCGACGAGCAGCGCATTCTGGCCACCATCCTCCGCGTGGTGGTCCCCCGCCTGCGCGAGTGCATCAAACCTTCGGTTCGTTCACTCCTTTCATTCCACAACGATCGGATGGCTTTAGCAAGAGTTCCACGCGCACAAAAAGGCGCAGAAGGGCGATCGGTACTTCGCGGACGAAGAGGAGATCAACCGAACGCCAATCGCGTTGGCCACCGTCAAGCTGCTCAAGAAACTGCCCGTTTGGGTCATGGACCTCCACCTTCAAGGGTAATCCGCGCTCGCCGTCTTCTCTCGCCTTATTAGATCTGTTTTAGTGTGATCCTGACGCTTCTGCACCTCCTGCTCAGCCGCTCCTTCATCGTTCGACAGGCCGCCCGGAAGTCGATGGAAGAAGTGAGCACTCTTTCGACTATTCGTTAACCCTTTTTTCTCCAGGTGATGCACACGCTGGGGCCGGCCCATCTGCCGAAGATCATCAAGGAGCTGCGGCAGAAGTTCACTCGCGGCTACCAAATCCACGTCATGATCTTCACGGTCCACTCGATGATCCTCAGCCTGCAGAACGTGCTCGAGCCGGGCGACTTGGACGCTTGCTTGGTGGACATCTTCGAGGTGAATGCCCAAGAGAATCTCCGTCGTACTCGTTCGTTTGCAGGTCGTGAAGCAGCAGCAGTTCGGAGACGTGGACGAGGAGCGGCAGAGTCACGCCGTGAAGTCGAAGACGCCCGAAGCGAAGGCCGCCCGCGCCCAGGAGACGTTCCTCCTGTTAGGGCGGTTCATCAGCGAGAAGTCGCTGGACAAGTTCGTGGAGCCGATGAAGAATGTGGGTGCAATGGAAAGGAAGAGGAACTCTGAATGGATTCGTTCAGATCATGGAAGAAACGCCGAACGCCGCCACTCAGAAGAAACTCCAGGAACTCCTGCGCTCGCTGTCTGCCGGCCTCCGCCGAAACGCGGGCATCCCGCCGCCCACTTTGCTCCAGTTCGCTCGCACGATTCTCGCCGAGTTCGTCGGCGAAATGTGCCAACAGCACGACGCCCTCCGCGCCCAGCAGCAAGCGGAGCAGGCGGAGCGAAACGCCGGCTACCGACCGCCCAGCTGCGTCCTTCTCGCCCCCGAACCCAAACGGTGGGCACTCGGCATCCCTTCCGCCTCTTCATCGCTTTCTTGCTGCAGGATGGGCGTGATCGTGAAGACGTCGACCAAGAGCAAAGTGGCGATCTTCGTCGAACTTGGCGCCCAACTGCTGGGCGACATCCTGACCGAGAAGCACTTCGATTTGGAGTCCGCCGAGCACGCCCAGCTGCTGGACCCCTTCCTCCGGTTGATGCTCGATGCGCTCCGCTTGAAGTACGAGAAGGTTCGACCGTTTTTATTGATCACTAGAAAACTTGTTTGTTCAGATCACGTCCATCGCTCTCCGCGCACTCGCGTTCTTGCTCCGCTTCCCGCTGCCCTCGCTGCCGGCGGAAATGCCCGAACTGGTCGACCGGCTGTTCGTGCTGCTGTCCGAGTACGCGACGGCCAGCGGCACCACACGCGTGAACGTGACCGAGTTGAATCAACACCTCTTCAAGTGCCTCGTGCTCGTCGTCCGCCAGTCCACGCCGCAGACGTTCAGCCGCCTTCGGCTCCAAATTCTCCTCAACTACGTGGAGTCGGATGTGCTCGACCCGCACAAACAAGCGACCGCCTTCAACCTCGCCAAGGCGCTGATCGGGAAGCAGATTCGGGACGAAAAGGTCGAGCAGCTCGTGAACTACCTGGCCGAACTCTCGATCACCTCGCCCAGCGACCAAGTGCGCAGCCAATGTCGCTCGACCCTCCAGTCGTTCTTCCGCTCGCATCCCGACGGGCCGCCGAGTGCGCGCAAGTGGCTGAACTTCTTCCTGGACCAACTGGACTACGAGTACGCGCACGGGCGGATTTCCGCACTGGAGACGATCCACGCGATGTTCGCCATCTTCAACGAAGTTTGTCCTTCCTTTTTTGATTCAATTGTTCTCGTTGGGTTGCAGTCGATTACGGACAAGCTGGGCAAGGAGACGTTCCTCCGGCTGGCTGACCGCTTCCGCGAAGACGACGACGAGGACGTCTTGCGGGTCGTCTGCGTGGCCATTCGCGAGCTGATCGCCTCCGTTTCCGAGGGCGTCCGCCGCGACGTGTTCGCGACGATCAGCGAGTGGATGGGCGGCAAGAAGTTCGGGCCGCGCTTCGTCGGAGCCCGCGCCCTCGCCGAAGTGCTCAAAACGCAGGAGTTCAAGCTGAGCGCCGACCAACTGAAGGCCGTCCTGCTGCACGTGAAGCCGCTCTTTGGCCGGCCGGTCACCGCGAAGTCCCAGCGGGCGGTCGAGGCCTCGCTGATGCTCGTGGTCGAGCTCGTCCGCAATCACCTCGACTTGCTGCGGAGGACGTTGAAGAAGTCGCCCAAGATGCAGCAGACGATCATCCGTGAGTCTTCTAGGCACTCGAGCAACTGTTCACTTGCTTCTTTCAGGCGGACTGCCCGCTCTGCTCACGTGCCCGCAATCCGAGGGCGTCCAGTACGCGGCGGCCGTCCTACTCGAGCACCTTCTCGCGTCCGCCGAGTCCATCTGGCCGCTCCTCTCCGCCCACGCGCCCTTCGAGCAGCTGTGCGCCGCCTCGTTGGAGCAGCTGCAAAACGAGCGGATGGCCGACCAGTTCGCGGAAGAAGCGGTCAAGAATCTCGTGACGCTCTCCGTCCAACTGGAGGAGGAGCTGTTCGAGGAGTTGACCCAACAGTTGGCGGCGTTCGCCCGCCAGGAGGTGCGCAAACAGGCGGGAATCTCGCGAGTACGTTCTCTTTTTTTGCACTCGGACTGCACGTGCTGTTTTCAGCGCGTGAATGTGTTCAAGTTCATGGCCGCCCAACTGGTGCACTTCGAGCGAGAGGCGCCGCAATTCGCGTCCCTCGTGCGGCACCTCAGCCCCGTCCTCTTCCGTGAGTGCCGCGTGCCTCTCCCCCGCACTCACCCGCTTGTTTGTCTTCAGGCGAGATGACCGGCAAGGCGACGGACGAGGGCGACCAGCTGCTCCAAATTGCCACCGAATTGGCGGCCATTCTGCGCGAGAAGGTGGGCCCCAACGACTTCAGCGCCCTCCTCGCCGCCCACCAAGTGGAGGCCGCCCGCAAATCCGCGAACCGAAAGCGCGAGCGCAAGGAGTTGCCGTTGATCGAGCCCGAGAAGGCCGCTCGGCTCCGGCAGAAGGCCAACTTGCGCAAGTTGACGAGCAAAAAGCGGAAGCTCGACGAAAAGCGTCCCTACCGCGTCCAAAAGCGGCGGCGCGTCGAGGAGGCGCGCGAGCGCGTGGATTTCGATTGAAGCCGTCGCGAGTGATTCAAGAGTTCTATTTTCTTCGATGTTTGTTCGTTGTTGATTGTTAAGCCCTCGATCGTTTGTTCTTCCTTCAGTTGTTGATTGTTGCAAATAAACGCCCTCTATTCACGTGCACGTGGAGTGACTTCACGAAGGGCAAAGATCTCGCGGATTGTTCCACTCGCTTCTCACAAATTCCATTTGATTTCGTGCCCTTTGGCGGGTGTGGAAGTCGGGTGGTTTGCAGCCAACGGTCGGGAGTTCCGCGAATGTTGCGAGTTGATTCGATTTCCGTCTTCCATTGACCCAACCCTTCGGGCGGGATTCGAAGAGATCGGAGAGCAGACGGCCGGCTATTTCCTTTCTGCTCGTCGGGTATTTTCGATCGCGCCGCTTCTTTTGAATACCGTAGTTCGAATCGTCACTTCCGGATCCTCGAGCCGCCAAACGGTTTTCGGCTAATTGGGCGGCCATTCACGAAAATCGCGGGGTTCTCTTCGTGCTCGTTGGTCAGCGGCGAGGAGTGTCCGCTCGTTCGTTTGTTGCTTTCAATTCCCCAGCGATCGAAAGCAGTGGGTTAGGAGAAGAGAAGGCGGGGGTTCGGAGAGCTGAAGGTGATTTCTGACCGACCGTTTGGCATCGCGCCCGTCCATCGGCTTGCCGCAAATTCGATTGGCCTTCCGGTCGGCCGCGTCGTCAGCAGACACGTGCACGTGCAAGGAAGACGCCAGGATCTCGTTCTCCGCTTGACTCCAATGGTCGTCGCGGAACGGCAAGGCGGGCGGAATTCCGAATTAAACGAAAAGAAGACGGCGGGGCGTCAAATGAGCTCGTGACGCGACGAAGTCGGCCGACTTCGCCGTCCGCTCTTTTATTTCGTTTAATTTTGGCCGGCATTACGAGTTGGAGGCCAGACGGACTTCTGATTTCTTTTTCGGTCACTCGCATCACTCATGAACGTTCGGCTGTACAGTAGCCGGCGGCCAGAAGATTCGTAGCCTCCGGAAAGCAAACAAACGGTGATTAATCCTGCGGGTCGTCCGGACCACCCTCATCGATCAATAGACGACCTCGATTTCTGTCTGCCAGGTGATCGCTTCGCTCATTCGGATGTCGTGCGTGGCCGCAAGTCGTGTGTGGCCGCCCATACTCGCGTTTCATTACCGCCCGATTGTTTCTTCTTTCGACATCAAAGAGCGACCTTTAAAGCACTCGCTTCCGCAAACGTCATGCCCCCGATTCAAAGGCGGCAATTTGGTGTGTTTCAAACGGACGCCAGGAAGAAGATTCCTGCGGCTATTTGCGGACATCGGCGGGAATTTTTAGTCGACGAAAACATCTGCCTGCCCGCCACTCCTCTTTGGTGTCCACTTCGAAATGCATGAAATGGATGGAGTCTTTTGATAGGACGTTCCAAATGCCGATTGTCTTCTTGTAACGCGTCTTCTCTTTGTTCTCTGCAAAATGTGAGTGGCCGTTGGGGAATTGGGACGAGCCATAAGTCAAATGGACAGACCTTTTTCGCTCTGTTTACTCCTCTTGACCTTTGCCCCGCCCAACGCGGATGCAAAAACATGAGAAAAGTTCCTGTTGGTTTTGTTCCAAACGGCGACGGCCGGAAGTTCGAACGAAATCCGCTAATCGATCGGCATGTGGCGGGCGGAGCGGCCAACAACGAAAGCCGTTTGATCTCCGCAATCACAAAAACACAACGGATTTCATTTCGCTCCGTTCGTTCCTTTGAATTCCGCGGCCATTTTAACGGAGCAGACGGGAGTGGGTGGACGGAAGGTGAGGGAGCAATTAGGCGGGCGGGCGGGCGGGCGACCGTTGATTAGCCGCTTGTTGCGCTTTGTGTTGCGAAGTCCCGTCTGCAACCTTCTGTCTTTTCGTCCCTTCATTTTCGAATGCCCACTTGCCCTTTTGGCATTGAACGGGGAAGGATTCCGTTCGTTCCCCTACGGTAGTCGAGGTGTTTTGATCGCCATCATTCCAACGAGCACGAATGTTTTCGACCCACTTCTCCGCTCAATCTGCACTTCTTTCAACCGCCCGAACGGGTGGACGGCCAATGGTCGGCTGATTGGAAAAGGCGGCCTGTTTTCTAATGACAACCTTCCTCTCCACCGTACGCTCTTCGGTCGCTTGGGCGGGCGGGCGGGCGGGGCGTCTGCGAGTCGTGACCTTCTTCTGCTTTCTTGTACCCCCTACTTAAACGCGAGAAACAATCGAAAGCATTCATTTCATCTCCGCTTGCAGTTCAAAGATGGAACGCTACTTTTTGCATCACGAGGAATGGCAGTCGCTCTACAATTGCTCCTTCTACTCGGTGGATCAAATTCCGGCCGAGCAGCGGCAACATCCGATCATCGGCATCTCGCTTTGCGTTCTCGCTGTCTTCTTTGAGGTGAGGAAGAAAAGAAGAGATGTGTGGTTGAACTTGATTTATGTAGCTCCTCTACATTCCGTGCCTGGCGAGCATTTGGCGCCACAGACAGCACGCCTGCTACAAATTGATGCTGTTCATTGGTACGCTCGATGTCATTGTTATGTAAGTCTTTTGACATCCGCTGCAAAAGTTCATTCGATTGTAGGTGGATCAACGGGATTTTCACGGGTCTCGGCCTCTCGTTCGGCTGGGTCTTCTGCTCGCATCCAACGCTGATTTTTTGGGCTGGTACTGCGGTCACATCGCTGTGGGCAGTCGTGGCTCTCAGCTCGTTGATCTTGGCTTTTAACCGCTGTTGCGAGATGGTGTCGCCCGACCTGTCCGCTCGGCTGTTCGCCGGCCAGAAAATCTACGGGTGGTTGGCCGTCCCTCTCCTCTACGGCCTCGTGTTCTGTTGGTTCGGGAAGCCCGCCCTCCTCTCCTCCGTCCTGTGTGCTTGGTGAGTGGTTGGAGGAAAGGGCGGAGTGATTGGAACGATTATTCAGGTTCTTTCATCCCCATGTCGGATATTCGTCCGAGAACGCGGAGGCGTACGTGAACAACCTGCACTCGGTGAACAACATGATCGTCGCGTTCGGTCTTCCAACCCTCTACGTTTGTTTCCTCCTTGTGCTCTCCATCCGCGCCTCGATCCTCCGCGGCCTCATCGATGCCCCGCAAGCCCGTTCGCGCAAGCAGTTCGGAGTGAGTGGCCGTTCGTTGAATGCGGGAGTAATCGGAGGGATTGCAGACGTTCATTCAAGTTCTCCTCATCTCGACGGTGAACGTGGTCGGCTGCCTCATCTACGTCTTCATGCAGTTCTTTGAAGTCGGTGCAACCATTGTGATCCTGGGCTCCTACTCGTGGCTGATGGTCCACGGGCTGCCCTCCATCATCTACCTTTCGCTCAATCGAACCATCAGAAAGGATTGCCTCTATTTTTTCAAGCTCACGAAATCTCGCATTGGAGCAGCCTCGAACCTCCCTTCCGTTACGAAGATGCCCGGGACGGACAGCGCTTGACAAAGAAGAAGCGAATTGATTTCCTTCATACTCGTTGTTCACATTGATCTCTGCGTGTTTTCTTGACATTGTTGGCTTGCGTCCGCGACGTGTCGTTCTCGAATAAACTTCAACCGGATGAACAACATTGAAAAACGCTAGTGGTCGAGGCAACCGTGTAGCCGCAAGAAAAACTAAATTGATAGGCGCTAGAAGAAGACATCGAAATACCCTGCAGACGGTCAACTAGCAACAAACACTCCACCCGTCACCCAACGGATTTCAGAAAATGTTTTCATTGCGTAAAAACAACTCGCGACGATCGCCCGCGGATTCCAAGCGGGTTTGTCCACTTCTTTGCTACGAGCGGGAAGGTGGGTGGGTTGATTCGATTTGCGCGCGGTCAGCCGAGTGGAAACACGCGCGCGTTTGGGGGCGAAATCTTTCGGTTCGTTTCGCTTTTTGTGCACAAGAAGAATGCCCGTGATTAGGCGATGCGACCGCTCTTTCCCTCCGTTTGCTGCTGCTTTCTGCTCGTGATCCTCGCCGAACGAACTGCCGCCCAATGGGGCCGGCGCTACGAACCGTTCTGGATCTCGACGGTGCGCGACGCCGAGTACGTGGGCTTGGAATTGGACCGCTTCCTGAAGCTCTACTGCACGCCGTTCGTAAGTTCCTTCTTCCTCTTCATTCTATTGTGCTCCCTTTTGAGGCGTTGAGTCGTCGAATTCACTACGTGAACGCGGACGACATCCACGAGAACAAAACGGAGCAGGCGGACGCGATCCTCCGGCAGTTCGCGTACGTGGCCGTCAACCTCGAGCCGCTCTGCTTCGAGTTGGAGTTGACGCTGCCGGCGGTCGTTGAGCCAAAAGGCGGGAGTGGCCTGAACGACACGGCGGACAACTCCACCATCGAGCTGGAGTACAGCGAGAAAGCGGGTGAGGGGCGGAAGGGAGGCGAACGACTCACATCCTTTTTTAGGGCCGATTGGGATCAACTTGGAGTTGTTAGGCGAGAAGCAGCTCGAGAGTTTGGAGAAGGCGAAAACGGACGACGAAGAGATGGACCAAATCCTGCGACAGGTGTGCTCCGCTCACATTTTGTTACCCCTTTCCACTCGTTTGCAGCTCGAGAAGATGAGTCGAACGTCGCAGAAGCCGTTTGCCTCGACGTTCATCATTCCGTTGCTCAAGAAGGTCAAGTACGACCCACGGTTGGTTAGACTCGTCAATAGTTCTTCTAGCTATCTTTTTAGGACACCGCCGGTGCCCTCGGAGAACCACACGGTAAACGTGAGGGTCGGGATGCACGTGCAATCGATCTCGAACTTCGAATTGACGTCCATGGACTACGATTTGGACGCGTGGCTCCGATTGGCGTGGCGGGATCCCCGTTTAGCGCACGGCTTAAGCGCGCCGATCCTCTTCACTGAAGAGTCCTACTTACGGTTCGCCAACTTTCTTTTTGTCAATTCAACCCGCCCGTTTGCAGTCGGCTGTGGCGGCCGGATGCGGTGTTCACGAACGCCATGGAGGCGCTCTTCCACCGAGTGTCTTTCCTCAACTTCTACATCATCGTCTTTCCGGAGGGCGAGGTCTTCTTTGAAGCTCGGTGGGAACACTTTAGTGTGTGCGGAAGAACCGAAACCTTCTTCTAGCGTGTACATCAAACCGACCTCTTTGTTGTGCCTGCAGAAGTACCCGCACGACGTCCAAACGCTCTACGTGCGCATCAGTTCGAGTTTGTTCCCGATTTGCCGAAGAGAAGAAAATCCTTCTTTGCTTGCAGTTGCGATGACCACCGACACGGTGAACTTCCGCTGGTTCCCGACCAAACGAGACGCCGTTCGAGTGAACCGCGCCCTCCAACTGCCCGAATTCACGATCACCAAGTACGAAACGGCCACGTGCGATGCGAGAAGGAAGACGGGTGAACACGGAGGAGTGTTTCCACTGACTTCCTTTCTTTTGTTCAGGCAACTTCACCTGTTTGGAGCTACGGTTCATGCTGAGAAGAAATGTTGGCTTCCATCTCGCCCAAACTTACGTCCCAACGGCCACGTGTGTTCTCTTCTCGTGGATCTCCGTGTGGTTGCCCGAGGAGTTCGTCGAGGGCCGGGTATTTGTGGCCTTAACGGTAGGCGGTCGTCCAAGAAGCAGTGGATTGCTGACTTCGTTGTTTGCAGGTCTTCTTGACGCTCTCGGCCGAATCGAACGCCGCCAAGGAGACGCTGCCAAAGTTCTCGTACATCAAAGCGATCGACATCTGGTTCGGCTTCGTGACGTGCTTTGTCTTCGCCACGATGCTCCAAGCCCTTGTGGTGATTCGACTGGAGAACTCGAGCCAAGAGAAGGTGAGTCACGGCCATCTGCGCACCTCAAACTACGATTCGGCTTAGAGACGTGCGGTCGAGACGCATGGCGACACGTTGGGCGTCGACAAATCGCTCCGTTTGCTCATGGAGAGCCGGCGGAGTCACTTATTCGGTCGATGGTTGGACGAGAACTTCAAGGTCTTCTATCCGTGCATCTTCATCATCTTTCTTTTGATTTACCTGTTCTTTGTGATTCCCGGCGAGGACACTTGTTTATGACGCCCATTAGGAATAAACCTGCAGCCTGCAGAATCTCCACTCGTGCTCCGCAATCCAATTGTGGGCGATCTGTTCAGAATTCGTAGTCGGCTGCCGTCACTCGGCGGCCAAGATCCCAAATGAAATAAGCGGAAGGAGGGGGAGCAGTGGGTACATTTCCTTTCTTCTCGTCTACTTCCCGGAATGACGGGCGGCCGTGACCTGGTGGTCGCTCTTGTTCTCGACCGCCCGCTCGGCCGGCTGAGTGACAAGTCGACTAAAAAGGTCACGAGGAGTGACACGGTCGACCCAACGAGGATCTTCACCACTTCTGCCCACTTGTTTGCACTTCGGACTTCCGTGCCGAAAGCCTCTCAAACCTTTTCATTGCGCGTTGGGGGGCGAGGTACACAAGTTCGCGCTCAAAAATTCCA